>CM024698.1:23730489-24930489 GCA_014182845.1 Corymbia calophylla | reverse complement strand
GTGTACAGTGGCTATAGGGTGTTATGGCCCGTTTCGAAATTTCAGACTCTTGAAATCTGTCCTGCGAGCTCTAATCACTTTGTAGGGTTTGCAAGTTTCGCAGGCTCTCCAGCACACACCCTATGTATTTTACGTTCCTTGCCGTAGATTATTCATTTTCGTTTCCTTTTGGCATGCCTTTCGGGACACTCCACTGGTTTTGTCAACAAGAGCATGACCGGCTATCATACCCTGAAAAACAGAAGCAAATGAAGTGTCATGATCGCCATACCAAGACAAGTTAATCCCACGGGATCACACATTATGTCGTGCGTTAACTACAATCACAAGATAAATAAACAAATAAGAATGGCGAGCACGATTTCCACTTTGCCGTCGGTCTCTCCTTTTCAAAACTCAAGTTGTCTAAGGAGGAAAAACCAGCATATCAATCATTGAAACTAATTAGAAAAGAATTGCATCTGCTACGCAAACCTTTGTCGACATTAGAAAACAAGCTCAAATCCAATAGGAAAGGCAGGTTTCCAGTAATTTAATCAGGTTGTCCAATCCTAGAACGAGATGCAAACGATTAAAGTACAATCAGGAATGCATAGCTTGTAGCGCAAGGGTCGAACTCCCACAAAGACATGCTCGAACCTTCCACACCATTTCATAAAAGTGCAACGGAGTCAAACACGTATCTTGAAACTATACAAGTTCTTTTGTTAATTGTAAGCTGAGGTTTGGGAATCCAATGCTACAGAAACACTGAGTGTGTATATCGTTTGGATATGCGTTTTTAACTAGTCCATGCTAGTTTCTGCGGAATCATCCGAGATTTAGAAAGTAAAAATGCTTTGTATTTCCTATGATTCTTTTCTAGTTCAATATCGATCGATTTTTGCACGCCCGCTCAGGTGTCTAATCTGTAGATATGTACATCCCCTCGGAAATTTCTAGCGCGATGGGACCTGACATTATTCACGACTTCCCTAAGCTGTCCCATTGTACTGACGCGATGGCTAGTGTTGTCCGATAGGCGTTGTTGATATGTCGAAAGCTGAAGATGCCATGATTTTAGGAATCGAATTGATTGGATGACTGGTAACGTGCTGATCTAATCTGTGTTTCTGTTGTTCTGTTTGCTCTCCCAGCAGCAACACTGCCCATTTAGTGTAAGAAACCTTCAACTAAGGGAAGACGAAGACGATGTAAGAAACCTTCAACTAAGGGAAGACGATAAGATTTAGGCATGGACATGACCTCTTTAATCAGCATGCACACAAAGTGGACCGTATGATTAAGTTCCTAATTACGGGCAAAATCACTATGGCACCAATAAAATCTCTCGACACGAGAAAGCGATTCAATGCTCTTTAGTCAGAACTTGAATGTGGCGTGTCACCAAAAACAAAAATGAATACGCGTCATCTTTACAGTTTTGAGATGGTAAACTCGATCCATCAAATCACTCGATTTACGGGAGGAATTCACATGACGTATGTTAGATTCCAAGTGCGTTGGAGCGCTCCTTTTACGGTAGAAATTCATATTATGTGTATCAGGTTCTTTATGTAATAAGTTGTTTACTTACACTTATTATAATCCATTATTACATTCAAAGTTACATCCTTATCTGCTATGGCAACCCGCATGTGATTCACTAGTGCACAAACGTAAGCAATGATGCTGAGTAATTCAGGTTTCTATGCGCCATCTTTACAGAACTCTCACTTTCAGCACTTTGATTATTAGATAGATTCGTCTCGCCCGTGCTATTTTCGGATGGAGTCTTGTGCGAAATGAACCGCAGCGTCGTTTGGCACGCCGCAGTGGGTTGTGGGCGGGCCATCGATGTGATGATTGACAGTGCGTTTGCTTTTCTGTCGTTTGGCCTCTGGGAAGATTCTTGGGCAGATATAGACAAAATTTCAAGTGAGCAGATGCGTCTAATCAATGGCGGTAAGCATCATTATCGCTTTGTCTATTGTTTTTGCGTAATCAAAAACGACTCCATAGGCTAAGTAGCCTCACGTCCTGTCCCGAATTGAATGGACTCTCTCTTCATCTAATCCCTTCTGGGGAAAAGATAAGCTTCAAGTTCAACAGCATCTTAGCTTTAGGACACTCGACATTAAAGCTAGCAATTTTTGTTCTTTTTCCCTCGCGAGGCATGGCATGTTTTTGACATGCACATCCGGTTCTTACCTTGTTCGCAACTCATTAATCTTTGCTATAAGTAAACAAAACCCTCCTCCAAACTCCAAAAGCCTAGTTTTCAACCAATATCGCCATTGAAGCTCATGTAACTTTAAGGAAAATTACATTGGTTTGTAATTGTGAAGTGGTCAAAAAATTAAGAGATAAGTGTTTTAAAAGCTTTAAAACATGTCACGAATGTATAAATGAATTCTAAAACTTGTTGAATTGGTGCAATTAAATATTTTCGTTAATTCCATTAAATTTGATTAACAAAAAATGTTGATATGACTTTATTTATTATTTTCTCTATTTTACATGGCATCGGCATAGGTAAAAAATTAAAAACAAGATTAAAACAATGTCATTTTGATGTGAATATAATTTTTAATTAAACATTATTTTAGTTTTTTTCTTTTTTCTTTTTAAAAGAGGAAGGCAAAAGAGGGCAAGGGCTAACAGGGCCCTCATTATTGCCAACTTACTATTGTAGGAAAGGACCAGCAAGGGTAGGTCATGATTGTTAAGCCTTGACTAGTGGCTGGCCGTAGGCGAGGGCCGCCACTAGCGAAAGTGCATCAATGACCCTTGCTTTGGAATAGCCCAAGGATGCTGGCCGACCCTCACCTCACCATTGGTTGCCGTTTTTGGTGATGGTGAGGCGGTGGCGACAAGAGCCTTGCAAGCCCTCACTCTCTTTTGCCTTCCTCTTTATTTTTTTTTTTAATCTAATGTAAAAAATATTTAGATTTAAAATCAAATTTGGACAAAAACAAAGAGAAAATAATAAAAAAAATCACGTGAAAATTTTTCATTAGTCAAGTTATATAGAATTAATGGAAAAACTTGATTGCACCAATTTGATAAATTTTATAATTTAATTGTGCATTTTGAAATTTTTTGGACTCAATTATACTTTCGTAATAAATTTTAGGATTTTAATTGCACTTATCCAGTGCTAGACATCCCAAGTGTCAAAATTTGGTACAATGAGATATTTAAGTGCCGAAAGTTTCGAAAAGTATTTTTAAGTGTCAAAATCGGAGAAATATAGATCATTTAAGAGCTAACGGCGGAAAATTCCGGCCAAATTGCTTAAGTGGTATTTTTCAGCGATATTTTTTTGCTGATAGAGCAATTCTTTAAAAAAAAATCCACATGGCAATATTTTTTAAAAAAATTGTCCGTGTGGCTCTTTTTTTGAAAAAATTGTCACGGCAGCAAAAGCCCCAAAATTGATTAAAAATAAAAAATAAAAAAGGAAGAGGGGAGGATTTGGAGGTTGTCTCCCTTTTTCTTATAAATAAATTTAATTTTAATATAATACAATTAATATTTATAATATAAGCTACGTTGGCGTCAAAACGACATTGTTTTGGTCTTCTTTGTTAACTAAGCTTTCCTATGAGCCACGTGGATAACTTATATTGTTAAAATTTGCCACGTTGGATTTCCGACATCATTTGTCGGATTTGACACTTAAATATCCCGATTTAAAAAAAAATAGTACTTAAGTGTATCTTTTGAAACTTTGAATACTTAAGTGTTCTACTGTGCCAAATTTTGGTAATTATGCCGCACTTATCTAAAAAATTAACTTGCAGTTTTCAAAGTTGCATGACTTTCTACCAAAAGAGAGTAGTGGACAATAGGACATTGAATGATTCTTTGATCCCAATTCGTCCATCATTACGGT
This sequence comes from Corymbia calophylla, assembly GCA_014182845.1. Lineage (NCBI taxonomy): Eukaryota > Viridiplantae > Streptophyta > Magnoliopsida > Myrtales > Myrtaceae > Corymbia > Corymbia calophylla. The sequence goes on along the minus strand of CM024698.1, from coordinate 24,926,612 downwards.
TGACCTAAAATGCAAAGTGTACATTTATATGTCAGTTGTCGTATTTCTTCTGATTACTTATTGTATTTACTTTTCTCCTTTTGCTAAGACTTCTGGGATAGGTAGGTGGAAAATGAGGATGAGGTTAAGTCATCATGCCTCTTATATCCTGAGTGATCCACTGCGATGATCATTAGAGATTTCGACTTCATGCATTCTCTTTCAACTAAGATGTTTTAGTTCGATTGGTTGTCTCTTGCTTGTCAATGGAGCCTTTGGTAGCACAATTCGAGAGAGCAATCCCTTCCATCAAATTGGCTTGATTGAGTCTATACGGGCTCACAAACCACTAACCCATGATTAGGTCTACTTACAATTAAAACACCTTGCAATATGCTTTCGAAAGACATTTCACCTAATTTTAAGATGCCACGATGTTAAAACATGGATAATCAAATATAAAATTGATGGTGAAAACACAACCCAAATACGATGTGGCAACGATTCCATTACATGAACTTTGCAAATGGAGAGGAATAGTCTCCCGTTTCCATATTAGTCTATTCGAAATGCAAAACTCCAAGGCAACTTTTAACCTTGAACCATCAATTCCATAAAAAGCTCATGCCTAAAATGAATAGCAATCCAACATTACAAGTTTATGGATAAATCAATGTATTAAGACAGTCAAAAAAACTATCATAACATCTCAAATAATCAACGCAAACGTTGATGCTTTTAATTATAAGAAATATATATATTTTTATTGCTAGTACAAATAATTCAAACCTTTACTTAATTACTAGGGTCGAGGGTCGGTGCCTCTTGCAGCAATCCACTAATCCTCCACCGAATCCAAGCTCCTCATACCCGGTCTCAATCGGGCAATTATTGTACTAGGGTTGAGAAACAACACTGATGCTCGCCTATGAATTTCACCCACTCATTGACCAAACAAGAAAATATGAGTTCCTATGAAAAAAAAGTCTTTGATTTTATGATGGGTTTATTTCACGAAAAATAAATAATTTAAAAAATATTTTTTAAAATGATTATTTGTATCACTTAAAAATATATAAAACGGTATATTTTATTATCTTTTATGAAAATATTTAAATATAGAATATTGTTTGTAATGAAAAATATTTTTTATCGATTAATTATTTCAAACGACATAAGTGATTATTTTCAGAAAATTACTTTTATTTCTAAATCATTTATTTTTCGCGAAACAAATGAAACTTTAATTAAGGAATTCCGTAATCAAATTAGAAGACAAGATCCACGTTCATTTTTATTAAGTTCTCTGTAAGCATTGCGGCGCCCACAAAAGCTACAAGGTTTTTTTTGTTTTCCTTTCGTTTTCACTCCAACATTGACGGATCGTATGGCAAAGACTAAGCTACAAGTTGATTCGTCAATCTTGATTACGAGAAAATCAAACTGATTAAGCTTCCTAACCACCAAATCACGAATATAATCCCTTTTTATTTTGATTTCTAGTTGTTGTGAATGTTAGATGGAGGAAAGGCAGGCATTGAGCCAACTTATCACATGGCTGATTAATGATTATGTCTTTTGCAACGTATGTTCTTCAAGGTACTAAATCTCCTCTACCAACTTAATTATATTTGTTGGAGGCGTGCATGACCTGCTGGTCTTTCCTTCCCTATGTTCATATTTTTTATGGACCATTGTAGAATCAACTAATTTTGAGCTTATTTTATATCTTTCTTGCAAAGACAAGACAAAGGCAAATCAAATAAGGAGACGTGCTATGTTTATCAACGGTCCATTCGTTCAAAGGACAACCGTTTCCTGAAAATCAAATTTTCGACTTTTTGGTGTTTGGACGACAGAACACTGATCAATTTATGGAAAATGTTTTTCATGAATTGAAGATAAGAAACTCAAATTGGGGGGAAAACGATTTCCCCTTCTAATAAGAATGAAATCATTTTGCTTAATCCTTCAAACAAATGAAGATCAAAATGCAAAATGTTTTCCTTAATCGTGAAATTTTCAGTGAAATGCACAATAGATCGATTTACAAAATAAATATAGCACATTGCATGAAAGGTTGTTAAGGACTGTTGAATATGATTCACTAATTTAATTGGCATTTATAATCTTTCACATCATTTATTATATGCAATGCTCTTGACCTAATAATTTTGATTGTAGAAAATTGTCAAAAAAGTCCTATATTTATTATACGACGGTCAATTCAATCATAAACTTTTCAATTTTTCTGATTTACAAAATGTAAAAATTAGTCATAGATCTTTTAACGATTTGTCAATTTAGTCATTCCTATTAATTTTGATAGGAAACCAATGACATGGCAGTCTAGTTAGTGCTAGCTATCCTACGCGGTACGATTAGTACTAACGCGAACAACTTTTATGATTTTATAAAAAAAATTTTTTTTTTTCTTCATTTGTTTCTTTTTCCTTTTTCTCTCTATCGGTCTCAGTAGAGGGCTACTCAACTCAATGATTTGAGTTGTCAAAATGTTTAGCATTAAATCCGCAAAATTAAAAAATTTAGGTTTGAATTAACTATTATATTAATAAATTTAGGAATTTTCGATAATTCTCTCTTTTTATAGTCTACACGCGAGTGTATCTAAAAGTATCCCATGTGACCCATATGACTGTTCACTTAAATGCAGCAGCGGCCCCATTCAGGACACGATGACGAATGACTTTGTGTCTTTTTTGCTCTAATTTCTCCACATTTTCACTTTAGTGGCATCAAATCACATGCTCAACCACCTCAAAAGGATAAACAATCATAACAAGGCCAGACCAAGTGAATGATCGAAATCTTCTTCACTTATCAGATTAATTCAATGTAAGAAAAACCGATTTCAAGTTGAAAAAATCGCTATAAAAATCATAAATTCATTGTACGAATGCTAATTTAATCTTTAACATAAATGATTGGTTAGTGTAGTCCTTCTGACCAATTTTGTTTGGAAAGTCGTGAATATCGAGCATCTTACATGATACAACCAATTATGACGTGGAGAGTTTTGGCAATTTGTGGGCAAGGCTGCCCTCATGTACTCGATCCATCAAAAAAAAAAAAAAAAATTCAATAATTTTTTTAAAAATTGCAAAAATTGTCTCAATCAACATTAGTTATATTACATAGGACAGTTGGTGCCCACATTAGTAATTACTTGCGAAAATTGATCGAAATAATCACATTGGCAAATCGTCAAAAGATTTATCACTAAATTGACCAAATTAAAAGATTTACAATTGAATTGATATCTACACAACAAGTTTAGTACTTCCTTTTGTTATTATCCAAATTCATGTTTGATAACAGGAGATGCGTCTCTTTTCATGTTGAATGTAACATGTCCAAGACCGATGGAAGGATGTGTTTCGAATCGAGATTTTTCTCCTCACTCAACAAACCCTTGTTATTCCAGCCACGTGTTGCTTCGCTTCTGTGCCAGGAGCGCTAGGTCATCCTTCATCCTTCTCCTCCTCCTCCTCCTCCTCCCGAGTTTTATAGAACTAGCCTGCCTCCCTTCTGCGAATATGGAAAAGTCCCAGTAGACAACTTCCCCTCTAGAAGTTAAACAACAACTCTCCGTTGCTTCACTCAATCGTCAAACAACTGCCCTCATTATATTATTCGATTCTGTACCGGTAGAACTTAGAAAAACTTGCACCGAATTGACCCTCGAACCAGTAGCCAGAGGTCCTCAGAACCTTGTTTTCCCTCCACGACAGATCTTTCAGGCGTGAGTCTTCACGAGGAAAGTTCCTGCACAAGAAGAGAGAGAGAGAGTTACCGAGACAGGGAAAGTCGAGCGATCCGAAGCCGTCGCTGTCCACCGCGCAAACGAAACGTCGCTGTCCGGACGTCTATTAACTACGGAGCCCCACCCGTGTCCCCCGAAAGTAAAACCCTCGAGGCTTTCTTGGGGCCATTGGCTTCTCGACGTGGGCATTTCACGAACCGAACTCGAGCTTAACTGGCTTGCGTGGACAAGAGCGTGTCCACGGAGTTATTGAGGGAGGAACTGTACCGATCGGTATTGGCGGCCCCCATCATCGGGACAGACAAGGTCCTTTGGGAATGTGCAGAGGACACGCCTAAGCTGACTAGCTATATTAGCCTGTAGGTATATGGCCTTCGTACTCCTCGCCAGCTCCCATCTTCGCCCATTTGACATGCAAAGTTGTATCACATTCCCTTTTAATTCTCTAGTCCAAGTCCTTACCTACCTCTTCCTACTTATATCGAAATAATGGCGCTCAGAAGAGGATGCGCCGTACATCGAACGACTAGGTACCATGTGCTGTCTCTCACCATGATACCACTGAATAGAAATCAGACTGGTAACGGTGGGTTCTTGTGACCTAAAAGAGATAATATTAGTTTTACCATTCATGGGTGAGCCTAGGCAATGAGTTAGGCTCGATTTGAAGGCCTAGTTCAGCTGGACCTATATATTGATCACTTCAACCTGCTAATAATAAATATCGTTCACTTTGATTACGACTCACTCACATCCCTATTGCAATTGAAACACGTCGCGTTTAATTCAAATTGCGCTAGACCTATTCACTGATGGAACAATTCAGACGCGGCTGCCGTGGGATTAGGAACATGGCTCCCATCTAATAATGTCTTTATATATGTGATGGCAAATCGAAGGGAGTTGGTGGGATACGTAGGCTCTAGCCATGAAAAATGTGACAATCACAAGCCAAGCAAAATGATTCCATGTGTTTTTTTTTTTTGTTATAACAAAAGCTTTCAAACAACTTCCGCAATGAATTCGAGTGGGAGATTTGTGTCGGGAACTCGGAGCGCCCTAATTTCTTTACCACTCACAGTAGATTCCTGCCCCAGTAACTTTAAACCCACACATTACTCTAAATAATCAGGATTTCACATTCGATTCATACTCTGCGCAATTATTCAGAACCGGGCCACAAGGAAACATGTTTCCGCGAATCACCGGTCCCAACGCGGATGGCTCGTCTTAGATTCAATTAATCGAGTGGACTCGATGCGGTACGCGAATACTATTCAAAGGTACGCTCCAATGGCCGTCCAAGAAAATACTGTATAGTATCAAAAGGTAAACGGAGACTAATCCACGAATCACTTGGAAAACGCCAACGTGGTGGCGTGGCGTGGCGTTGCATTCCCCACTCACCGCCCCCGGTTCAAAATCGAGTGTCCGTTGGACTGCACGCTTTCAAGTGGGGTGGAAATTTCAGACCGGGAGATGATTGCAGTCCCTCTCCGTCCCATTGGACCACCTCAGCTCAAGACGACGCCTCGCGTCAACATCATATGACGAGAGCCACCCGCTGCAATGATTTCGAGAGTTGGGACTCGTCTTCTTTCCCGAGTTCCGGTTCCTTGCTTGCTCCGTCGCGTGCCGTCGTCAGCAGCGCCCAATCAGCGACGGCCAAGCGGTCGGACGTGGGGGAGGTCGGTCGGTCGGTCCCGCTCCTTAAACTTTGACAAGGTCGTCTCTTTCTCTCGCGAACGCCATGATTGCGAGAATAAAAAACCACGAGTGCTACGGAGAAGGAACGATGCCGGGACGACAGCGATGGGCCGTGCAAAGGTTGGGATTCTTTCACTGGAGGATGGCTGGCTCCGGACAGTTGCCGTGCGACCGTTGCGCTCTCTTGCTAGATGAAGACGATTCTCTCCACGTCATTTCGTGATCGGAAGAGAACCATTTTCCATGAATGATCGTGGGATGTCTGGGGCTACAATATAATTACCACATATTTCAGGGGGACGAGAGTAAATAAAAGGTGGAGTTATTATTAACCACTCTTTCGAGAATAATGTCAAAAGTGCAATTGATTGACGACATCCTCAAAACAATAGTAGATATCACGCTTGGCATGATGATGCGCGTTTGAATTGAATTCCACGATGCATAGAAATTTTCTTTTATGAATTTCCTAACATGGTAATATAGGATGCATATAGCTTTAATTTATGGGTCTAATCTCATAATAATTACCGATGATTTTAGTAGGAACTCCCACTAGCTCCAACTCGAGTAGTTTCCGTATATCTGTTATGGGTTCAAAAATAAATCTTTTTCAAAGTGATTGTCAATCATCCGAACCGAATGCCCTTGCTCGGCGAGCGCGGGGTCGGATTGCACAAAGAAGCCCCCCGGTCATCTAGAAAATTGCAACCAACCGTCCAACCTCCTCAATTAAAAAAAAAAAACCCATAAATTTTGTGTGTGGATAATTCTTGATAAGTAAACAAGATTAGAAGTTTGGTTAAACCAAAAGGATGGGTACTCGACAAAAGGAAGGCCCTCTCCCACATCTATTTTCCTACACGATACAAAGTGGCTTTTGTTCTGAGGAGCGACGTCCGCCTTACGTTTTTTTGCGTCATGGGATTCAATTCTTTGGTCGCTAGCGTCGTCCGCTCCGCTAGTCAAGTTCCTCGATAGCGAAATGTAATGCAACGGCACAATTCTCTCTTCGGGAAGGGGGGAATAAGATCCAAAGACAATCCAACGGTTTCATTTACTAGATTGTGGCCATTTTCATGCAAACGGCAAATCTTGGAAAATATCCCGAGAAAGCATCGTAGATTACCTTGGGAGATTAGAATGGAAAAAAGGGCATCGGAATTAGGAAAAGGTAAAAGAAGAAACTTTCCCCCGGGATCGTACCTGAAATAAACAAGGGGAAGAAAAGAACGAAAAAGCGGAAGAACGGCGATAGTCTCCTTAGAAGAGCGACCACGAGCTGTGACCCTCGACTTGTGCTGCAAAAACAAAAGAAAAACACTTCTCAAGCTCTCGACACGTGTCCACGCGTGCAAGCCGGTTTTTTTTTTTTTTTTTTTTTTGCTGTATAGGACAAAAGAAATAGAGAGACGAAGGGGTGCTGAATTGTGTAAGTATATATTATATGAATAATTTACATTGGTCCAAGAAATTGAGTTAGCATACATGGCTAAGGGACAGACATGAGGACGAGAAAGCTATAGATTTTATATGGTTCTCCCGAGGAATTAAAATTCCAAAAAAAAAAAAAAAAAAGGAGGAAAAGGAAAAAAAAGAAAAGAAAAACAAGCACCTAAAATAATTAGCCGCAATTAATCCCGCACAAGCGCTTCGAATTCCGGAGGGTAACTGCTCTCAGCCGCCAAAAACTGATGAAGAAATTCCGCCCCGAAGTCGACGGCGTCGTCGCTCTCGATCAGCCACCGCGGCTGATCCTCCGCCCAGCCGTAGTCGTCCACCGTGTCGGCCAACAGCACGTCGCCCGACGACGACGACCCGGATGGCCTGGACCCGAAGTCGAAGTCGAAGCCGAAGCCGAACCCGCCTTCTATGTTGGGCAGCTCGATGATCTCGCTCAGCTCCTCCGGCTCCGCGGCATCGGAGCACGACGGCGGCGCCTGCGGCGGCAGCGGCGGCGATGATGATGATCCCGGCGTCACCGCGTCGACGTCCATGGCGGCCGCCCTCGCCGCGGCGGCCTGGACGTCGCGGGGCGCGAGCGACGCGGGCCGGGGGAGGAGCTCGGCGAGGCCGGGGAAGTTCAGCACGGCCGACTTGCCCTTCACGCTCAGCGCGGCGACGTCGTGGGCGCGGGCCGCCATCTCGGCCGTGGGGAAGGTGCCGAGCCAAATGCGCGACTTCTTGCGGGGCTCGCGGATCTCCGACACCCACTTGCCCCAGCTCCGCATGCGGACCCCTCTGTACACCGGGTGCTTGCTACCGTCCTCCCGAGCTCGCTTCGCCGCTGCCGTTGCCGGAGGTGCAGGCCGGCCCTCGCCCTTCCGGGCCGCGCCTCTCGCTCCCGACTCGTGGCGGGGAGGCTCGGGGTTCGACGCGCAGGAGGACGAGCCGGAGGAGGAAGACGGGGAAGCCGGCGACGGGATCGGGGAGGTGCTGGCCGGGGCGGCGGCCTCGGCCTCCGCCGTGCGAGGTGGTGCCGGCATTGGGTGGTCGCTCTGAATCGGAGGTTGAGAATGTGCTAGCTAGAGAGAGAGGGAGAGAGAGCTTCTTTGAGGGAAAGAGAGAGAATGGTGGATGTGGGCTTTTGTAGAGAGAGTGGGCACGCTCCAGCAAAGCGACCCATAACCTACCATTTATATTTCCACGATGACAAAAACATACTAACAGAGAAGACAGAGAGAGAGAAGGTAGGAAAATGGGGGCGGGGGGAAAAATAACAAGAAAAAATATTTATAAAATATCGAGATAAGTCAATAGCTTCAAAAATCGAACGTTAGGGTCTAGTTGTTGCCTATCCATTAGCCCCGTTATGTACACACCTCGCCCGTTCAATCTCTTCCATTTAGTAACAATGCGTGCTCGAGCGGCTCTACAATTGTCAAAGAAACTTAGATTTGAAAAACAGGGTTGGAACTACTGTGCGGGGCCCCCATTTGATGGGCAGATTAATGAGTCGGAAAATACTACCTAAGTCGTCACCATCTTCTCGCCTTTTTTTTTTTTCCTCCGGTCGAATCCCCGTCCTTTTAATTTATCTCGACGGATTTTCTGATTAAGTCGTTCCGATAACAAATTCAGACGACGTCGTCGTGAGATGTGAATAGAATTCCGTCTGATATGAACATTCACATGAATGACGCCAGCTAAATTTTCATCACATCATACCCCAACATTTTCTTCATAAATTTTCACATGGATATCTCCATACTCCGTTTGTGTCCTATTTTGGCATCGTGCGGATATTGCGTCACTCGAATTTGGTCGGGATCTATCGTCGGAATGACTCGGTTGGAAAATTCAATGAGGTAAAAAAAACTTGATTAGACAAAATTAAATCTATAAAGACATATATTCGGATATCATCTATAATTTAAACCGTTAAGATACAGATGGTTGAAGAAATCGAACACATCGTCCCAATGAAAGACCGGAGAATGGAGTAATCTTTCGATGCAAACAAAAATAAAATAAAATGAAGAGACTCGAATAGTTAGCAGCATAATCCCATGGAATTCTACTTCTCCACTCTCCTAACGTACGATCTCTTGCTATTAAACACTAGATAAACAAAATGTATTTGAAGCCATATGATCTCGAGACCAAAGAAAGGTCCAAATCGAAAAGGGAAAAGAAATCAACAAGAATAAAAGAAGAGGGCCAAAAGCATGGTGGCGTGGACCCTTGGATGGGCATGTGGCGGTACAAATTGGGTTCCACATTATTTGTACCTAAGCTATGGTAACCTTCATTGATTTTTTTCAATCGCATCTTCATCCACTCCCTTCCTCCCTTCTCTCTCCCCAATTATTGTCCTTTTAAGGGTTCCCTCGTACTTTGCCAGCAAACACCGTCGACTCTCATCGAAGGAGCCGAAGCTTTTTCTTAGGTCCTGTGTCTGAAAAACAAGAAGAAAATCAAACCCTTTCGCCTTTGTTTTTTTTTTTTTGTTTGTTTGTTTTTTGTCTGTCTGTCTGTCTGTACTTTCGCCTCTGCTCAAAACCCACGATTTCAGCCATAAATAAATATGATACTGACCCATGCTCTTTCTCTCAGCATGTGTCTGATTTTTTGAAGCCCGGGTACGGCCGTTTAATGGGATTTTTCTTGTGGATAAAGATGGGTATTGACTTATGTTACCGCACGCAAAAGAATTTTGATTGGAAAGAAAAATCTCGAAATTACATTCATGAAAATCTCTTTCTTGATCGTTTAGGTTTTCGAACCGAATCGTATTATCTTCTTAAAGAAAACGGTAATCTTTCTAAACCCAAATCTACTTAAAAACTCTCAAAGAGACAAAAAAATTCTCCATGGGTAAGTTTATTATACACCCTTTTAACTTGTCTTTGGGTCAGCTCTGTCGTCTTGATGTAATTTGTTGACCGCAATGCAAAGTTTTAGGGACAAATGTTTTTATCTATCGACAAAAGAGGTACAAAAGCTAGCTCCTTTATTTCTTCCAAGTCCCAACAGCAATTTGCGCCTTGTTGATTGTTGAATGCTTTATGAAAACCTTCGCATTTAAGTAAAAGATAATAAATTCTAAGTTGGCAGCCGACCATTAAAGCAACGGAGGGAGACATGAAGATCTGAACCACATTAGAAATCGTGTAATAATTGATGATAATGTGTCCCTTACACCGAACTTTGGCTGGTTCAATGCGGAGAAAAAAACGAAATAATGCACATTGCTCTCACATGCGCGAAATTGATTACACGGCGCAGGATCACTCGTCGAACTCCTTGTGGGTTTATTCAATCGATTACCAAAAGATAAAAGAAGAAAAAGAAGGATCTTTAAGATAACATTCTTTGTGGAAACTTCCCATTTCTTTTAGTGTCAAAAGGTGCGATTTATTTTTGAATTAAGATTATACAAGAGCATTTGACCTGTGCCGACATTAACATCTCAACTAATCAATGGAGAATAAGGAAAAAACAACGATAGGCCAATTTATTTCATCAGGTTATTTTGGAACCTATCAATTTATCAACTAATCAATAATCAAGCTCGCCTAGCCATGGCAACAACGAGGGCGAGACATCTATGTTAGTGCTTGAATCAATCAACACAATTACAATAGGTTAAAATTAATTGGATGGACTAAATTGATAAAAAAGATTAGGATTAAATCAACATAATTATAATAAGTTTATGACTGAATTAATACGTAATTGATATAATAAAGGGGTTGTCTCCTTTTAACTTATTTCTTAAAAAAGAGAAATCTCCGCCTACTATTATTGTTGGAGAATAATTGCTTTGTTGAATAGAAAGATAGAAAGGTCGATATTCCACGTGACGTGTTAATAATAATTTTGTATGCCTCTTTAGTCCACCAATAATTGAATTAGTCAGCACATGTGCAATTTGATATTCCCAACTTTTTTTTTCCCTTAAAGTATCAAAAGGTGGCCCAATGGAAGTAAAGTAGACTTGTCCACTCGACACTTTGCACGAACATATTCGGAATTTCAGGTCAACCATTCTTTTAACGACAAAAGTATATTTGGTTGGAATGAGTAAGGAAAGCATTGCACATTAGAGTAATCTCAACGTGATTAAGCGAGTATTATTAGTCAAAAAGTTCCGGGGATCGTTGGTTTCCCTCTTGCATTGTTGTTGGGCCATGATGGGAATCGACAAGATTCGTGTCGATATGATCGTGCCCTAGTTGAAACGCGAATTATTGAATGTTGGTGTGCGATCGGAAGAGAATTATGCATTCACCAACCGTTTGGAAATTTTGAGATAAAGTAAAGTCTGGTTTCTCACCGGCATAGGAGCTACCTATCTTTACGCAGGACAGGAGCTACCTAGGTCCTATGCTCTTTGCGATTATTTTGCATATTGTCCGACAAGCCTAGGGGATATGATCTTCATTTGCAAATTTAGCTGATTGTTTAATTTTAACTTTAAATTTTACAAATTTGATATTTTAGATGACATTGACTCAATTTCTCGAAAGACAAAAATTATAGATCAACTATAGGGAAAATTGTCCAAAAAGTCCTAAATCTATTGCAGTTTTGCTAATTTAATCTTAAATATTTCAATTTTGCCAATTCAATCTTAAATCTTTTCACTTTTGCTAATTCAGTCCTAAACCTTTTTATTTTTACCAATTGAGTCCATTAGATCAATTTTGGTTTATGACGTGGACTACCAACACTAACGTGGCACTCTTTTAAATAATATTTTAATGATATTTTGAATTTTTTATAGTTATTTCTTCTTCTTTTTTACTTTTTTTTCCTCCTTTTTTCTGGTTTTAAGACCTAAGGCTAGCAAGGGTCGTCGGCGAGGGTCAAGGAGGATCGGCCGAACCCGCCAGCCCTAGGTCCAAAAACTAGAAAAAGAGAAAAAAAGTTAAAAAGAAAAGAAATAACCATAAAAAAATTCAATAATTATTAAAGTATTATTTAAAAAGTGCCACATCAACGTCGGCAGTTCACGTCGGCAATTTCTGGTCAAAATTGACTGGATGGACTCAATTGGCAAGAAGTAAAAATATTTAGAACTAAATTGGCAAAATGAAAATATCAAAACTGAATTGGCAAAAAGTGAAAAGGTTTAAGATTGAATTGACAAAATTAAAAGGTTTAGGATTAAATTGGCAAAAGTATAATAAGTTTAAGACTTTTTGGACAATTTTCCCATCAACTATATGGGGAAAATTGTTAAAAACCTTTTAATTATGTCAATTTAATCTTAAACCTTTTTATGATTTGCTAATGTAAATTTTTCCAATCAATTTTGTTTATAATATGCGGTGCTGTTAGTGCTGCCATGGACAATTTTTGTAATTTTTTAATTCTTTTTTGTTCTTTTATTCTTTTTTTTTGTCATAAAAATCATTAAGGAATCATTTATTTCATGGAAAATGAATGATTTGAAAAATAATTTCCTAAAAAATATCGCTAACATCACTTACAAAAATGAATAAATGAAAAATATTTAAATCATTTATGAAAATATTTAAACATAAATTATTGCTTATAATGAAATTATTTTTCAGTAACTAATTATTTCAAGGATACGAATGATTATTTTTAGGAAAATATTTTTTAAATCATTTATTATTTACAAAATAAACAAAATTTAAATCTAAGATTTGGTGTAGTGGTAGCATATATCAGTCTTGTGGTGTATTAATAGTGCATTCTTTAATAATAAAAATCCTTTACCAACCGTTGGAGTCTAGTGGCAACCCTTTTCACTCGAAAAGAAGGATGCGGAGAATTTGAATCCCCACATTCACGGGGTTAAGGTGAGAGCGATTTAATTTCAAGAGTGGATTTTGACTTTTATGTCCTGTAATGAGATAGGGTAAAAGCCTGAATATTAGAATATGAATAAAGTAGGATTGACAAAAAAAAAAAAAAAAAAAAATCATTGGACCCTTGCCCTAATGGCTACCATTTCCTCATATGAGTTTGAAACTTCCATAGGGCCTTGTTGAGAACACACTTGGCCGACAAAAAAAAAAAAAAAAACATTTACATTCTGCTTGCCACTCTACCTTCTCTTCCTCTATTGTTATGAGGTATATTAGGATTTAATCTTCAATGCATATTTCGTCGATCAATCCGTTCTAATTCACATCTTTAGATAACAATGGGAAATGTAACTTTAGAAATTCAATTGAATATTTGCAATAGTATACTGAAGAAGTGGGTTTAATCTAACTTGCAAAATTTTGGTCGGACATCACCCATGTGCTACATGGAACGGTTTGACTCGATAACACGACAAGAGTGGAGTTACTACGAGGTCACGAAGCAAGTGACAAACTGAAGGAGGGGCCGACCGAAAGGGCCGCAGCGAGAAAGAGAGAGAGATCATGGGCCTGAATTTCTGGGCCTTGTTTCCAATCACTGATATCTCTAAATCAAAATTTATGGGCCTACGCTTGAATGTCTTTAAAGGGTCAGGCCCCATACGCGGCCCCAACCCAAGCTGAAACTAATTAAAGTTCTTGGGTCCATACCTGATCTACTGTGGAGCCCATGGTTTGCTCCGGTCACGTCTCACAAGATGCATTTCATCAGCCCCCCGCCGCCGCCTCCCCCCACCCCGTGCGGTGGTGCCTCAGCCTGAACTCATCGCGTCGAGTATGTCTTGAGTTTTGACCAACGAATCGAGTGAGGATCCAAGTGCCCGAAAAGTGGATAGGTCCGGAAAGGAATCTAGCGAGACAAGTTCCTTCTTTCAAAGGTCGAAACGCCAGGCGACCATCGACCGCATATAATTCGGAGGATTGAGGCGCGAGGGGGCTTTCAATTCGAACTTGTAATCTCCTTTGTTCATAGTGGATTCATATAATCATGGCGCGTTCAGCTTCTCATTTTAATTCTTCCGTTAATCTCGCCATCGGTGATTGATTGCATGGTCCCTTTCCGCGACACTTCACAAACATCGAGTCCATATGGAGTGTATGAATACGTGGACCTCGACGGGGAAAACAAGGGGGAAAAAGAAATGATATTTCAAAGGCGTTGAAGATGGATTAGGATTGAGAAGGGGGAACTGGTTAATGGTGTTGAGTTTGTTCACCTAATGCCTGTTTATCACGTATGGACAGCTCCCCAAGAACTTCCTAACGAGTCCAATTTCGAGGACATTGCGTGATGATTTTTCCGGAGTGGTTGGTCCGATGGATCGACGCATACATTCCCTCTTTACATCATAACTTGGTACGAAACTGCCATCTTTTGTGTTAGGTTTGTTCAACCCTCTGCTTTGGTCTTACCTATACTTGAATATGCAGAAGAATTTTTAAAAAGAAGGGAGAAGAGAGCATTGAGATGGTCAAAGTTAGCGATTAGTGGTTCTTTCGGGTTACATCTACTCGTAAGGATAAATTTTCTAATTTTTGGAATTTGAAATGTACCTTATAAACCCAGGGACTTAGAATTTATCCTGTCGCAAGTTTTAGGTCTACCTATGTTCTAACAGTACTCTTAATTTTTACGATTGAAATTAATCATTGCCTTTAATGATCACAATTTATTATAATTTATTAATTTTAACTCATATTTAGACACATGAAAATTATGTAATATTAACAAAGTAAAAATATCAGTTATGGATATCACCAAAAATAAAACTTATCATTAGACTCTATAAAATATCGTAGGATTACGCAAATATCTCGAACATACCGGTCATGATAGATTCTTTAATTTTTAGAACTTGGAACCTATTCTTTATATCATAGAATCTGGAATTGGATTATTCTCAAGTTCTTGGTTCCATGTCAAAACCATGCTCACCCTAATCACACCCCATATCTCTTCTTATCTCTCATCCGTGCCGTGTAGGTAATCGACATACGAGATGACTAAACCATGTTGCATCGGAAAGACCATGCTCGCTATGGCAAGCTCGAGAGTTTAGCTCTAAAGGTCATGGAAACCGTGTTCGCGCACACACAATCCACATGCGCATTCGGATTCCGTCGCCGCGACGCTTACGCGGGGGTCGAGTCGAGGTCCTGGAACGGACATTCGATCCATGTGCACTACGGGGTTTCTCGAAGCGCTCCGCCGTGCCGGAGAGAGCACATAACGATCTTTGAATGAAGCGCAAAGTTGGTGCGGGCGTAGCTCGTGCGCCCCGAACCGGCCCGGAAATCCGGGGGGGATCACGGAGAGCACGGCCGACGTGGGATCCGTTGAGTCAAACGACACCGTCTCCGGCCACAAAAGCCAAAAAAAGAAAAAACCAACAAAGAGAAAAAAGGAAACTTAAAAAGGAAAAAAAAAGAAAAAAGAAATTACGTGACACCATCTCGCACTTATATCCACTAACTACATCATCCCAATAAATATAAAAAAAAATGAGCCAATAATCTTTTCTCCCATATTAAATTTGGGAACACTCATTCCAATATTATGAATATTGATCTTTTGACTTTATTTAGATAATCGACATATGAAAAGTCGAGAACATAATAATACTGATTAAAAAAAGGGTTTTTCACGGTTGGAGCTAAATAGTAAAATCCAATATATATTTATTTTTTTGCAGAAAATGAAGATCGTTTTCGAAATAATTCTGTTCGAGATGATTTCCTATAATTCTGTATATTCTAACTAGAATATCGCCATTTCGAAAATGGAAATTGATTATTTTTTTTTGGCGTCCCGCGTGGAGCCAAAATCGAATTGCACGCGCCGACACGTGGAGCGCGTGCCGAACTGTATAAGAGTATAAATAGCCCCGCTGACCATCGTCTCTCTCGCTCTCTGTAACTGAAAGTCCGAAACTCAGGCGGGTACCGGAACGCACGTTCACCGCCGCCGTCGTCTCCGGCTTCGTCGGGCATAAGGCTCCTCCGGAGATGGAGGCGCCGCACCGTCTCGGCCTCGACGAATCCTACCGGCCGCTGCCATCGGTGTACTTGGCCTTCCTCGCGATCTGGGTCGTCTCCGCTTGCTCCTGGACCTTCAACACCTACCGCAACGCCCGCTTTCAGGTCCTGCTTCCTCCTCACTCCGTCGACCCGTCTGTCGTTTCCTTAGCTGTGTTCGAGCGGGGAATTTGATTCTGTTCTGTTTCTCGTCGGTAGTTGCGGTTATTGCTGGAAATGCTCTTCCTTGGTTCGCCGTTCTGGTTGTTGAAAGAGCTTAAGGTTGAGATGAATCCATTTGTCCATCAAAACGTCGTCTTTGCGCGTCTTTGGTTTTCTCTTGAGTCTCGCTGAACTTAGTGAAGACGTCGCTCGTTTTGAACACTTTCGTAGATTCCGTGTTGCTCTCTCTGTTTCTCTGTGAGCGTAGCTAGCATATCGAAGAGTGATGAACTTCCATCTTGAAGTCCAGGCATGTATTATCTTCTTCTTCTTCTTCTGTTTCTTTTCTTTTGATTCTTTGCGTTGGGGGGTGGGTGCTATTTTACATGAAAGCAATTTCTTTTCATGAAGAGATATCTTTTCCTTTTCTTTTTCTTCGAAAGTGATTTCGTCTTCCGTTTTCTGATTTTTATCCTAGAGCAGACGAGTAATTTGCAGTGGACGCTAGCATCCGTCCCTTTGGTCAAGGCTTTGCAGCTCATGCTCTCCTTCCTTTTCTGGTAAGCTAAATTTAATTAATTAAAATATTTTTTCGGTAGGAGGTTAGCTATTTTCAAAATTTCTATCTATGGAAGATGGAGCAGAGCGGAGGTGGTTGGTGTTTTGATGAGTTTGAGTACCAAAATGGGCCTTCTTTCTCTTTCTCCCTCCCCTGTTTACTCCCTTGGGATATTGTCATCTGTTCTGGTTCTGCAAACTCTGCATCATCAATACAATGTCATGCTTTTCACTTCAAATACTATAACCAAGGATTAATTTTTTCAAACAATGGAGTTGTTGGTTTTCACGTACATGTCTGAATGAGGATTGCTTGTTTAAATTAAGTTTTTTTATGTTTCCCACATTAATTGCTATGGGGGTAATATTGTAGACAGGAAAAGCTTTATACCTTTCTAGAGCAGTTGATGCATGTGCTTACGATGCCAAGAACTGGAATGGAAACTCATGTTAAATCCTGTAGTGGCACCGATTGCTGTTTCAGGCTGTGTTGAAAGATTACAGAGTGTCAATGCTTATTCTTCTGTAAACAATGTTTCCCAGCCACCTCTTTTCCTCAATTGTTGATCCAGCAAATATGGTGCCGTTTGCAGGTATTCATGCTTCTATCTTCAGAGGTGTTCCTTATGGATGTCTTTTGGGGTCTACGTAACTGGAGTACTCTTTCAGACAGCTTCTTTTATATCCTTCTTGCTTATTTCTCATGGGTACTGTATCACCTGTGAGCGCCTATCTGTAAAAGAGCGTCGCACAACAGCTGCACTTGGGAGTGTGTTTTATCTGACCCTTGTTGGTTACAGAGCTTCTGTTCCTTATTTTACGGTGAGCTTCATGAAGCTAGTGTGTTTCGGTTTCAATTTTTGATTGCCTGGCGATTGTTTATGCGCATCTTTATTGGAGATATGTATCTGTTCCTGGGTAGAACTTGTAATGTATAATGCATTCTGGTGCAGGGGCTTCTGTTGATTAATTATTTTGTATCGTTCTATACAATCTTTTACCACATATCTCAAAATCTATCAGCACTGAGGGAGCAGTTGAACTATATAGAAGACGAGGATGTCCAAGCAATGCATGATGCTGTATATATGAAGTACATCATGTTCAAGTATGCGGTGCCCTGTCTGTTTTTAACCCCAGTCCTATGAACACTGTTGGTTTTTTCCCCTGCTCTCTTTTGCACCACCAAAGATTGAATTTGATGTGCTCTTCTTCTGGTCCATACAGGAAATTTCAGGGTGCTATGCAAATTGTGGCCATGGCTGAAATAGTGGCAAGTATATTATACATCTGCGTCATTTTTATGATCTTTTATGGTGGGAAAAGTACGGAGTATAATTTCTAAGACAGCTTGGCATTAATTTCCAGATTTATATAAACATTGATGACTCATCAAATAATTACTGGCTTCGGCTGTTATTTCGAGAATGGGCAATATTCTGCATATTTTTGTACATCGGGTAAGTGATCTGCAAGTTTATGAAGGTTTCCCTTATCAAATATGCCTTTTCTGAGACCATGAAGGCCTAGCATAAAAATCAGAAACACTTCTTCAACTACGTGGAATTGCTGATTCTGCTCACGTTCGTTATAGGTGGACTTTCAGATCACAAGACCTGGCCCCACGCTTCACAGTCATGCCGACTGTAAAATCTAAAGACAGCACAGTTATTCCTCCTATATACAGTATTGTAAGTTATCTCATTTTGGAGACCATTGAGATTCGTCTAACGCTACATTGTATTTGGATCGTTACATTATCTTCTAAGAAAATTGACGATCCTTTAGTTGCCATACAATTTTCTGGGTTAGAGGTGAACCGCTTTTCATTTGTTGTCACACAGTAGGCCTTGGTTCTGTAATTTCTGTTCAAATAGATGTTGGTGCCAAAGTTTCAGTTGATGGCGAGAAATGCATAAGATGTTTACCTCGACATAAATGCGGGAATATCTTGGCTTTTCTCTCCTTTAAAACTTGAGAATTATTGTTCACCAAGAAAACTTACTAAAGGTTTCCCCTCTTCATTACATTAACCTTATATTTAAAGTGTACATTCTTAATCTTATCAAAATGACAGATGCAAATAGCTCATCTGCTCTCATTGTTTGGTTCCCTCAACCTTGTATCTCATGTCCTCAACTCAAATGTATCATCTGCATGCTTCCTAAAAGTTAGGGACATCCCCCCCCCCCCCAATTAACTGAGCCCTTCTTTTGTTTTTTTAGCTTTGCTTGACTGTTGATTAATACGACATCTTCTTGGCTAATGCATTAACACTTGTTCCAGGAAATGGATGCAGCTACTTTTAAAGATTTCAGTCGTCACAAGTGGCAGATTGGAATAGTAAGCAGCTCAAACTTGACAACACATTTAAGTCTTTAAGCATTTGCTTATTTGGATTTGGTCTAGCTGATACAAACACTTTGTTTTCTCGGTTTTATTCTAGCTTACGGTTTGTCTTCTCTTAGTGAAGTCTTCCCCCTTCAAGTCTTAACTGGCCCTTTTGAAAATTGGTAAAGGATTATACGACGTTCTTCCTACTGACCAAGTATGTCTCTGTTAATGTAGCCAACTTCCCTTTGCGGCAACAAGAGCTGTAGGGATTCGATTCTCGTCATGATTCAGCATCCCCACCCGCACAGGCATACAAATCCCAACAAGCCTTTGCAAGCTCAGGCAGTTTAGTGACCTCAAGTAAACCCAGTCCTTCGAGAATATGAACGGCTAGGAGCTCCCGGGAAAAGATCAGAGCTCTGCACAATTGCCAGAGTTCACAAGCAGAGGGTGTTTATACGGTGAATAGAGAACACTTAGCAGCAGCTGAACTTTTCTTCACTTCCCTCCATAGAAAGAGCAGAGGAAGGGGCCAAGAAACGGCGTGCCGTTTCCGGCGATTTGCCGTCATCCCCTGATGTAGCTAAATACAACACAGTCATGGAAACTGTACATTCTTATTCTCTTGTGATTAGAGTTACGTATGTAGAGAGGGTAAAGCAGCATTGTCTCTTCATCATCTCTTTTTACCATGTCTCGAGCTCTGTATTCTTTGGCCATACGAGATTTCATCCCCCTTATCCGACGGGGGAATTGGGACCGCCGTGGGCACAACTCTTACACAACGACCTTAATTGCATGATGAAGACAACGTAACCATAACCTGTCGTGTAATCAAACTCGCATAATCTCTCAATAAAACATTCAAAAGTGCGAGATTAATTTGTTTGATAAAAAAGGTATTTGATGAAATTTAGGAGTGAACTGCACGTCTCACATCCCCAATTTCCACTGTATCCTTTTCTTCTTAAATAGGATATCCTCCTCTAGTTTTTACTTCTTAATTATCCTGATATCTGGACGAGAACCGCGATGAAACTTTTTAGGGGGAATGTATGGGCCGGGCCATTCTGTTGGCCCGGTCAAGCGGGGAAGAGAGTTCTCGATTTGTAATTTTCCCCTCTGCTCTGCTATCGTCGTCGCGTCGAAGTGGTGAACCGATCTGCCGAGTTTCTGCACAAACCCAAGTTGCGCAAAGACTCGCAAATGAGCGCAGGTAACGTAATCCTCGATTTTCGCGAGCATCTTCTGGAGGATTTCGCGGTCTTTATTACTGAAATTGTGCATTTTTTTTTTTGGGTGGAGTGTTGGTGGGTTGGGGGGTGGTTTGGGGGTTCTTGACGAGTTCTTGAACGCTGCCGTCAGTGGCTTAATCTGTTTGTATGGGAAGAAATGAGTCGTGTTTGGTGAATTGAGCCTATGTTTTTGCCTTTTTAAGTGTGTTGGGTAAACTCTATCACCTGGGCCATGAGAAAAGCGGAGTCTTTTTACCTGAGAATAAAGAAAGAAGCTAACTTTGTAATTAGTTTAGAAGTGCCAATACCTGTTATTGTTTTGAAGAAGAAGATTGCAAAGCTGACTTGGGGTAGTTCGGGTCCTTTCACGGGTATCTTCTGCACGGTCATATGGCATTGTCTTTTAAAGTGGCAGTAGTGGCGGGTGGGGTGTTGGTAGTTAGCGGTGTGTCATTAGTACTAATTGTGGTAGAGGGAATGGAGGCGGCGGCAGTGGCGGCCATGGTGGTAGGGGTCGCAATGGCAGTAGGAGTAGGGCGGTCGGAGTAGTATAGTGCTTTGCAGTCTGGCATGATGTACCGCAACTACTGCAGAAACAGTAGCTTCACTTGCACTGCAAGCTACTTCTTTTTGGGATGATCGAGAAGAAGCACCTATGCATGAGTGCACTCATCTGTGACTTACAATCCTTGCAGGTGGTGCATTTGGAGGGAACAGGGGATTGCGACCAGTACCTCCAGAGAAAGGTGTCTTCCCCTTGGATCACATGCACGAATGTGACCTGGTACTTCTTTCGTGTTTTTTTACAAGAAAGAGATCCCAGAATCCTATACCACTTGGGAATATTTGATTGACAGTTGGGTGTGTTTTCAACTTTCTTTTGGTTTGTTTCTAATCATGTTTGTGGCTCTTTCTCTTTCTGCTTCAGGAGAAGAAGGATTATCTCAGTTGCCTCAAGTCTTCAATTCATCAGTCTGAAAAATGTAGACACTTCTCAAAAAAGTATTTGGAGTGTCGTATGGCAAAGTGAGTACACCTTGTAGCTGTAGCTTTCGAATGGGTCACTTTTGTGTTGTTGTACATCTGCTGTTGTTTGCAAAGTATCCAAATTGCTTGTTTAAGATATTGTAGTTTAAGCATGTAGCACACCCATCAAAACAAATTTGATGGGCTGGATGAATGTGGTAGACTTGCATAACTATGGGAAATCTTGTAGAGCGTTTCTTTACACTGTGTTATAATCTGCTTTTCTCAGTTTCCTTGATTCTAAAATCTAACGTGAATGAGGGGCTCCTGTTTATTTTTGTAGTTCTTTGAACCACCTCAACGTATGCATATGAAAGAGTAGACAAGAAAACAGATTTATAAGGTTGTCATGAGTTGCTCCATCTGAATTAAACTAATTGTATTATCCAGCTATGTGATAGAATAAAGGTTCTATTAGGAGTATTGCTATGTCACTTGAATGATAGCATTCATGAGTTTTAGTATTACAAGCTACTCAAAATGCCTCAAGAGTGAGTCAACTCGTCCTGAAAACTAAGCAAGATTCTCCCAAGACTAATTTGCCTTGAGGACTCAAGACTGAGCAGCACACGACCAATTTGATTGCACAAAGGATTATATTATGTGTATTAGTATTTTCCTGATGACATGGAGATGGAGTGGATATCTATTGATGTGGTTTTCATGTAATGGGTAGCCAAAACCTTCAGTAAATAAAGTGGTTTTTGATGTTGAACTTACGAGTGTGCCATTTGCATTCTTTAGGAACTTGATGGCAAGACAAGACATGTCGGAATTAGGATTTGGAAAGGAAACTGAAGCCGAAGCTCCAGTAGAGAATGAATCTAAGAGGATTGATGGGTGATTCTTCAGTTGCCGGCTTATGGATAGAATATACAGAAACCGAAGGGACACAGACTGAGGTTGGTGACATCAGGCAAAGTCCTTGCGAAACTGAAGCAGCGAACAATGCTGTTTCTCTATATCAGGTCAACTACATCAGTGAGTTTAGGTGAATGAAGGGAAAAGTAAAAAAAATGAAATCAATCGACTGGATATGTAGAGGGATATTGCTTCTTAGATTTTGACAGGATATTTTTGAAGCTGTATATTATTCGGTTTCTCTCTGAACAATGATCCAATTAAAAGTCAATGAGACAACAGTAGGAAATTTTACACTAGGGTGCTTGTTAACATGACCAGTTTTTCTTAGATGATGGGATGTGAGCTGACTCTTAGCAATTCTCTTTGGGAATAGTAGGTGGTGTGAGCTAGTGAGTGTCTCACACCCTCAATCCTAACTACAAACCAAGTCCTAGCATGTTCTGATTGCTATGATTTCCGGTCAAACAGATGACTTTCTTCTGTGAATCAGCTTTTAGTTTGAGAACCCCCACTGAATGTAAGTGTTTTCACATTCAGTCACCTTGTCTTACTGCTGAATTTTCTCATACGTGCGACTTTCCCACAATCAAGAAGTGGGTGCGTATGCAATTGAGGCGTCAAGTATTTATAACAGTATGGAAGATCCGGGCAATATACTCTAAGAAGTTTCCGTATAGCATGCGAGGATAAGCTTGGTATTCGATGCTTATTTGCTAGCTCTAAAAAGAGAGAGAGCCTATGTGGTGATAAACAATTCATCAATGAACTAGTTCCCAATTCTTCTCGATCATCAAACAACACATACTGATACCAAACCTCCTTTGCCAGAACATCTTGTAAAGCTGAGAACTTGACTACGCATGAAGCCGGCCGAGTCTTTTTTCGTTAATTTTGAAGTCCTAGAGGGACCAACAAGTCTCAAATTGCTTATTCCTCGAGAATTCACTCTCTTGATCCTTCCTTTTTTGGCTGTGGGAACTTTCGATTTTTTCTTGTCGACATTGCTTTGGGAGTATCAAACAAATGGACAAGGTTCGACAAGTGTGATGGATGACCTTACTTGGAGTTCCCTATGCTGCAGTGTCTCATCTCACTACGAGGCATGTGTATCCCAGGTGGCACGTATAAACATCAATTCGACACAAACACTGAACAGCTTCCATACTGTGGATAAGTTCTTCCTGGTCATCTAGCTTAAAAACCAAAAAAGAAAGTCTTGGCTTTGGATCATAGTGCTATATAAAAATAATATATTACCATCAAATTCCAAAATCTTGGAAGACAAAGCGGCCGGCGGGTGTTAACTCCTATAAAGACCCGATTTTTACGGAAAAAAGAAAATCATATTTTAATTGTATTGGTACCTCGATGGCTTCGCTGAAGCAAATCCTTGTCGTATATATTGGGGAGACACTACCATGTCTGCTCTTCTTTGCTTACCTCGTAGTTCTTTAATGGCTTCTCATTTGTCTCTGCAACTCCCCAAGCCTCTCAACAACTCGTAAGCTCTCTCATTTTGACTCTCTTTGTTGGATACCATTGTATTCATGCTGTTGTATGAAGCGTATCTGGCGTAAGAAGTATGTGCATGAGTAGATAGCTTTTGATGTGATTATGGACAATAAAGAAGAAAGAAGAAAGAGAAGAAAAGGAAAAAGAAAGGAAATGTGATGTGAACCTTGTGATCATATTGGTGACTGGTTAAATACTATTCAATGTGTTTAGAGAAAACATTACGGAGGTGGATAAGTCTCGGGTGACTGCTTAGTTTGCCTATGACTTGAGTATAAACGCCTGATTTTGAAAAACTGCTAAAAAGTTTTGGACTTGAAGGCTGATATTATGAGGGTTAATGTGGCTTTCTCATGCTGAATATTCATCCTTTTTTTTACTGTTCTTGATGTTGATCATGTTGTGGCTGGTGGGAATCTCGACTTTTGTTTTGGTTTTCATTTTTGGTGGCTTTCCACAGAGAATCTCTTCGTTCAGACAAGAAACCAAAGATTAAGGCCATTGCATTGAATCCGTCGAAATTATTTAGGAAGGATCGCGAGAGTTATGGCTGCTCAAACGACTTCAGTTCTTCAAAATTCTTCCTTGCATACCACCCTTCCCCACGGGAGTATTCCTTGGGGGCACTATCGCCTACAGCTTCTGTGTTCACTGATGAGACCATTATTGAGAACTGGGGTCAAATTGTCAAGAGTCATAGTAAGAAAATGGAGTTCAACCGCGTAAATTGTCTTGTGTGGGTGCTCCATGAATCCGCTAAGAGCTTCTCTGCTGCGATTGAATTACTCGAGTTAGCAGGAAGCAGTACTGAGATTTCGATGGCTTGGCTCGGGAAGGATGTGCACCAGTGGCATAAAAGGATTGCTTATCAGGTATCTGCAGACAAGTTATTAATGTTCCCTATGATTATTGAGATGTGATCTTTTAGTTTATATAATTTATCACCTGTCAATACACGTGTTCATAGCTTCCTCAACATGTTCTTGACAATGGTTGTTTGGTTGGACTAGAGGGGTTGCATTCTTTGCAAGGATCATCATTTCTAAATCTCGTACAGGTGGCAGCATACGCTATGTTAACGACGGCTGTCGAGGTGGAGTTTTTGCTCTCTCATGAGCGTAGCAACAACTCTTCGGTTGTCAGGGAGATGTGAGTCTTGATTTTTTCAGCTTCATGCCATCATGCTTTACCGTACTTCTGTAGAGTGAAAGGGAAGTAGTAACGTAAAGTTTCAGTCCTAAAATAAAGTCGAAACAGTATGTTTGCAGTCAGTGGAAGCCTAATATTTCCCTTGCTATTCCACCATTTGTTTTTCTCAAATGAGAGCTTGCCTAGTAGTTAAAACCAGTTTGTCACCAAAGAATCTTTCTCTCAGTGAATAATGCAGTTGTGTAAAAATATTATGCGAAAAACTTGTTTAACAGCTTTATATTGCGCCGTTAGTCCAGTATCTGACTTATACTTCTCACATCCATCAGCTTGAGCCCGAGGCTGAACTTGATAAAGGAGTCTATAGAAAGTCAATTGAGTGAAAGGCACACCGGACTTGTTGGATGGTTCAGGGAGGTAGAATTGCCACGAATAGCTGGATTTTTCATTCCTCTATTGAAGAAGTGGTCTATGGAATATGCAGGAAGGTTTGTGCAAAAAATTTTAAGTGTCCCCTTTCCTGTTTACTCCTTGAGAATCCAAAGCTTCTCTTGTATAAAACTTTCTCCTATTTGAAAATGTACTTTAACTCCACTCTTATATTTGCATAAAAGAGAGAGTATCACAATGTTCTCATAAGTATGGTTGTGACTTCCATTGTTGCCCAACTTTTGTTCTGCGGCTATCTATAAATAATAGAAAAGGAGCCCTTAAAAAGGGGCTATGCTATGAAGCTAAAATATGATCCTAAAAGACAATTCTCCAGTGGTGTAGCAGGAATTGTTGTCGCAATAAGTTGCTGTTCGGCGGTGGCGAAATTAGGTCCTCGGCAGTCAAGCTGCCGCATGCTTTCGATGTCCATTGATGCTATTTTGCTTGAGCTCATGGACCTTTCTCAGAGCCTTGTGTCAGTGGACAAAGTACATAAATTAGCAACTGAGGCCGGTTTTGAGATGGACTTCCTGACACATTTTGGGAGGAAGTTCCTCCCTAGTGAGGAGAGTGAAGAGCTTGAATTTTGGATTGGTCTTGCTCAAAAGAAGCTCTCACTTGCATTTCAGAAAGAGCCTCTTGTTTCATGCATGGAAGATTCTCCTGACAAGGTTAGCTCTCCAATTTCATAGATAACTTTGAGACGGGGACTGCTATTTTTAGGTTGAGTGGCAGGAGCTTCAGTAATAGTATCCATCTCTATCTCAATATGATTCTAGGGAAGTTCTTAGTGATGGAAACAATAGGTTTGATAGTCTAAAACTTGGGTTGGTGAACAATGTCAGTCCCTTTCAAAATGAGTCTCATACTTGAGAATGAAAGTCGGGCTTGGTTCATAACATTGTGGCAGGTCAAAGCCGAGAGTTTAGCTATTCTTGGATTGTTTGCATATTTGGGAAGAAGAACTAGACTATTCTTGTCAAAAATGGGCATAAGAGAAGTGGATGAGCAGGTCAAGGATTTTCTCAGGTATATGTCGCTTCACCCGAAAGCTATAGCATCATCTTCACTTGCTTCTTGGTGTTAACCTTCACAGTGATTTCATATCTGTGAAGTTTCTTGGAGTGTGGTATCATCTTCATATACCCTGAGTTTTCTTCGGTACCAATGTATCAGATTTTTATGGAGGTCAGATTCCTTAACTCCTAGTTCAGAATGGGATGAGATATCCATTTTAATGTATGAAATCTCTCTCTTGTTTTACCAGATGATAATTGATGAAATTGGATGGCTTGACTTTTATGCTTCACAATCCGCAAGCTGTCCAGACAGGAAAAGGTCCAAACAGCATGTCATCCAAGCGGAGACAGAGATTATCCTGTCTCGGGTTTTCACCACTTGCTATGATGTTTTCTCTGGCTTCGCTCATTTCAGCCGTTCAACATTGCAACCCTTAGATTCAGAAGTGCTGGCATTTCTACTCAGGAGGTAATCTAGATCAGCAAATCTGTCATGTCGGGGTCTTGCTTTTCTTCGTAAATTTCTAGTGATAAACCAATCTTGAAGTTTTCTGTGACTAATTTTGCAGCCAAAGCCTGCTAAGTGTCTGTCTAGAAGATTATTGGGCGGTTTATGATAGATCAGGGTAAGCTATCTATTCTACTGGCCTTGTTTGTTATTTCTTGAAGCAAATGAAGCTGCTTATTTTTTAAAATTTCGTATGTATGTCAGTGAATCTCCTAAGACAGCAGAAACTGGTGCTTTGGACCCCACGTTGACTGCAGCAGCTAAGCAGAAGGCTAAGCGCTCTATAGCCCTGGAGGCACAGCATAAAGCAAGTGTCTCAATGGCACAAGAACGTTTTGAGAACATGTCTCAGCATGTGCCCAAATTGACAAAGGTATGCCCTATCCCTGAATTAAACAGTCAAACTAGTCTCTACTTGCTTTTCCTATCCAAAGGTCTCAAGATGTCCATAGTAAGGAAGTGATTTTATTGATTGACATTCTTCTGACAATCCATGAGGGTCAGTGGAGAGAAAACTCTCTCATTTTGCGGTTATGGAAGTGGTCCAATCAGCCAGTATCGCAACACCTAGGCAAACAAAAAGAAGCCAAGTTCAACATATAGTGCTGATAAGAAAATGTCAACAACCTGAATGCTGCAGAAGCTTATCAAAGAACAAATGATGTGATACTTTGGCATATTTGTTTGCAATAATAATGGCATCATTTCCTTCGGAAGCAGCTCTGGACTAGTTATCTAAGTCTCTCTCTGATCAGCTTAGAGAGAGAGAGATATATATATATATTTTTCTTCTGATTATACCATATCTGGATCGATATGGAAAACTTTAGTTGGCTTAACGGTCTTCGTAACATGATGTAGCTTCAGCTTGCCATGTATGGCTTCATTGTACTTTCAGATTCCAACTTTACCTCATTGACATGACAATCCTAGTTTATAAACCTGTCTTTGCCACCAATTGCAGGATACTAGCGCAAACACAACAGTTGCACTAGCCACTGTCAACAAGGCGGGAGACGCTAAATCCGATGCCCGGGATGAAGGCTTATGCAGGAAGTTCAGCATCAAGTTAGTCTCTGCCAGTAATGTAAGCCCCATGACACCTAAGCAAAACTTACTGTCGCGAGCAAATACTTTCTGATATAATCTCATGCTCACTGCAGATTATAGGGATGGGCACCCAACTGCTCTGGATAGACATTGTGGTGTCGCTCGAGCTTCTCCTTAGGCAAATGCGGGGTCACAATCTCACAAAGAGAGAGAAAAAGAAGTTAAAGAGAACGTTACATGACATCGCAACACTCATTCCAGTCACCATACTGATGCTACTTCCAGTGAGTACCAACTCAGTTCTGTGCTCTCTTGTTTCTATGCATGAAATTGTGAGCTGAGCGCCATATTCCAGGTTGCATACTGGAATCCGAGAGGGAAGCAGACTCAATTGCCTTTCATTCCTTCTACGTCTGCTCGTGCATCATTTACTACTTACGAAAAGCTATCATAGATTACTATCAGCAGCATGACATTCTCATATCTAAGTCAAAGATTAGTATGACGTGCACAACACGCATATACATGCATGCACTGGGCTTCCACACTCTCGGGCAGCCATTCCTATTTGTTTAAATTGGAGTCCTAGAGAAGGATTTGCCCCACTCCCGCCGCTATTGCTATATCTGAACTTGGCTCGAACATCTAAACGAAAGGCTGTTTCCTACATCATCTGTATTACATGAACAATCGCAACAAAGCAAAATGCTGTTGAGATTTTGGTGATTTCTTCCGTATATCTTCTAATCACCCACTCGCTTCAGTGTAACATAGCCTTTTCTTTTCTTTTTCTTTTTTTCTTTTGGTTTTTTGAACTGGTCCTGAATTGTGTCTTACCAGGTATCTGCTGTGGGTCATGCTGCCATGATAGCAGCCATCAAGAAGTACATACCTTCACTGGTAAAGCATACCAAACTTTTTGTCGCAACAGTCTCTCTACTTATCTCCCATAATTTATGTTCCATTTTCCATGCTCTGATGTTTCAATTGCTGTGACTAGATTCCTTCTCCATATTCAAAAGAACGTCAGGACATTGTCAAACAATTACATAGGACAAAGAAGATAGAAGTCCGTCTGTGGAGCAACCTTGAAGACTCTTCCTTCACAATAACATAGGATGTAACTTTCCGCACTGACCGTGACGCTCTGCGAATGATGTATATACCACACACGACAGGAATAATCTGAAATAATGTACAGGCATAGATTAAATTCATCTAAGCTAATGCCACTTCCACGGAGTTCCATAATCTCTCATCTCACGACATCTACATTGCAACAATTCATCCAAAAGCCAACACGGGAGCAATAATTTTGTGCTTTGCCAAACCAACTTTGTGACCAATATCTTGGTTAGAATGTTGCCTTCTGCTTCATGCTCTTGCATATCCAGTGGCATAAGACGACGAGAACATGAATCTTTCATCAGGTAGGCATGCAACTTCTTAGGAAGCGAATACAACAAATGTGAGAAAAGAGAGAACGAAGCCCAACCAATGATTTGAGGGAGGATCCGCTATTGGTTTGACGCAGACAAATTAAATGGTACAAGAAAGATCGACTCAAACGCACAAGTGGGTAACCAACCGGCACGGCATTGACAATTTGTGCTTGCTCATTGATTACTGCAAAAGCATTACGACCTTGACAAGTCGGTAATCGCAATAGATGACCCATGCCTTTCAAGTTGAAGAATCGACATATACAACCACAATTTTACATTACAAACTATGCAAGCAATTTGAAAGAACTCCTCAGTGGTCATTCTGCTTGTGACTTCCATTCAAATCCAACACCAAGTTGCACTTGCCGCGCATGTTCATGGTATTCCAACGAAAGGGATGTATGACCATCTCTATTAATAGGATAGTTGCTTCGGTCACCTTCCCAAACTTGGCAAGGCAATTTCAATGTATCGGCAAGTGCTTTATAATCAACGTTATGCTCAAAAAATTAGATTATCCTTTTCGAATCACGAGCTGCAGAAAGATGATCCTGCAAGAGAAGACACAGGCACATGACCATTTAAAAACTTATACCTTATTTGAAATCTCCAGCATGAATAAAATAAGTCAAAGCAGCTCTGCTAAAATTTACTTGGGGAACCTATCCCAAATTATTATTAAAAAAAAAAAAAAAAAAAAAAAACTTGGGGAAGATTTTGTATCACAATAATCTTAACCAGAGAATTAACCACCAGGCCTACTAAGAATCCACCTTCACCATCCAAAATATGACTTTAACAAGCGCACGATTTCCTCACATTCAGACATTTCAAGGTCAAAGTAAGTAGCTAGTCAATGACAATGATTATCAAGCACATCATATGAGAAAAAAGACTTACCAAGATAAAATCAAATGCTTTTGTCTCCTCCTTCTTCGAGTTGCTCCCTATCAAATTAGGAGCCTGAGTAGGAAAATTTGCCTGGAAAATATCAGGGAAGGGTGATGAATGACTGCCATTGGTTCCGGTAACATGATTGGTGCTGACACTCTGAGCATTCATATTCCCATTAAGTTGGAAGTTAGACATGTTTGCTAGATTTTGCTGCTGCGCAAGAAAATTACTCATTGCAACATAATTTATGGGTTGCGATGCAAAAGCAGGATTAAACATCATCCCAGGAGGTATACTAAAAGGCAGGCTGCTGGAGAGAGGCATGGCATTGGGACTGATGCCAGTCATTTGAGATCCAACCATTCTGTTCAACATATCATTAGAGACTTGATAGCCAGGATTGCTTTTTGACAATATGGCTTCAGATAGTGTCGCAGGAGTTCCTTTCAGATCACTGTCATTTACAGACAAGCCAGCCATTAAAGCATTGACATCACTTCTCTGATTTATCCGCTCTGAAGAGATGTCTGAAGACCCAAAAATATCAAATAATTCAGGCCCATTTTCATTGATTGTTACAGGGTTTTGATTAGCACCATGCTTATCATCAATAGTCAACCCCTTAAAGATATCATCAGTAGAGTCTTGACCTTGGCCATTGTGAAAAGAGACATCAGCAAAGGGATCATCATCAATTCTTTCTTCACTGGTGCTCACACTGGACCCAACATTATCTCCCAGCAAATCATAAATGGAAGCGGTTGCCTCTTTCGTTCCAGTGTTTTCAGCACCTTGCTTATGTGTCGAATCATTTGTTCCATTAATGTAATTGGAGTCACCGGTATCTATTAGATCAGGCATCTGAACTGCAGTAGCAGTCTCAGCCTTCACTGACTTACCTGAATCAATTGCCAGAGTACCTGCCTGTTCTCCATCCAAAAAGCTAAGGACCTGTTTGCAACAGGGCAAGCATACATTATACATCAGGATCTTACCACTCGACAGAGCTTATCAATTAAAACACACTTCGCAGTACAGTGTCACAGAAACCATCAAAGAATCTGGTTCTTTCACATTGAAAAAGAGGATGAATGAAATAAACTATATGATGAGATAAAAAACTTGCATAATTAATATCTGGCCATAGCTGTCAATAAGAATGAGATTAATGCCTCAGGAGGTAATTGACAGTTGCAAATCCGATGGAGATAAGGGATTGCTTTTGCAGATAACTAGGTATTTACCGTTATGGTAGCAATCTACAAAAAGCATTGAAAATTAGAGGTATTCTCAAATTCTATGATTTAATCCAAGCATGATCGGACCTATGGAAAATGACATTGTACAGCCCTTAGTATAGTACTCCTTCTATACCAGGTTGAAACTATATAAAAGCATGCTTTCTATAGTGCATGAGTGAAGAAAAGCCATCACGCCACTATATCTCAGCTATTTGCTAAATTATGCATACTTACACGTAAATAGATGTTTTCATTGTAAAGGAAACATGCCAAGCAATCAATGTCATGCTGTAGAAGTTTTTGGGCTAAAATCATACAAGGTGGCAAAAGAAGTTGTAAGAATCTAGATGAAATGTGAGGAGGATGTGTGCTACCTCATATATCTTTTGAGTTCACAAATTAACTTGAACAATATATTATGAAAAACCAATATTACTATTAGAAATTACATTATAAAAGTACTGGAATTCTCCCCATGGGGAATGAAACAGTAAAAGATAGTGATGCTAAGCCTAATAGTACAGTCTCTTCTCTTAGGATCTACACATAAAAAAATAAGTGGCGTATGACATTTTTCATCATCCAAAATGAGATTAATAGTCATGCTAAAACCAAAAGGAGTAAGAAGCACTCCTGATACATGTTGAGCTTTCATAATCATTATGTGAAGAAATATTATTTTCATTGAACTAGCTAAGAGAAGCATCACTTCACCCTCGCAATGTACTCCAGAGGTTTGTATATATGGAATCTACGACTTTCCACTGCCTCTCATCTCACACTACAGAGCTCCAGTCAACACGTTTGACACCTAACAAAGATTTTGGTGCCAAATAGATCAACCACAATGCACATGATGACACCGCAAGTAAATGATCGCTTTTTTCCTTCCCATCACTCAGACACGACATACACGGAAATAAATTACAGAAGATCTCAAAATGGTAGAAGGATGGGTACCTTATTAGCCTTTTCCCTCAAAGAAGCTTGTGGAGACAAAGAACATCTAATCAAAAGTTCTTTGTTTTCATTGAAATAAGAAGCCACAATTGAGAAGGGCTCAGTGTCCTTTCTCCTCACAATGGAGTCCAATACGCAGACAGCTCTCACACGAACCTGAAAAACGACTAATTTGTGAAGTACATCATGATGAAAGTGTAATTTATCCTTTTGGCAGCCAGATGGGAAAAAAAAGGCCAATTACTTGCTGGAAAAAGAATTATCACTTATAGCTGAGTGGTAGTTTTTGTTGCTCATGTCTTACAGCTTGTTGAAAAGGGCTTTCATGGGCTACACCCATGTTTCGACATCCTTGAATCATTAAGATAAGAAGATTAACCGATAGTCTGATAATGAGAGATCCTTGCACGCTCCAGACTCAGGACTAGACCTGACCCGATCCACTCACTTTTGGGTCATCCAATATTTGTGTATCTTTCAGCTGATATTCTTCTAGATGGCTGTTTTAAGATTAAAACCATGGGAAATTAATTTTTTTACTGTGGCCATCAGTGTTTTTCTACATCTCTAATTCTTACTGCCTCAACAAATTGAAAATAACAATCCAAAATGAATACCTGCCATTGAGGAGACTGAAGCTTTGTTTCAAGGGCCTGGCTTATGGCCACCGGATCCAATTTTGCTGCCTCCACAAGGAAAACATGAATAGCATCTCGTGTGGGTTGTAGACGAACACCACCAGATGTTACGATAGTTTCCAACAACCGCTCTTCACGAGTCTTGCTCTCGGTATGACTGGAAGTGGAATTTCCATTGGTCCATTCTGTACTTGCCGCTCTCACATTTGGATTCCAGGAACCACTAGCCTGTTTTGTTGAGATTCCCAACCGAGCCTCATTGCCTATTTCAACTGGTTCATACTTATTTGTGCTATCACTTTCTATTGTCAAAGATCTCCGAAGATTTGGACCTTTATGACTGCCATTTTCATTCTTTCTAAATGACTGCCCCTGAGTGAAACTATTGAGTCCTTGCTTGATGGATGCACTTCCAAGCCCAACCACCTCACTGAGAAATGATTTCTTATCTTCCGATGGCATTTCAAAATTAGTGTTTCCAAATCCTTGAATTCTTGTATTAAGATCCTCAGTGGGTGCTGCTTTATTGTCCTGTTCAGAGAAGATGGCAGAAATTGCCTCATGAGCTGTGTCCCGTACAGCCTTATTCAGAGCATCCCCCTTAAGAGGATCTGGATGCCCCTTGTAATGAAATAATTGTCGAACTGCAGCAGAATGTCTTTGCATCTCCCTGCGAAACTCCAAACCAGATTTTCCAACTGCATATTTGATTAACCTAAGAGCCTGCAGAAGCCATTTGACTGGTTATTCGTCTGTGTCCAAGTTAAGACTCCTATGTGTTATTTATACTTTATTAAAGATACAAGAGACGGAAGAGATATTCAACTTGGTCAAGGATGCACAGAAGTCAGAAATAGTCGCTCCTGGACATTTGAAGGTGGTTTGGATAATTTATCACCTCACCGAGTATGTTGGACTAGGAAAAGAAATAAAACAGCTTCAAATTAAATCACAAGATATAGACAAAGCTGCAGACAGACAAGTTCTTTCCAATATTAGCCTGCACAAGAGACATGCCTCTTAGCACGGACATATCATGATAACTCTGAGCTCACAGACTCCTCATATTCAGGGATCGAAATTATGTCTGCATGGAAAGAATGGGGCGCTGTGCAGATGTTATTGGTCTCATTCATTGTTAACCTAGTTCTGTTTTTTGTGAGTTAGTTATTGACATTTGAGGAACAAAAAAGCATGATAACAGAGCTGGTTGAGCTGACTGTGCTCTAGCATGTCGGCTTAATGATACACACATAAATTCCTAACTTCTAAGACACACCCATAAACTCATACTGAAAAATGAACATCCTGATTGCAGTTCGCCATGTTCAATAATCTAGCATTCTCATGGTCGGTCAAAAGATTCCACAAGAGAAATTTCCTTTGTTCTCATATTTATCTGCAACTTCATAATCTTTCATTTTTGGATAAGGTAAACAATTTTTATCGCTCAAGACTTCAAAACGACCGTTAGAGGACCACACCCATTACATGCCCTTCAGTATTACAAATTCAGGAGCGCTATCATTCTCCCGGCAAGAACATCACTCAAACCAGGAGAAACAACTAGTAAACATTTGCCCAGCAAAAAAGCTTATAAAAACATATCCCAAGAAGCTAATAAGCAAACCAATAGTTCAACTCAGGTACTAAACTATCCTCCATTTGCTCACAAAGAAGTGGTCTATCCGAATCAAAAAGAGGCCCCCTTCCATGTATCGGTATCTGCATCCCAACTCAAACTGCAAACTGCAAACATGATGTTCTGGAATTACTCCATTATGGAGGACATCAATCCTCTCTTTCCAGGCCAATATCAAAAGTATCATCACAAATGCTTTACCTTTCAACTGTTGCAGAACCCAAACAAACTAAAAGCTCCAACCACCAACATCTCTCGGAACTCCACTTTAGTTCAGCCACTCCCCGCCCCCTAGATGCTGCCTAGTCTCTTGAGCTGACCCACTTTCATAAATTTAAGATATACGTATGGTGTAATCTTCAGACATGTACTCAGTCGTGTAGTATCGCAGAATTAAAATCAGGAGATCCAATATTCATTTCTTTACATGCTTGTTTGCAATTCACTTCCTCAAAATGATCATTTCAACCATTTTTTTCCACTCACACGAACAAGGTTCCTTCAAGATTCAGCCTCTCATCGATTCTGCAGGACTAACCGGGTGCACGATCAGCTCCGCGCGCGCAAAACGCGAAACGGAACGAAACCAAAACCAATCAGAAAAGGCACCACCCCATCACCTTACCTTCTGTTTGACGACGGGGCTCTTGTGATCGAGCCGCTTCAGTACGAACTCCGAGACCTCCTTGACGATGCTGACGTGGGAAGAACGCAGGAGCTCGCAGATTTCCTCGAGCTTGTAGACGGGCGTGACCTTGTCCTCGTCGGAGGTCGCGGCGTCGATCAGGCGCGATCTCCAGTACGACTCCACCGCTCTCCTGCTCGAATCCATCTCAACTCAATCCCCCTTCCCAAAGAAAAACCACAAACGAATTCGCGCCGAATCGGACAAACAAAAATATCCTTCACCGTCGCCGGCCGATCGGTGAAATCCGATCTTGCGAGTAGGACGCGGCGAAGCGCATCGATTCGATTCGACTGCAATCAAATCGACGCTTTCATGCGAATCATCGAGAGGGAGGGAGAGAGCCGCCGGGATCACGAGGTGCGGCGAGCGATGGAGGAAGAAGAAGAAGGAGAAGGAGAACAGGTGGGTGGTGAGCGCAGTGAGCCGCCGACGCGTGTGGACCCCGTTTGGCGCTGGACAATTCCGAACCGGCCCCAGCCGCGCGCACGTTAGCGGATGCCGGTTCATTGTACGGGCCCGGTCGGCGGGGATCCGTCCGGCCCAGGATCCTAGAAGTCCGCCCGTCCATGATGGGGCCTAACCGGATGAACCTGCTGACCAGACCGGTCCGGGTCAAAAAATGAGAAATAGCAAGACCGCCCATCATTTTCATTTTCTGACAAAATTGATGCGATTTTTTTAAAAGATTTTTTATTTTGACAAACGTTTTTTACTTCTCCAAGTCTTCCAGCTATGGCTGTAATTGATTGCTGCCGACTCAAAATTACACACACGTAAATAAAACTTGCAAGTTAAGATAATATGGCGAGTGCTTTGTACTCAATGCAATCTAAGTTCTGATGCTAAAAACTAAGGAAAAAAAAATTACAAATCAAATCCTCGATTTACCTACATAATATTCGAAAGTCGCCTACATGAGGCCTGAATTGCATTTTTCAATATGATTTCATATTCGATTATGCTCTTACTTAAAAGTTTGGAAGTTGATCGTGTGAATTTAAGTACTCCGATTCAATTGAACTCAAATGGATAGAGTAAAGTACCTTAAAAGATGTGGATAAAATGCTAGTAGTCTGTTGGCTGAAGTTGAGGTTAGGCAATTCCATCTCGATTGGAGTTGAATATTATTCAATTTAATGAACTTATCTACAAGGGTAGCAAAGTAAGTTAAAACCGATGCAAATGTTAGTTGAACTCAAACTTCTTGACGATTGAATTGCTCGAGCTCAGGCTTATAAAATAACTTTTGGGTTTTGAACATTTTAACGGAGTTGAAATTTAGATAGTAAAACTTTTAACTCTTTTATACATATAGACAGATAAGAAGTTAATTTACGAGCCATTTCGCCTATTGTAGAAATGTTCTTATTAAAAGACTAACGAAGTACCGACTTTGCCATGGGCAAGCCCATCATCATAAGCT
This sequence comes from Corymbia calophylla, assembly GCA_014182845.1. Taxonomy (NCBI): domain Eukaryota; kingdom Viridiplantae; phylum Streptophyta; class Magnoliopsida; order Myrtales; family Myrtaceae; genus Corymbia; species Corymbia calophylla. The sequence goes on along the minus strand of CM024698.1, from coordinate 24,890,004 downwards.
CCACCACGATGTCGGCGGAGGAGACGGGCGATACACTCAAGTCTGGGCCGGAGCTGTAAAAACTTTTTTAACTAGGACTTGGTCGGGGTCAAATGTGGAAACCAGATTCTTGTCGCCGCGCGTCCCCAGGTTTTTGCACTGGATAAGGCCAACAAGTGTCATCACCACAAAACCCAAAGCCAATATCTCCATGCAAGTATCAAGCAGACCCCAAACGGTCCGAGGACCCTTTTCGTTCCTCTTCAAGAAATGGGTAGTGTCCAACTGAACTCATCCCATCTAGCTTCCTTCTCCCTCACTCCCAGCTTCAAGCATGGCTCGCGCATTCGCCAAGCCCACCTCAGACCTTTCCGGAGCCAAACGAGCTTCTCAAGAAGCAGGATCAGAGCAGTCGGAACTATCCCGGAGACCGACCCTGAAACCGCAGCTCCAGAGGAACCGCCGTGTGTGAACTTTGCATTTGTCAGTGTAAGTTCCGAAAGGAAGAATGGAAATTGAACAGATTCACAATTCCTGAGGTGATTTTTTTGTTAAAGTTGAGAACTTGAGGTTGCCCGTTTGAGGTTGAATGTATTCTGGTGCGGACTTTGTCAGTCGGTTTTGCTTCCTGATGGGACTCCGGACGTTCATCTTCGCACGGCATGTGGCGGGCAAAAACTGAGGGACATCATGTTGGATAACAACATTGAGTTGTACGGTCCCTATGTAAGCATGAGTGAAATCATTTTCGGCAGATGTTCCGGCTTTTTTATGTGTTTGTGTGTGGACTGATCAGATGTCGGTGTTCTGCGATGATCTTCAGGGTAGACCATTGTTGAATTGTGCTGGGGGAGGAACTTGTGCAACTTGTATGGTTGAGGTCAGTTTTTTCTTCGCATTTCTTTCCTTAGATTATGGTTTCTGAAAACAGTTTTATTGGTTCGAGTTTGGTTTACAGAAAGTTACTTTATTATATAGTAGACTAGTGAACTGTAAGAAGTAAAAATTCAAACAGGGCCGAATGGAATATCAATACTACTACGTTTCTTGCTGTAATGCCTTATAGATGCTTTGGTCCTGATGTTAACTAGTCCACAAATTGTTCGGACTAGCGTCCCATTCGATTAGTCTCCTTGGCGAGACAGAGCTTGAGGAAGTGAACTAGTTCTCCACAGTCATCACCTGCCTAACGGTGCTTAATTTCAAAATGAGATCAACAAAACCTAATGGAAATGTGCCAGTTATGCACGATTCAAGTGACTCCTTTAAGGTGACGAGGAAACAGAATTCTTGACAATGAATTTTGGGTTCTCATGTTAGGTTGTTCAAGGAAAAGAGCTACTGAGCCCCGTCACGGACAAAGAGAAGGAAAAACTTAAAAAGGTAAGCAATATGTGTTCCGATTGTTTAGATAAGCAACTTGCTAGAGCAGTTTTTACAATCTGCATCAACTAATTCATTGTGGCCAAATGGCACCAGCTGTAGACCTCAAATAACAAATTTTCCAGCTCTTGAGCCTCTAATAAACATGTATTCAAAAAAGCAATGAGCATCTCCCTTGATCTTCATTGTTTTTTCCAACTTATGTATCAAGACTAGAAACTATTTCCATGCTCAATGGGACTTTATTTCAACTGTTACATCCTGTTCAATGAGGATAGAGAGAAGAATCCATGAATCCTTACGAGACTATGAGCTGTTTTTCTTGTTTTGATGGATTGAATGTAATTATCAGATTAATTTTCTGATTTGGTTGTTGTTCTGATGCTTAATGTCATGGATTTTCTGCAGAAGCCAAAAAATTATAGGCTTGCATGTCAAACAACAGTTGGTAAACCAGATTCTAGAGGGCTGGTAAACATGTCTTTCCTTATATTTTCTACATTTAGAGCAACTACTTTCGAAAGTTCCCACCATCTTATTAACTACTGTTTTCTCAGATCTTCATATGAACAAAATTGGTCCTCTTTCTATCTCATGTAGGTTGTCATACAACAATTGCCTGAGTGGAAGGCTCATGAATGGAAATACGAGAAAGTGCCACCTTCAGAGTCTTCATGATACACATTTTGTACGTCCTGCATTATGAATAGCCAAGCTCCATTCTTTTTTTTCTTTTTCTTTTTTTATACTAGACCATGAGATAGTTCCTCACAATCTATTGTATTGAAACGAATTTTCTGTTGCGGTTAATATTATTTGGGTTCATAAATCTATCAAAGGTTAATGGGTAGGAAAAAAAGTAACAATTTTAATTTATCAGAACTCTTCCCTGTACAAAGGGGATTAATTAAAAGTTCAACTAAGACATCTTTGGCTTCTCCAATGTGTGAACTAATTAGGGGAGGTGCGAAAAGACTATAGCGATGATCGTTTATGATTTTAGCTGTCCAGCCATTTATGTCTTTACTATTGTAGGATGAGTGAGATGAATAATTATCAGATAAAATCTTTACCAAGTATGATCAAGATGCATCTTGTTTTATCAGGACAGATGCTCCTCCATTTTCACTTCGGGTGAATCGACGTTCACTCCAAGATAAAGAATCATCGTAATATCTCATAATGGCATGTCCGGTGAGCATGGCAATGGGCAAAAAACAGGTCTCACAGCAAGAAATTAAGAGCATCCTAGGTCCAAATAGCTGTCGACTCCATCAATAATTTGCGTGCGTCCAAAACATGTGAAATCATTCTCTGACAGATGGTCACGCCCACCATTATCACAAGCAAAAGGAAATCAAAAAGCAGGTCACAAAAGGAAGGCACATTGTTTCAACAACTCACCAACTTCATTCATTTTCTAGATAACACAATGGACCACCACACAAGGCTTTACAACAACAAAATCAGAGAGAGCTGAAAACAAAGAAAGAGTAAGAGAAAAAAAAAGAAAGAGCAGCAGAATCTGCTCCTCTCTCTTTTATTACAAGAACAAAAGCATCGTGAGCGCACACCCGGCTTGATTTGATTATAAATTAGAACTCATTAGCAAGAGGTGCATGGTCTGAGTGCATGAACACGTTTCCGTAGATGAGCCCTGCCAGGCCACCTCCGACGAGGGGTCCGACCCAGTAGATCCAGTTGCCGTGGAAGTCTCCACTGACCACGGCAGGCCCAAAGGAACGGGCCGGGTTCATGGAACCGCCGGAGAACGGGCCAGCTGCCAAGATGTTGGCGCCGACGATGAAGCCAATGGCAAGGGGGGCAATTATTCCCAATGAGCCCTTCTTTGGGTCAGCTGCTGTGGCGTAGACAGTGTACACCAGCGCAAAGGTGATGATGATCTCCATGACCACCCCTTCGATTGCTCCAACTCCAGCTGCAACACTGTGAATAGGGACTGCCTGCAAAATAATTCAAAGGAAGTGTAAAAAAGCAAATTAGTTACACCGAATATGAATCATTAGCTTGCACTGGCCCATAAAGGGTACATTTTTGGCTTCACAGAGAACAGTGAAAGTTCATCTTGAAAAAAGGGAATGGTACAAGCTTGTCTGCTTGCAGAAACTGCTTTCATGATTATCGTTTCCGAAAAAGAACTCCCTTACGAAGCACAAAAATATAAAAATGAAAAAAAGAAAATTATAGAGCACGAGACACTTAATTAATATATCACGTGATTAAGTTATCAAACCAAATGATCTCGAAATTAACGCGACTCTGCCTAGTTTGAGGACATTGTTCACGACACAACCTGTCAATTGCACTTTCATTAGGTTAATTTTACAAGTCCAAACCATATGCAAGTGAAACATGTATGATCAGGACTCAGGGAGAAAAAAAAAAATCCAAGATCAGACGTCATAGTTACCAGTCCTCCAGTGACAACTTTGAGGAGCAAGCAAGCAACAATGGAACCAACAAGCTGGGCAATCCAGTAGAAGATGCCAGTAAGGATGGTGATCTGGCCACCCAGAGCCAGTCCGAAAGTGACAGCTGGATTTACATGGCCACCAGAGATGTTTGCACCCACTGCAACGGCAACAAAGAGTGCAAACCCATGGCAAACTGCTATTGCCACTAGCCCAGATGGATCAAGAGCAGCATCTGATGTCAACTTACCTGTAACAGCACAACCCAAAACAGAACATGTTATTTTCAACTCAAGAACCAAAAAAAAAAGCCGAAGGTCAGTTCCTTGTCGTGCACTTCTTTTTTAATCTTGACCTTGCAGTTACCATGGCTAAATTTGGTGTTTCAAGTCCAAGGAAAGAAAGGAACTTTTAAATGGAAGAAATGAGAGTAAGCAAAGCTTTTGTAAGACGGTCAAGCGTGACTGACCATAAGCAATGGCCGAGCCAACACCAGCAAACACAAAGAGCAAGGTGGAGATGAACTCAGCCAAGTAGGCCTTGAAGGAGCCTAAGCTGAACGAATCATCAAAGCGTCCAAATGCAATCCCTGCCATATTTCTCACGAGTGTCAAGAGAGAGCTAAATCGAAAGAAGAGAGAGAGTGAGATGAACAAGAAGGGAAGGAGGTGAAAGCTGATGCTTCTTCAGATAGCACAAAAAGTTCATCCTCTAGGCCACATATTTATAACACGTTGAGCACGTATGGTGCATTAATGAGCATAAAACAAGCTTTATTGAATGGAGAACGAGTTTTTGCATAATCCCATGCTTTTGAATAATGTTTAAGTGGATAAAGGGAATATGCCCATAGTACGTGTCCATGCACATCCAAATTTCAGCCCACAAACTTCTTTTTCTCCCTGTGTTTTCCCCATTTTTCCGGCTAAAATATTTGGTCCGCACGTTATCCTCGCTGTCATCAACAAGCTTTGATGGAACTGTCGCGAAGCTCATCAATGATTCTCCCATGTGACTGGCCAAACCCCTGCACCAGACATCGATGGGGTCGTGAGCCGGGATGGGCAAAAGAAAAAAAATGAAAGAGAGAGAGAGAGAGAACAGAGAATGATAAAGAAAAGATGGCGATAGGAGCAAAGAGAGTGTGTTTGGTCCACATAATGCACCGACCATGGATTAGCATACGAATCATGATGGGATCGTTGTCTGTCGTTGATGTTTGAATTGTGTGGATAGAATTGCTAGGTCACGTTTTCTAGTTTTGTGGGGTTGTCTTTATCGTCCTAACTCATCATTCTATATAATAATCTGTTCTTTGGCACCAACCCTTTTCTCCCTAGTTCCAACTTATACGAAAATGCGATCAAGATCAAGTGCACGGGATTTGGCTGGCTCAGTAGAGATCGGGTGGAGAGGAATCTTGAAGATTATCTTTGGCTTGTTCCGGCATCCGGAGCAGGCCAGCTTTCCGCAATTGACGACGATGATCATGGGCTTTTCTACATTATATCAGGACCATGTTTTAGCTTTAATCTTACGTCTGATTTTTTGGAATCGATGATTAAGGTTTGAATTATTTGCTTGGCCTCTCTTCTATCTCCCCACGTACTTCCTTACGAAAATGGGAGTGTGGTTTGGGATTAATTAGGACATAAGAGGAAATGATATAAACTACATAAAACTCCATGGATGAAGTCAGTTTTGGAGGGAGCAATTTCACGCAAAGGCAATAAGGAGCTGCTTCGCTAGGAGAACGTCATCTTCGCTTTTCGGCATTAATTGAGGGAAAAAAAGACTTATGACTGATGAAAGATAATCACTCGATCCCCGTAAATTTCGCACTTGAAGTTTGGCATACTAATGACGTTTCAAATTCTCCTACAATGAGAGAGAAGAAAAGTCGTGAAGTGGCACATAAGTGATGACAAATGCTTTAAAAATTATCATGTTGACATTAGTCGTGTCATATAAGATGTTTGGCATTCATGTCAATAATTTCTGACGAAAAGTTGGTCAGATAGACTTAATTGACAAAATATAAAGATGTCTTAGTATTTGATTGGCAAAATTGAAATGTTTAAGATTGAATTAATAAAAATGCAATAGATTTATGATTTTTTCAATAATTTTCCTTGTAATCTTCACCACATTATTTTGAGCTATGAGTCTTGTTCCAAGGAAAATAGTATAAAGTTGACGAGAGTGTCATTGTTATTAATCTTACGGATGAATATCCCAATCATGACGTCTAGTTTCATCTTACATAATGTCTTGCATCTATTTTCTAAGGAACAAAATTATTCTTGATGATGAACGAAGACTATTCTATCCAAAATTCATGGTTCTTGAGGTGTTGTTTAGGAAGATATATTGCTTATAGAATGAGTTAAATATAAAAGTGTATTAGCAATACGAATTGAATCGAGTATGATACACTAGCTTTATATTGTATGAAAATGGGTTAAAACTTGTTAGATTGGTTAATTTGGGTCGAATCATTTTTTACCCAACCCAACATTTGATGGGTCTAATTGTGATGTCACCAACATGGAAAAGAAATTTTGCCTAGATGAATCTCTCTCTCTCTCTCTCTCTCTCTCTCTCTCTCTCTCTCTCTCTCTCTCTCTCTCTCTCTCTCTCTCTCTCTCATATTAGTCAACAAATAAACTGTTTAGTAACTCATTTTAATTTCGTCAAAAAAAAAATAAACTGTTTAGTAACTCATTTTAATTTCGTAAAAAAAAAAAAAAAAAAACACTGACTTTAAGTCCAATCTCAATTCCACCCCAAATTCTTTTTGTCTAAGAAAAAGAATCACAAACTTTTACTAAAATAAGAAATCTGCTTGCATCCAGAGATTGCCACTAATTTCTTCAAAATTATCAACATTAGAGCCACTTGGAAGTTCATTGTCAAAATTCACGTCTCTATTAATGCCCTCACCTTTGTATGAAATAACAACAACCTCATGATAGTTGATAATCTTGAAGAAATCAATGGCGATTTATGGATGAGTAGAGCAGATTTGGGAGTAAAGTAAAAGTTGGTGATTTTGTTTAGACAAAATAATAGTTCGGAATAGAATTAGGATTAAACCAAAAATTGGGAATTTTTCTTGGGGGTATGAGGCCCTCGTTCATAGGTGAGCCTCAAAATTTTGGCAACTTGGTTCGGCTTGGGGGCTTGAAGAAAACCCAAAGGTCACTCTACCTGATTGGGCTTTTGGCTGACTTCCTTAACAACACAGTTTTGATCCCCCAACTCAGCCCAAACCCACTTGGCAATACTTCTTCCCCAACATCACTAGGCAAACTGGGCCATCGATCATCTTATGAGATTCCAAGACATTCCAGGACGGGGTCACTGTCATTTTGTTAGTGTCATGCAATTGGATCGTTCAACGTCGCATCTATTTATAACTATTGACTTTCCCGGCAACTAGACTACCACGTTCCGTCAGTATTCACAACTTATAATAGCATAGCCGTCGCCTCCCATTTATGATCCGCAAACTACCCTCAGTCCTTTATCATCTCGTCAATGGCCACCAGAAAACGCTTGCTGATATTGTCCATGTCATCACAGGAGAACACGTTCTGGGCTTTTGAGAGACCGTCAAGCAAAGTACTGTCTTGGCTCTAGTGATCACAGCATGATGCCTGCATTAGTTACCTCAACAAGCGCATGCAGCAACATTGGTGCAAACAGAGATCCTGAGGAAATATGGAGGTTGGACAGACGGTACTCGTCCCCAGATTTGGATGCTGACAAGCGGTGAAAGGAATTGTTCATTATCCGGTGGCCATCAAAGTAGTGCGAAGAGGTCGAACCGTATGCTGTTTAATAGCATCAGTTTCCAAGAAAGAAAAGGGGAAAAAAGAGTGCATGCTCAACTGTCTCTCTCCCCTCTGAATGAATTCCTGGGTTCCTGTAATGTCCATGTCTGAAAATGAAGTGACACTGGAGACACTGGAGACACTGGGAGTTGGCCCCCTGATATAGCTGGGTACTAACTATTCCCCTTGTAAATAAGTGAGTTGGCCGCCTGATCTAGCTGTGTACTAACCATTCCCCTTGTAAATGAGCGGTAGGTCGCACCATTATTTAATTAGAAAAAAGTCAGTCAGACGAAACCATTACCAATTTATTGGCCTTAAAGATATGCTGCCTTCATGCACACCTTCCCACTTCAATGTTTCAGCTTTCAACCAGAAACCAAAGGTCTGTCCGTTGGTTGCCTAAAATTTGATTGGCTGATTTTGCTTGTTAGATGATTACTTGAGCTCTTCATGAACCTTTCCCAGATCTTGTTTTGAAATGACCTTGACTCCTTGCAATCAGCATTGGTTAGAGCAAATTAGGATGCTTCTTCACATGATAACTTAAATCTACAGTAGTATGAAACAAACTCTGCATATCAAACAGAATATCTAATGGTCCCCCAACCCATGCGTAGAAATTGAGAGAGAGAGAGAGAGAGAGAGAGAGAGAGAGAGAGATGAATAAATGTTGATGTTTGTTCACGACAGGAGGAGGTGCGCTAACAGATCTAGTCCCCTAAATGCCTGAACCTACTATCCCAATAGCTGCAACTGAACTACAATCCTAGAAAGAAATCTCATAGCTTTCGGGTTTGAAATTAGCCTTCCTATTCTATATTGTTATGGACTTCCATGAGAAAACGATGCGATGCAGCTGCATCGATGAAGAAGCAGACAAAGTCGAGAAACCTACTCGTCCCCGCGTCCTTAACCCCCAAAGCTCGAATGAACGCAACGATATGCAGTTTCCCCCTGTTAGCATCTCCACTTCTTCTGCACCATCAATCCCGGCACCGCCTATGAGCCCCGAGACCCCATGGGCATTATCGCCCATTCGCACATCTCCTTCACAACCTCTTCTCTACCATTGCCTAGTCTCCCTCCATCGCCATGAAGGCAGCGTCCTTTCTCTCGCGGTATCCAAAGACTTCATATTCACAGGGACCAAGAGTTGCAGGATCCACGCATGGAGGCACCCGGATTGCACGGAAGTGGGTTACATAAAAGCTAACTCAGGAGAAGTTTGGGCGATCTTAGCTTATGGGAGGATCTTGATCACTGCGCACGGGGACCAAAGAGTTCGTGTATGGGCTGTTCCGGCCGCCGACAACTTTCAGCCGAAGAAACTTGCCACGCTACCCCCAAAGAACTCGTTTTTCCAGTTTCCAAGAAAGAGTTCGAATCAAAAACATAAAGACTACATCTCATGTCTAGCTTACAACCACGAAGAGAAGCTCTTGTACACTGGCTCGTGGGACAGAACAGTCAAGGCGTGGAAAATCCTGGAAAACCGGTGCGTTGATTCATTTGTGGCTCACGAAAGCCACGTAAACGCGATCGCGATTAACCCAGAAGATGGTTGTGTCTTCACCTGCTCCTCAGATGCTTCCGTGAAAATATGGAGGAGGGTTTTCGGCGAGAGCTCACATATTCTCACCATGACACTGAAGTTCCAACTCTCGCCGGTTAATGCCTTGGCAGTGTCTTCATCGCCGAGCACGTGCATCGTCTACTCCGGTTCGTCTGATGGGCTCATCAACTTCTGGGAGAAGGAAAAGACCTCGGGGAGGTTCAACCACGGAGGTTTCCTGCGGGGTCACCGTTCCGCCGTCCTTTGCTTAGCCACCAGGGCAGATTTGATCTTCAGCGGCTCCGAAGATGCGACCATCAGGGTCTGGAGGAGGGAGGAAGGGAATTGCTTTCACACTTGTCTCGCGGTCATGGACGGGCATCACGGACCGGTGAAATGCTTGGCAGCAACTCTGGAGAGGGAGGCCACGGGGAAGGGCCTGCTGGTTTACAGCGCAAGCTTGGATCAGACATTCAAGGTTTGGCGAGTCAAGGTTGATCCCACAGAGACGGTGATTCTGCAACGCTCGGCTATGGAGGATCAGCAGATGGATAATGTGGATTTTGAGACTAGTCCGGTATTGTCACCTTCATGGGTGGCAAAAAAGCTTCAGGTTTGATTCAAGATAAGCCTACTCGATCATCGTTGTGAATTCCGATTGTCGAATTTCGGATGTCTGCTCTGTGGTTTGAGCCCTGTCCTGGATCGATAGCTATCATGTTGATGCATCAGTTTAGAACTTCTAGACCAATGTATTTGTCTTTCCATATTGGTACTTTCAACAACTGTATCTCTAAATGACCTACTAAGATCATCATTAATAGCGTAGACTGAAACTCGTCTTCTCCTTTCTAGCCCAGATGGAGAGAACTGATTTTACATGAATTCCATGGATTAAGTGTAGCCTACGGTGAATTTCATATATTTCCTCATGTACTTCTAGTTCAACAATCTAGTTTTCCACGTGTTCAAATGAATCATTCTCGTTATGAGAATCGAGTGCTCGGTAATCACAATTTAAGTTAACACAATTTTTGGAAGATCTTTGAGCAGAGTCTAGAATTCATCTTTGGCGAGAAAAAATCTTCACGGCAGGTGTAGTGGGACATCATATGAACTTTTCCATCTGTTTACCACCACGAAATGCATATTGGATGAATCACGACTTCCCAAGTCCAATTGCAGCAAACTCTTATATCTGCTCAATAAAACTCTCTTGGAAGGGACAAACTAGAACATTTAGAAGATTATCCTGTGAAGTTTAAATTGAAAGGATCACTCACTTTCCTGGAAACTTGTGAATGGATAATTCTCAACAGCTACACAGTCAACATCACGTCAAAGCTACAATTTGGAGTACCGTACACAGCAAAACTAAAACAAACACGAGAACAAGATGCTAAACACCTAAGAATCATTAGCTCTCTCGTCTCCTAATGGAATGAAATATCAGTTCTACAGAGGAAGTGAATCAGTCCAACTGCATGCTCTCCGGGAAGGGAATCGAAGCACAACAGTGATAATAACCATTCTCATCAAACACAAACCTTTGTGAAAGATGAGCTTCACGGAGGAGATAATCCCCCCATTCCTCAGATCCATACTGTTTAAATATCCCTCTCGCATCAAATGAATCTGCCTTTCTAGTCCTCTTCTTGCTGAATTAACATCAAATAGACACATCAGCAAAAGATGCCGTGGTGTATAAGTCAAATATAGTCAACAATACAAGGTCGTTAAATTTATAAAAGGAAAGGGGAAAAGAAAAAGGGATGACAGCTGTACCACCTTTTCCTGTGCCTGGCATTCATGACTGTGGCATGCAACTGCAATTCAAGAAGGCAAGCGCATTAAGACTCTGCCTTCATGGGATAAGCTACATAAAATTTGACAGCTCTTTGATTTGCAATATGTTTTTGGAGACTCTTTTCAAATGGTTAACCCCCCTGCAAACTCAAATAACGTTCCGTGCATGTCTGTCTCTGATGAAGCATTGTAATATTGCAGAGATCCATCATGCCACCAGACCCCCGAAATACACAGAAAAAAGAGAGTAAAGGCCATAGAGTACCTTTAACTTTTGTTTAGCATCTTTCTCTAACACGAGTCCTGCCTCAGTATAGGCATCAATAATAACTTCTAAGAATTGTTAAGGAATACAAAGAATTACTGATCCAAACAGTCAATCAAAACATCCAGCTGGCAGCAAAATTTTCCCCCATGCATTCCCTAAGGCTGCAGATATAGGAAAATATAGATAGCGCAAGGACACATCAGAGGAGGATACGACAAGCACGTAAAAGTCTGCCCTCGTTGCCAATCTCTTCTACAGGAGCATAAAGAACACGGGCTTTGGCAGCAGAACCTCTCATGCAGTCCTACAAGGAACAGAAATTCTCCATGATCATGTACATTCAATGCCCAAAAAAAGAGTGAAAAGGGCAAAAAGTTGCAAATTATATTCCGCAGTGTTTCCTTTTCAAGGGCATATATCTGAGTAGGCATGCAACATGAGTTGTTGATCTGTCATTGAAAAAGAATGAATAGCTTAACTTTACGTCATGCAAGCTGCCAACAACATAAATAACTAAAGAGGCTTTGCAGAAAGATTTTGATACATTAATTAAGACATGAGTAGATGCTTTTGACCGAAGGGACCTGTTAAATTGTTGGAGGAATAGTTGAAAGCATAATATGAAGTTGGGCTTCATAATTGACCATTCCAATTTCAAATGAACCTTACCAGTCCCTTAAGCCTTACGAAGATGGGACGGTTATCCAATGCATCTCTCACTTTTGAAGAGATACTCTGCATAGAAAATGGAGTGATTTACGTGAAGCACAGTAACTCAGGAGACAAAATTGTAAATATTCTAGGATCTTTCAGAGAAAGGGGGAGAGAGAATCAATAAAGACTACATCTTTACTCAATTGACTTATTAAAGAGTACATAACATGAATATTTATAGAGCCCAAGAGACACCCAAAACCCAACTACCTTAAGTAAAACTCATCTACTAACCACTGACTAATACAATTAGATATACTTCAACACTCCCCCCAAGATGGAGCAATTAACTCGCAAATAACAAGTGTAATTTCCTTCAGACTTCTGCAACTAAAGTTTTGTGTAAGCTGGACCTTACACTACATAATAGATATGGATGTCTTGAACTGGATTTGAGACAACAACAATTGTGTAAGCCGGACCTTACACAACAATTGAATGTGTTCCACATCAACTTGATAGAAGCGTTGAAGTGACAAATCGAGTAAAGAAACTTGACACCTTCCTCAAGCAATGAAGATAAACTCACATGAGAACCCGACTGCAAGAATTGTGGCAAATCGAATTGCATCAACTCACAATGCGCAACTCAGGATGCTCAATGAATTGTGCTGGGCTTCGGCGCTCACAACAACTTCGCTCACCAATGATACTCACAATTGGAGATGGATGACATTCACAGTAGAAGTTGTTGAGGTTTCAACGGATTAATATTGGGAGATTTTGCTGAAGGCAAGTTACCGTAGCTTCTTTTCTTTTTTTTTTTTTGGTGGGGGGGTTATAATGAATTGAAAAAAATCGAGCCTAAAGCAAACCACCGACCCACGAGAACAGATAGCTTCACTGTTACAGAGGAGCAAAACCAATGACTACATTTGAGAACGACTAAGGACAACAAATGACATCAGTTAATAACAAGGAAATGAGCGACGGAAGAGAGCTTGACCAGCAGAGGAGTTGAGAACAGAGAGGAGCAAACAACTCCTCTTGATGACAAACAGAGATGTCTTCACCAACTACGTGGGAGAAAGGCTGACAATGACCAGCAATGAGGCATGGATTGGGCTTGAAATGGACACTAGAAACTTGATAAAAACAAACATTGCAAACAGAGGGGATGTGCTGGCCAGCAATGAAGGTGGAGGATGAACTTTCCATGACACCAGAAAGCAGATGGAGATGACAGAGAATAGTGGCCAGCAAGAGAGAAGTGGACAGATCACAGTTGAGAGAGCTCATGAGTGACAGAGAGAGGTGGAGCAACGGATGGCAAGCATCAACGGACTTCTCGGACCTGATGATGACGAACAGAGGAGGAGGTGCAACTCTCCAGGTCTGGGTGACCAGAGGATATATGATGATGGTGACATGACCAACTCAGATGGAGAAGTAAAAGCTGAAAGAGCATGGTGGGTTGATTTTGAGTGGATTGAAACCCTAGAGTAACGAGGGAGATTGCAGTGGACAATGAGTCGTGACCTTAGAAAGCAGGAGACCGGAGGCACGGTGATGATGGCATCGACCGAGGAAGGTGGAACCAGGAGCCCAACACGAATAGAATCTTTTTTATTTTGTTTATTAATGACAAGAAGAAACAGAAACTAGGATTTTGATTTAGGTCCTCTCTCAAAGGCTCAGATGCCATGTACATACTGAAGGATATTCGCAAGCAAGAGAGAGAGAGAGAGAGAGAGAGAGAGAGAGAGAGACTACATCTTTACTCGACCAACTTGATAAAGGAGTACATAAGATGGCTCCCTATAAAGAGCATAAGAGAGACCCAAAACCCCAATTACCTTCGTTAAACTCACCTACTAACCACTACTAATATCAATATCTTTAACGAACAATATGTTGGGTTAAATGATATACCTGCAAAACCTCAGCAGCTGCAGCAACCCGATCTTTGTTCCACAATTTCAACATGAGTACAGTTAAGTGGAATGTTTTTGGCTTAATAAATATGGATTTGTCAAATCCTAAGTCTGAAAAATTAGCTCAAAGTGAGTATAATTATAGCGCATCTGGAGGGAAACTTATAGGGAAACAAGGAAGAGTAAAAAAATTATAGATAGAGTAATGTGCACTTGAAGCAGATGCATGTAAGACTCAGTTCTAAGAATTATATCTTATATGTTGCTGAAACAAAAGCAAAAGGTAAAAGGAGGAGGAGGAGATATCCAAAGATTCCCAAAGCCACTAGTGTAAATATCAGTATATTTTCAAGATTAACAATGAAAGATAGCATTACTTCACCCCTCCATAAAGATAGGGGTCTGAGAGTTTCTGGGCATACATGTATGAATATGTGCATTTTAACATGAGGTGCCAATAACCACAACAACCCAACAAAAAGCCAACTTGAACTGCTGAGACCCTTGAGCACGAGAGTGGCAGGCTCTTCCTTACCAGACAATGAGGAAGATGTTGTTGCTTTTGGGGGGTAACTAACAATTGGTATGCCGGTGATGTCGACCTTAACTTGTTCCTTCCCATCTGCAACTTCAAGCTTGACTGCAACATTCCTTGACTCCTGCTCACTGTCTTCCCCTTCAGAGCTGTCTTCACTTGAATCCCTATCTACGATCTCATCAGCAGAAGAACTGCTAGTACCCAGTATACAGTTTTGAAAGTTGAAAAGCTTGTCAACCAAACCAGGGTGTATTGCCAAAGGAAGTGAAACAAAATGAGAGTAATCGAGACCTGGGCTTTCAACTGCCTGCAATTTGGGAAAGTCGGGAGATATCAAAAATCATCACGTGCTTAGTTAGTGGTCATAAGAAAAAGGTCAACCGTGCAAGGTCCCATAACAAAAATCTCTGTATTCAAAGAAAAATCTGACACATGACTATGCCAACTCATTGGACCATACATTTTCAAAAACAGAATAATGAGATGATCAATTGCATCAATAGATATGGATCTATACAAAGTCTACGGACTAACTTATAAATTTGGGTACTAACACTAACTTATAAATTTGGGTACTAACACAATAACTATAAATAAAAAAGAACTGAGGAAAGTAATTTTACTTGAGATGTACTAGCAAATAAATGTCAGAAAGTTCAAGTTTGTGTAGCTTTTTCACTGAGGAACTATTAATAAACAGTCAAGGATGACGCATTGTTTCATCGCTTGGATATGAAGATTACATCCATTGAAATGGAGAACCAAATTATGTTCAAACTTCACAGATTTTCTCAAGTCACAAAACCCTAAAACTTCTTTAAGGACTAGTGGCATAATGCATAGGCTCATAAAGCTATTGCCTATTGCCAGAAGCACATCACCTGCTAATGGAACTAATAAGCAAAACTTTTACAGCTAATTAGGCCAGCCAACTTCAATGAAACTCATCCAACTTTCTGCTATAAGTTTTTTTTTTTTTTTTTTGAAATTCTGCTATAAGTTTGAGAGTGCTAGTAAGAGGCAAAACTTGGACATTTTCAATAGATGCTTGCTTTCGTTGATTAGTTACTAAGGAATACAATTATACTCAAAAATCCCAAACTCTATGAGAACACCACAACAACTCACCTCGCCAATTATCGTTTGAATCTTCTCCAATGCACTATCCACAGCTTCTTTGGAATCTCCTTCAATGACTGTATCAAATAACCTTTTGGAATTACCAAAGATTGTAAAGCAAAGTACAATTAAAAGACGATAAGCATTCACAATCATGAAATGCATTCCGAGACTGAATCACTCAATAAGAAGGCTAAAACGTGATCAGGTCATATGCACCCAAAATAGTGAAGATAAGTACCTCTTTGAGAGCTCTAGGAAGTATGAACACTGTTGTGCATTTATTCTATCTAAAGCCCAAATCTTACCAATGTGGTCATCCTTCCTTGATGAAGGAAATATAATTTTAACTTTCATCTCCTCCTCAATCTTCTTCTGAGTAGATCCTCTGGTGAATTAAATACAAAATCATAAGGGACTAAGGCCAAGAGTTTAGTTTGAAACAATCATGCATCATAAATCTATACCCTTTTCCTTTTACGAACCGCATTAGTGAAGAACCTACCTGCATAGAAAACGTAAAGATGAGATGACATGTCAAAGTAAAAGACAAATGGTTACAAGATCTTTAGATGCATGTTCTCAGACAAACTAACACGACCGACAGTGATATCACCGACTAAATCAGCTCAAAAGAAGAATCTTTCTGACAACATGAAGTCAAACAAGTATCTTTCTTCAACTTTAGCTTTGTCATGACTGACAGACGTATTTTTAAAATTTGTCAAATGCAAAGCTCTAATGTTGTATATGAGAATTGCCCAGGTCCTTGCTTAACCCCTAGCTAAATCATTAGATATTACCTTCAAGATATAACCTTCGAAGGTAAAGAGGTCTGGAGCCACATTGATGGGGATGGATCGCCAGGGACATTTTATTGCACTCGTGGGCAACTCTTGTACTTGGGCCTCAGAGCTCTACTGTCATGAAAATATAACCCCACCCCCACCCCAGGGAAGTTCCTATGTTAAGTTTAGGTTCACCAAAAAAATAAAACCAAAGACAAATAAATGGTTTCTGAGTTTTTATAGCTTCAATAATTCTTGTAATAACTTTTATATACAGGGCATTTTGTTTTTTGCTGCGATAAGGAAAATGATCATGTGGCCAACCTCATCTAATAATATAGACTAGGTTGTTGTAAGAACCATTATTACCTAAAACTGTAGTCTAAAACAATGTTTTCAAACTTGGACCAAACTGGCCGGTTCAACCGATTGGACAGGGAACCGGACTATCCCAATTGGTCACAAGTCCAACCAGTGTAGACCCAGTTCAAATGTTCAACCGGGTAAACTGGCCACATTATTTGACCAGATCTTTGACCAATTTATTAACTTGGTGAAAAAATATAAAGTGTTCAGCCCCCTGACCCTTTGGAGGTAAGAAAATGCCTTATCCACTGGAGTAGGCATTGCTGTTAGTGTAAAAAGGCATAACTAATATATAATATTGTCAATTTATTTGTAAATTTTCTAACTTTATCGACCAGGAAGTTCAACTGGTTGACCCGCGAACCAAAACCTAGACCAGTTCTTTAACCAGTCCAGGTTCAAAGACATCATATACTCCTCCATGCAGATGGGATTCCATTAATGATGCTACACATATACGATGATACAACTTATTGTTCAGCCAAATAAATGAAGATGATAAATTTGTTAGTATCTCCTAGTGGCTTCCAGAGCAATTTCGTTCATTGGCTCAAATCACCTTCCTAAATACTAGGATCCCGCAAACTTCAACGCATAATATTTAGCTAAGCAAACAAAACCATTTGATAAATTAAGATAGAGACAGAACAACCATTTCGTTCTTTCAGCATGTTTCAACCCTTTAAGTTGGCACAGGATTCTGCCAGCCAAGGATTTTGTAGTATAAAAATTAAACTTGCAACTCTGGCTCATTGCATCTCCCATGGAACATCTCGCAGAGATATACACATCATAGTTCTGTCAAACAGTCCTAAGAGACTCAACTTACTGTAACTTAGTTATGCTACAGCTCATGGGCACCTTATAGCCTAATTTTAGCAGGGAACACTAGATCATCTAATGTATGAAAGTGTGAAAGACAAAATATTCCTTGCAAAGATAAGAGCAAATTGACAAAACTTACCTCCACCGAAATACTACACTTTTCTGAATAAGGTACAGGTTCTATATCTGCACCAACACCTGGAATGCTAGAGCTGATAGCTGATTCGGTTATATCAATTTCTGCTTCAGCTACGTCCTTCTCAGCAATTGAAGCTTGGGCAATTATGCTACCATGTACTTCTTGAACTTGAGTAGTGCCCTCCGACTTGATTGTCACATCTTTCACTGTGAATTCAGGCAGATGAGCATCAACAAAGATTATCAGTATTACCTTACAGAGCCTACACCCTACTAAATACACATGCTAAGCTTCATGTGTTGATATTTTCATAAAGGGATTTTGGCAACATAGTCAAATTATCATGCGACTGTTGAAGCAAGAACAGTGCACATTTTGAGTAAGGAAAACTTTAGGGAATGGCAACCCAACCACATTAACATAATGGTTGCAAAGAGTTGCAGAGCACAAGTCAATTCTGACTGCTTTTGAAAACCAAAGGTTCTTCATTCAGCTTATCCAATACCAAATCAAACATAGAATACTAAAACAAAAGGAACGAATTTTCCAGTAAAGAACCAACCTTCAAAACAAGTAGCTTGAGTAGAAATCGGTCTCCATACAAGGCCAATTTTTTTACTCTTCTTTTTCAGCTCCACAGGACTCTGTGGATCCTTTTTGTCCATTGTCCAGTTGCAACTCACGCCATGATAAGCATACTGTATATTATGCCATCAATTAGCATTAGAAACTGTTTAAGAATAGCAGCAGAGAAACATAGATTTCCCAGAACATAAAATGATAAGCAAGATGTGGCAAAGAAAAACTAAATCGGAGATGAAAAAGTATATAACTTCCTCATACATAAGCGCCCATGCCACAACCTTGGATATAACCTTCCACATTTCCACGCGTGCAATTGGGTTAAGTAGAAATTTTGTTAACATAGGCCAATTCATCCACCAACCAAGACGAGGTAACCGAACATAAAATAGTGAACATAAAATAGTACAATTCCTGCAGTTCCGTTGACAGAACTTTTGTCCCAAGAAACATCAATAAACAGACATGTGAAAGATCTGCACTCTGCAGTGACAAATGTTACTGCTTGTGAAATTCACTCCCTACTAGTAGTTAAAACATAATCGCCCACTATCCAGCTTCGGTCAAGCATCATAACTTCTTCCCCAATATCAAGGAACAAACAAAATGTCAAGACTTCTGTACCTGAAAATTATTCACGGGACGTGATAGCACATACGAGCTCGTAAGCTTTAGCGCATGATCCAATCTGCAGAAACAGAAGATAAATCATGTAAACGGCTTTCGAATAGATGAAGTGAAAAGGCGCAGCTGGAACTGTCAAGTTGTCAAGCACGAAATGAAGAAACTTCACTCCCGTCCGAATGCAGCACTTACCCATATCCAGCTAGAGGGCGAAAAACAAAAATCCAAGACAAACGTTTGTTATTACTCATTCAAGTTCCTTGTCAAACATATGTGGGACTGAAATTGGCAGAGTGAAATCCTCCATCAACTATCATTCGACGACGTAAAGATCGCATTTTTCCGGTCAAGAATAACGTGGGTCCGTCCTAATTTCATCCAAAAATCATAAGACGAGAGATGGCGAAGAAGGAGAAGGAGAAGGGAAAATGAAGATTACCGAAAGTGTGTGAGAGACCTGGAACAGCAAGCGATCATTCGCGAAGTCTTCGTTGCCTTCCTCTGCGACTTGGGAAGAAGGCAAGGCAGCTAGAGAAGGAGGACGAGGATGAGAGTGGCTCGCCGGTGTCGCTCACGTGCCCTGTCCAAACGATTTTCATTGCGGTTTTGATTGCGCGAATTCGGATTGTGACGTGGACGATGCTCCCTAGGGGAAAAAACGTAGTGAATATATAATTTATCGTACTTTTATTAATCCAATCATAAATATTTCGATTTTATTAATTAATATTAAATCTTTTCACATTCTATCCATTACATTCATCTTGCCAATTTTAACGTGGATGTCAAGAATCTTCACATAAAGTGGTCGGTGTTGGTGTGCATAACTTTTAATAATATTTTTAAATTTTTGTTATTTTTTCTAAATTTTTTCATTCTTCTTCCTTCCGGGGCAACCCATCCATTGATGGCAAAAGACCACCAAATAAAAGAAGAACGAGGGTGAGGGTATAGAGAGGATTAAGCCGAAGGGAAGAATAATAGGAATATTATAACTTTTGTATGGCAATTACTTGAGTGTCATAATTTTTTTTACGCTTTTTTAAATGTCATAAAATTGAAAAATCGATCATTTAAATGTCATTGACAATTTATTCCTTGGAAATTTCGACGTGGACGCCAATCGACCTTTGTGGTTTCCTTGACTTCATTGACTCTAATGTAAATAATTTTTTAATATTTTAAATAATTTTATTATTATTTTGAATTTTTTATTTCTTTTTTGAATGGCCTGTGAAGGTCGGCCTTGGACCTTGCCCTTGCCATATTTGGGCAAGAGCACCTCACCCTTGATTGCCCAAAGCTAGCGAGGGCATTTGCAGCCAAGGGCGAGGGCCGCCTCACCCAAATTTGGCCATGAAGAGCCTGGGCAAGGGCATTGCGGCCTACCATGGGCAACGACCTCACCTAGAGCCTTCGCAATCAGCAAGGGTCCTAAAAAGAAAGGGGAAAAAAAGTAAAACAAAAACAAAAAAATTCACAATTCACAATTTTTAAAAAATTAAAAAAAATTCATGTAGGATGATCTGTCAAATTAACAATTAAATAATTGATTTTATTTTCATGTAGTACTTTAAAAACAAAATTTATGGGAATAAAGTGAATATCACATGAAAATTATGGTGCTCCTACTTTTTTTTTCTCATTGAGCCACCTCTTTGCATCAGTATAGTACTTTTCAACTTCGACAAGCAAGTGCAATTCTCTAAATCACTACACTAATTCCATATGATTGATGAATAGTATGATTAATATTGAATAACCAGTGATTATAATTAAAGTATCAATTACTCTACTTTTCAATCATTTGTGGCAAATAACTAATTTTTGTATTATGATCGATAGATTACAATTAATGAATAATATTATCATTACTCAACGTCCGACAGCTCTGAGTTTTTTTAAAATAAATATCTAGTTATTTTTTCTATAATGCAACAACTGTGGAAAATAAGTTCACTAAAACGTTGTCGTTAATTCTTATACCCACAGCATTTTTTTCTTACAATCAAACACAAGAATCATCGTTCCATTTTTGTTTTTTGTCGGGAATCATCGTTCCATTTCATTCCATTCTCTTTTCAATTTTATTTCATTCCCCCATGCAAAACACAAAATTGCTATCTAAGACAAATTACGAATTGTCTACTCACTAATAGATTTTCTTTCTCGGGTCATTGCCGATGATTAATTTGCTGCAAACAACCTATCTCGGGTTCATCGCATTTTCGACTTGAATTCGGGAAACGGGTTTCATTGGTCTCGTGTACTCGTAGAAATTTTGATAAAAATGCTCAGTCAAAGATTAAGCTTTTCAAAAAAGGGAAATTGACACAAACAGTCACTGAATTTTGATCCAATATGTAATTTGGTCATTAAACTTTTAATTCGCACAATGTGGTTCATGAACTTTAACCCAATGTGTAATGTGGCACTTGAACTTTAATTTATTCAATATAATTCTTGAATTATTGGTACATATTTAATATAATTCACGAACTATATAAAAATGTTCAATTTAGTTTTTCCATAATTATACAAGACGATGGACTACATTAAACATTTTCATACAGTTCAAGAACTATATTGAATATGTACCAAAAGTTTAGGAATTACATTGAACAAATTAAAATTTTAGGGATCACATTGTATATTGAGCAAAAGTCTAGAGATTATATTGACCAAATTGAAAGTTTATGGACTAAATTACACATTAGATCAAAGTTCATGCACTATTTATATCATTATGCCTTCAAAAAATAGCGGTGATATCTTCAATAGATATATAATGGTGTCGAAATGGTAAAAGATACTAATTCTCGTCCAAGTATGTGATTTAGATGAAATGTAGGGGCTTGATTTTAATTTGGATAAAGATGATTGACGTTCAAGAGAGAGAGAGTGAGAGAGAGAGAATCGCTTGCAACATCATTTTAAGCTGAGGACACCGTGTCACGCTCGCATACTCGCGACGCTCACTTCTCCCTCTCTCGCTCCCATGCTCGAGCGAGTCCTCTCCATGCGCAGACCGTCGCCGCACACCGACGACGGCGACGGCGGGGACGCCGCCTCCCTCGCCGCCGACGAGTCCAAGACCAAGAAGCAGAACCACGTCTCCATCCTCGTCGCCAGGGCCGCCAACCACTTGTCCAAGCTCAACCACGTCTGCCCCTGGCCCTGCCTCCTGCTCTGCCTCCTCCTCCTCTTCCTCATCCCCTCCGCGATCCGCCACTCCAGCAACATCGTCTGCATCTCCGACCCCTACGACCCCGTCTCCCGCGCCCGCTTCTTCGGATTCGACGGCCTCGAGTCCGATTTCGGCTCGCTCGGTGTTCCTTGGTGTAAGTCTCTCGTTTACGATGGATTTTAGCCTTGTGAGGGGACGCAGTTCGGGGGAAATTGCGGGATCGGATCTGGTTTGTTCGAATTTGGATCGCTTCTTGCTTCGGTCTCCTGTTTGAACTGGAGTGTGATTTGGTTTCGTTAGCTTTTCACTTTTTTGAGTGTAAATCTAGGGATTGATTTGATAGCCGAATCTTAGAGCAAGATAATACATAATTTTTTGGTCTCAATTTGAGTGTGTTTGTGTGGAGTGAACATCGCCATTCTCTCTGAGCGAGCTCCATTTGATTAGATAATGCCCTTCCTCCAAGGCGTTCTTCATAAATTGTTGTCATTATGTGCGAATGTGGCTTGGAAGATGATGGAGAAATGAATTGTTGAAATGTCCAAGTAAAGCCCCTGGTCGTTGAACTGTCATTTGAGTGTTGTGGACTAAAATGTGGTTCAACTCGTTCCCTGTCTTTTCATCATTATAAATTTCATGCCTAAGGTATTTTCTGTGCACCCATGGGAAATGGAGGAGATTTGATCTTGATTATTTGCATGTCCACAATATCTACAGTCATCACATCTAAATTGAACTTAATTAGATTATTTTGATTGGCTGAGGTTTTCATGAATTTACTGTAATGAGAGAAATCTGATGTGTTTGAAGTCTAATTATGAATCTCATCCTTGTCGTTATTGTGCAGTATTGGATGTTGTGTTGTAAACACCACTATTCCATTTTTGCTGATTTTGGTCAATAATTTTTTTTTGTCCAAGTTTGTATGAGTTCATTATGATGAGAGCAATCAAGGTGTTGCTCCTTTCTGTTGCTTATTGCTCAGGAGCTGATAAAAGAATTGATTGATGGAGTGTGAAGATGTCCTCAGCATCAAATTTAGTGTAGTTCTGGCTTTTGATGGAATATGCAAAACTGGAATTTATGATATATAAGGTCTATGCTGCCATCTGTTATTTTGCATCAGCAGTCATTGGTAAACCTGCACCTCTTCTTACACATTCACATGAAATGTGGTCTCTTTAAGGGAAATTTATAAGTAGACATAAGCTCACTTGATAAACATCTTGTGCTTTAAACTCACCTGTATTGCACTCAAATTGAGCTGTGATTAAGGAAACCCAGATCTGCTATTTTCATTTTTTCAGCTTTTGAGGTATATATTAACTCGGTATCTGATGTCCCACCGCTTACAATTTGATGATTTGATGATTTGTCGATTCATAGATGAATTTAACTGGAGTACCTAGTCATTTGATTTTTCTACTTGGTAAAAGGCAGATCGAAACATGGAAAAAATGTTGAATGGACATCCAAGGATTTGCTCAAGGGGTTGGAAGAATTTGTACCTATATATGAAACCCGACCAATCAAGAACAACATGAATGGAATGGGCTTTGATCACAGCTTCGGCTTGTGGTTCATTGCACGGTGGCTTAAGCCAGATCTCATGATAGAGAGTGGTGCTTTTAAGGGTCATTCGACTTGGGTCTTGCGGCAGGCAATGCCGGACACTCCAATTATTTCACTTTCACCCCGACACCCTGAGAAGTACCTAAAGAAGGGCCCCGCTTATGTTGATGGAAACTGCACGTACTTTGCTGGGAAGGACTTTGTTGATTTTGGAAGCATGGATTGGAAAACTGTGATGAAGAAACACGGGATCACTGATCTCAGTCGTGTTCTTATTTTTTTTGACGATCATCAAAATGAGATGAAAAGGTATAGGATGACATATTTCATTTGAATCCATATCCTTTTGGTTCCATTCATGCAAGAGAAGCTAACTCTTTTCATTGCGATCAGATTAACTGTTATTGCTATTGTACCAATTTTTCAACTGCAGGCTCAAGCAAGCACTGAGAGCTGGCTTCAGGCATCTTGTTTTTGAGGACAATTACGATACTGGGACTGGAGACCATTATTCTTTAAGGCAGATCTGTGACCAATTTTATATTACAGGTGCTACAGCTCTCCTTTGTCTCTTAAAGAACTGGAGAATTAGGGTTCTCTTCATTTTGGGAATAATCAGGATTAGTTGTTAATTCCCTTTGCTGTGCAATGTGTTTCAGGGGGTGGCCACAGCTGCTTCAAGTTTAGCGACGAAGCCAGAATTAGAGCGAAGAGAAAGAAGTTCTGGGAGAAGGCAGTTGATACAGATGAATTATGTGGTCCTGGTGAAGCTTGGTGGGGTGTTAGAGGCGTTATGCGCGATAACTTCAACCACAGTAATGAACCTATCTCCTACACACAGCACTTTCAAAACAGCCGATTCCTTGAGTCAGTGCTTGATGTATATTGGGAGCTCCCTCCCATTGCCGGCCCTTCTCTCACGCATCAATCCCGATATGATCCGGCTCGCACCAGCCCTCCGATTGTGGAAGATGGTCGGTTTCGCTTATTTCAGCGGCTTGGCTTGGCGGCATTCGATCGTTCTGTATTTAACGGATATACTCAGATGGTATATGTTGAGGTATCAAAACAATAGTCTTAACACTGATGAGAGAGTATACTGCGACATGCCGCCTTGCCTTCTCTCTCTTGAGACTCGACTCGTGTTAATACTAGTTAGGCCTGGTTTTCTTCACGTTGCTGCAGTGTTGTTATTAGGTTCATTTTACTTCTGCTGTATACTCTATTTCCAGATTTCGGAATGATCTGCTGCAATGAAATGCTTTAACATTCTTTCTCTGGCTTGTTGGTGCTGTGGATTTCGGGG
This sequence comes from Corymbia calophylla, assembly GCA_014182845.1. Classification (NCBI taxonomy): domain Eukaryota; kingdom Viridiplantae; phylum Streptophyta; class Magnoliopsida; order Myrtales; family Myrtaceae; genus Corymbia; species Corymbia calophylla. The sequence continues at coordinate 24,865,111 of CM024698.1, read as the reverse complement.
ACACCCTGGAATCTACATTTAAGTTCGATGGCCTGGATCCTTGATCAAGGCGGTAGATATGAGGAGAGTGTGCTGATATCCTCGTCGGAACCATTGAATAATGGGAACATTAAATGAAGATACATCAAACCGATACTGTGCTCTTCTGATTCTCCACTCGAACGGCACACGTATTTCAGTGAAAATGTCAGTATTTATTATTTGAACAGGGCAATGGTTATAATCTACAATCTGTATTTCAGTGAAAATGTCAGTATTTATAATCTAAACAGGACAATGGTAATAATCTAGAATCCAGACCTTGTGTCCGTATTTCCAAGAGTAGTAACAGAGAGAGAGAAGACTTCAGCTGTCGGGACTTGCCCTTCGCCTTCAGATGTGGGTCAGGATAAAAAATCTCCGTTCTAAGCCTTATCGAGATTGTCCTTAGAAATCAGGAACTGTCTTGCGAAAGAGGAGGAAGAAAATGGAAGACAGGTACTAGCACCTTGAATTTAGACATAGGGTCCGTCTGTTCCAGTATTTGTGAAGCCTCTTTAGGCAAACCAGGATAGAATCTTTTTCTTCCTATTTTACCTTCATTCAACTTTCATAATTCTGAAATGTCCACAAAAACCCTAACTTTGCTCGCCAGTTGATAATTCCAAAAATGTCCACAAAAACCCTAACTTTGCATCAGCCACCAGCGAGCAACAGGCGAGCCACCAGCAAGTAACTAGTGAGCAGCCGGTGAGTTCTATTGTCATAGAGTTCGAGACTCTTTATAAAAGAGATTAGCAAAAATCATTTATTATATATAATTTTTACTGAATAGTATTTACGTCAAAATTGCTTTGCAATGTGTTTTTAAAATACACTTTAATAAATATTCTTTGTATTTCAAAAAACCCCTTCTCCTCAAAGCCCATTGTATTTTCTTAAAAACATTCCCCGAAGACGAACAGCACCCTTATTCAAATGGCAATTGAAACCCGAGGAAGTGGTCAATGAAGTCAATTAGTGGATGCGAAGTGGAAAAAATGTGGACTTGGTCGACCCAAGTGTGAGGATATGGTCAGTAGACAAAAGCAATCTCCTTTCACAAATCAAATCAGACAAGGCCGTGTAATTTTCAAAACCATGCGTAGTCTCTCATGATTCTTGATGTATGATGAACCATGAAACTCAGGGCAGACAGCGACTAGAAGGTCAGAGAGAGAGAGAGAGAGAGAGAGAGAGAGAGAGAGTCATAAGCAGCAAGCAGACCATTTACATAAACAGGAATTCGGACGTACAACATCATAGGAACCCGAAAAACAAACATATGATCTAGCCATGATTCAAATGAAAAACTTCCATTCGAGGAAACTTTCCAAAGCTTCAAAGGACAATTAGCAACATACATAGGAATTCAATAGAATTATATGACTCAAAATCCTTTTTAGAGGAAGTCTTTAGCGCCTTGCACGCTAATCCCGGCTCTTGCACTTCTCTGTAGCCCTTGGAGCTGCGAGCGAAGAAATGGCCAGTGACATCAGATCAGAGTAAATGAATTGCCCAGTTGATAAAAACTCGTACGTGCTGCAAAGAATCAGTACCTAGACCAATTGCCTCAGAACTCTTCATGATCCTTAGTCTCCTACACGAGTCGGTGAACATCCTGAAGACGGCACATGAAGAGAGGATTCAGAAGAAGAAAGAGAAACAGGCTTTTTGATAACTTGGATCTTCTTTATTTCAAGAACCAAAAATCAAGTTATGCCACAGAATAATCATGTCTTGAGTGGAAAATGCTCATGAGTGAATTTTAGGAGAAGTGCTTACTCCCAGGGAACATCACCCACGAGCATCCAGTCGCCGTCCTTATCTTCGTATGTGAGAACATATTCAGAACCATTGAGAAGGTCTGCCAAACGGCTCTCGCTCAGGCTTTCTTGCCCCAGAGGCCCATGAGAATCGCAATGCCCTGATACTGCCATTCGCAACATGAGTCAAGGCATGGATAATCTTAGCACCTTCTGAAATGAAGGCATTTTGCATCCACATAGCACGGCAAGCCAAATACCAGAATGAGACATGAAAACTCACTGATAATTCAAAAGAACAAAGATTTCTCGAAAGTTTTAGCTGTACAGAGCGTACGCATGGACTACAAGAAGTGAAGGACGGGGAAGTTAATGCCTTCATAATTGAAACGAGCATCACTATGTTTGTCTCGTTAAAATCTTTTGTAGTCAGTGTGCAGAGTGAGTTTCTCTACTCAAGTCCCTAATGAAAATGGGTCCGAAATTTTACCGATGGTGAAGCAGCTAAACATTTTCTCAAGAGCAGTGGAGAGTTCCGAATAGCTGCCGTAGGTTCTCAGGTCGACCTTCCTCAGATAGGGAGCTCCATCCATGCTAACCTTCACGTAGAGGCATTTGCCTTCCGCATCGTCGCAGTTCTTCGCCAAAGTAGAGGCCGTGGTGTTCTTGCGAAACGATCGAATTGGTGGCCATCCTACCACCTGTGCCCTGTTCAATTGCATGCGCACTTGCACATTCAGCACCCACTTAAACTAAAAACTAAAAATCTCTAAACGTGAGTAAACCGAAGATGGGCATATCTCAGTGAATGAATACAGTATGATCAGCCTCCCGTTTCTGACTTTAAGACTATTCAACGATTAGAGTTCTAACTTAGGAAGGTCTTTAATTCTCTTCTTGTGATTACTAACAAGGACCCAAATGGTGCCCATAAGAATAAACTAGGACGAACCAAGAGTTTATCCCAAGACAAGCAACTATGACTGGTGGCCTTATTTGGGAAGTAAAAAAGAAATTGCCCCAGAATCAGTTACACATGCAGATAACTGAGAAAATTACAAAACCCAAATGAGAAGAAGATCATGGGGCTGGGTATCTGCCCTGGTTAAGATGAATCCTTTCACTAATTACTTTGCACAAACAAACAAACAAACAAACAAACCAAAAAAACAAAAACAAAAAATTGCCGAAAGCATGGAGATAAGCTTATTCCTCTTCAATCATCACAAGATCACGTAACTCCAAAAACGCTTTTAAAAAAAAATTGAAGAACGAGATTAAGAAAAAACCAAAAAAGCCGGGTATGGCTCCAAAAATGAACCAAGGGTGAAGCTTACTTTGCAGCTGGAGCAGAGCCATGCTCACTCCCACCAGCACCTTGATTCTTCCTCTCCTCTTGCTCGGGCTTTGGAGACTGAGGAACACCACCAAGAGCCTCTTTCATGGCAGGTTTCGACACACAAGATTGCAGGGTGTTAACCCCATTATCACCCTCCTTGCCACTTCTTGGAGACAACAAAGCAGGACCTCCTTTAGCCAAATCAACCTCAGATTTGCTGTTGCTCGCAGAGAACACCCATTTACTGGGACACCCATCAATGGCATCACAGAACACTCTCTTGGCTCCCGAAACCGAGCTCTTTGAAGGGCTCAGGGCAAAACCCAAAACACTGCTCTTGCTCTCCAAATCTTTCCCAAACAGAGAGACGCCAAGAGCCTGTTTTCTCTCCGGAGACTGAGAACCGGGCAAGCCGAGCCTCAACTCGGTTTCTCTGAGGTTGAGTGAGGATTTCTTCTCATCCCCGCCTGAGGAAGAAGAGGGTAAGGCCTTCTCAGAGCTTCTCGACATTAAAGAAGTCTCTTTTAAGCCTATGTAATCATGTTCCAATGGCGTAGACATCAAAGTTACTCAAAACGAAAAGGAGCTCCAAGTTTTGCAGAGATGAAAGTTGGAAGAGATATGTGAGGGAGAAGCGGAGATGGGACTGTCGAGGGAGAAAGAGAGAGAGAGAGAGAGAGAGAGAGAAAGAGAGGAGTGAGAAGTCACTCTGGTTTAGCTCTACAGAGAGAGAGAGGGAGCTGGTTTTGCTCTGTTGATACAGAAAAGAAGCTTCTTTGACCTTTCTATAGCGCCCTTTTCTTTTGCATTGTTTTTTTAATTATTTTTAAAATTTTTCCTTTCATTATGGAAAAATTTTTATATTAGTTTTTATATTATTATATTTTCTTTTTTGGCTTAGCACTGCATCAAAAGACGGATGAATTTTGTTCTAAGGACAAGAAGTAGCACCTGGCTCAAGATGTACTGTCAAATGTCAATTGTATCATAGATCAAGGCAAGAGAATGTCCTTAAAGAAAGAGAGAGACCACCTTAAAAAGAAAAAAAACAAAAAGAAACGGGGTAAAAGAATGTCGTGGAGATATGACTAATCTAACTTGTACATTGATGCAATGGACATTTATTAGTTTGAGATACGAAGAGAGTAATATCAAGAATATAAAAGATGGATCATATAATATTCTATCTACATGGTGATCCGATAAAAATATAAATAACTTTATCGCATTAAATCCTAAACTGCAATTACAAAATGCAAGAAACCCATTTTAGTTTTAAAAAGCACGAAGGAAGCATTTTACATTGAAAATCACCCGGTTAATTAATAAATTCTTTCTCAAGAAAATATGATGTTTAGGATTGGATAACCATTTATCTCAATATTATTTATCATCTTGGGTAAATTTTCATCATCTTATGAAAAGCGCATGACTTTTCACTTCAGGTTTAGTCTTATGTTTCAATAGTTATTAAAATCTTTTCCAAAGGCCCAATTAAAAAAAATTAAAATAATCTGCCGAGAACCATAGTTCATGGAATTAAATTCTAAAAAATTCGAGGTAGACATTGATCAGCTCATTTGATGTAACCCAACAAGTAATTCCTTCAAATGGATCAACAGGGGAAAATCAGAAAAACATCGAATTGCATGCTGGAGAATGAAGTTACCATATGGACTGACTGACAATGAAGCAGAAGCAATGTCATTGTTTAGTTGATTCAAAATTTGTCATTTGCTAAAGATCTCTGAAGTTTGTACAGCAGCAACACACCACCGACAGCTCGCTCCGCATCATTTCTCGGCCATTATTACATCGTTGAACCAAGGATGTGCCACTCACCCCACTGAGAAATTCCCCACCCATCTTCATATTATATATATGTGTGTGTATATATATATACACATATATTAGATATTTTTTTTTATCAAAGTGATATTAGTTCCGACCAAAAAGAAAAAACAAAGTGATATTAGTGCAAAATTAGTTATAACCATAAAGAGAAATAATTATGTATTTGGTGCGGTTGTGACTTTTGGCTTTTAACCTTCTTGACTTTAGTATTTCTTGTGTAGCCTCCAAATGTACGCGGATTATGTACGCTCAAATTTGATTGTGCTCTTCTTAAAGCAAGAAAAGATTACATTCATGACCGACCCTAATCAAAGAAAACACAATATAATGTGATTAAAGGAGTCGGAAAACACCGATGTATGATAATTATCTTAGAAAAAAGTTAACTGGACTAATAATAATATATTATTCAAATACATGATCAATACGGTATAACAAGCTAATCACAGTCGTTATTGTTAAGTACAACTAATGCAGCGGAATACATTCTCTCCGTCAAGATCTATACCAATGACAAACTAACAATCACAATCATTGTTGATTATGAAGACTTTAGAGTTTTCATTTCTTGCACTCGATGTTGGTTAGGAAGACAATTTTAAACATGTAATTGACTGAAAAGACGCTAGGGTTAATTCACTTTTCCTTAGGATGTGTATTATGAGTCATTATTTGTACCCTAGGAAGCAGTATTAAGGCCTCTGTAATTCTACTATTTTTTTTTTTTTTGAGAGTGCACCTCCTTAATCGCAATTTGTCTGTAAATTGTAATCGCGAGCTCATACATAGCTAACTGGAAAACTTATAAACATTTCTCATCCCACGAAACAAAGCATTGAGTGAACATGGACCGGCCGTTTGACGTAACTTCTTATTCCTTCAACCTATGGCTTCCATTTTTCCTTCTTTTTTTTAAAAATTTTAACCATTTGAAAAAGAAATCGCATCAAAGACTTGTTATGAAAGCATGCAAACCCTAGCGATCACAAGAAATCAGAGGGCATCGCCTGAATTCATGTTTTGGATTACGGAAAAGGGAGGGGAAGTAGATATATAGATAGAGAGATGGAGAAAAAAAGTGCAGCACCACCACGGAAAGGGATTGAACAAAAAGGAGCGACTTTCCATGGCAGATGATGATCAACTCGATGACAAAAAAAAACAAAAAAAACAAAAAACCCAGATCTGTCATCGAAAGATTTTCACCATCAGTCGTTGGGTTTTACGTGCAGAGATGGTCCACCACATTAGACAATCAATGTGCTGGTGGTGGGTGGGGGACGGCAGAAGGGAGGGAGGGAGGGAGAGGAGAGCCCCATTGAAGAGGACAGCATGAAAACAAAACCCTAGAAAGTCGAGAGAGCGGAGGAGGAGGAAAGCTACTGACATGGAACAATCACACTTCACATAGGAAAAATAAAAGCATCCGACAGTTGGCGATCAGAACGTTGTCTGAAGCGCCATCGAAACGGAAGGGAAGGGAAAGGAAAGCGGTCCGTCCTTGGCAATGAAGGATCGTCTTATCGTTTTCTGGCCAAGCAACCGGCCTGGTCTCTCATTCATTCTTTGGCTAAACCGAGACGGAGCTCTCTCGATCAAGCTTTGTACCCTTATTTACATCATGGGAATTTGGTCTTACTCCATTTAGATCATCAAGAAAAGAGAAAGGACTCGTGCTAGATTAGGTTTTTCCTTATTTGAACTGCGCAGACCTTATTCTTGTTCCGTGAAGTATTGACATTCATTTCTTGGCCCAACAAAACCTAGAACAAGTGCAATAGAAAAAGTTTCTTGGCCAAAAGAAGAAGAAGAAGAAAAAAGGAACCAAACCAGATGTCCTATTATGAATGTCATTTCATAATGCTTTATAATAGCTATTGAGCATGCTTTATAGCATAAATGAACGTTAAGGGTTTAAAAGCTGTTGATAATATGGCTAACATCATTAAAATACCAAATCAATGTCCATCACATATTCTACAAAAACTAATTTTTCGTCTAAAAAAAATTCCAAACTTAAATGCCCCATGACACACTTACTTCAAACTAACTTTCATCTCGTGAAAAATTCAAATTGATATTCCTTTGAGTTTTGGGTGAGTGTGCCAGAATATTACGTTGAGATAAGCAAAAATTAATTTGAAAAAAATGTATTGTAATAATATCGATTCGAGATTTTCGATAATATAAATCTTGACGATAATGAGTTTGGAATCGAGTCAATTTTTTTCCAAATTGGCAAAGTGTGGTTTGGATTGAAACATGGGATTAACCGAACAAATCGAACCATGAGCGCAAAAAAAAAATTGTGAATAGACAATTTTAGTTAGGGAGAAAAGAAAAGCCAGAAACATAAAAAAAGAAAATAGAAAATAGAAACACAAAGGAGACAAAAGGTACGATGCATAGAGTAAATTTCCCATCTGTCAAAATTGACAAGAAAAGGTTGCTTGCTTTTAACCGATCATTGTGTTTTTACGGGGCGAGTGCAGTGATGTGTCGGGCATTTTTTAATTGAAAATATTTTTTTTTTTTTTTTTTTTGGTCGGGTGAATCTTTTTTCGACCACGCCTGAATCTTGACGTAATTATTTTGCCAATCCCGCTGTTGAAAAAAGGAAGGAAAAGCGCAAAAAAAATGGGTCGCGTGCTCCGGATCGGACGGCACGCGTGCCCCTCCTGCAGTTCAACGGGCCTGATTCGACCGTCGCGTCAAAGGAAGGTTTGCCGTTTGATAGGTAGGATGCCCCGCGCGGGGGCGCAAGCCGTTGGAGCTGACCGGAGCGGGTCTACGTCGACCCGGCGCAGTGCTCGGGTCGGGTCGGGTCGGGTATGTTGGAGGAATTATCTGCATCGACATGCCATTTTCAGATTTTATACCATAGTCAATATGGCCTTTATACATATATAATCAAAGAACTAAACTGAATACCAAACCCCATTTTCGCAAATAAATGAAGAAAATAATTTTAATTTGAACATTAATCGGTCATTCTTATATTATGCAATGTGCATATTGCGTTGCTTCCCCATTAATTGAGATGAACATTGAGTGTGGCGAATCAAACGATAAAGGAATGACACCATCTTTCATGAATTCACAAAGTTTGAATTATATTGCGCAAAATCTTCGGTTATTTTGACCTAGGTCGGACTTTGGCTGCCTCATCTAGAGACACTTATAGTGGCTTCTGGCATGCTAACGAGGTTGCAAAGTGCGGGACAAGAGGAAATTAAAATGAGTTTATTTGTGAAATTTCATAGATTATTTTATGTACTGTAAAGTCCGAAAGAATAACCAAGAGTGTGTGCCCTAGCCACACACATCTCGTAATGGGCGCATCCGTAGGGGGAACCCAAGTGGTCCTTTGGTCACAAGTTGTACCAAATGGGGTCTAAGGAGTTCTAATAGAAAAATTTTAAATTTGAAAAAGAGTACAATGGTGGGTTTCAAGAGCGTACAACGCGTCTATTGATAAGCAATGTGAGATAATATTTCAATGTCCCTTCTTAAGTACAAGCTGGATAAAAAGTAGCTAGTGTAATTGGACTAATGGAATGTGAGCCCATATACGCAAAAGGGATAGTATTGGCTTAGAATAATTAAAAAAGAAGAAGTCATGAACCTATTATACGGATGTCAATTCTATTATAATTTTTTCAATTTGACCAATTTAGTCATAAAATTTTCAGCAATTTACAGTTAATTTTAACTTGAAATTGCTGCCATGGTTACTGGTCATCCTACGTGGTACAATAAGCCCTAATTGAGTGTTGGCAAGGGCTTGGGTGAAGCTTTCGTGACCTCGCCCGACTACGGGCAAGGCAACCCTCCCCTTTCTTTTAGCAAGAGCCTAGGCCACAACCTTGACCAATGGCTGACAAGGGCTTGTATGCCCTTTATTGTTGCCACTCACCATTAAAAAAGAAAAGAAAAGAAATAATAATTATAAAAGATTCATAAAATTAATTTATAATTGCAAAATTATCCACATTAATGTTTAATGTACTTCGTAAGATGACTATTGTTCAAGTCAGTGATTTCCCGTAAAAATTAGCTAGAAAGACTACACTGACAAAAGGTGTAGGATTAAATTGACATTTGCATTATAAGTCTAGGGTTTTTTGTGGTAATTTTCCTGCACTGGCTTTGATACCATTTTAGTAATCCAACATAAAAACTTAAACTGCTAGGTAAAGCCAAACCACATGAATATAAAAATATTCACAACCCGTTATCAAGCGATGTGGAACATTTTTTCAACAATGAGATCCACTTCCCTTTGACAGTCTTTTCGAGGGGTCGATACGTTGTGTCATCGCAATTGTACACCGCCATTGGTAGGTGACGAATTATCACATCACCCTCGCGATATAAATATTCCGCGAGGGCGGCTTCCTCATAAAGATGATATTATGTTTGAATTTAATTTGAGCACGAGGGCAAGCAATATATCATATAATATCATTTAATCGGATCCCCAGGGCATTCGGTCCGCCGGCAGATATTACTAAAATATAGCTGCACGCTTTGCCTGATCTCCACATCCCGGAAATGCCGTCAAATCCATGAACAACGACAAGATCGAGGCCGAGACGAGGAACGAATGAACCGATGAGTTGAGATGGGATTTGGGTTTCTTGTCTCTCCACGACAAGATTTCGACGGTGCGGTGATGCCTGATCGGATCATCCGCCCGGCATTAGGGTTTTGATATCGAGATAAGCATAGCGTGAGAAAGTAAAGTCTCTTGCTTGGTTTCGATTGGTTTCCGATTCGATCCAGCTCCAAGGTGGCATCGGGAATCAAACCGTTGGTTCCGGTTCGAATCTAGTCCAATCCAATTGAACTAACCACTTTTTTTTTTCTCATTAAAGTGTAGCCGTGCACAACAAAAAAAAGTGATAAACCTTAATATATTGATAAAAGTAATGATGAGCGAAAAGTTATTATGTCTTTAACTTTTGGTATCATTAGACGAGGTAGTATTTAGTTTATATTTTACTATTTTTTTTGAAGAAATAATAACAAAAGAGATATGTAGTCAGTCTGGTTTAGTTCGGTTCCCTCTTGAAATTGAGAACTGCACCAACTAGACACCAGTTCCACTTTTAGGAATCGAGAACAAACCAACACTCTCAAGGATTAGACCGAATTGGACCGCCGATATGGGTTCTTGATTTGGATGATCCGTTTTGCACACTCCTAGTTTCGAGTTCAAACAAATATCAAAATCAGAATCATTTGCTTTTGCACCAAAACTTCAAGATAATTGCAAATTCTAAAAGAATCGTATGTGAATCTAGAAGTTAGTATAAGCCCACTTTATAAAGTTTTAAACATCTTGCGTTACCAAAAACGAAAGGGAAAATTACTAAAAAAGTTCTAAATCAATTATGCTTCTACAAATTTAGTTATAAATCTTTCAATTTAGCTAATTTAATTCTAAACCTTCTAATAATTTAGCAATTTAGTCTATCCAATCAATTTTGACCCAAAATTGATAATGTAGACGCTAATTATCTTATATGGTATAGATGGCATCGGTGTGAAAATATTTTTATTTCCTTTTAATCTTATGATTTTTTTAAATTTTTGTCATTTTTGTTGTTGTTATTAAGAGCTAGTGAGGAACTACCGGTCACTGGAAGATAACTTACAAGCCCTCACTTGTAGCTAAGCAAGGGTGGCGACTATTACATAGTGGCTGAATAGGGCTCACGGCATTAGTTGAGGCCCGATGACCCCGGCCACCCACTAGGCAAGGACTTGCGAGCCCTTGCCAACCGTGGATGAGGACTGCAAAGCATTTGCTAGTAGTTGGCGAGGGCAAAGAGACCTTGCATGTGGCCAAGGAGGGTTGCAACCCTCACCCGCGATCGACAGGGGCCATTTAGCCTCGGCTATTGGTTGGCAACCCTTGGCCAGCTCTTAACAAAATTTTTTGAGTCAGTGTAACATGTCACTTAGGGCGCTTACCGTCAATATTATTAATTTCCGGTCAAAATTAGTTGGATTTATTATATTAGCAAATTGTTAAATAGATTTATATTAAATTGATCAAATCAAAAATTTTAGGATTGAACCGACATCGATGTGACCGGCTGATCCCATTTTTTTGGGCAATTTCCGCGGTTAGGTTCGAGGGCGTTTTTGCATGCATCCGTACTCCTCACGTCCGCACGCTTGAGACATGCTGGCTCGAAAATGGCTCAAATTCCCCTGTTTTTGCGGGAGTCCGACCACTTATAAATGCCCCCACCCCATAAAAGAAATCAAATAATGTGGTCAGGTCAGGTCGAGAATTTCCTCTCCCCTAACATCTGCAATTAAAAGGGTCGCGATGCTCTCACTCTCTCTCTCTCAATCAATTTGCTTCCGTGGTGGAGCCACTAAAGAACCGAATTCAATTAATTTTTTACTCGAACCAAAACCTCCTAAATGGCCCCCACTTGTCCCCCACGCCGATGTATAAAGAATTAAAGTTCCCCTCCTTTGAGAGGCTGGCACTTTCTTAATTGCTAAGAACAGAACTGGCCCACTTTTGAATCCTCCCCCCCTTTTTTTCCCTTTAATTCTCAATTTGCCTTTTTTTGGAACGAGTACAAGGATTCATGTATATTTATAAATGTATGTGGAGGCTTCCATAGAACAGAAACATTTCGATAGTTCATGCTTGAGGAGTGCCTCTTAAATGTAAAATTACTTTATTTTATGGTATTTGATCTTAATTCATCACGTCTAGAATTAATTGCTCCAAGTCTCGAACTGATTCTTGGATATGGGAATGTGGTCGATGACCTAAATCTATTACAATCATGTCAATTTAGTCTAAACTTTTGTTTTTGCCAAATGAGTCATAAATTTAATACAATTATGCCAATTCAATCCATCTAAGTTTCCTACGTCATGCCACCGATACTGATGTGGATAATTTTTAATAATATTTGAATTTTTTGAATTTTTTGAAATTTTCTTTTATTTTCCCTCCTCTTCCTTCTTCCTCCAGCGACCAGCCTCAAGTGAGGCTTGAGCTTAAGCCCTTGCTAGAGGCCGTCCACTAGGCTGGCGAGGCTTGCCCTTATCGACCATGGATGAGACTTAACCTCGCTAGATTTGACGAGGTCGCAACCTTCAACCTTGCGAAATTTGGCAAGGGTGACCTGGCCTACCTCGCTGACTCTACCTTTGACCAGTTGTCAAGCCAGGGATCTATTTAGAGAAAAATGGAAGGGAAAATAAAAATAAATAATTCGAAAAATATTAAAAATTATTTATGTCAGTGTCAACGTCATTATTAACACTGATTGATCAAAATTGGCTAGATATGCTAAATGACACAAATATAAAAGGATTTAAAAAAAATTTATAATTTTTTTCGGGGGCTCGGCACCCTGACCATTTCTTCAATGGTAAAAGAAAAAGGAGGGAAAGGGGGAATATTATGGGCAATTTACTCTGATCCGAGACGTTAGATTATGGTAAAAGACGGACGAGTACCCCCCCCTGGATATTTTGAATCTGGGGCTCAGGATGCTAATAACCCTGATGCGTCGACGTGGCAATATGCTTAGCCACGAGATGGCGGGTCCCAACGTAAAGTCTAATCAAAATCCGCCACGCTCTCTCTCTCACTTCCTGCAAGCGTGCCTTAATTGTTTTCCCGTCTTCGTCCTGATTATGATGGCACGAACAAGAAGAACGGCCCCAGGCGCTTGCCCTTCGTCGATCTACAGGCTGATCGATCGATGGATCGATCGATGGAAAGCGCACACGTTTCGATTCGAGTCCATCTCGATTCGTGCCTCCTGTGGATTCCCACTACCGCAGCTGAGTGCAAAGTTGCTAATCCGATAAGTCCCCTCCGCCCCCCTTCCCTCCCATGGCACTCCACCTCTCCCCCTCCCCCGAAAGAAAAAGGAAAAGAAGGGATTCCTTCTGTCCCTCCATGTTTGAAACTGAAAATCTTGTCCTTGTCATGGTGGTGGTGACATTCAAGCCATTGAAATCGCACGGACACCTCTGTAGAGCATTATACGTAGATTCATCAAATGGATATATCAGATTGTGTTTCGATCGAGTCATAAATGATCCGATCCAAATTGATTCATTAATTCGTTTATGACCTATTTACTCGTAGTGTAAATTTCTTGATTCATTTTTGATCTGATCGATACCCGACTTGACATTTATTGTTGAAACACTTGCATATTTAATCCGATATTAAAAACTTATTTCTTAGAGATTTATTTTTAAAAAAAGTTATATTACCAAAACACTAATCTATTGGACCATTTTTATAATTTTCTTTTGAAATTCTGTTTGTTTAATGAAAAATGTGACATTTATGAAAAATGACAATATTTTATGATATTTGACTAAAAATGAATCAATTTCAACGAGTCTAATCATACATAAAGAGGTTTCGGAATGTTGGGACACTATCTATGGCAACTCCAGCCGCTTAATATTGCAAATTAAGGGAAAATAACCAAGAAAGTCTTAAAATCATTGTTAAGATGCTAGTTTAGTTTTAAACTGTTTAGTTTAGCCAATTTAATCATAAACCGTTTGAAATTTGCCAATGTAGTCATTCCAGCCAATTTTAACAAAAAGTCACTAATGTGGGTGTTAGCCGTCATATATGCCACGGTTGGAACCAACATTGACAATTTTGGCTATATTTTTTTGTAATTTTTAAAGTAATTTTTCTGAAATTTTATCTTTTCATTTTCATTTTTTCATTTTTTCCTCCACTGGCCTGCAGCATTGGCTACGCCCAGCGGAGGTCACTGTGCGCAAGCGAGAGCACCGCGGTAACTACTCAAGTTGCTAGGGTTTCTATATGTTGTGGACTTGTCATGTGTAATGCCTGGATGCTGGATTCCGGCAATAGACCGTATAATAAACATATATTTATATACACACGCACACGTTCATGTACATATACTATATACATATACATCTATAATATAGCTTTGGAAGTATTGTTTCTATATACGTGACTAGTGGGACATCTGCTAAGATCTCATCTATAATTACGATATCCTAGTTTACTAAATAAATTGCAATCATTGCTTGAGGAATAATTAGGCTTATCTCGTACTTGATGGATCTCACCTCCAAGACACGAGCTTCGTAGTTTTCGTAGATCCACTAGGTCTTACGATACCGGTATAATAAGTCTAGCTAGTAATTATGTCGATGTTATAAGTGATGGTGCACCGTACACATTATTTCCGAGGACCGTTTTGCTTCCTCCTTCATTAGGTTCGACGACCATTAACATCCGCAACTTTCGTGATGCCTTCTTAAAAATGACGTGTCATCATAGCCTCACGTTGACGTGGGTCGTCTAAAAAGACAACTCGAAACGTAACGAATCTTATAGGTGCATGAAATCCATCACGCGGTACCGTGCGATGCGGTGTTTAGAATGTCGTCCTTCGATCTCGTCCGCTTAGATGCATCGACCACCGATGCACAGTGTGTCGACAGCATATGAAACTCGCCAGGAATTGCATCCGATGTGCGGTCGCTATCGATTCTTTATCACGTTCTGATCAAGTCCAAAGGAGTCGAATCTTGAACTCTTATCGCTATCACTTGGAGGTCGAAACAGTGATTTTCCATTCAGCTGGAATCGGGGAATTTCCTCTCCCTCTCTTTTCTTTTCCCCACGCTCGATGGCGACTTCTCAGGAACGCAGAGCTTTCAGCCTACATGAGGAGAAAGCAATCATGTCGCACCGGGTTGGGTCGAAGCGGTGGTCAAATTTATGGAGCGGGATGGTGAAGGACATTTGCCCACATGCATCGCCAGGGAAAGGATGTACTGCTACGGAGTCATGTACGCGCTGCCGATTTAAACCCTAACATTGCTACGGATTTCTTTGAAATTATCTGACATTTGAAGGTTGCTGCTCATCCTTACGAAGGCGAGAGTATTGATGAAGATATCGGTTCTGATTATAAACCTCTAACTAACTCCCGGCATTTAGAATTACAGTGAAAGTTCCGAACAAAATTGGGGTGGGATTTAAAGTTGAGAATCTTGGAGCTAAATTAAGCCTATTACTAAACAATACCATGCCTATTTCTAATGCCGTGTCATATTTATTTTCCTCATGTCCAAGTTTACATCAAAAATTTATCTCTAAGACACCATATCAGATAATACGAGACCTTGGTCATTTTCGATTCAAAAAGATATTTCATCTGACTATACTCGCTGCTAACGTCGACCGCTCGAACTCATGATCCTGCCGAGGACAGTTCGATAGGGAAGTTTCAGATTTTTCTCCATCTGTTGCGACCTGTCGCTGTGAAAGACTTAAAAGAGTACCTGTTTAATCAACAACTAAACCCTTCTTCTTTTTTCCATGTAGATCTGATTGTCCGGATTAACGGGCGACCGATATTCTGAGGTTAGTAAAGAGAAGAAAAGACAAGGAAACAATGATCGCGAGAGAGAGAGAGAGAGATTGGTGGTGGATGATGTTCTTGTTCACGAGGGAGCCAAAGTTTCAGCTGTTGACATCTCATGATTCGCGATAATTGCACGACCCTCTGATACAAGAACAACTTGCCTGTCTAATATTGTTTCCTCGCGTACACCCCCATTCCTGCATGCATGCTGATCTGCGGTCGGAGAAAAAAGTAAAATTAAAAATATAAATAATTTGAGAAATTATATAGTTTGTCACGAGGCTATATATAAATGCTGGCGGTACCGAAGGTTACCCACTTTCGGTGGACGCGGAGTCAACAAGTTCAGTCAAATAGCATAACGAATCTAAGGTTAAACAAGGATTCATCAACTTGGATAGGTATAGCATTGCAAGCAAATAGAGCAGAGAGTCGGGAGCTTGTTGTAGTCGGTCCTGAAGGGGGAACTTTGCTGCTTAGTTGCTATGTCCCCACGTTCTTGCACGGCTTGTCTCGTTCATGCCCTGCTTCTCCCTTCTCCCTCTCCTCGTTCTACCGTCCAAATTAGGCCGTGTGGAGTATAGCCAAGTGTTAAGGCATCGGTTTTTGGTGCCGGCATGCAAAGATTCGAATCCTTTTACTCCAGATTATGAACACCTGATCGGATCTGTCATGAATGAGCTGACGACTACAAGGGAAGTGGCTGACTGCAGCCCTTGAGCCCGGCGTTGGAAGTCAAAAGTGACTTTTTCCTACTTTGCTATTCACACGTGACTTTCTAGTTCTATACGATACTATCAAAACCGGTTGGTAAAGTATACCTAAAGAGATGGAAATAGATTATGATGTAAATAGTTTATAAACTTTGGCTTAATGTGTAATGTTATTTATGAACTTTTAATTTGTTCAATATGGTCCTAGACTTTTGGTATATGTTGAATTTTGATATGTATGCAAATGGTCAATATTGTCATTTCATTAATTCTATGTGTATTTTCATATAGTTCAAGGACTAAATTGAGTATGTATTAAAAGTTCAAGAACTATATTGAACAAATGAAGATTAAGGGACCACGTTGCACATTAGCTTACAGTTCATGAACTACATTGAATAAATTTAAAATTTAGGGATTACATTACATATTAGACCAAAAACATGATCTTTTGTATCATCATCCCAAATGCAGGAAAAAAAATGATAAGGAGAAAATACTTCGTATCGTCTTGCGTGCATGGATTTTTTGACGATTGACTCTAGAGTATTTTATGAGAACTGCTTTAACGAGAATGAAACAAGAACGCAGATTCTCATTTGGCCAAAGAAAAAGGAAAATTTTAGAAGGAAAGAATAATAATAATAATAATAATAATAATTGATGAGCACCCGTACTTTTGCTTGTAAACAACCGGTATTTTATATATATATTTATGGACTAATTCTAAAATTTCCCCCCTTTTTTTTTTTGCACATATGCGTGTAGTATCCTGGCAATAACATTATAGTGCGACAATTTTTCTCCAACTATGCAAAGCTTTAGAAAATAACATGTTAGGACCACGTAGTGGCCTGAGGGCCCAAAAATTTGGGCTGGGCTGATGACGATTTCTCCTTTTTCTTTTTTTATTTAGTAGGAACCAATTCTAACTTTTCTCCCACAAAATTCGAAAAAAGAAAAGAAAAAAAAGAAAGAAAGAAAACCATGAACTTGTAACTTTATGAAATTATATTTTGCGCCAAGAAGTCATTTTTCGCAGACTAGTCCTTTCTAATGATAGGCTATATTTTCCTTTGTTCTCGGCGGAAAGTCGATTTTTGATAACTCATTTCTTGTGATCAAAGGTTGTATTTCCCTTCGGCCTTAATAAGAAGAAGTTAAATGTATAAAATATTGAGTGGAACTAACATCTATCGAGGATCGAAAATTTTATGCTGAGATGAGACAAGTCAACTCAACTTTTTAAGCACATAATTCCTTTTTTTATCCCTCGAAAAGCGGAAAACAAAATTCTCGTTATCATGTTGTATAAATTTTTTGGAATCTAGGGATGTCCGCCATTTGAAGAAAAGCAAGATGCTAGTCGGGCTCCATTAGCATGTTTCACGAGAAAATTATTCAAAACGTTCCGACTTACACTAATTTAGATTCAAATCTTTTAATTATGTCAATTGAGTTCTAAATTTTTTTAATAATTTGACAAATTTTCAAAAATTTTAAGACTAAATTGATAAATCGTTAAAAATGTTTAGGACTTAATTAGTACAATTAAAAGATTTATGATCGAATTGGCCGTGAGACAATAAATTCAGGACTCTTTGACCAATTATCTTCGCATTTCGCTTGTCCTACATAGAAAATCTCAGAAACGATAATCTCAATCATATGGCTCCAATTAGAGTTAATGTGTTGGGGGGTATTTGTGCGCTATATTGCAGCATTAAACTCAATTATTGGTTATAACACATTGAATAATCGTGGTGGTGGGTGGGAAAATGAGGAAAATTTGGAGCACGCTTGCGCTCCACTGATGAGGAGAAAGTGGGCAAGGGCACATCAAAGGCGACAACGTGAAATCCGTTTCTTTCTTTTTTTCTTTTCCGAGTGCTCGATTTCTTCCCTGGCCTTCAAGATTCAATTGACTAAAGCAGAAATCTCGTGGTCCCCCACTTGAAAAGGGCTGCTTTCACAATCTCTTTATTTTAATTTTGCCCAAACTTTTCAATAATTCTAATGATTTTGGAAGCATAAACCCCATCGCCAGAAAAAAATAAAAACTGATTTTTTTTGGTCTCTCTCTTTGGGCTCTAGAAATAGTCTTGCGATTTGGGCCCAACCCATCATTCTTGGGTCGGAAGTTTGAAATCGGCTTTCTCGGACAACTTCAAATTGTTATCGAAACAAATTGATGTGTATTATATGATTTATCCGACCTAGCATTTGTAATTATGTACATGTTTTTTTTATTTTTTTCCGTGACAGACGGTATGCATAGTTATAAGGTTATGTTCCAATTGATGGAAAGCTCATCATGATTGGTGAGAGTGGCTAAATCAGGTATGTTATTATTTAATATATAATTTTTGTGATGTCTGTAAAACAAAGCGTCGATATGTCCGAGTGGTTAAGGAGACAGACTCGAAATCTGTTGGGCTTTGCCTGCGCAGGTTCGAATCCTGCTGTCGACGTTTTTCTTACTTTTCTTCCCTTATTTTACTTATTTATTTCGTTCCGATCTATTTTGTTTTATTACGTCAGTGTTGCTCATTTTGAATCAAAAGTCGACGAGATGAGCCGCTATCGTCGGTTCAGAAAATATGTGACCCGTAGAAAGTGGAGAGGGCCCGTGGAATTTTCGTGAGGTTGAGTCCGATGGTCCGTTTTGAGTAATTGCGCTCACCTCTTTCCCCATTGTTTCGATGTAGAGTGCAACTTCTATTTCACTCTCTCCTTTTTTCTTTTTCTTTTTTTGGGTCGGCAAGCTCCAATTGTGTATCTTTATTTCATATAGAACTCGGGTTTTATCAACGGAGCGAAAGCTTGAGATGTAAAATAAAACATAAACATTTAATGACACTTTTAGGCTTTGCAACATTCCATATGTAGGTTAAAATGATAAACTACTTACTTGACTCATAACTTAGAAAAGTAATGAAATCTAACTCTTTGTAAAAGTATTTTAGCATATTATACATGCCAAATTGGAGGCAATTGTTGGCTCTACCTTCCTAAAAACGTGGCTCTACCACCATTTCCTCATTCATCTTTTCAAATATTTTCTAATGACACGATGTGTTGGAGTAATCAAATAATAATTAATAACTATGCCATTCTACATTTAAATCGATTAAATCTATGGATGAACCAACATGGTTTTGTGTACGTAGATTATGATAATATATTCAATCTCGGGTTAGATACATGAATCAATCTTTACTTTAACTTGGTTTTTTCACTTTGCAAGATGCATGTTGTCAGATAATTTAAAGAACCTCGTTCCTTGGATGAAACTGTTGGCATGTTGATGTTGCCCTAGGAGGCGGTAAACACTCAGATACGTCGTTGTACTTATTATATACAACACTATAGGAGCACATTGCCCTACCTCAAAAGAATAAGATAGAACGAAGACAATCCCGAGGCATGCCCCTCCCCCGGATTAAGGGGCAAGGCTCCTAGGGCATAAATCATTATTTTATTGGCCACCCACCATCTTTTGTGCCTCCCCACTTTATAAGAACGCAAAAGAAAAAATAAAGCTAAGAATAAACAAATCAACACCCCAAATGAGTGAAGAAGGGAAAGGTGAGGGAGGATAGAAAAATGGGGTTAAATATTAAAGAGAATGCTAAAGTCTTTCCTCTCAAACCCTAAAACGCTGTTTATAAAAATTCTCTTGGAGGACATAGGCTCGAGGTGTTTCCTCAACCTAATCTGAGGAAAGCAAACAGTATTCTGTCGAAAAGCTTCAGACCCACAAAAGGGTTGTTTGGATGCATGAACAGGGAAAGAAATACACGACACGGGGTGAAGAGAAAGTAAAGGGAAAAGGAGGCAAGGAGGGAGATGTTTTGCTGGCTTTGGTTTTTAACCTCTCCTCTCTTTAGAAGGTGGTGAGGAGAGAGGAGGAGGGAGGGAGGGGGGGAGAGAGAGATCATAGTTCACTTCGCTAACAAATGATGGCAGGAAACCCTAACTGGTGGAACATGCATCCACCATCTTATCATCATCACCACCATCATCAGCCTCCTACCAGTTTGTTACCTCCTCAGTATGTCGTTGGATCTCAGAATTCTCTTGCTGAGAATCACACCCAGGAACTTCCTCAGTCTTGGAGTCAACTTCTCCTGTACTCTCTCTCCCTCCCTCCCTCTCTCTCTCTCTCTCTGTCTCTCTCTCTGTGTGTGATTGTGTGTGTGTATGTGTTTTTGTCTCTGTGTGTGTGTGTGTGTGAGAGAGAGAGAGAGAGAGAGAGAGAGAGAGAGAACTGATTTTTCAGCTTTTTCCAGTCAAATCTGGAGGCTATTTTTCTGGTGATATCACTCTTCTTGACCTCCCCTCTGTCTCTGTTTCTTTTGTTTTTCTTATCCAGGGGAGGATTGTGCAGTGAAGAAGATAACTACAAGTATGGTGCGAGTCACTTTCAGGCAAAAAAGTTGGAGAACTGGGAAGAGCTACAAATGGTGAACAACCCGTCCTTAGGTGTACACGTCGTTCATCATCCTCATCCTCAGCTTATAGATGTCAAACAAGAGGTGTCTCAAACCAGCGGTGACTTGTTATACAGCCATGGAGTCCATGAAGAGTTGTTCCTGGCACCGAGCAATGTCAATAATAAGCCTGCTTGGCCAAATAGTAGGACCACCATCGTGCCTGTGTCTTCTCCTACCTCATGTGTCACCACTTTGAACAATAACAACAGCATGTTGGACTTCTCCAGCACCAACGCCGATAGCAATAAGAACAGCAATAATCAATTGCGTCCTGATCATTCATCTGAGGTTGGTAAAATCTTTTTCCTGTTTTACTTTTCCCTTTTCTTCTTTGTGTGGGTGGGTTTGTTTTTTTAGAATGTTTATAGTACTCTGGGATCAAGAACTTTTAGGTGAAGTTCCTGTAGCACAACTGGAGCTGGTTCGGGAGTTCTTGCAATAGATGCATGTGTGACCCTTGACCTGCAACTATTTTTTCTTCCTTCAGTGTAATAACGCAGCCACTGGAGGGGCATGTAAGAAGGCTAGGGTTCATCCCTCCTCGAGCCAATTACCTCTCAAGGTTAACACTGCACACCACTCTCTCTCTCTCTCAAGCATACAACCTGGAGCTTGAGATGATTTTGTGTATTCATTGAGGCATGCAGGTGAGGAAGGAGAAGCTAGGCGATAGAATAACAGCACTCCACCAGCTTGTTTCCCCTTTTGGAAAGGTAAACTTAATTTGAATACTCTTCTTCTCGTTCGTCTCCATCCCCGACACATATTGATGAACAGAAAGGAGAAATTTGCATAAGGTGATTTTTATATGAATAAAGCCCATAAAAAGCAGAATTTCCTTCTGCCAAAAATTCCCCTTCTTAGTTCCTTTATTTGTTTTTTCACATTCTCCTATATATGCTCTCCTTTTGGCATTAAAGAAGGACCAGACAGATAACTTAGGGTCTTGTGTTAATTGTGTAATGTATTCTCTTTATTTTTTATTTTTTTGCAGACTGACACTGCTTCTGTCTTGTTAGAAGCCATAGGGTATATCAGATTCCTTCAGGGTCAAATTGAGGTGATGTTTATTTGCTCTCACATTTTTATACACGCGTGTGAGCTCTCTGCGAAAAAACGAAACTCAGAATCGGTGAAGGGCATGCACTTAAAGACTATGAAAGTTCCATACTTCGATAGCTTTTCTGAAAGAAACACTCTGCTAGAGTAATTGCAGTTTGCATAGAATATTTTTCATTTTGTTTTACATGAATAATGCAGGCTCTTAGCTCTCCGTACTTGCGCAATAATGGATCTGGAAATATGAGGAATCACCAGTCTGTAAGTACTTGGCCACAGTATACTTATACTTCATATCCAGCCAAAAAAGACTAATATCATTGAAAAACTCTGAATTAGTTTTTGAATAAGTAGAACATGAAAACACCAATAAAAGATTACCACATCACTTTGTGAATCAATCTCTATTTACGGTGCAGGCATTATTCAACACAAAATTTGGTGCATGCATCTTAGAGTCAGATGTATTTAGTTTACTACCCAACCAAAACACGATTAATTATATGAAAACCATAGCCAACATTAGGCCAGTGCTACATGTACTAAGTGTCTGCTATAAGACCCGTTTGATGTCTCTCTCTCCCTCTCTCTCAAAAGGCACATATACAGTGGAAGTTAAACAGTTTGTTGTTGTTAAGACTACAGTTATGTTGGTAAATTCACGAGAGGAAATCTTTTGTCAGGCTCAAGGAGAAGGGAATTTTGCATTTCCTGGAGACACCAGCTTGCAGGTATATAATTGTGCTTTATTGGATCTGCCATCCTCTTGAATAAGCAAAATCAAGCAGCTAGAGAGAGAGGGAGTAGTCTTTGTTTATTGGACCAAGCATCTAAGTCTCCTGCTTTAGATGGGAAGAGAAAGCTTTAGCGAATAAGGTTCCCATAATTTATACGCCTTTACCCCTCATAAAGTCATCAAAAGCATGATATATATTTATAGCCAAGACTTGACATTAGCTTGGAATCCTAAAAGGCTTTTCGCTAGGATATGATAAAAGTTCTCTTGTCTTTCTTTTCCATTCTTTTCACTCCACAGCTCTTCGAGGACACCTGCCCAATCACAAAAGCAAAGCCCTAACAAAGGTCCACCGCTTTAGCGTTAATTTAACAAATATAAAATCCTCTCCATTTGATTCCTTGGTATTTTGTAGGGTAACCTATTTCACCACCATCATTGTCATCATCATTTCGGTCATCATTATTGCTCTAATTTGATTATCCTAAGAAACAAGTGCGTGCATTGAGGAAAGTTGTATTTCATAACCGTACTGGTATAATAGAATGATTTAGGGTTTTTTATTTATTTATATGTACGTTTTGGTTTCTCAGGAAATCCAAGATAAACCAAAGGACTTGAAGAGTAGAGGCCTGTGCTTGGTCCCTGTCTCTTGCACTATGCAAGTCGGAAACGAAAGCGGAGCCGACTATTGGGCTCCGGGACTTGGCGGCGGTTTTTGACGGGGACCGATCGGGACAGTGGGCGATGGCTTTGATAGAGCAAGCTCCCATGGAATGACATAATATCATGAGCAGTCACTCTGCTTAAAACCTAAGGCTGACTGCTCATGATGCTATGCATTCTTAGAGTAGCATCGACTTGATTGTTAATTTGTTCGGGTACTTGATTGATTGGAGAACTCTAGCTGTTGTATTTCTATGAAGTTCATGGATGATAAGTCACAATCTAGAGTGGGTTTAGGTAGTAATGTATCGATCCTTCGTTATTATATGAAATCAAAATCCAAATTAAGTCCCTCCAACATTTTCACACAAGAGGGTTTGGATCCAATTTTCTGTTCTTTTTTTTTTCCGCTTTTCCAATGCCTGTTCATGATAATGACCTAGAAAAATATGGGGTTTACAACCTTGGGTTTGAAATACAAATGCTAGAAAATAGAAAGTTCTCAAACATTATTGAAGTTACCAACTTTACTCCCGCATCTCCTCTTCACAAATAAAAATGGATGGATTTTAGAAAGGTCGGTAATTTGGAAACAATGAAATAAACATTGATAAGTAAGTCAAATAAGAGTTGATAATTTAAAATTAATCGATAATTCATTGTCAAGATTTTGTCAAGTCATATAATGTTGGTAGGAGCTGGTTACTTCAATGAAAGTTGGTAATTTGGGAAACATCAAATAGTTGTCGGCAAATGACTCAAATAAGAGTTTTTAACTTCATAAATTTGTTGATAACTAACTCGTATACGATAGGTAGTTTCGTATAAAAGTTGGCGACTTCATCAAAAATTGGTAAGCTGTTAAAAGCAAGTTAATAAATTGTGAAATAAGTGTTAATAACCTGAAACTATATGATAACTGAATGGAAAAAAGTTTGTAAATCACTTGAACTAAAGTTGGTAATTCTAAAAAGTTTGTTAACAACAAAAATAAGAATTGGTAATTCTTGATAATTTCGCACCAGTGATATATATATAAATTAGCAAGTTGCCGCACAAAAAATAATTAAACAATCACATTTTTCTCAATTAACTTTAGTACTTCAAATGCACCTACATTATATGTAATTTACCAACATAGAAAATTATTACAATTTTTTTTTAGCATACCAAAAATTAGGACATACAAACTAACATAATCCACTAACAAGAACCTTTCCACCTAATCGTTTGGACTAAGGGTGTAATCAAGTTGAGTTAAGTCCACATAATGCCAAGCTTGAGCTTGACTTGACTATATGGGACTCCAAATTCCACTCGAGCTCGACCAAGTATCAAAACTTAGCCTCGAGCTTGACTAGATTGTAATACAGTTATATATAGATTTGAGCTCAAGTTTTACAAGCTTGGACATTCACTTTGTGTTTACTTGTATGAAGGTTAAATATGTAGTTTGACTTATGTGTCTTTTTTTTTCCTTTGCAATTACAAAAAACAGTATAAGCTTGATGAAGGCTTAAGAGAACTTGTCAAGCTAACTATTGACGAGGTTAAATTCAAGTCGATAAAGTATAAATAATTATTGGATCATTTTCGAACTACTTGCAGATAGGTCGGCTTGATTTTACCCTTATGTCGTACTAGAACGTGCCTTTTAAACTTGACTTCTACGCCATCGACGTCCTCTCGAAACAAATCAAGTGAACAATATGTTGCAAAAAGAAGAAAAAAAACGTAATAATGATGGTGCATAGTCATACGATTTCAAATGTTGCAGCAACGAAAAACGCCTACTTTGTGGCACGATGTGATGTTTTTGAGCAGGACAGACTTTAAAAAGAGTGTCTTTCCAGACTTCAAACATTGCACAGCTCCTCCTCCTTCACCATCCATCCCGTCACCAACAGTGGATCGAATGCAAACCCTCCCCTTTTTCTTTATGGGACCTTTTCATGAGTACTTATTATAGCAATCCATTTCACGGTTGTCCAAAGACTACCCCATCTTCTTAACTGGAAAGTTGAGAGAGAGAGAGAGAGATTCATGTGGGCTGACCCGAATATGCCATCGTGGGTCCCCGTCAATTCGGGTCTTTTTTCCAAGCCAGGCTTTATCAGATTGTACTCGAGCGAATTATACAAATTGCAGCATGATATAAGATAGAAAATTTAATGGAAAGTAATGAGGAGGGGGGCCACTCGCATCCATTTCAAATACGCTCCTGCAGCGACCAAGGTGTTGTGGGCATGACTCAATCCTGTCGTAACTCCTACGTCATAGGCTGCATCATTCCCACTTCGATTTAGAAAACTGTTTTCTTTTTTCCTCTCTGCCCTCGTTTTCTTTTTCCTTGGCCAACTTTCTGTGCTCTCGTTGAAAATCTCATCCTAATTATATATACATAAGCAGACCTACGTCGTGATGATGATCTTAGTGGGTCTTTCATTGCTTGAACCTTTTTATCTTTTGTATCGTCGTTTCAATCTGGTTTTGATCAGAATAAATCTTGAAGTTTTGTTGGGAATATGAATATGGGGCTATCATTTTGGTGAAGGTCGCTCTAGGAGAGCATTAGATCCCCCTATCCAAGCCTCCCCCAACCTCATCTTTCATTCCCCAGTTTAGTCTGACAATAGAAAGGGCAACATAAAGATATGCTTTGACAAAAAGAGAATCTAAGGGATCGATACTTATTTCCTGCTGATCATTACTCTTGAAGCTAAGTTATCGTGATGTGATCTGTACATGTTTCTCGACAGTTCTTTCCTTCTAATTTTCCCAAGAAAGGAACCAGTTTTCTAATGTTCTTTTTTGCTTTCTGGGTCAAATTTGGATCTGGCATCATGATGTGTTTCGCCAGATTCATTTGGGGCTTTTTGTTTCTCTGCAAATATGCAGGTCATGCGAGAGCAGATGCGCAGAGAGAGAGAGAGAGAGAGAGAGAGAGAGAGAGGGGGAGAGAGGGGGAAAGAGAGAGAGAGCAGAAGATAACAAAAGCATGCAGCTACACATGCCATGCCTCCCCAGTGATCATTTCAACCTGAAAAAGTTATTACAACGACCTGGACACTTATCACTCATTGCACTCAAAATCCTTTGTCTCTGCTTGAATCCAAAAGCACAAAAAGGTGTCTTGTTTCTTTCTATTGGAAATTTTCTATAATGACTTACATTAATTAATTAATTTTCTATTTTAAATAATCGAGTTAATGAATATTCCAATATATATTAAACTCTTAAGTGATCTTATTGAATTGGGTTATGGTATCTATTAATAACGGGCCTAGTTGAGCAGCAAAGTGTAGGCAATTGTGTTTAACTGAAGCTCGTAATGGAAGGAGCCCAGTTAACACGTTATTGATTAGGGTTTGCTAAGTCCCCTCTTTAGCCTATAAAATGGTAGGTTATACCTATCAGTCGCCGAATCCCATTAAAACCTGCTATACCAAAATATATCATAGAAAGAAGATCTAGCATTCCAATAGATCGCTGATTAAACATCAGTCTGATCTATTTTCTTCAAGTGAAGTTATGGCTTAAACATGTACGTTTTAATTCTGCTGTACGTATCGATTTTGGTGTTTTACAATCATATATGGATCTAATTATTCTTGATTAATTAGTTGTTTATGTAGAGAAATTTTTACATCTTCTTGTTCCCATCCTGCGGAGTTTGTTCTCACATGTCCCAACAAACACAGGAGTATAATTCTCACCATCCAAAAAAGAAGAAGAAGAAGTGAAATCCCATTAAGAGATATGCTGAGTAATGTTGAAATTGGAGGCGAGATGGAGATGCCCTAAATCGAGCAGTGGTGGTTGTGGAGGACCGTATTAAGACATACGACTCAAGTAAGACATAAAATTTTGGTTTTTAAGTCGCTATCTCAAATTCAAAAAGTGTATCACCACCGTTACACGTGCTTAAACTCAATCTGATTAACTCTCAGTAGTCTTCATTTTCGAAGTTGAGCTTCAAATTACAATGAGAAATGGGAGTTGTGTCATTAGAGCACAAATGCTTGATTAGGAATCATCAGCTGTGGGAGTCAAATATTAAATAAAATCC
This sequence comes from Corymbia calophylla, assembly GCA_014182845.1. NCBI lineage: Eukaryota > Viridiplantae > Streptophyta > Magnoliopsida > Myrtales > Myrtaceae > Corymbia > Corymbia calophylla. The sequence goes on along the minus strand of CM024698.1, from coordinate 24,837,968 downwards.
CAAGTGCATCGATTTCACGCTCGAAATCACGAAGAATTTAGTGGGCTGTGATGACAGATGACCAACCTAGATTTGTAGAAAGCCCACATTGAAAATGGGCCGAAGCTGGGAATCTGCAGCCCTTTCCATAGGAGTTGATCGAGGGATTCAAGCCCAAGTTGTCGAATGGACTGGACTATCTGATTCTCACATTAGCTTGTTTGAGGAAAACAGCTGTCACGAAATCCACAATCAACATATAATAGTAATCGAACATGTCATGAGATCGATGATTTATATGCTAGGAAAATCGCATTACTGATGATCGAAAAAAATAAAAGCCTTTTGGTCTTTGCGAACCTTGAGTCATTTGTGGGACGTTGTCGACTTTTGGTGCGTTTGGTTCGGTTTCCCAAGGAGTTTTTAGCCTCCAAAACCCCTTGAGAAAATGTTGAGATGTTTGACAAATCTTTCCAAAGGGCTTTCAACTAAATGCTGGTTTTGAAAAAACTGAAAGCTCAATCTAGTAGGGATCAACTTTGGGTTTTTAACTTTTAGCCTAATGCTAAATTTAGTTTTTTTCTTCCAAAACTACCATCACCAATTCTTTAGCCTTTTGGGTTTTACCCCTCCTTGTTCCAAAATTACCCTCACATTTGCCAAAGTTGGCAAAGAGTTTGATATTTTTTAATAAAAAATAAAAATAAACCCAAAAGCCCTTTACAGAAAAAATTTGCCAAAACCTTTTTATATCAAAGTAGTTTTGCAAAGAATTTCTCATTAAACGCAGTTTGTATTTTCCCAAAACCCTTTAGGGTAAAGGCATTTATATTTTTGCAAAGCCCATTTTCAAAATCGAACCAAACACAAAGTTTGAACTCCTTGTGATGACCTCCGAGGGGGAGTCCCCACTTTGATTGTTTGGTTTCAATATGTTGACATCAGCATCATCAGTCTTAAATGCTTCAATCCATCAAGATTGAAGAGGACTCACCCGACACATACAGCTACTCACCAAATTAACCCATCATCACATTCGGACATGTTAATTGCGTTGGACAACTGGGTTTCATGTTGTGTGTAGTTGTGTGAGTCAAATGGCCTAATGAATAAGAATGATGGAATAGGATGATGTAGAGATTTTGGGTAGTTCAGGCCGTTATCAATTGTACTTAACGCATAGAGCCTAAAATTGCTCATCAATACATTTGAGCTACACATATCACAGACCAAGGAGCGCCACATTATCAATCCAAAGGGGCTCATCAAAATCGTCAGATCGTGAGGGGACCTTGTCTGACGGTTGCTGGCACTAAATTTGTCTCACCAGCGACCTAAGCCCTTTGCTGACTTTGGTGAAGGATTTGCTTGATGAGAATTGATGATCTTAACAATTAAATGAGATCAATTTTCACTATCAATCCAAAGGGGCTCATTAAAATCGTTAGATTGTGAGGGGACCTTGGCTGATGGTCGCTAGCACTAACTCTATCTCACTAGTGACCTAAGCCCTTCATCAGCTTTGGTGAAGGATTTGCTTGATGAGAATTGATGATCTTAACTGTTAAATGAAATCAATCTTCACCGTTGGACTAATGCAATGAGGATTAATATGCTACATTGTTAGATCAATTGCATCTCCACCGTTGGATCAATTAGATAAGGATTGATATCCTCTCTACTATTAAATCGTGTAAAGATCAATGGTTATAATTACAATGACTTTTGTATAAATTGAAATAGAATCACCCTGAACAAAATATCTGGCCTAGCTAGGGATAAATATTATGCAGACACCAATAAGGGAGCCCCTCATTTGCATCAACCATTTCATTTAAGCAACACAAGTATCCTTTAAAGCTTCTTTATCCTTTATCTCCCTAGAACTTCTCTTCCTTGAATGTGAGATTCGTCCCAGTAAAGCCTCCCCTTTGGAAACTCCCAAGTTCAAGTGCACAACCGCGCAAGTTTTTTAATATGAGGACGAGAAGAGGATGAAGAAAACCAAGGAGATGTACTGTAGTCGGAGCCAGAGGAGATGGCTCTGGCTCGTCTCTTGCAATAATTGCTTGGAATTTTGGGAGGATGCATTAAGATCTTCTCCGGTCAGAGCCTCCCTGCTCAGAAGTGGATTGCTCGCCACGCCAAAACAACACGGTCAGGACAAGCTAAAGGCCGATCGTATCAGCCCACCTCCTTCTTGTCAATCAGCTCTGAGCCCCCACACTATGCCGCTGCCCTGCCCTGCACTAAAAATTAGTCTGCTTCCAGTACACAGAAATTATTCTTGTTTTACGTGCATGTCATTTATTTATCTGCTCTTTTTCACACGCAAAGTCATCCCTCCTCCTCCTCCACCTCCTCTCTCTCTCTCTCTCTCTCTCTCTCTCTCTGCCTGCCAAGCCCCACTGACACTGAGTAGAAAAAGAAGAAGGGAAAAGCCTTTTTCCAGTACATCTTTTGCCATCTCTAGACCTCAGCGATCTTCTTTATATTCAGTGCCAGTACAAGAAACCGACCCACTTCGGGCTCGAAACGAGAAAACCAACTCGCTCTCGCTTCTGTATTGCATCTCGAGAGGGAAGATGAATCGCCAAGAAGAAGAAACTCCGGAGCCAGCAAAGGGCGGCCTCATCACCATGCCCTTCATCATAGGTTAAGCGCTACTGCATTGCTGTTGATCTGCGTTGTTCTTGATTTCCAATTTTTTTCTTCTATTTTTGGGTTCTTCTGGTGCTCGAAATGCTGAGTTCTTGAGTCGATTTTAACCGCAGCCAACGAAGCGTTCGAGAAGGTGGCGAGCTATGGGCTCTTGCCCAACATGATACTCTACTTGATGAGGGACTACCATTTCGGAGTGGCCAAAGGGACGAACTTGATCTTCTTCTGGTCAGCTGCTACTAACTTCATGCCGCTCCTCGGGGCTTTCATTGCCGATTCTTGTCTGGGTCGCTTCCTCACCATTGCTCTGGGCTCCATCTCAAGCCTCTCGGTAATTTATTATGGTCAACTTTCCTTTATTTCTTTTTGTTGTTTAAATTGCTTGGGCATTGTGCGTCTTCCAGTCTCACCTCGAGTTTTTGAAGATACCTTTGTTTCACTATCAGATCTGGAAATTATTTGGGGGATGGCTTTAATTATTTGGCTGCTGATACTGCTTGTCAACTGTCGCTTTCTTGCTTTTGCTTTTTAAGTTTCCTTCTTCCTGATGTGGAGAGCTTCGACTTTCTCACTTTATGGTGCTTTCTCAATTATGTACCAATCAGTGTTCCTGTTGTTGTCGTCTCCTTTCTGGTGGACCTAAAAAGTTGAGAAGACTTCAATTAGGATAGACCAGAGTAAAAAATTTTAGCAGCAAGTATTGTGATTTGGTCAAAGATCAACTTAAATCGTCAGCATCTTGGTAAAGTCAGTGTAGATTCTACAGTTGTTCTTCAGGAATTGGTGTTTGATAATTTGGGTAGAAAGAACATACTTGGTTTTTCATAGCAAAATCAACCTTCTCCTTCATTTATGCCGAGAGAAACACCATCAACTAAAGCACACTCACACATTGTAGGGAATGACACTGTTGTGGTTAACAGCAATGATACCACGGGCAAGGCCTCCTCCTTGCGACCCGTCCACAAATATCTGCGAATCCTCGAGCACAAGCCAAATGATCCTTCTGATCTCGGCCTTCGCCCTCATATCCATCGGAGCTGGAGGGATCCGGCCCTGTTCGTTAGCATTTGGTGCTGATCAATTGGACAGAAAAGAGAACCCGAACAATAAGAGGGTGCTAGAGAGTTACTTCAATTGGTACTATGCCTCGGCCTTTCTTTCTGTCCTCGTCGCCTTGACAGGCATAGTTTATACACAAGATCACTTGGGGTGGAAGGTCGGTTTCGGGATTCCTGCTATTCTCATGTTCTTCTCGGCATTCTTATTCGTTCTGGCTTCGCCTTTTTATATTAAGCAGAAAGCGAACAAGAGCTTGTTCACTGGGTTTGCACAAGTAATTGTTGTTGCCTATAAGAACAGGAAACTTGACTTCCCAAGCCAGGGATTAGATGGCTTTTGTTGCTACCATCAGAAGAAGGGTTTGGAGTCTGTCCTGCCAACCAATAAACTAAGGTAACTTCTCAAAAAAGCCAGTGCCTCAAAGTCATGTGAAGTGAAGTAAAAATGTTTTAACTGTATAATTGCAGGCTTTTGAACAAGGCGTGCATCATTAAGGATCCAGAAAATGATATAACTCCTGATGGATTGGCTTCTAATCCCTGGAGTCTTTGCACAGTCCAGCAAGTGGAAGAGCTGAAAGCACTGATTAAAGTCGTGCCACTGTGGTCCACTGGGATCATGCTGTCGATCAACGTAAGCCAAACCTCTTTCCCATTGCTCCAAGCAAGCTCCATGGATCGACACATCACTTCGAGCTTCCAAATCCCCGCAGGATCTTTTGGTACGTTCACAATCATCACGCTTTCGATATGGGTCATCCTGTATGATCGTGTTGTCCTTCCCTTAGCATCAAAAGTCAGGGGAAAGCCAGTACATCTCGGTGTGAAACTGCGGATGGGAATTGGGCTACTCTTATCCTGTATGGCTATGGTTGTTTCGGCAATAGTCGAGCACGTTCGAAGGAAAAGAGCTTTACAAGAAGGGCTGCGAGAAGATCCAAATGCGGTGGTTGGAATGTCTGCAATGTGGCTCGTGCCACAGTATTGTCTGAACGGGTTTGCCGAAGCTTTTGTTGCAATAGGCCAAACCGGAGTTCTACTATTCCGAATTCCCTAGATCCATGTCCAGTATTGCAGCTTGCTTGTTTGGGCTGGGGATGGCCGTGGCAAACTTGTTAGCAAGTGCTATAGTGAGCGCCGTGGATGGTCTAACCTCTGGAACAACAAGAACAAGCTGGGTATCGAGTAATATAAACGAGGGTCACTATGACAATTACTACTGGCTCCTCGCCATCATGAGTCTGGTGAATGTATTCTATTTCTTGTTCTGTAGTTGGATATATGGACCCTGCGCGAGTAGCAGCATGAATGTCCAAGAACAGCGGATCGGCTCCAGGAAGGAACTAGAAGTGTGTAAAGTAGAAAAGAAACTTAAGGATGAGTTAGATGAAAGAGTGGAAGGAAAGAACGATCCTGATCTCAAGAAATAGGGGTACCATGTCGTGCCATTTGGATCGAAATAATTTTACAAGGATCGACAGTTTAGAAGTCACCAGCCAAAGAATCTGAAGATATGGATTGTATAGAGCTTGCAGTATTTATTGAAGATGCATGTGGAGTGATGCAGCCGAAAGGAATGAACTGCTACAGATGCTTGCAATCAAGAAATCCGGGGTACAGATCTCTGGTGTATAGGACTTATGTGTGATTTTAAAAGATTGTATTTTTTGAGTGTATCTAAGATGAGTATTTGGTGCTTTGACTTGTGCTGGGTGTTGACAAGCAATGTAAGATCCGATTTGGTGCTTTGACTTGTGCTGGGTGTTGACAAGCAATGTAAGATCCGATTGTAAGTAATTTTTCCATGGCCAAGGCCGGGTTTGCTGGCCTGGCCATTTGCTGTTTTGGCATTGAAAATTGTAAGATGGAGACTCTGCTTACTGGGAAAATGAACTTTCTCCTTCACTCGACTTCGCAGACAAATTGAAGTCCCGGTCTCAGCCCTAACAATGAATACCCAGAAACAGTTTCTTTCTGCTCTCAAAGTTCACTTAGTTTTTGGCTAGTAGCCTCATGCATGCACAAAGCAATGGTCAGGAAAGATTCACAGAGGTGGATAAAGAGGCAATGAGGGTGCAGAATATGTTTGCATGTACCATTCTGAAAAAGTTACAAATGGAAGAGTCAGATTGAGTTGGTGGGGGCAGAAGAACAAGGCAAAATTCACTCACAAAGTAATCATACACTGCACTGCATGAGAAATGGATATCTTTTGTTATCCAGCAAAGTTGAGGCAGTCCCCTCATCTTATCTTTACAAATACATAAAACCAAAATGAAGGTTTTGAAGGGACACTATTTTGACACCTCTGTTTACTCTGAGTTAGGTTTGGTGAATAATGGGATTCCTTATTTTCCTTTTTCCTTTTTTACTTCTTTTACATCCTTTTGTTTACTAGTTTTTTATTTATTTCCTTATTACCTAAGAGGACATGGCTAAATTATGTTGTTTGATATTTTTATTTGCTCTACCATGTATGTTTTAAGCATGAAGTCAATTGTCCAGCCAGGCTCATCTTACTAAAGTTCGTATGTACATTATCAAGTATAACTGTTGTTTTCAATCATCAAAACATACAAAATAACTGTATATAAAATACAGTCAAAGGTCTTGGTCGTTATAACACATCGAGAAATGTTGAGATCTGAAAATTTCAAAATAAAACGAGTCGCAAAGCATGGGCATGTTCACTAGCTAGTATAAGTAATTACTGGGAGGTCATAGTGAAAGCTTGACATTTGCGCTTGTACACGGAAAAGGAAGTTGTCAAGACACTTTACAAGCTGTATTATTTAATCATTCAAAGTTTCGAATTTTAAAAAATGGTACGGAATCTCTAGCATAGATGCACGCGCACCGTCCCGATCAAGAGTCAAAGCTTGCTACTAACTTGATCACCAGTCAGATTGACATAAGCCATCCACTGCTTCGCCAAGGCAATTAACTTGCCACCGTCTTTCTTCCTCACTTCCACCACCACCATGGCAAGCTTCCCCTTTGATCCTGCCCTTACTATTTTTGACTCTATCTCTACTTCTTCCTGCCACACAAAGAAAGCTCCAATTGCTGTTCCATGATGTCATCTAGAGAGATTTTTTTTTTTTTGGGAAGATTGACATTTCTAAATGATCACGTTATTTTCAACTATTTATCGAAATACATTTGGTATGAAAATATTTCGATAATAAGGGAAGAGCAGAGATGTAATTCAAAGGATGCATTTGATTTCTAAAGCTATTTCTTATTTCGGTTTACATCAATAGTTCTCAAAAAGAGAATTTATGTTTGCTTTAAATTTGAAAGTTCAAAAAAAAAAAAAAACAGAAAATCAATGGAAATATCAAAAGGTATTTTTAGTAGTTTCAAGGGATAATACCACAAAAAACCCCAAACTTTACTTATTGTGACACATTTACCCTAAACTTTTTTTTGTGACACAAAAAACTCCAAATTTTGCCCTATGTGACATATTTACCCAAAACTTTTATTCTGAAGGGCATTTTTGTCTTTTACTTTTTCTTCCCTTTTTCCTTTTTCTTTCTTTCTTTCTTTTCCTCCTCCATCGCCGCTGGAGGAGCCGTTGGCGTCGGCCCTCAGGCGAGGGCGGCCCCCGCCGGATCTGGACGGTTAAATGCCTTTCAGAATAAAAGTTTGGGGTTTTTTGTGCCATAAAAAAAAATTTATGGTAAATGTGTCACACGAGGCAAAGTTTGGGGTAAATGTGTCACACGAAGCAAAGTTTGGGGTAAATGTGTCACACGGAGCAAAGTTTGAGGTTTTTTATGTCACAAAAAAAGTTTAGGATAAATATGTCACACGGAGTAAATTTTGAGATTTTTCGTGGTACTCTCCCTAGTTCCAATACTCTTTTCAAATCAAGCTACAGAAAAATGGGTGAAAACAGCTTTTAACAAAAATAAATAAATAGAAAACTGAAGAATAAAACAGAGATATTTCTCAATTACCAAACACCATTTTGGCGCCTCAAAGACGACAACAGTCGCGAGTATGGACGGCAAGATATAGAGAGAGAGAGACTGTACTTGGATCTTCGCCGTGGAAATGTAGGAGACGCTTAAGTCGAGGGTGGCCTTGACGTGGCCGGTGCCGGTGGCGCAGTACACCGTCGCAGCTCCGACGTCGTCGATCAGCGTCGCCATCGCTCCCACGTGCCAATTCCCATCCCGATCCTGAAACACACCGGCCCGCGCGCGCGAGGGGGATCACGTACGCACGTCAAGCAGAACAAAGATCAATCTCGATGGTGTCGCGAGGGAAGAAAGGGAAGGCGACGGATTGATTGGGCGAACAGCGAGAGCGAACTGAGTCGGATTTGGACTTACCGATAGGCAATCGGGGACGACGAAGCTGCAGAGGAAGGAGTCCTTCCGGGCGCGGACGACTCGAAGGCCTTGCAGAGTCAGGAACTCGAATTCGCGTTTCAGGACGCCAGTGGAGACGTCTTCCAGCCACCTTACGGTTCTCTCTACCTCATCGCCCTCGTTTTCCATCTCTCTCTCTCTCTCTCTCTCTCTCTCTCTAGGAAGACATCGATCTATGTAAGTTGCAAATGCTCCCTTGTTTAGTCTTTACGAAATCAAATATAACGCACGGGCATATGCCCTACGTATGTGCTGCCATGATTACTCGTTGAGCAAATGACGTAATACCAGTATATTATTATTATTAAGGATAGTAACTTTAATCGGATATGTTATGCATTATTAAAACTCAAGTGGTACTTGGATCATCAGTTTTGAACGCATTCGTTGTTGTCGTTGGTTTCATTGCCAATTGATTTTAAATGTAGTCAGGATTGGAGGCAGCACATAATGTGTATGGAGAATTTAGGGGTGATCGATTCTTGGTCCAATCCAATCCCACCCAAAAACCAAGAATTAGATCGGAAGGACTAGTTCCTAGTTTCTAGAACTAGGGATGATCCTCTGTCTTAAGGACAGAAAGATCAAGAGTTCTTAGATCCGACTAAGGGTTATTCTTTTGGAAAAGTCCTTTCCTTTCCTTCCTTTTTAGTGAAAGTGGAAGTTTGTAAATCTTTAGGGCAACAAACCCATCACCCATCGAAGCTAGGATGGCTAGCAGCCTCAATAGCTATTAACTCCCTACCACGCATACCCTTGCTAGGAAAGAGATTCCATCGGCTCTTCTCTCGTATAAAGACCAAGAACAGCACCGGTTCCTAGTTTCTAGAACTAGGGATCGGATGCCTAGTCTTGGGTAGTGGTATGATCCAATTCTTGAGCAATTCAATGGAGTCGGTTATTCACAATAATATAAACTTCATTTTCACCGCATATGATCACACAAACAAGGATGCTTCTATAAGTTCGACCCAAAAGCAAATTGAATAGGATTGGGCCATATTTTTGTTTCCTCATCATCTTATGGGAAGCGTAAGTGCAATGCAGTGTCGCCGAACTCATCCAATCCAAGCGGTACGAGAAGAGATGCAATGCATGAAATTTCTCAAAAAAGAAGAAGACCTGCATCATAAGCAGTCTAAAAAGAAAGAAATTGCAGGTATTGTACGGAGCACCATCTGCTTTGGTGTTTGTGGAGGGTAACCTTGAAGCGACGAGATTCAGCGAGATGTCAAATCGAGAGCTGAGTGAAAATTGATTACGACTCAAACTCTAGAATGAGAAGTGAGAACCCTAGATTTTGGTGATCACAGAGAGACCTTTGAAATCTGCTTTTGGCTGTCTTTCGTAAGAGGCGTGACTCGTGAGGTGGAGAGAGTAGAGGGGAACAAGCGAGAGGTGCACGGGGAAGGGAAAGAAATTATATAAGAAATAACTAAATAAAAAAACTAAAAATAATCGGTTCAATCTGATCCGGTTTCATGTCAATTCCCCCATATAATTGATAATCGGATCGAAAGTTACTGGTTACAATTTTATAAAACGGACAGTGAACCGGATTAGATTAGATTAATTATTTTTTAGCAAGTGCTATAACAAGTGCCGTGCATACTCTAACCTCCAGAACGGCAGGAATAATCTAGGTATCGAGTAATATAAACGAGGGTCGCTATGACAATTACTGCCGGCTCCTTGCCATCATGAGCCTGGTGTTTATATTCTATTATCCCTTCTGTAGTTGGATGAGTTGGATGAAAGAGAGGAAGGAAACGAGGATCCTGATCTCAAAGAAATAGGGGGATCGTGTCGCGCAGTTTGGATGGAAGTAATCATTTTGCAAGGATTGACAGTGTAGAAGTCGCTATCCAAAGACTCTGAAGATATGGATTTTATAGAGCTTGCAGTATTTTTTTTTTTTTTTTTTTTTGAAGATGCATGCTGTGTGATGCAGCCGAAAGGACTGAACCGCGACAAATGCTACAATTAAGAAATCCAGGGGACATATCTCTGGCATATAGGAATTATGTGTGATAAGATTGTATTTTTCTAGTGTATCTGTTCATAATATTTTCTCTTATTTCAATATCTATTTTGATCATGTTTTATTATGCATATCTGATTTTGAATTTATTTCCTCTATCTAAGTCCATAAATAGACTATCCATGTGCTCTTTTTTCTATATTGAATTATATAGAAAAATTCCCGATTCTCTTTTTTATTTTTATATCTAACTTGATACTATCGGAGTCTCTCTCCTCATCATTATAACACGTCGAGAAATGTTGATACATGAAAATTTCAAAATAAAGCACACCGCAAAGCATGGGCCTGCTCACTAGTTAATGACTATAGGGATGTCATGGTGAAAAGGTGATATTTGCACTTGTGCGCAAAACAGGAAGTCATCGGAACACTTCGCAAGCTATATTATATAATCATCCAAAGTTTCAAGTTCTTAAAAAATAGTAGGGAATCATTGGCATGGATGCATGCAAATCGTCCCGAGCAATGCGTCATAGCTTGCTACTAAGTTGATCAACGGTCATGTTGAAAGAAGCCAACCATTGCTTAGCCAAGGCAATTAACTTGCCGCTGTCCTTCCGCCTAACTTCCACCACCACCAAGGCAGCATTCCCCTTTGATTCTGCCCCTACCACCTTTGCCTCTATCTCTACTTCTTCCTGCCACACAAAGAAGGTTCCAATTGTTGCTCCAACATGTCATCTCCAGATTCTTTCTTTTCGGGAAAATTGACATTTGGGAAATAATCATTCATCCATTTTCGTCTATTCATCGAAATATGTTAAGTATGCAAATATTTCGATATCAGGGAGAAGAGTAAATGCACGGTTCAAAGGGTGCATTCATTTCCTAAAATCATTTCTCGTTTCGATTTATATCAATAATTCTTGAAAAGAGGTTTTATATCCGCTTTAAATTTGAAATTTTAATAAAAAAAAAAACAGAATTGATGAAAACATGAAAATGTATTTTGAGTAATTTCAATTTTCTTTTCAAATCCAAAAATGGTGGAAACAGCTTTTAACAAAAGCAAAGAACTCAAAAATTAAACAAAGAGATTTTTCAATCATCAAAAGTTTGAAAGTGAGTTGAGGGTTACGGTATGACAAATTAAAAATATGTCAAACGTCACAAAAATTTTAACGAGGAGAGAGAGAGACTGTACTTGGATCTTCACCGTGGAGAGGTAGGAGACGCAGAAGTCGAGGGTGGTCTTGAGATTGCCGGTGGCGCAGTACACTGTCACAACTCCAATGTCGTCCATCAGCGTCGCCATTGCTGCCGCGTGCCAATTCCCGTCCCTGTCCTGAACGCATTGCGAGGCAGGCGCCCGCCGGCAATCGTGTATCCATGTCAAACAGAGAAAAGAGCAAGTTCGACGTCGCGATGGAAGAAGAAAGGCGGTGGATTGATCGGGTGAACAGGGAGAGCGAACTGAGTCGGATTTGGATTACCGAGAGGCGATCGGGGACGACGAAGCTGCAGAGGAAGGAGTCCTTCCGGGCGCGGATGACTCGAAGACCTTGCAGACTCAGGAACTCGAATTCGTGGCTAGATACGCCATTGCTGATGTCTTCCAGCATTCTCACGGTTCTCTCTACCCCATCGTCCTCGTCTTCCATCTCTCTCTCTCTCTCTCTCTCTCTCTCTAGGAAGACATCGCTCTATGTAAATGCTCTCTCTTTTCCGCAATCACATGCAATGCACCGGCGTACAATGTTCGTATGTGAGGCTATGGTTTACCTTCAGAAAATGACGTACCAGCATATTATTATTAAGGTTAGTAGCTTTAGTTAAATATGTCATGTATTATTAAAACTTGAGTGATACTTCATTGCCGTCGTCATTGCTGCCCATCAATTTTAAATGCAGTCAGCATTGAAGGCAACCCATAATGCATATGTAGAATTTAAAGGTGATCGATTCCTAGTTTCTAGAACTAGGAACTGGTGATTCATAATAATATAAACCTCATTTTTTTTTCGCCACATATAATTGCACAAATGATGGTGCTTCTACAGCTTTGACCCGAAAGCAAATTGAATAGGACTCGGCCATTATTTTGTTTTCTCATCATCTCATGGGAAGCGTAAGTGCAATGCAGTGTCGCTGAGCTAATCCAATCCAAACGGTACGAGAAGAAATTTCTCAGAAAAGAAGACCCACATCATAATCAGTCTAAAAAGAAGGAAATTGCAAGTATTGTACGGAGCACCATCTGCTTTGGTGTTTGTGGGACTAATCTCGAAGTGACAAGATTTAGCGAGATGCCGAATCAAGAGCCAAGTGAAAATTGATTACGGCTCAATCTCTAGAATGAGAAGTGAGAGGAGAGGAGAGGGGAACACATGAGAGGTGCACAAGGTTGGGAAATAAATTATGTAAGAAATAACTAGAAAAATAATAAATGATTAGTTCGGTCTGATCTGATTCCTTGTTGATTCCCCTTCGAATCAAAAACCGGATTGAAAATCACCGGTTACAATTTCACGGAATCAGGAATTGGACCGACGCATTTGGGAATCGCCCAAAATTGGCTGTGCAGCCCAATAAGGATGGTACGTGTTGCTCACGTCCGGTAGAAATGATACATCCCATTCTCTTAGATCGGTGCATAGGTCAATTTGTACAAATTAAAGATTTTGAACTTAAATGACACATAAGATTTGTGAGATGGTGCATGAACCTCCTACCTGTTTCCACACTTTCTATCTCTAGATTATAAGAAAACGGGTAAGTCAAATGATGACATCTTGAGAACGGAGGTGCACCTGCATAGGCAACGAGGTACCATTTTGACCTTTGCAGCCACAGTGCAAAAGTTCAGAGACTTCTAGCATTTCCATACGTAAAGATTTATAGGATCGCTTTTAGGTTTTTCATAAAAAAATAAAATAAAATGTCCCCATCTTACCATACGTGTACTCGACACATTGTCATCCTGCATGTACATACTCGGCCTTGACCTAAGATTGAAGCGTGAAAAATAATCATAAATGAAGAGGCAAATTCAATGTACATACACCTTAGTTTAAGCTACGAATTCTCAAAAATGAATTCCTTATTTAAATATCGCATTACTTTTTTATTTGAAAAAGGAATAGAGAATCAAGCAAGATCTAATATGAAGTCGCTGTCGTGAAAGTTAGTTCCAAAGTTGGCCTGCCATAGACGGCAAATTCATTAAGCAGACAATGGCTATCAAAAGCTCCGTCCTTGATTAAACAACAAAGAACGGTGATTGTTTAATCTCATCTTGGACGATGGGATGAAAGGAAGATGAAATACTTCTTCACTCATCTGAAGAACATTTTATCATTGCAACGTTCGACATTTCAATCGACAGCTCAAGCGACTTCACAATACTATTGCTGGTTCAAAAGAAAAGAGAGGATGCATGACATCTCATTTCTCTTTAGCAATGATGTTTATCTATGAAAGTTTTCCTCATAGTTCTTTCCATGTATTTCTGATTGCAGAACTGAGTCCGATGCACCATATCTAATCGCATCCCCATCGCCAAAGTTAAATTCTCTAGTCCAGACACAGGTTCCCATTTCATTTCTAATGATAGTAAGAGATAAGCATCTTATGTATTCGTACGCAAGCGACATAATTTAAAAATCTGACATTTCCCAATCACATTTTGCAATTTCAAAGGGCCTCATGACTGATATACAAGATAGATGTAAACCCTTTTTGTTCTTGGCCAGCGCATGAGGTGTCGGCCCTCTAAATGCAAGAATTTTAAGCGATACTGGCGATCCTAAGATTTTACTAATTATCCCCTATTGAACACGATATAAGGGAAGTCCGAGGTGAGATCGATGGCTTCATTTTGATAGCTCCTGATCTAGCATATGATTAAATGTTTTTGGAGACAGGCATAATCAATACATCGTGCCTAGAGCAGGATCAAAGTCCTTCATTCTTGAACTCTCTGTACTCTTGACAAAGGGCGACAGGGGCAAAACAGCAAACGGGGGAGAGACAGTATCGCCGCAGGGTTCTTTCGGTAATTGATAATGCCTCCTCAACTTTCTTCGCTGGCTCGAGCTTTCATCCATGGAGAGCAAAGGAGAGGTGTCGTCGGGTCGCAAGGTAAAGAGACTGGAACGCCACACATCCTGCATTTCACCGGTAAAAGGACTAGAGCCGTTGTAATTAGTGAAGGGCGAAGGGACTAAAACTCGATGAATTGCGATCGGACATATATGACGGGAATTTAGGAAAGGTTGTTTCTTTTGAACATGATGATTAGAGTAACGAGACTTGAACGATCCTCCCGAATGTTACACAAGGAAAGAGCAGGGTCATTATAGTTGTCATAAGTGATCAAGGAATAAGAAAATAGCTCAGATGTGTTTCTTTTCCGAATCAATGGAGAGATAAGATGATGATCTACCTTCCGAAATTCATCAGAAAATATGTAACAATTCAACAGAGACAGCTCAATGCGGAAGAGTGCAGAATTTTCTTGAAAGATGACATATCAATGTCCTCCATAGATACTGTCGGATCTACATTGCGCATCGCAGACATTGCAGCAGACCAGTAGAAGACAGGCCACTGAAGAAAATAGTACCATTGGGGCGGGGCAGTCGCATGGTCCTGATCGCCTTGAGTAGTGGGGAATGAAGTTCTTCGTGCCAACAGTAGCAGACTAGGAGGCCCATACGATGTTCTTATCTACGTTCAAGTATTGCACCCGGAAAAATTACCAAAAAATTCCTAAATCTATTGTATAACACCAATTTAGTTATAAACTTTTATCGATTGTGTTAATTTAATTATAAACCTTTTGTGATTTGTCAATTTAATCATTCTATTTAGTTTTAGTCGGAAATAGCTAACATGGATAATGGCCATCTAATGTGGTATGACTAAAACTGATATGGATAACTTTTTTTATTTTTCGTACATTTTTTTTATATAAATTTCAGTTCTTTTCTTTTCTTTTATTTTTCTTTTTATTCCAACTCTAGGCCGGTGAAGTTGCTAACCAACCCTTGCCTGGTTCAAGCAAGTGCATTACGGGCCTCGTCGACCATGGGCAAGGGCCTTCGTGCCCTTTTCAGCCACAAACAAGATTGTCGATCCCTCGTTGACCCATAGTTAAAAAAGAAAAAGAAAAAATGAAAATTTATTAAAAAAATGTAAAAAAAGTGTCTAATCAAAGTCGGTCATTTGTCAACCGTGTCACATAGGACGATTGTTGTCTGCATCAACGATTTATGACCAAAATTAACCGAAAGGATTATATTGACAAATCATTAAAAGGTTTAAAATTAAATTAGCACAATTACATACAATAGATTTTGGACTTTTTTGGTATTTTTCCCTATCATTCCCCATGTGGAGTCTTAAAGAATCATGATGGATGTATATGAAGAGAAAAACGATATATAATCTATTAATTTTACCTGAAATAATTAGTCTTTAAGAGTTCTTTTCAATCATAAACACCTATAAAAATAAGCGTTTATAAAATAAAGTTCAAAGATTTATTTAGAAATGTTGATAGAGAAAATTTTATATTTAAAAATAATATGCACCGCAAAGGATGGGCTTTTCACTAGTTAGTGACTAAGTTAAGATCATATTCAAAGTGTTGACACCTAGATTTTACGCTTAAGCTCAACAGTCCATGATTGTCCATGTTTTAATTTGCTCGGGGCATCCGCACATCCTATTAGAGGTAAGCAATTTTAAGTTCTAAACAAGTTCAACTCGGAACCTACTCGCTGGAATATGTTCCTTATCTATTAGAACTTAAAATTTATTCAACATACCCTGGATCTTGAAACCTATCATAGTTCTAGGTTTTACCTAGATTCTACTTGTATATAATTAAACGATTGCATTATCTTTAATTGCTACCATTTGTTGTTATAATTCATTGATCACAACTTATATATAGACACACAAAAAATACAAAATATTAATAAAGTAAAAGTCTCAATCATAAAATGAAAGTTTATATATTCATTATCGAACACCATGAAATACTGTAGGATTATGCGAAAAATATAGACCTAAAAAAAGATAATTTTATTTCAGATTTCAAGTTCCACCTACCTAAAATCCGAAATCTATCCGTCGAAATAGGTTCTTTGATTTTTGAAATGTAAAACCTATTCTACATATGTTGAAACTTTGAACTAAACATGTTCTTACCGGTCCAATTTTTCAATTATAGATTCTATCCTGAAATCATGCTCACCCCTACGTTCTATGGCAATTGAGGATTGAATTCGTCAATAAAGGCAAATGCCATCAATTCCTCATCCCGTGTAACTTCGAGGCTTCAGGTTCGCCAACCAAAATTTTGAACGACGGCGACTCGGGAGTTGACCAATGTCGCTGGTCCAATCCGATTTTATTGTAAACCTCATTTAGGCTTTTTAGCCCAATTCGGGCCCATTAAGCTTAATTTCCTGGTCGGCCAAACTTCCTAAACCGGCCCAAAATAAAATCGGAAAACTGAGGAGAGCACGGGCTTTACCCTGGGCCCACTCTCTCCACTTCCTAGTCAAACTAAGTCGAAACCCTCATTTCCTAATATATTTCATCAATCTCATCTTTTTCACTTGTTTTAGAGAACGAAATATACATCATATATGCAATGAGGTCATTTGGGGGACAAGTTGTGTGAAGCTCTTGTAAGAGTTTTCCTAAATATGGGCTACATTAATTGAAATTGTAATTTGCCATTTTACAAGGTTGATCTATTAAAATGAGATATAAGTTTTTCTCTTAATAGATCAATATGAGCCTGGCTTATGTGGGCTGAGTGGACCCTACCCATGATGAGAGAGTTTGGTCGGAAACTCTATAAATAGCACGAAAGATCCCTCCTCTAACTCTCCTATAGAAGTAACCTCTCTTCGAAGTAACTTCTCTTCAAAGTAGTCCCACTTCGAAGTTACCCACATACCACCTTATATAAGGAGAGTTGTGAGAAAGAGAGAGCGGCCGACCTCATCAAGTCAGGGATCTGAGGGCGATAGAGGAGAAGATCTACAGCATTCGTGAATTTGATCGACGGATTCGAAAACAAGTATGCGAATCTCTTCTTTCTCAGTTATCACGTTCGAGTTTCTAGCTACATTAATCCTAGGAACGGCTTTAGATCGGCTAACAGCTCTCTCTCTCTTTCTATCCCTTCCTCCCTCTCTAGTGGTCGATGAAAGGCCTCTTATATTCAGTAGTATTAAAGCATCATGTAGTAACTGACTTGACACGTATTTATTTAACCAGATTTATTCACGGAATCATAGGTAACGAATATTTTACAATTAAATAAAATCATCCGAAAAAGTTAACTACAAGCCATAAATGTAGATGACAGCTCTTTACCCCCCCCAAAAAAATAGAAAATTAGAACGCCTGCTTTTCTTCAACCCTCTCAATTTGAAGACCGCCTGACTACACTTCAAAGAAGGAGGGGTCCAGAGTCTATCCGCCATAAACAGCAAATTAAATAAGCAGGACAATGGTTATTGAAAGGTCCGTCCTTGATTAAAAAGCAATGAAGGGTGACTGTTTAATCTTTATCTCAGACGATGGGATGAAAGGAAGAACAGTTCTTCAATCACATTTATCATCACAATGTTGACATTCTGGTCAACAGCTCTAGCGAATTTGAGATATTGTTGCAGGTTCGAAAAGACCACGTGATTCTTGAGCTGAGACAAATGTACCTATTACGTACAAAAAACAGAGTCCTCGGAGCTTTTAGAGAATAGACAGGGTTCTGTTCTGGCTTATGACATTCGAATCAGTCACGGTTTCCGCTTCGTACTTCCAAGGTGAAGAAACTTAAACAAACAAGAGTGCATTCGAATCAGACCCAATGAAATGTAGGACAGAACAGACTTGGGTTGGCTTCGACTGGGATCAAGTATCATTCACCGAGTCATGGACTGATCTGGAGGAGGCGCTGTTTGTCTGGCAATCACCATTTTGTCTCGCCTTTTGTGCGACGATGCCCTTCCATCCTACAAATGAAAGCCTTACGTCTAATCGAATGATTCCATATTTGTCATTGCTTCAATGTGCAGAACATGTTCATTTTCTTTTCAGTCAAGATGTTTATATCGAGATGTTTCTCATTCATACTTTTATGTGTTTCAGATTCAGATCTAAAGTCTAATGCACCGTACTGCACTGCCATCGCCAAAGTTAAAAATTTTAGTCTAAACATGTTCACATTTCATTTCTAATAATTAAAGTAATAAGCATCTTATCATAGTATGCAGCAACAGAATCTTGAAATCTGGCATTCCCTAATCACTTTTTGCACTTTCAAAGGGTTCTCATGAGCTGATGTGCAAGATATTAATGTAAGCCGTCTTTGTTCTTGGGCGTCACATAAAACATAGACCCTTTAAATGCAAGATTGTTTAAGCCATATTGGCGATCCCAAGATTTTGCTAAATGTCCCCTATCAAACAATGTACTGCACGATACACGCGACAATGTCAACTGGTGTTTTTCAAGATATACAGGTAGGCTCCGAGGTGAGATTGACGACTTCATTTACCATGCTCCTATTCTAGCATATACTTGAATGTGTTCTGGAGACGAAAGACATAGTCGACACATCAGTCCTAGAGCAGGATCAAGCCCTTTATACTTGAGCTCTCTGTACTCTTGACAAAGGGCGCAACAGGGGCAAAACATGTGAGTGATGGTATCGCCGCAGGGTTTTTTCAACAACTGATAACGCCTCCTGAACTTTCTTCGATAGTGAGAGCTTATCATCCACTGAGAGCAGAGGAGAGGCATCATCACAAGATAAAGAGAATAGAACACAACACATCCTGCATTTCACCGGTGAAAGGACTAAAATGAGCTCAAACTGTTTTAGTTAGTGAAAGGGCAAAGGGACCAAAACTCGATGAATTGCAAGATAGGACAAAAATAATGCGAGATTAAGAAAGGGTGTTTTCAGCGTGGATAGTAGAGTTTATAGAGATAATAACCCAAGGTAAAAGGACAATGAGGCCTCACTTGGCGATTCTCCCTCATCGAGCACCTCGGCGATCCATCTGAATGTTACACAAGGGAAGAGCGCAGTCATATCGGCTGTCATGAGTGAAAAGAACATAGATTATATGGGATTTCCTGCACCTCTTTACAGTCTAAGCAAGAAAATGGTATAGATGAGTTGAACTTCATCTCAGGCTTTGTTTTGCTATCGAAGCTGGTGCAACTTTATCTGAAATTCTGCTCGGTAAAGGCCTCGTAAGGCTATTCTTGCTGTTGCCTTAAACCATAAGAGAGCTTCTCCAATCAACCTTAAAGCGTACTTCGAGTTGCCATCTATAGCTACAACCATTTCGCGCGATCAAAAAGGAGGGGGAAAAAAACAGCCCTTCAAGAGAGTAGTCACCCTCTACCATCTGAATTAGCGAGTTAACCGAAAGACCAAATCCATGGATAGATATGATGATGACTACCTTCTGAAGGTTCATCAGAATATATCTAATAATGTGGACGAGTGAAACAGGGTTATACTATAAATTTCTGCATGTTTCACGATTCAACACAAACAGGTCAATGTGGAACAATGCAGAACTTTTCTTAAAACTGACACGTCATGTCCTCTACTGATGCAATTATATCTACGCCGCACATTGCAGACACTGCAGCAGACCAATCGAGCTATCGAAACGAAACGGGCCACTGAGAAAAATAGTACCATTGGACATGTCGGTGTGGCAGTCGCATAGTCCCAATTGCCATGAGTAGTTGTAATGAGGTTCGTGTAGCCAACAGTCACAGCACCTCAACATCGCCAAAACTGTAACTGAACCCTTCTTCTCCAATCAGAAGACTCTCCAAGAAACAAAAGCAAGAGAAGAACCGATCCCCCCAGCGAAGAGAGGGCGAGGGAGAGAGAGAGAGAGACACTTCACACGCGCTTGCAAGTTGTCAAATTCCCTATGAAATGATACTTTTGTGGGCGCAGTTGAATGCTGACCAGATGAACCTGACTTAGATGGACGACCGATGGGTTGACTTCTGTGATGAAGCCACCAAGTTAGGGGCTTCATGCTCAGTCATTTCATTTGAATTTCTGGTTCAGAATGCAGTGTGAATTGGTTCGGACGCTTTCGCTCCATGTCAATTAGGCCCTCCAGCTGAACTTACCGGATGTGCTGAATGTTGCGTCATCTCAGAAAATTGTTGCGCGAGCGTGCTATATGTGACCGACTATATCTAGCCGTTTAGATTAGGTAGGATTGAAGCAGAGCCCACATGTGATCTAATGAGTAACGGTCTTGTGCAAGACGATACATGCAACACACTCAGAGAACACATTAGTTTAAAAACATTGAATTCATCACTTGCGCTTCGGCACTCACCAAGCATGGTGGTAGACATTTTGTGAAGCAACAAGCAAGTTAGATGCGTGCGCATTTCCACTGATCAATTGGCTGGCTTGGAGTCAGACCACTCAGCTCGTTAACTGCTACTTTTATCGACTGATTTGCACGAGGAGCAGTCGCCACTGCTGTTGCTTCTATGGCCATCTGGTTTTTGGCATTTTATCTCTTGTGCCACACGCGCACACACAAAAGACTCGTCGAACTAAACTGGGGCAGCAATAGTAAATTCATGCTCAAAGATAGCATGTTTAGTTGTCGCTAGAATGTCAGGAGGTTCTATCATCTTTTGCATTAATAGAAGCCTAAAGCAATCATGAAGCTGAGTCTACATTCATTGTACCGAGTCAACTGTTGTCTTGACTAGCGAACTAAAATCCAAAAATCAATTATGAAGTTTGTCGTATAACAAACTTGAGAGACAAGATTACCATAAACTGAGCAAAATTCGCAAAAGTGATCTCATAGACAAGTGATTAGCAGTGAGTAAGAAGAAAAGTTGACGTTGAGCTGAAATAAGTACCCAGAGCAGCTTCTCTTTGCATATCCTTGAGTGCTTTGTATTCCTCACAGAGAGCGCAACAATGACAACAGAGATGAGTCGTGGCATCATTGTACCGCCCTTCTTCAAAACAGAGGTCATCCCTCAGTACTTTTCAGTAAGGGGCCGCTAACATACATTGCGAGCACAAGCAGTGGTCCATTATGAGGTATATGAAACTGGCCACAAAACTTGCTGCATTTCATGTATTAGCCCAATTAGGAACTTGTTATACAGAATGCAACATTTAATTTGATACTTACGTTGATCAGTAAGGAACATGTATCTATTTGATGTAAACGTGAAGTTGTCAGCTTAGCACTCAAGGTATATGGAGGGCCTACGGATTTTTCCGTGCAATCCGGCATTTAGTCTGAACATCAAGCAAGGGCAAATTGCTGTCAAAATTGCTGCCCAAAACATATCCAGATGAATATTCTGTCATCAAGAGCCTGGATAAGATGAATGGATAATGGCTTTCTTCACTTTTTTCTTCTATTTCTTTTCAGTTTTTTGAGGAGGAATGCTGGAATATTGGAGTTTACCGCTGATGCTTTGAGAAAATTGAAATGTGGTAGCAGATAAGATCAATCTAACTAGACAAAAAGATGCAACATTCACTCGCTTAAGTAAACGCATCTAAATAAGATGTTTCCTGAAACTTACCGTTCTTTGGGTCATGGTAACAACAGTCCTAAAGGCCTGTGTCCCAGGGATAATAACGACCAATGGGAAAAAACATCCAGGATGACACTGTGCTTCCCAGGAAAGGCATCCAGGATCTTTATGTCAGATTTTTTGCCTTTTTTTTCTGTTTTGGGTAAAGTACATCTGCCTTTTCTCTCTAAATGTCAACTGATCAAAATACTTGGTCTTTTCAGACGAGTTAGACCAATCCAATCACAATTGAAATACCTGTGAGACTTTATTAATCTGTAGATCAAAATGCAGCAAAGCAATCATGTATACCAAAACCTCTGCCGAAAAAGAACTGTACTTTGTCTAGATCAGGTGTCCAGAAATCATACACCAAGAGCTTTGACCTTCTCAAGTGTTGGGTTTCAGAAACCTGGATAAGATTTTTCTTTTTTATCTTCAAGAAACATGAGTCTACTTCGTTGCTTCCCTTTAATTATAGATCTTCTTCTGAAGGGGTCCGTCTTTTCTTGATTATTCTGCTCTAAGCGTTGAATGTTCGTGGCATTCGCTATTTAGGATTGGAGGTCTGCAATGTATGTGTGCGTGCATCTCTTTAGAGCACGTATAGTATATATTCAGACATAAGCAATTTGCCAGAATTCACACTGTTTCTGAAGGAAGACGGGAGTCACAAATAGATAGTCTTTTGCACTGGCTCAAAGGATCATCTAGGAATACACTTTGTGTTTAATTATCGATGCTGCACCGATATTTACAGCATATAAAGAAAAGGACTGTGCTAAGTCAGAGGTTCGGCCCCTCTACTTGATGTTTAAGTTAGTTGTTAAGCTTAGAAACATATATTCGCTTCCCATTAAAAACGGGTCTTTTCGAAGGCCAAGTTTGAGGGGTTCCTGTGAATATCTAATTCGAACTGCACTGCAACAGGTCTACCCATTTGTAGGAGTGGCGACACATGAATCAAGCAAAGATTCAGAAGTTTTCTGCTAAAGCAACTGTTTCCAAGTTATGTCAGTATTTCTTGTGGCACTGGATATATGGATGCTGATTCCATTCTGGGTTTTACCAAAATCGGCCTAAGTGACTTCAATTGCTTCAGCCATCCCTCTTGGAACATAATGATAGAGTCAATCCAAGAGAAAGTACATGAGCTTACATGCTTTTCGTACAAGTACAAACCGAAATTTGGTCATAAACATTGATTAGTCCTCTATTTTACAAAAGGCTACCATGACCACAGGTTTCAAGAAGCTCGAAAAATCTTAAGTTCATTAATTCAAGAAGATAATTCTAGGACAAAGGGCTCCACATCGTAAAATTTGAGCAACTTGCAGGTTCCAACTAGTTTTGATTCTTCACCGAGTCATGGATTGACTTGGAGGAGGAATCTCCATTTGCTGCTCGTGTATCCGTTGCCAACCTGCAGGCAAAATTCACGAAGCTCTTAAAACGCTTGCATCGTCCAAAGTTGAAACAAATAACATGGATACTGAAATCTATCAATCAAGCGAAGGACTAAAGCCGCTTTTGAGTTCAAATGACAGAGGCGCTTGATACCTAGAGAGGGATCAAGGCCTCTGCTCTTGAGCTCACGGAACTCCTGGGCGAGGGCACAACAGGGACAGAAGATGTGAGAAACTATGTCTGGAAAAGGAGCTTCCACTAGATTGTACTTCCTCCTCAGCTTTGCTCTGTACTTTGATCCCATTAGCCAGTGAGAACACAGGGCCGGCATCATTGCCAAGTAAATATAACTGCCCAATGCACAATCTGAAATTCCAAATTTGGCAATGTATTTAGTCCTTAGAGAAAACCACTAATCAAATTGAGTAGCCAAGAGTTCAGGATAAAGTCTAGTTTGTCTCAATTTTACGGGATGTCAAATAGGATGTGTAAACAAGAGTTGAGGACTTACTCATTTCTCCTTCATCCAGGACTTCGGCAATCTGACCAAACGTGACGCATGGTAGATATGCTGTAATAATGGCTGCAAAGTTCATAGGAGGAACGATCAGTGTCTCATCCTCAGGATTAGTTGAACGTCATTTTTGAACCACCACCGAGTAAATTTTTTATCCTACTCCACACTTAATGTTTGGTGAGCGAAAGATTTACTTTGTCATTCCAGGAAGGGGGTTTAGCCAACTTTACCATTTGTTGGATTTTGAAAACAGTCGAACAACCCAGTCCCCCACGGTTCTCCAACGTCTATATTGTCAAGCACCTGGCCGTTTGAATGTTCAATCAAGGTGCCATTTGGAGCATTTGGCTGATCTTGGGGTGGTTGCATGAAAGTCATCGGAGGGAATGAATGTGGCTGCGGCTGCGGCTGCATCATCACCTCAGGCAGTTGCTGCAACATGCCAGATGGCTGCTGCATCATGTCCGGCTGTTGCTGCGCCATCCCATATGGTTGGTGCATCATCCCAGACAGTGGGTGCACCATGTCAGAGGGTTGAGGCATCTCAGTTGGCTGCTGCACCATCCCAGATGGTTGCTGCACCGTCCCATCTGCCTCGATAGTTTCGAGCTTAGCCATTTGATGGAGTGGAAGCCCGAATACTTGGTTGAGGCCAATTTCTCTTTCCTGTGATTTACTATAACCTTCTCTTCATTAAAGCATTATATATTGTGTGTCCCGGCTTGTCTTCGTCAAGACATCGTAGCGGATAAATCAAGCTTGGAGCCAGACTGGTCACAAGGTTAACAACAAAAGGAACGACCAAATACAATAAACTTGACAAGGCCATAATTGTTGCCAGTTTTCAATTTGTGGGACAGTGAAGCTGAATTAGCTCAACGCGCTTCATTCGTTTTTTATTGGCTAATTCTCCATTGTTTTTCACCTGCATCATTACCTGGCTGTTTACAATAACAACACGATAGAATCAGATTATTTCCTGTTTGCCGTCCATGCGCAATGATTGTTTGTCTGAGGGCCCGCTAGCTGTTTAAAAATGGTACATAGAGTTCCTCTGGAAATGCAAAACAATCAAAAATGAAGGATCATTTATTGCATCCACAAAACTAATCTGAGGTTTGAACTAACTACTTTCGTGCATCATCCGCTTCTCCCACGAAATTCCCATATGCCCTCTAACCAATAATTTAAGAACATACATTATTTAATTTTAGTAGAACTTTCATGTTTGACGAGAAAGAATCTAAAATTGACTTCCCATGAGAATGAAAACATACTACCATTGAAAAGATAACAGTTAAAAAGCGAGATGATACAAATCATTGGCCAAGCCACCTCTTCCACCATGAGGATGGAGCTCCTCGTAGGGAGGGAGGTGGTGTGAGAAGATCGAGCATGGTTTCCTTCTCCTTCGGTGTTAATGGGACTCCTCTAACAAGGTTTAGAGCCATGATGTGAACATTTGTCCTTTGCCTGTGCTTATTGTACGCCCATACACCAGCAGCAGCACCTGCCACTAGTAGCTGCAGCGGATAATCCAAGTCACAGTATGGACAAATTCAGGCAAAAGGTATATCATTCAGAATATTATCTTTAGGTTCTTTCTATACTAACCGGTGACAGCCACAGGGCTGCAGTCTGCATATCAAACTTTGGGGCGTAAAGAACCGTCTCTCCAAAATCCTCCTCGAGCTTCTTAAAAATCTCTTTGTCGGTTTTGCCAGATTGGATCTCATCACGAATCAACTACACAGCAAAACTTACAGGAGTCATATTTTAGCAAAGGTCTAAGAGAGATTTGTCAAAGAGAAGACTTTTACCAATTAGTAAGGGAAACCTAGACAGCGAACAGAAGTTCAAAACACGGCTCTTTTAATGCATCCCAATTTATCATAAAGGCTAACAAGGAAAAAGTTCCATATGTTTCGTGCCTTCATCATGTTTATTTAACAAGCATCTTCAGGAACAATTATAAGCTCGTAGACTCATCTCCATTTTTTCCTTACTTCTTCCACTTGTCATGTGTAAAACCGTTTTGCATCCCTGAAAGATTATCTCAGTATTTTACTGAGGAACACCTAGCCTTGCTCACACACGCAAAAAGAAGAAAACAAGCAACTAGAATAGGAATTCAAAACCACAGCATTGATATCAGAATACATATGACGGCACCTACAATTCAAAAGCAAATTGCCTCCTCACAGAACACGATCCAGAAACAGAAGGGAAAAAAATCACCTTTCTCAATAAAATAGCAATATCAGCTTGAGAATCTTCGATCGACTGGCTGCCACACTCGGTGCAGCGCACGTTATGACTAATGTTCCTCGCCCGGGCTTCGATCACGCGTCTGTTCTTCACTTCCTCATCCTCACCCTCCATCTTCAATTCACTTCCTCAAGATGCCCCACAGTTGAACAACAGACTGTCAGCAACGTACCCCAGAAAGGGAAAAAGATTGGATTTGCTGAGTCAATCACGGTTCAGGCAATTCAACAAACAGCTGTTTCGCAAGAAAGAAACAAAATACAATGAACCCACATAGCCGCGACGTTTCTCTCGTTCGACGAGACCCAGTAACGAACAAGCTATCACCTTCACGACGGTAATGATGCAGGCAAAGATAAGAGCAAGGCTACGAGTGCGCATTGAACGAGGTATCACCTTCACTGATCAAACATGCGGCTTCGAAACAGCTATGAACCATAAGGAAGAACAAATGCTTACGAGTGATTGGTAGATCGCAAGATGATGCCTGCTCTCGCCTGACGATGTGTGGAGTGAATGGTGATTATGCCTGAAGAGTTTGCGAGGGTGATCGTTGTTTTATGAACTCTCTTTCCCCCGGAAACTTGGTGTGGAGAGAGAGAGAGAGAACTGCCTTTTTGGAAAATGTATTGTTTTTGGTTTTTTGGATTTTTTTTTCTTTTATTATTCTCGACTTTTCTCCAAAAAGTAGAATGATGTGTTTGTCTGAAAACCATTGAAAAGAGTTCCCGGTTTCTTTGTTTCCATATAAGAGTAAGAAAACTTAAATTTAAATGAACTTTTATGTTAAATGGATTCCAAATCTTAATTCGAGCATAAAAACTGAAATAGTATAAATTGCTTCTTACAAACATGGGGAGAACACATTTTTTAGTTGTTTTTTGGTTCGTTTTTATTGAAATGATTTCTGAAAAAGAAAAAAAAACTATGTTTGGAAGAGGAAGAAAATAAGTCGTTTTAATTGGGTTTTGTAGAGAGTTTGGTTTCAAAATTAGGCTGACCTAGTGAGAGATCTTGAGAGGTAAAATTTACAAAAGAATAACATTTGCCTTAGTTAAATAGTGCAACCCAAAAATTTAAATTAGTAAATATAAGAAAATAACATGAATATAATGCATAAAGAAAATACAATAATCAAGCGATGTAAGATTATATTTTTACAGCCTCCAAATCACCTTCCACCCGGCATTGGAAAACTATGATTGTAGTTAATAATATCTAGCTTTTAAGAGATTGCCCTATGCTAAACTGATTTTGACTTAGAGCAACATATTTGCAAGCTCTTAAACTTGAAATCGGGCCAATTATGTATACCACTCGAGTGATTATCATCAAAAAATAAAAATTCATCGCTTTATTTCACGATTACCGGGATTGTCTTTTTCATTAAAAGTAGGTAAATAAGTGTCCAAGAGTTAAAAATATTACCTTAGTGGAGTCTACTTTTATTTATCATTCTAATGTAAGTATTGCATCCATTTTGTAATATTTTATTTGAAATGAAAATTTTATTTCTAGAAAAAAAAAAACGTCAAAGAGAACCAATTTCTAATTAATTTTCTACTACATTGGAATCGGGTTCGAGCCGTGTCAGAAGCCTTTGTCAAAATCGGCGGCCTTACTTCGATTGTAGAACCCAGCAAATCACTTGTCAAATTCTCTAATTTACTCACGAGGATAACAGAGAGTGAATAGTATCAAATGCGACTAGACCGGTTAATTTCAGAAACTTCTGTCAACGAATGACCTTGCTCAACTACAACTAAGTTTTGCCAAAATCACAAATCGTCTAATGGTTATGGTCTTACCAGATTCCAAACCGTCACCCGTGGATTCCGCCATTTAAACCTGCATCCGGATAGCAACGCATTTCTCGTAGTCCAAGGTCGACCGAAACAGCTTTGCCAATTAGGTTGGTCGTGTTTAATCCGGCACATAAGATTAGAACTGCATGCTGAGACAGCCAAACAGCTTCGCCAAATTGCCGAAGCAGTGAATAAATATGATAATTTCTCTTAAGGAGGAACGATTGATTTGAGGACCACAATGAGTTCGTGCACATGAATATATATCACCATAGACCAAGTAAATACCAAACTATATTCGCGCTTTAGTTACAGAGTCAAAACCGTTGCCCAAAAACTGTTGCCCACGCTCCTTAGATGTTACGTACTCTTATCGAGATCAGCGGGAGATTGTGACTTCCTGGAGTTCCACATTTACATGATGCAGAACCGATGCAAATGGTTGTCTGATGAGGTAGGCCGTCTCGACCTGACTCATGTCGGGGATTGAAACCAGAGCTCAAGAATTAAGTAACATAATCACCGGGGGTAGTTTTCGAATGAAGGTAATGGGCACACTACACTCAGCTTGTCGTAAGATACTTCTGAACGTCTCGCAGAAGCACAAACAGTTGAGGTACCTTTACTCTTGTGGAAGAAGAGCAATCTCGATTTCCTGCAGTGATTTTCCTTTTGTTTCCAGCACATTCCTCTTTACAAAAGCCGCTGCTATCAAGCAAAAGGCAGCAAAAATTGTGTATAGGACCTGTGGCCCTAATTGCTCCAGCAATTGCAAGAACAACAAGCCAACAAAAAAGTTAATCACCTGATAAAAAGGAAACATATATTAGCAGTGGCTACCATAACACGAAATTTGATGGAAGCAGGTAAAAACACAATAGGTAGATTTTTTTGGCATAGCATGAACAATAACAAATATCAAGTGAGATGGACAAACTAGGCGCAGAAATGGAACTCAATCAGATGACCATTCTGTCTATAACAAATCAGAACTTCTCTCATAGTCTAAAAATCTCTGGCCCGATGTAAAAAGTAATTCAACAGTCTGCTCTTGCTACCAAGACCAACGAAATCATCTTTATTTGCCATCAGCAAATTGCAACAGGTTTAATATCCTTCAACTATGAATTAATCTAAGAGTTTGACAATATTTATTATATCTGCAAGTCAGGAGTTCGAAACAAATTTGCACCAGGTTATGCAATCCAATGATCCAGGTGGAATAAATAATGTTTGAAATAACCAAAGAAAACATCTATATTAATGAAAGTATCTGACCAAAAAAAGGAAGAAGAAGAAGAAGACAGTATTTAAATTGATGGATTAATTAACTGAACTAGACAGACATCAATTCAGCTATTGTCAAACTTTGGATCATGCCATCAATGTGGGCATGACCCACTGCAATAAAACATTGGGGGCTATGCCACATCTCTATACCACACTCTTGAAATAATTCTACAGGCCCACTGAGATACCAGTTGTTGCAGAGAATAGAAAGTTGATTACAGCATGCCCTCAGAAGAGGAAC
The DNA here is from genome assembly GCA_014182845.1 of Corymbia calophylla. NCBI lineage: Eukaryota > Viridiplantae > Streptophyta > Magnoliopsida > Myrtales > Myrtaceae > Corymbia > Corymbia calophylla. Next base: position 24,808,742 of record CM024698.1, on the reverse strand, counting down.
TGTTGGCTGTTGTAGCTAGAATCAGGAGTTAAAGCTAAATGATCAAAGGAGGGAGAACCCAGAACTTACAGAGACAGCACAAAGTTACCAGATTCCTGGCTAATTTGGCCATTTTAACAAGTTTCGAGCATAAAGTTTGGAGAATATTGTGGGATCCTACATTTTGTTTCTGTGGACCAAGGAGAAAGGGGGCTCAGCGGGAAGATACCAACCCACCTAAAATTTTAAAGATGTTATGTAATATTTAAATACTCAAATCATTCGTTGTCATGTGTGGGCTGGGATTTGACATGCAACTGAAAGGAGCAAGTTGAGTATAATTGAGGAAATGAATAAGATCATGGAAATTCAACTCCAAGACCTCCAGCTTTGACATTATAGAGAATTTTAGCCAATCCATCCAAGAGATTGTAGATGTAAAGTACAATTTAATTTCGACAGATGCGCTAAGAACTTGACAATTTCAAAGAATCAACTCATGAACTTGAGGGAAGCATCCAAGCAGAAAATTAAACATTAGCTCAGGTCTCATAGGCATGGAGTCAGATGTTAGCTTCTATCAAAATAAATAGTGGTAAAAATGAAGCACTAATCACTAAAGAAAAAGCATGAGGAGGAAGAAAATATTACCCAGTGCACAGCCATACAAAATGCCATTGCCTTTGCCCTGATTCTACTAGGAAATATTTCTGACAACAGAAGGCCAGGGACTGGACCAGCACCAAGAGCAAATGCCAAGACAACGCTGCCCATCCAAATCAACATTTAGCCAATTTGAAATTATATCCACAAACAGCAAGTTTCTCATTTCATATTCAGTTTTTATTTCTTCTGAGTTTATGCCATATCTTACTGGACTAATCAGTATTTGAACCCCTAAATGCTGCCACAATTTAGGCAGAACCTAATCACTCAGAAGATTATTGGACCAGCACAACATTTATTTCTTCTGAGTTTTCCTTAAAATTTCTCTCTCCAAACTTCAGAAGATACTCACAGCAGCATGCCAGCAGCTGACATATATGATGATACAGAGCCAGACACAAAGGAACTTGCAGCAGCCACTTGAATACCCAATGACACTGCCTGAACAACCAAGGATGAAAGTAAAAGTCAGATGGTATGTAAATCATTACAAAGGCCAAAATGATTCAATTAACAGTTCAGTAATTTGTATCGCCTAGTTAATTGAGGTTTGCTGTATCCACTCTCAAAGCACACAATCATGTGTCTCACTATGGACAACCAGAAACAGATACACACCTTGAACCAATGCATTCAAAGGAGCAGACATGAAATAGAGATCCTCAAATAACTACTAATGGAATTGTGGCATCTTACTTTTACTAAGCATCCAGTGGTCCCACACATAAAGTGACCTCCAAAATCACAGTAGGGTCACTTTTCTAAGTGTGACAAAAGTTAAATACGACAAATGCAGTCTTCCCAAGGGTTCCGTGAAACTCACCATTCCCATAAAACTCCCAAGAAGCAGCACCTTCCTTCCTAACTTATCCATCAGGATCATTGCTACGACTGACCCTGATTAATTTGTGAGCAGCATTAGAATGCATGTCAAGACCCAATCTCAGATTTCACAAAAAGGAAGCATAGAAGCATACCTGACAAATTAGATATTCCTACACAAATGTTTGCAATGTCTGAAGGTACGCCAGCACTTTTAAAAACAGAAGAAGAGAAGTAGAAGACAGCATTTATTCCTGAAAGCTGTTGTAAGGCAAAAAGGACAGACCCAATGAAAACCACTGCAAGGTAATTAATGAAGCTGCTTAGCGTAAAGAGATGCAAATAGCATAATGAGTAAGTGGAAAAATAATTAAGATGCATACTTCTAGAATAGCGACCATAGAATAACTCGGAGAATTTTACAGTATCTACTTCATCTCCCCTGTCAGCCTTTGACAACTCTGCCATTGCAGATTTTACATATAGTCCACCCAAAATTTTTTCAAATTCAGTTTCTGCTTCAGCAGCTCTTCCTCTCTGAAACAAGTCAGGAAGACTGTAAGCACCGTCTATGAGATTCACCTACAATAACTCAACTGCAGGAAAGAGCTCAAGGGAAAAATAACAGAAGGAAAGTAGTAGGAAATACATGAGGAGCAAGTCAATCCAAGGGCAACAACAATGAGCCACACCTAAGCTAATAACTACGTACTTACAAAAGCCTGTGGAATCTATTTTAAAAAACTTCTTATCAGAAGGGGAATCCATTAAGCTACTGCTAAAACATGATCGATGCATCTGCATTCACTTGGAGATGATGCTGTCATTATATCATTAAAAATTTTCCATAGCTCAGAACCAAGTTGTCCGCAAGGTCATGTGCATTATTAACAGAAATCTCATGAATTCCATAATGCACCAAGGCGCTATCCAAAAAATTGTCTACAAGATTTGCTAAGATGGATGCAACGACGATTCACATAGTCAATAAAGAAAAGAATCACCTCTATCCTCTTTCTTAATAGATGTACAATTGTTTATCCACTTGTCCATGACTGCATGTATGGAGTGTGCGTATGCACGCATGTGCTAGTGCAGATATGTCTTATGCATGCACATATTACAAGTTGCACATGCATAATTTAAGCCCATAATGGTGGAGGCATGTAGAATGGGGATGTGACCACCGTTAGGAAAGTGAAAAGAATTATCTATCTAGTTTGATCTGCCTTAAGCTCAAACTGCTCAACCAGCTTAAAAATCACTAATAATTCAAAAGGAAGAGGTCAATTATAAATATAACCATGACCACTACAAAGGGAGAAGGAAAAAACCTTAAAAAGCCAATGAGGACTTTCTGCGCAGAACTGCATGAGAAGAGTAAGTGCCACTGCAGGAATAACGGACACCAGAAAGCAAACTCGCCACCTAAGAAAAAAATGACCATCACCATTTTTCTCTCAAACACCCTCAAACTTCCAACTCTGATATTTACATAACAGGGACACAAACATGCACAGACAATAAATTTATGAGGCACAGCATACCAACTTGTGACTTCCTTGGCTGGAATTCCAATGAAAAGAGACCCCATTAATCCAAGACAAGTTGCAATTTGGGTGAGGCTCCCAAAAGTACCCCTTACACTAGTAGGCGAGACCTATTTATGGTAAAAGAAAAATTAACTCAGGCAGGTAGGTGAGAGAAGTTGATCAAAGTACTGTCATCTTATTGTCGTTCTACTAGTTAGAAATAGAAACAAGCCAATGGCAGTGCAGAACATAATGAAGCAGTCAGTGCATTATACCTCTGCAACATAGAGAGCAGCAACAGGAGGCCCAAGACCCATTCCAGTTCCCACAAATAATCTTCCTAAAAGCATACCCCACAAATCATTTGTTGCAGCACTGCAAAATCACATTCAAGTTTAAGGTACACAAATATATATGCTCTCGGCATGAGCACTGAATTATTTCATTCACCTTATTTGACAACTTATTTTCAGATTTAGTCATGAAAACTTATCAATGGATTTAAGATCTAGCCTGTGAATGAGCCAATTAGTAAGAAAAAGCTGGAAATAAAGGCTGAAAACCATGTCACTTGAACACATTAAGCACTTGACGTGGCCAATCAGAATGTAAATAGAAGTGGGAAGCTACTCATTGTCAACATATAGGCAGCGTATATAATTTATTCATAGCTGCCACCAGTATGAATAAAGCCTAGTACAAATGTGCTTGAGAATTTTAAAAAGAAAAAGAAAAAAAGAAATGGTTACATCTTACCAGGACATTATACGAAACATAGGGTTACACGGGCAAGGTACTCACCTCATGATGAACAAGACAAACTAGTCTTGGATAGCTCCAAGCACACAAAGGAAACAATGCAAATATGCAGAAGAATTGCAAGTGTTTACCTCATTAAGGCCCCAATAATCATGGGCAGAGCACATAGCTGAAATGCCCTTCGGCGCCCAACACCGTCTGCAATCCAACCACTAAACAGGGATCCAATAAATGCCCCTCCTAGACACGTACTCACCACTAGACCTTAATTAATCAAACATAGCATGTCAATTCACTTTCTCACAAGCATGTACAAGAGATCAGTGGCATGTTGATTTTAATACCTTCAGCCATTGCATTTCCACTGAAGCCTAGGTCCAAGGAAATGCTCTCTAGTGTCTCATTAACTACCCTGTATCGTCATAACAAAAAAAAAGTGATTCTTCTTATGCTTGTTGAACTCAGCACAGGAAACAACAATCAAGACCTTCATGTGCACACCCGAGATGGTAACCAAACAGGAAGGAAGAAAGAGCTGCCACAAGGACATGTGGCAAAGAATGCCTCCATGAAGGGTTTCCGAGATCTTTACCAACTCCATTTAGTAAATGTCCTGAGAAACAATGTTAAATCAGTTGAGCTATTAGTAGTCGTTTGCACAAACCCAATGGAAGCAACAAATCAGGAGAAGTTTCTAAGGTATATTCTAATCTTAATCTTAAACCACAAGAATTAGGGATGACTTTTCTTTGTTGAATTAAGTAAATGCAGCATTCTAGGCAGGGGATCAAATCCAAAATGACAAAGGCATCTCTTAAAGCAAGTGCAAAACAATTGGCACATTCAGGGGATGCGCCTTCATGTCAGCCAGTTTTCATGTGGCAATCAAATCACATAAACCAATGACTGCATGCCTGAACTGCATTGCAATGTTTCTTCATTTCATTCTTTCTGTCAGCTTTAATTTATAAATCTGCTCTCTTCATTCTATCTTGGGACATCTTCATCTTGATACGGAGAAAGAACAGTGGCAAGCCAAATGCAGAGAGCTCTGTTCAATGGATTTCCAAATATAAACATGTTCTTTTGATCGAGGCCAAGAAAGCAAAAATTCAACTGTCGACAAACTTTTTGCTTTGGTTACATAGCTAAAACTAGAAGCAGTTAACAATTGATAGTAAATTACAGACACTTGAGCAATGACATTTATACTAACCAGAGGCACCATCCTTGTGAGAATTGACATAATCCCTAAGCACAGTGCGCTTGTATGTCGAAAAGGCATCCCCATGACGCCCTCGCATGGTTAAATCACTCCCGCCCATCTGCAACATCACAAAGCCAAAGAGCCTTAGCAGAGCTACCGCAGTTAGCGGACGAAATAGAGCCAGAAACCTCAAGAAAATCCAAACGATCAACGCAATCAAAGATCCTTTTTTAACAAGAAAAATGGTTGAAAAGGAGCGCTGGCTCTGCCAAATGATTAGTACAAAGGAGAATGGACAGTGGCATCACTTCGTACTTTCCAATAGTAGTTCAGCGACGCCGGACATCGAAAGAAACATTCTCGCCACGTGCATGACCACAAACATGAAATCGCCAGATGCACGAAATAGGGAGGTCTACACACAGCACAATCAAGACTCGCATACGTCCGTCACGTTCTATTTTCTTTTCCTTTTTTCCTCTTCTCCTCCTAACGTTCTAATCGAGAGCATGCACAGATCAAAGAACAGATTTTGAATTCGACCCGAGATCCAAATCTAGAATCACCGCATTCCGCCGAATTCTAGTCCGACAGCGAGGATCCCCGTATTCATCGACGAACGGCGAAGCCCACGGAGAGATCGCGAGCTCCAGAATAGCGAGCGCTCACCCATTATCCCCACAACGGAAGAAACACGCACCCATGAAGCTAGGCGTCGGGCAAAACAGAGAGAAGCAGCGAAACTCGAAATGTACGCACCGGAACAGCAGAACACGCGCGACGGAGCCAGGAATGCGAAGCTTGGAGATGCCAGGAGATCGGGGCCGCGGCGGACGAGGAGAAGGAGAGGTTGGTCGATTCTCCGCTACCTTCGCGGGACAGCAATCACGAGAGGAGAGAGAGAAAGAGAGATGGCGATGGCGAATGGCGAAGACGAAGGCGAAGGTGAAGGTGGTGATGATATACATACATACGAACATACATACAGGTGGCTAACATGCGCGGGAGAGAGCGTTAATTGCGCCCGAGCTGTGTTTGTCCGTCATTTGTCATCTTGTCACTCGCTCTGGAGAGAGAGAGAGAGAGTGCATCAGGTTTCAACTAAGGACGAGGAAATCTGTGCGCGTCATTTTTGGATTTTGTTAATATCGTTTTATTATTTAGAGAGAGAGAGAGAGAGAGGGTATTTCGAAAATATAATAAAAAAAATTTTGGTCTGAAAAAATATAATAATTTGAATGGCGATTATTATTTTATTCCAAATCTTTATTCAAAGGATAAGAGTTTTCCTTATTCTTTTCTTGATGTAACTCAGCAAACTTATCAATTCACGGATTGATTTTTAATTAATGATACTTTTCTTAGTTCCTCGTTTTGACCGAGATAATGCTTAAATTCTTGATCTCCCTATTTCAAAAAATTTAAACCAACCGACAATTGGACATTATCCAAACACCTAATGTGGGAGAATTTTTTGTGAGTGAGAGTTTTGAGATTAAATATTCTACGTGAATCCAATAAAAGGTTATGGTATTATAAAATTGAAATGCTGGTATTAAAAAACTTATGTTGGAATTCACACTTTTAGTTGGCATGTCACATCAGGATTGAAGATCAAGGCATCCTAATTTGGCAAACTTTAAAATTTGAAAATACTATTTTTGGTGATCATTGTTTTATATTTATTTTCAGCAATGGATTTTTTTAGAAATTACAATATTCGAAATTTGGTGGAATTGTTATGGTCTCAATTTTTAAAACCATCATATCAAGAGAATGATATCATATTTACTAAAATCGAGAATATAAAGCTAATCTACTGAGTGCGTAAAAGAGGTAAGCTTTCTTCACAGTACAAGATGATAAAAAAAGAAAAAGAAAACAGTCAATCATCAAACAACTTTACAGCCCTAGGCATTAGACACGTATTGTAATCATTTGGGATAGAATGCATCTCGTCGTATATATGTATCATAGCAATTATTTGGTGCTAGCGTGCGCCGGGCAGGGCATGGGGTTCAGGTGAAACATTTGGATCCGAAGTGTGGTGTAGAGAAGCAGCAAAGTTAGAGAGAGAGAGAGAAGGATCTGGAGGCTTCCTACTTCTAGAGTTGCTCAAAGGCAAACACGTGTATCTTTTATTAATCCCATTAAAAATTTCCCCCAATGTCCCGGGGATTCGGATCATCTGTCTCTCAAACTGAAACCACGCGCTCGCGGTCCAATCGTAGGCAGACGTTTGACTATTGGGATCAGGTGGGATTTGAATGCACAACGGGCACGTGTTCTCTTCCGATGTCCGATGGACCATCGAACTTGTCGTTCCCTTTCTTTTTTTTCCTTCCCGGAAGCACGAGCCTTTCCTCCATATCCAAGGATCCGATGGTGATTAGCCGGGCTGCTCCCCAATGCGACTCATCCCTAAGATCGATAATTATGGGCAAAAGAGACCTCGCTCCAATCAATTCGCCTATTTGATTAGCTAATCCAAGCAATTTGGTCGACTGAAACGAGGTTTTGTGTTTTCACTAGTGCACATGCACATGCATGCCTTCTTCGGGGGACCCACACTCATATAAATTCTTAATATAGTTATCATCACATAAAAAGAGAAAAACAAATGCATTCAGAGCGGTAAAACTTACTTAATTACTTAAAGTTAACTGATGTCCGATCAAAGGAGGCACCTCCCATCAGCCAGACAATGAACGAATACATTTTCTCAACGTACACTCCACTATCACACAGCAATACACTTGCCACGGTTCTGTTTTCACCGGCATCGGTTCGTTTCGACACAAAAAATTATGAGCGACAAATTTCATAACTCTCGCAAAATTGGGATCGACCAGAAAATCTTCTAGGAAACAAGAAAGATCACACACTTTAACTTCAATTACACTTTGATTTTGTCTATGGGAAATCCGTCACTTTTCCTCTATACAGGAGTAAATCCCCGAGTAACAACTTCACACTTGCAGTCTCGAGTCACTTCTCGTCAGAAGGTCGCTCCACAGATTTTTGCTCCCTGAACGAAGGAGAATAAAGGAATTCTAAGGTCATAACGAGTGGGGAAAGGGAGAAGAAAAGAACATAAAAACGAAGTGACGGATGATGACTCCACGCATGCGCGACGGTTTCTGTTATCCTCACCGTGAACCCCGAGCCAATGGATGAGAACGTGATGTCCCAACTGAGATATCAAGTGGCACGCATCGATGAACTCAATTTCTGGATCTGTGCTCGAAAAAGATAGAATGTATTAACAACAGCCGAGTAAATGTACTTTCCCATATAGACGCTGCTCAAATATTCATACCTGATTCACGAGCAAGTTCACTTGCTCCCTGTACATCTCTTTTAAATCCACAATATCAGCGCGAAGCTCCTCCAGCTAGAAATATGCAAAAGTGTCAGGGTGTGATGTTCTTAAAGCACATATATAAACCACTCTTTGTGATACCCCGATCTGACATTCGCTACATTGAGCATCAGGCTTTTTTCAACATGTCCATAACAACTAATGTTGGTATCTGGCATGTACCAATTCATTTTTGCGTCGTCAAGTTTCATTGATGAAAGCAATATAGCATGGAATTTGCATCCACGATAAAATCACTTTTGCTCTCTTTGCAGTGTAGGTATAAATTCTATGCTGATAATTTCCATCCCAAAAATAAGGGCATGCCCAATTTCGTAGTGGACAATGTCAGTGAAGGTCTTATGGAATTAATGCATTACCTCCTCGTCACGTTCACCCATAAGCTCCAGTGCTGCAGAGTGCCGCCGCCTCAGCGCTTCAAGCTCTGCTCGAATCCCAGGAACCGTTGCTGCCTCTGAACGTAACTTTTCACACTGTAGCAGCATAAAGCAAATTCAGTCTCACCTGATTTAAAAAGAACTAATAGACTGACAACCCAAACTCACCTGTGCTGTCAAATTTACTAATTCTTCGGCAAGAGAATCGCGAATAGATTCCATTGATGCCTAAAGTGAACAAGCAAACAGTGTTTTCAGTACAAAATCAAAAGGAATAATATTAAATATTACAGGTCTAGAAAAACCCAATAAATATCAATCATTCGACATGAGATGTAAGAGCAGAATAGAGTTGCAAAAACAACGCACAAGTTAGAAAACTAAGTTTACATTCCAAACAAAAAGTATCATAGAAAAAGTCCGCACCAGACGTGACATGTATGATGCAAGCTCACCCTCCTTCTGACGAAGGGTAGCTTCAAAAGCACTGGGTGTCATGCTCTTCATGTAGTATGGACTCATACTAGTTTCCCCAGCATTTCTCCTCTCGGACATACTATCAGATGAGTCCAAAGATGCTTGTAGGAAATAACTCTCCTCCATGCTGCCCAGGCTGCTGGCGCTTGAAAGTTTTCTAGTCAAAATTCCTACACGTTTTTCCAGTAAGATACAAAAGTAACACAGATACAACCAACTCAAAAGTTCTGACTTAAGGTTCAAACCATTGTCAAGACCAGGCTTTGTTTTCGGATCAGATACAGCACTAGGAGGCATACGTGATGTCCTTTCCAATTCCAGACGGGCAGTTTTCTCCCTTTCCAATTCCTGCCAGATACAGCGTGACTGATTCAGGAAACTAATCATGATGTTGATACATGTACGAATGTCGCAAAGATGAGACCTGTTGTAAAAGTTCCCTATGCATTAGAGACTCTTGCAACTCTTGTTTGTGTTTACGTTTCATTTCCCTTATTTCCTCTTCAAGCTGGGTTGCACGACCTTCTAAAGTATCTGCTTCCTCCTTTGCTGCAAGGTACTCCTGCCTATTTTCAGCCGCTCTCTGCCTCTCCTTTTCAAGGGACCTACTTTGCTGTGTCTGCTCTGCTCGTAGGCAGGAAATCTGAATGATAAAAGGATGGTCAGTGCTCCAGTATATGTTAGAGTACTAGCACATTGTTCCTCAAAAGCCAACCTGAGCTTCCAGCACATTAATCCGCGACAAGGTCTGGGATAAACGCTCATTTATAGATCTGGCTCTCTCCTCAGCAGCTGCAGCTTTGGCTTCTTCCTCCTGCAGGTCCCCAATCCCCCCCCGCCCCCAACCCAATCGGAGCGATTAAATTTGCATAATCAAGTGAATGAATGATAAAGACCATATAAAAAAAGGCAAATACCTGAAGTCGAGAATTCAAAGACCTCTCAACAGCAGCCCATGCCTCTGCTTTCCTGGAAGCTGCTTCCTGTCACCAATTGAGGATGCCATAACCGTGAATTGCATGCTCAGACAAAAGAAAATCTGAAGACTAGTGTCCAAGATAAAATCATCTCTCAACCTGTATAGCTTCAATCTGCCTTAATAGAGGTCTTGTAGATTCAGGAACTTGTGAAATCAATTCCTCACATCGCCGTTCACTTTCCTAGACACAATTGGAGATTTATTAAAGGCATGAAATAGATAAACTACTATGAAACGGTCAAATTTGATTGCTACCCAGTTTCAAGAATTCTGGACATACTTGGTAGCGCTTCTGGAGATCTTCAATGTCCCTGCGAAGCATGTCTTCTCTGAAAACTGACTGTAAGATCAAAAGTTGCTGACAGGGTCAATGAAATAATATCTCCCAGAAATTCAACTTGATAAAGCCACAAATGGAGTTTGGATATTTTGAGGACCTGCTGCTCCTTTCTACTTAAAGTCTGCCTTAATTCGTCCAGTGTCTGAACTAGCATAGCTTCACGTTCCTCAGCCTCTCTCAGGCGACTCTCCAATTCAGTCCTGGCTTCACTGTTAGCACGGGCCTCAGCCAAGGCTTCAGCCTCCTTGGCTGCATTAAGAGCACTAGTATAAAATTCCTTTTGTGCAGACAATTCAGCTTGGTGCTTTTCTATTGTCTCTTGCAGCAACTTCTCTGTTGCTGCCTTGTCCTTCTTCATGCTCTCTGCTTTGTTTTCCTCTACCTAAAGGTCAAACGAGTATGAATGCTTTTACATCAAGCCAGAAAACAAAAGAAGTAATGGTTCGTGAGATCCTTTTTTGTGTTATTTTATGACTCCCCCCACTCTGACTAAAATCTATTCAGATAGAATGATAAGGAATTTCAAATATGTAGGCAAAAATTGAACTTTCATTAACTAATGAAACAACCGCTAATTGATTCCAGGACAACCAACAGAAGTATTGACAGCAATCTTGACATATTCTCTAAGTAAGGGAGGGTGATATAGACATATGAGGCCTCACCATGAGAAAAGTTTCCCAATATACAAAGCTGTGGCATGTGAAGGAGTGAAAAAGTTTATACAAGCACAAACAAACTAACCTGAAGCTTTGTAGTCAAACCTTTCTTCTCTTCTTCAAACTCTCGGATCTAGCTTGCAAAAAAAAGGGAAAGCAAGTAAAAATATAACTTGGAACTTTTCAACAAAAATGACTTAAGCAGTTGATTAGAGAATAGAATATGATTTGAGTATTATCAGTATTACAAAATGATTGCTCACCTGAGCCCTTAATTTTCTGATTGTAGATTCTTGAGCAGCTTGTTTTTTGGAAAGCTCCTCACCTGGTAAATGAAAAGTGTCTCTTTGTATGTCATTTATGTATATACTTGCTAAGTACAGAGAAGACTGCTCATTACAAAAAAAAATAAAAAAAATGCAGAGTTGACTGCAATAGAAATCATCAGAAAAATCAAAATGCATAACTCTAATAGAACTGAGATTGAAAATAAAAGTCGGTAATCATCATTACGAGAGAGAGAGAGAGAGAGAGAGAGAGAGATCTTATTGGATGACTTTGCTTAGGAAGTTTTTCCCAATTCTGCAGCAATCATTTTCTGTTGAAAGTTATGAATCTATTGATCACCCTAGACAGGTTTTTCAAAATCATATACATCCAGTAGAGAAGGTAGTTTAATTTACCTTGTTTGTAAGCAGAAAAAGCAAATACCACGAATCCGTTCCAAAATCACCTAGATTTAATCTTCATTTTTCTCATCAAACTTCATTCAGACTAAGATGCACATAAATTACAATAACAGAAGATTATAAAAATAGCTGAAATGAACTTCTAGTATGAAGATCCCTGTGTTCAATCCCTTACTAAATGGCATGTAAAGTTCTTCAAACCCGTACCTTCAGCCATAACTTGATTGATAATTTCATCTTTTTCCCTGAGAAGAGCGGCAGCATCACCTTTTTTGCTCTGCTCTCTCCTGAGAGTATCTCTTTCTTTAGTCAAAGCATATACCTGTCATCAAAATGTGACAACATCCAATAAAGCATAAACCACACCATGCTTTGACAATTACATGTCTCGAAGAAATATATTCCAGGACATGCTTCTAACACTGGAAAACTACACCACTGCTAGCAATTTTCTGATGTAATGGGATTAGGACTGACCAATAGAGAAGAAAAATAATATGATGCTGGTGGTTTTACTTTATTTTGCCATTACATGTGCAAGACGAGTTGTTATTGCAACTAACCACATTTCTACTTTCACTTATATTCGATAACCAGACTTGTCCCAGCCACGGCAAACCTTGATAATAATGCTAAAGTTCCCCAAAGACTTGACGGAAAACCTTCTCTTTGCATCTTATTAAGTATATTATGCTGGTGTTTCAACTTTATTCTGCCATTACATGTGCAAGACGAGTTGTTACTGCAACCAACCAGATTTCTACTTTCACTTCAATTCAATAACCAGACGTTGTCTCAGCCACAGCAAACCTTGAAAATAATGTTCTAGTGCCTCAAAGACCTGATGGAAAACCTTTCTCTCTGCATCTTATTAAGTCTACTTCTTCGTAAACAAGGGAAACCGCTTGCTTCTACATCTGCTAGCATGTGAAAGGTACTACATTGTAGAGAAATCCACATCAGCTATGTTGTGAAGGTATATGCATAGGTAATCATTACCATAAATTTTCACTACAAAGTTTTAAACTTATGATTCAGATATGCAATGACAAAATTTTTACCATGCACATGAATAGTACCCATCCTTTTAACATTGACAAGATATGGAAGACACACCTTTCTTTCGAGAGTAGCAACACGTTGGTGGTATTCCTCTCGCAAAGTCTCAACTTCAGCATCATTTGATTTTCTCTGAATTACATTTATCAACAGTTAAGAGTATATAAGGTGGAAGAAATGAAGGGATGCAGAGTATGTTACCAAGGACCAAATCCTCTTACTTAATGTGGTTCAGCATCACATGGGCAAATGGAATGTCACACACCAAACTGATCGCAGTGATAAAGTTTAAGTGATGTCTAAAGACTAGACCAAGTTGTATCTTTCTATTTATAAAATACCCCTCACTGCTGAACCTTTTTGCTCTCTATCACATTTGAGTGCATTGTACACATCATTTTACTCAAACACAATTCACAATCAAATAGGAGTCTGAAAAAACGTCCCCAGTTTTTAGAGTATAGGGTATATTTTTGGAGGCAGACAGAGAACATCACCATGGTGGATTTAAACCGTAAATCCAAGATATCTATCAAAAAGCTACATGACGGCTACAAATTGAAAAGTTACATCTGATTCATGCTATCCACCCCCACAAAAATATATGGACAAGTAGTATCATGAAAATATTTTCTTCAAAGCATGGCAGTATGCTTGCAATGATACTCTACTGGGAAGCTTGGAAGTCCATGTACCTTTAGATCTTCAATAAGAACTTTTAATTGCTCATTTTCATTCATCAACTTTGCAATCTCATCTGCTTTTGCCTGGAAAAAGAACAATAGAAAACAGCATAAATCTCCGAAGGCAGTAGAAAGAATACTAGTCCATCAGAATTCTAATTGCAGATTTTAAAAGAGGCAGACATTGGAAAAAATTACAAGCAAACAACTAGATCATCAGACATCAAAGAAAATCATCAAGTTGATGACTTGAGTCACTAAAGAAAAAGGCCCACTGTACTCTTATCATATCAAAAGACTTGAAAAGCCTTCAAAAAGAAAAACTTTGATACCCAGAAGTTCACACTCAAAGCAGCCATGGACAATTGATTCCTTAAACCTTCCCAAAAGAGGCATCTCCTTGGTGCCTCCACATAAATGGGCTGCCCATCCCCATTACATTTCCTGTTACTGCCTCATTAGTGGTCTTCTTAACAACTTCAATGACCATACCATGATCAAAAAATCACAGAACAGTATGAAAAAATTTGCAGCATTAGCCATCAAACACCATCTCTTCATGGCAATGAATTTGATGAAAATACGAAGAAAGCAAAAAGGTGATTGCTGAAAGAAATCCGCTTAAAAGAACTACAACTCGATTCACAATTCACGACATCACCTCTATGATAAAGCAATTTGTAGGTTTTCAAAATGTTTTTCCATACAAGCGTAATTGCGAATTAAATCAGCAACTCTAAAGTCGTGTGGAAATGAATAACTAAAGAAGATGTCCACATCAATGCTCATTCATAGAGTATTAAGCTTCCAGCAATTAAAATGAAAGGAGCCAAAGAATCCTGATGAGAGGGCTCTGGTCCCAACTAAACAAACACAAGAAACCACTCAGAAAGCTCATGACTCAAACAAACAAGCAGAAAAAAGAAGAGTTTAACTATGAGGTGAACTTGCCCTATATCTTACAATCAAAGATCCAAAGGGACACAGGAAATGCAGATTCTTTACAAGCAGGCTATGAGCTTCACTTCTAACACAACATGATTAATAATCATCCACATAAGTCATTCATGTAGTGATTATTAATGATGTACCTGAGCTTGCCTTGCAGCACCTTGCAATGCTGTCTCCATCATCTTCATCTCCCTTTTCACCGTCTCTAATTCTTGTGCAGCATCTACAGTGTCAGAAACATTTGACACCGAGCTTAAACGTTGTTCTTGGACGTCAATTTCAAGAGCATGAGCATTATTTAATTGTTGAATCACTTCAACTGAATCATCAACTCAGATGGTTTTTCAGGCGTAGTTTCAGCCGTTGGAACAACTTCCTCCTTTTCATGAGAGACCATCTGTGAACTGTCTTCTGAAGCAAGTACATTAGGTGAGCTATCCCTGGAAATTTCACCGGCACTACCAACCTCATCTGCAGATATAATTGGCGAACCAGATAGCTCAGGGCCACCTTCAGCAAAGGTATCAGTTGTCCCCGATTGATCTAACGAAATCTTCTCCACAATATCTTCTGCTCTTGTTTTATCTGTGCCAACAACCTCATGAAAATCAACAGCCGCAGATGATTTATCTGCCACAGCATCTGCTACAGGAGTACTACCCTCGGCTTGATCTGCTTCCGGGTTTCCTGATATGGCTTCTGCCCTTACTGAACTTCCAGAAGTATTTGTTTCTAGGCCCTCCTCCTGTTCTACATTATCAACAGCTTCTGATGTCTCGATATTCTCAGCATTATGCAGTTCATCATGCGGCGGTGCTGATACAGATACAACTTCTTCACGATCTGATGTCATCTTTTCTGTTTCCTCCACTGTCTCTGAGTGTCCATCATGCTTCTTCATCTTCAGCTCTTCATTTACGTCTTCAGCAGGTGCAGTAATTTCCGTATGTCTATCCAGTGACCCATCAATTTCAGCTGTCTCTTCCTCCTCACTTTTAAATGGATGCTCTGGAGATCCAGATTGTTTTGATGATTCTAAACCGGCATCCCCACTACTTTGCCCCATAAAAGAGATAACAGGTTCAAATAATGCTTTTCTGTCAGTGGCTGATGTCCATGTTCCTGAGGCTGATGGACCTGTCAAAAGGTTTCAACTTTAAAATAGCTACAAAATCTTTCAAAAGTTTTGAGAAAATCCATGTCTATATTACGTCCAACTACAAGATTGATTGTATGAATATGGAGTTTTGTCTTCATAATATATAAATGCATTGGCGTTGTGATATAGTCCTATAACCAAAGTTTGGATGTTACAAGCAACAAGGATACCAGAATTATCGCAGTAAAGGCCTTAGTTTGGAACTTCCCTAAAGGCCCTTGAATCCACATTCCTCGCAATGATGGACGGTGCATAATCCACACAAGAATCACATGACTAAGCAACATGAGAAGACAATTTTTCGTAAGTCTTTCATTTCATTCATAATATTGTTCTGCCCTCTCTGTCAGCAAGTTACTGGAGCTTCTAAAGCTTGAAATACAGAAAAACCTGAACTTTGAAACTGAGAGAACAATTATCAGAGTCTCTACACAAATGCCAAACTTTCCGCATTGCATTCCAGACTAGTGAAAATATCAAGTGCAAATGGCACACCAAGGTCTGCCGCCCAGGCCAGCAAAAATGTCTTAACATTACAGCAACTTAAGATAAAAAGAGAGATAAAAAAAACATCGTCCCATAGTGAATACCTTCATTGCTCGACTCCGACTTCTCCTCGAATCCCAAAGCATTGTCAAAATTCTTCTCAATGTTCTTCACACTCTCGCTGAGCTTATTCACCGCACCTGCTAAGTCGGGGAAGTTCCCCAATGAGACCCTCCCACTGAACCATGCCATCTCCAATCACGAACTAAAAGCAAGTGCAACAGACTCCGAGCAGCAAGTCCAGACACATCAACAACCCTGCCATTCACAGCACACCATAATCACGCGATGCCACATAATCCATAGCTGCAACCGAAGCCATCACCGAACGTAATTGAGACTCGAACTAAAAATCAGCTCGCCCGAATCCAACAATGCACAAAAAATCCAAAGAAACGGAAATGACATCACGAGGATCGATCGAGAACTGAAACGACACTTTCTCAAGCCAAACGCGACAGGTCCAGACACACACGAACGCGCCGGATCACCGAATCAGACGACACGATTCCTCGAACTCGCGGCCGCGGGGGAACCGGCCGACGGAAAAATGACGGGACCGGAATCGGAAATCGAGCATTACCGTGCCGAGATCAGCCGGCGAGTTTCGGCGGCGACGGAACGGAGAAGGCCGACATCGCGAGTCCCCGATCCCTCCCCCTCGGAGCTGCGGCCACTAAATCTGGATCGAGCGGCTCGGCTCCATCGGATTCCGCGATCGAGCTCGGCGATTCCCTCTGCTGATTTCAGGGGGGTGGGGAAGAGAGAGCGCGATCGCAGTCGAGTAGAAGGCCGGGAAATGATTCGAGAGGTGAATCGGAAGAGGCACGACGGGTCGATCTGACTCGGAGAGGTTGAAAATGAAATCATGTGTCGAAATTATTTCTTCGTTTTTTTTTTTTTTTTTTTTTGGAACGCCATAAAAATGCAAGAGAAAATGAAAATAAAATAAAATAAAGGAAAATTACATCTAATTTTGATGTATTCGCACCACCAAATAATATGCACTGTTAAATTCACCAATTGATATTAGCGTTCCAGTTAATAATTTGGTTGATTAGTCATTTTCGATGTGAAATGAATATTAACATTCTCCGTTTCAATTTTCTTAAAAAAGTTGAATTGTAAATTCATGAGTGAGAATTATAGAATATGATATAAACTCAAGAGTTTCATTATGCTTTTTGCAATCCATCTTCTAATGGTTAAAGGATAGATTAAAGAATAATATTTCGTTTGTTTTATAAAAAAATAATTATTTAAAATTACTTGAAATAATTTGTCAATTTAAAAAATATTCTCATTGTTGATGATAATTTATGTCTAAATATTATTATAAATAATAAAAATATTTTTTGTTTATTTATATTTATAAGTAATACAAGTTATTTTTTTTAGAGAAATATTTTTTAAATCATTCATTTTCTTGTAAAATAGAACAAATTCTAAGTCAAGCATCGTAAAACATTGTGAAGGGATGAGGGTGTGATTTACAAATTAATAAAATTTTATTTATCTTTATACATGTTTCTTTTTGCAAATAAACTTGTGTATAAAATTCTTTAGTGAAAATTGTAGGTGGATTGAAGATAAACAACTTGGAGAAATGTTCCCTCGCTCAATGTTTGGTTGATAGCATAAGAACAAACTTAATATATGGATAATGACACAAATAGTTCATGAATTTTGACCAAACGTGAACTATGATTCATAAAATTTTAATTTATTTAATGTAATCTATGAATTTTAATTTGTTTGATGTGGTTCTTCGACTTTTGATACTTATTTTATGTAGTCATTGAATTACATGACGATGTTAATTTAGAAACTATATTGAACGTGTATGAAAAATTCAGAGTTCACACTAAAAGTTTAAGAATTACACTGCACATTAAGTCAAAATTCACAAATTATTTATATCACTTATCCCTAACATATATGATAAGATGGATAAAAAGTCCACTAAATCATGAACAACAAAAGCCTATACAATAACGTTTTTGTTTTTGGGAACAATTTCTGCTCAGAAATTATTCTTTTTTATTATGTTTCCGAGAACAATTTCTGAACATTTGAAGCGTTTGGAATCGTCCAAAATTTTTACTCCTAATGCAAAATGCGTTTAATAAAAAAATTTTATCTTTTGATTCTTTTAATTTTTATTATTTTTTGTTATAATTTTCTTTTTTCTTTTTCTTTTTTGTCTCATTCTTCCTCTTGGCCATCGCCATCGATGGTGGCTAGCGAACGGCTAGGCGAGGTTTGGCGAGCTCGTTGGAATCTCGCTAGGCCAGGGCGAGGTCCGACAAGCTCGTTGAGTCTCGCCTGGCCACTGACGAGGCTCGGCCTCGCAGATCTGGGCAAGGCTCGGCCACCGACGAGGCTTGAGCTCGCCTAGGCAACGCGAGGCCGAGCCTCACTGGTGGCAGCCACACGAGGCTTGCCGGCAGCAGCGATGGGGCGGGAGGAGGAAGAGGAAGAAGAAGAAGAAAGGGAAGGGAAAACAAGAGGAGAGAAAAGAGAAAAAAAAAATTGATTCTCAAAATTATTCCCTAACGTGAAGAACTTTTTTTTTTTCTTTCGATTCTATTCAAAATCTATTCCCAAGAACAAATTTGTTCCCAGGAACAAAAAAATTTACCAAACACATTTCTGTTCCAAATTCGCTCCCGAAAATAAAAGAATAGAATCGGTTGTTTCCGAAAGCGTTACCAAACATGCCCTAAGAAGTTCAATTAAGGCTTTTTTTTTTATATAAAATAATTTAAAGTTGAGAATGTGGACAAAAGAGACTAAACGGCCCAATGGAGCCTAGGCCCAATTTGCCTGTGCCTAGACCGGGTACGATTGGCCTAGGCCCATTTTTTATCCAAAAAAACTAATTTGTTTTCGATATTAAAAGACGAGTACATTTTCAAGTAATTTGGAAAAAAAGGACACGAATGATGCCCAGATAACGATAGCACACAAATTATACCTAAGAGAATGTCGAACAAATTCCGCGTCCAACAAATTTGATGTCGTTGTGCTCCTCCTGTTCACTCTGG
This sequence comes from Corymbia calophylla, assembly GCA_014182845.1. Classification (NCBI taxonomy): domain Eukaryota; kingdom Viridiplantae; phylum Streptophyta; class Magnoliopsida; order Myrtales; family Myrtaceae; genus Corymbia; species Corymbia calophylla. The sequence goes on along the minus strand of CM024698.1, from coordinate 24,789,429 downwards.
GCAGGTCTGTCGAGCAATTATCGCAAAAGCCAATCATGCCTTCCGACATCCACTAACAAATTTTTGGCTGACAAGTTGCACTCGTCGTCTTCCCAAATCCGTTGTCTAGTACTGAACATCAACTCCAATGGTACTTAGTATGGGTGTAAACACTTTAATTCGATTTGGATTTTCAGAAAGATGAAACCAATGAAGTGTGATTCCAAATCGAACCGAATTCGACTGAAAACTCCATTCAGTTCAGTTTGATTTTTTAGTTTTTTTATTTTGTCTTGCTTATTAGAATCAAAGTGAAGAAGAGATAAAAAAGAAAATAAATTTTAAGGCTCCGTTCGTTTTGCAGAAAACATGGTATTTTGTAAAATATTTTTCAATAAGCCATTTTCAAGAAATATAATTATTTTCCGATGTTCGGATGAAACTTAAAAATAAAGTTGAAAATATTTTCTCTGTTATTCAGAAGCGAAAATATTTTCTTCTATACACTCTTTTTCAATGATTTTATTATTTTTTATTTTTAAAAAATTGATTATTCAAATTTTTTCTTTTTTTTCTTTGTTTCATCTTCTTTGAAAATAAAGTGGAAAATATTTTCCGCTATTCAATAGGAAAAATATTTTCTTCTATACACTCTTTTTCAATGATTTTATTGTTATTTTTATTTTTAAAAAATTGATTATTAAAAAATTTCTTTTTCTTTGTTTCATCTTCTTCTTCCTTGGTCAGTCGCTAGCTGGGGTCGTGGCCGGCAGCCGGAAGAAGATGAAACAAAGAAAAGAAAAGAAATAAAAAATAAAGTAAAAAAAATTGAATTTTTTAGAAAATAAAGAATTGGGGACTAATAGGGGTATGAGATAAGAGTGAGTTAATATGAAAAATATTTTCCTCTATTTTAGAAGATTCTTTTCTTTCATGAAAAATATATTCTCCAATGAATTTATTTTCGTGAAACGAATGCCAGAAAATCCGAAAAATATTTTCTTGAAAGTTATTTTTCATGAAACGAATGGAGCTTTAAGTTTGTTGTTCAATTTTTGTTAAGAATTTTTGTTTGGATCGATTAACCGAACCAAATTAAAAAAAATTAACAGTTATTTTTCAATTAACCGAACCAAACCAAAATGCATAAAATTTCGGTTGAGTTCGGCTTCGTTTCCGGTTAAGTTCTTGACACCCCTAATATCTAGATCTTAGTGGGGTCGATAGTTGGTGAGCCACAGTGGAAAGAATCGGAAAACCGATGGCTCTTCCTTTTTGCCATTTTAGAATATTGGCGTTGTATCCTCTAACTCTTGCTTATGTATTTAGAGTAGTTCGTTCCCAAGCACGTGTTCCGGGTCGCACTCATTTGTAGATGAAACAAAGGCCTAGCAGGAGGTTGTTAGGCGTTCTTCTCACGAAGCATGGACCTCATTAATTCCGAGCACGACTCGACGAGACCACCATCTTCGTCCATAAGGTGGAGCTAATGTATCGTATCGAATCAACTAGCACATGTTGCTTTCATATTCCGGAGCCAATTCCATCAACATCGACAATATCTACTCCCCTTGACCCTTGCGCAGGCGCCAACGACCCTCACCTAAAGTTTTGAGGCATTGAGGACCTTCACACAAATCTAGAAGAGGGTTGTCACCCTCTCTCGCTTCTAGCGAGGGTCGTCGGTCCTCGTTTAGGTGCCGATGACCCCATCGGTTAGCACCATCGCCCCACCGACGATGGGGTGGTGGCCACAAGTGGGAGGGAGCCCCTCCCGCCTCTGTTTTTCCTTTTTTGTTAAGTTTTATTTTTTGAAAATTTTTTAATTTAATTTAATTTTAATTTAGATTGTGTTTTGACGAAAACATTCCCGATCGGTTGAAATATTTTGCTGGCTAGTGATCCGGCGAGGTTAGGTCATTATTTGAAATAATTATATCCACTTTAAGCCCTTTTTTAGGATTAATATGGTTACTTTAGATCCTTATTCGAGATAATGCCTACTTTAAGCTTTTATTTGAGAAAATGATGGTACTTAAGATTTTATTTGGAATTTTCCCAAAAGAAAATACCAATTCACTCTAGCTAACAAATTTGAATTTTTTTTCCAATACTCCAATCAATTACGAACCATTCTGATTTTTTTTTAGAAGTCTTCTAAATTTAACTTCTTTCTTTATATATCGAAGGGGCTCTTGCAATTTAACTTTGCGCAAAATAAATAAATAAATATTTATATCTTAATATTTTCTTGAAACTTAGAAATGATTCTTTGCTTTCAAATTCTAGCTGGGAATTGTTTTTAAATTATTTTTTCACAATAATAAATTTGCGAGGTGTCTTGCTTTAATTTTAAGGTTAATATTATAAAAATCTCAAACTGAAATTTACCAAAAACTAATTATTAGTACACTAATTACAAATTGATATTTCATTAGTTTCCGTTAAATTTTATATGAATTAGATAACATGTGGTGTACCAATTTGTAATTCTTTCGTGGTATTAATACAATTTAATGGAAACTAACGGAATGTAAATTTATTATAAATGTATTTAAAATTTAAAAATTTTAGTTTCTAATAAATTTATTATAAATATATAGTTTGAGGTTTTTCGTATTATTAATTCTTAAAGTCAATTAGTCATGGATATGGCATTTAAAAAGAGGGTGAAAGGCAAAACTCTCGAAGTCAAATTTCCTGAATCCTGGACTTCACTCCGCATAACGGTTCTTCCTCTTCGACGACGAAACTTTGGCGGGAGGTCGGAAGCGCTCGAGCGAGCGAGCGAGCAGGACTTCGGACTCTCGGTCTCCATTCCGTCGACGATCGCTTGATCGCGACGGAGCAAGCTCGAGGTATGGAGTCTCCGGCGCGACTCCCGATCCCTCCTCTTGCTTTCCAACCTCGCGCGCACACGGCATTCGTCTCCTTCTCCGGTCGGGCGCGTGCGGTTTTTCTCGACGAGACCTCCCGTGCTCGCGTTGGGTTTGAATTTGATTTCGCCCCGAGCGGGAGCATATATCGCGAGAGTGGAGGAGGGATTCTGCTTTGGAGCGGAAAGCGGGGGGGAGTAAGTTGACTCAAGAGAGAATTTTCAGCGTTGTTTCTGATCTTTTGTCATGATGCATATGCATCGATCGTTTCCTGAGAGCCTTGCAGCTTCTGATGGTTTGTTGGGAGTGGTGTGTTTTTTACACAGTTCTTGTAGAGTCTAACCCTTTGACTCCAAAGTGTAAAGACGTGCGGATGATCAGCAGAAAGGTGTTTTTTTTGGCGCTCCCCGTCGGGGCGGCGGCGCAATGGTGTTCGGTAATTTGTCGGAATACTTTACATGTCGTTGAAATTGATTAGCAGACTCAATAAAGATTTCAACTGGCATATGGGCCTATGGCTTCTAGACTCTTGCTTTTGGTTGGAATGTTTGAAGTCATTCTTTTCGAGGTTTGCTCAGGTTCCCTGGAAAGAGTGACCCGTCACTCCACACAAAAGGGTTATCTTCCTTTTAGATCTCGAAAAGAATTAATCAAACATAGGGTGGTTTACTACACCCAACATCATGGTAGAATCATGATAGGGCTTTATATAATCTTTGTTTTCTTTGGTGGTAGTAGCTGTTCGATTCTTTTGTGAGATGTTGCCATTTTTCAGACAATCTCTGGTACGAAAAGAAAATGTGGGTAATCTCTTTGTTCATTTTTAAATCATTCACTTTTTTTTATGGTTACAATAGTTTAATATTTCAATGCTGTTCTGATATTGGTACAAGCCCTAGACGCTGCCTCTGCGCGATGTAGCTATATCTGTTGCATATGGTCAAGACTGAATAATCACAGAGTCAGGCTTAGAAACAGCGATAGGAGGATCCATATGACACAATCTCAGTCATTTAGTTCTCTTATAGTCTTGCCTTTAGTAGTTCTTGTTACAAACCTTGCAGGAACAGAAACTAATGAGGATTGGGCCCATTTGTGTAAACTCTCCTCACTGGATTCCCCACTATTCGGAAGTGAATATACCCTGCCTAACTTCAGATCTTGTACCCTTCCTAGTCTCTGTGAGCCCTATTTTTCTTGAATGAAAAATATTACAGGTAACTAGATGGCATACTGGCTAATAACTTAATATGAGATGCTGAAGAGAAATGTGATTGATATGAATTTTCAGAATTTAAGAATGAAGTTCAAGTATCAGTTTATTGAAACGGAAAAATAGATAGGTACTATTATTCAAAAGTGGAGATAACATGTACTTCTCCAATATCTATTCTCCAGAAGCTGAGAAAACAATGTAGAATTCTAAATTCATATCTTGCATCCCCTTCCTAAGCTCCATGTGAAAATGCCAGGCCAGTAGATGACATACCAATTGATAGTTAAGTCCTTTTTACAATGATTACATGTAATCTGGCTTCCTTGGCTAATGAGCCCTGATATGGGAGGTCATTCCTTTTGCAGATCCTGGGTCTGCAAATACTTCCCCAACTGTCCAGCTATTTGACTGAGCTATGAGCTGCATTATTGAAGAAGATAAATAAACTGTTTTGGGTTTTGACCAGAGTATGCAAGAGGACTCTCATTAATTGAACTAGGATGCTCTTTAGTAGTTGGAACCATGAAGAGCTTACCTCCTTCTTGAGGACATTTTCTGTAGAAAGAGATTGCGAGCATTTTCATTCCCCTGGTAAATGAAATTTCAAAGGAGTTCTTCATCTTGCTTGATTAGATATTTAAGGTGATAGAAGATGTCCAATGATTATCGAATTTTGATTTACTTGGGCACACGGATTCAGTTTGTGCATTTCAATGAAAAAGTGCACTGGAAGTTGTGAACATTGTGTAAAGTGCACAAGTCCTTACGCTGGGTGTTGCTTTTGTGGCAGTTTAAGATGGTGCAATGTAGGAGAAATCAGAGAGGTTTTGATTTGACGGATTTGATTGAACTTTTTTAAAAAGGTTTAGACTTGATTGCTTCAATTGAAATATATAGGATTGGATTGCTTTCACATATGAAGCTTAGGATTTTTGGTGGAATTTTTCCGATTTTCGACATAGCCAAACCTCTCTCTAGAATAAAGGATGATTAGCTTTTGCAATAACTATAGATTGATGTAGCATGCTTCAGTTGTGATGGCACCAGATGAAGACGGAACTGTAAATTGTTTCAAATCAGAAGCTAGGAAGTAATAGAAAATTATAATGACAGATTAATTAAGTTAGATGAGAGTTATTTCCTGTGATTGTAATCTTCCGCTGGTTTGAAGGAGTTCGAGGCTCTAGGGAGTCATTGCAGAAAAAAGAAAGCTTCTTGCATTATTATTAAAAGATTCGAGGCTTCCATGTGGTTTATAACTAGTTTAGTTAAGTTAGATGTGATTTGTAACTAGAATTCCTTTAGTTTAAGTTAGATGAGAGTTTAGGATGTGAATGCATTTCATATGTGAAGCTTATGAATGTCGGGGCAATCTTCTTGATTTTGGACATAGTCAAACTTTTTTTAGAAATAAAGGAATTCTGATAAGCTTTTGATATAACTATGATGTTTTTTTTTTGGTAAAGATAACTATGATGTTGCATGCTTCAATTGTGATGGAAGAAGTTGGAACTGGTGAATTGCTTAGAATCAAAAGCTAGGAAGTATTGGAAAATGCTAATGACAGATTAGTTAAGTTAGGTGAGTGTTTATCTCCTGTAATTGCTATCTTCTGCTGGTTTGAAGGTGTTTGATGCTCTAGGAAGTCAGTAAAAAAAAAAAATTCTGCATTATCAATTAACAAATTTGAAGCTTCCATGCGATTTATAGCTAGATTGGTTGAGTCAGATGTGATTTTTGTCTAGAATTCCTTTATTTAAGTTAGATGAGAGTTTGTGAACTGAATGCATTTCCTATATGAAGCTTAGGACTTTTGGTGCAATTTTCCTGATTTTCAACTTAGTCAAACCTCTCTCTAGATTGAAAGGAATTCTAATAAGCTTTTGCTATATCTATAGATTGATGTAGCATGCTTCAGTTGTGATGGCACCAGATGAAGATGGGACTGTAAATTGTTTCGAATCAGAAGCTAGGAAGTAATAGAAAATGCTAATGATAGATTAGTTAAGTTAGATGAGAGTTTATCTCTTGTAATTGTTGTCTTCTGCTGGTTTGAAGGTGTTTGATGCTCTAGGAAGTCATTACAGAAAAAATTCTGCATCATCAGTAACAGATTCGAGGCATCCATGTGATTTATAACCAGATTAGTTAAGATAGACAAGAGTTTATCTCCTGTAATTGCTATCTTTTCTGGTTTGAAGGTGGTTGATGCTATAGGAAGTCATTACGAAAATAAAATTTCTGCATAAGACTTCCATGTGATTTATAACTGTACTTTGGTATGTTAGGCATTAGGGGTGATTGATCTGTTCCTGATCGTGACTAGTAGAGAAACTTTTGCAATATGACTTAGATTTAATGGCCATAACTATAACTTAATTTCAATTTAATTAATGGACAGCTATAAAACTGTACTTTATATTGTTCTCCTGGCATCTCATTATCCATTATTCTATTTTACTGTGTTGAAGATGTTAAAAGTCAGTTTACAAAAAGAATTATGTTTTTGTGATTTAGATTGACAGCCATTGCTATTTAAAAACTTAGATACTTTCAAGGTGTGGAGGTACCTTCTTGTAATACTGACCCATCTTCATGCCTTACTAAAATGTCATAAGCCAAGTAGGACTTTGGTGCAACTCGCTGTCGCTTGCCAGATCTATTGCCATTCTGCCTTAAGTTAGAATATTGAATTTGACAGGGCCTTCACAGGACTCACTGCATTTCCAAGATTCATTCTTAGCTGAATTAAAAAACTTAAAAATGGATTAAGCTGAAACTTGAGTTGCTGAGTTAGCTGTAATCTTCAGTACTAGATTTTCAGTTATCAAATTTCCACATTATTTCGTACATTCAGCTCCTTGAATGATTTAAACTTTTATGTAGACAACTTTTCCCTTAAAGTATTGCCTGTGGGGCAGCTTGCGGATGGGATAAGATTATCGGATGACACAGTAAATCCAGTGGAGTCTTGTTTTTTATTTTTTAAAAATATGACCTTAAGACCAACCAGAAGCTTTAAATCAAAATATGTACAGGACCCACATTAAAGAGTTAGTTTTGGACCGGTAGTTGTTATTTCTTTTCTTTTTTCCCGCTATAGAAGTTTTGAGTCATTGTAACTCCTGCAGTTGCTTTTATGTGGAAACTGTAATGTCTTATGGGAGATGATTGAGTTTATAATAGAAGAATAACTTTCATCGTTGGAAGCTCATTCTGTGAACTGTCTCATCTACTAAATGTTTGGCAGTTAGACAGTATTTAGTGGATTCACTAATTATGTCATTGAAATGTCAAGATTCATGATGGATGGTTTGTGAAAAAATGTGATTGCTGTTCTTAATTGGTGTCACATATACCGAACATTAAAAGTTCTGAAATTTTACTCATGGAGGTGATGCTGCGATTCAATCATAGTAACTGCAGTGTGCGGTGCTTGGAATATTAAGAATAATATAGAACACAGATGTTCTTGTTTAGAGGGATATGGAAAGGCTGAAAGCAGTACATGACATCCTTCCCTGAATGGATGCTAAAGTGGATGATTTACTCATGTCAAGGGATGTAAACTGATCGAGACATACAGGATGCGATTAGAACAGTGGTACATGATACACGTTTACATTCCCTAACCTCAATATTAGTTGACAGATTTATGTTCTTTGAAAGACAGGCACTATTGATCTTTAGAATGGTTAGTTTTATTTTAATAATACCTATAGCCTCTCTCTCTCTCTCTCCCCCCCCCCACCCCCCCCACATAGATAGGGGTCATTTCATTTCAATTCCCAACACATGTTTTGGCAGGTTATTAACTTGTGCCCACCTCTTCCTTTTCTCACATGCAGAGAGCACACGGAGAGAAAATTTCTTGTCATAGTTCAATTACCACTGGGGGACAAAGCAAAGTGGAGAATCCATTTTCCCTTTAAAGCTTGAATGACCTTTAGGTGAAGCGCGAAGCATTCATGAATGAGTGACACTAAAGTGTATGTACACTCTTCAGATCTCCTTAAAGAATAACCTACTCCACAAAATTTGTTAGCATTTATTCCATCTCATTATTTGCATTATTTGGTCCTGCATGGCAATCTGTGGTAGTAGCTTTTCACCTGCTGTCCAAAACAACCATTTCATCTACTCTTCAATAACTACCTGTCTCCCAAAGTTGGATAGGTTCTTAGGAGCTTTTGTCTGAAGCATGATCCCACAAGCTTCCTGAAAACATTGCTAATTCAGATTGCTGTGCCATCCTTATTTGACTCGATTTTCGGTGAAACAGCATCGAAATTGGATGATCTTTCCACATGTCGTGGGCCCAACGGCTCCTTTGGTGTTCCATTTACCTTCCCATTGCGTGTCGTGTTTGGATTTTTTTATCAGCTTGTTGATTGGAGATTTCTAATTGAATATCTTTTTATTAGTATCAGACATGACCAATTACTTCATCAGAAAACTTATATGTGTACGTACAAATTCTTGTGTAAACATGGTTTTGGCTGCTTGGAAGACCACTTGAATAAGCAAAACCTTGTTAGGTGTTACTAACTATTTTTTTTTTTTGACTTCGCCAGAATTTCTTGACAAAAGTTTCACATAAGGTTATAAAATTAAGGTTGCGTGCTCTTCTTCAGTTCCGTAGTGTCTCTATTAAGGTGCTGGCCACCTTCTCTGCAATTTTCCTGCACTTATATTGTAGACAACTGATTGTTCTTGTGCGTGCCTCTCTTAAAATGACATAATTCTTAAATGGCTAATACAGTACTGTCTAGAAGGACAAAGGGAATGAATACAGCCATGGTGCACGAAGAACGACCATACATGGAGATAAAAATTGACCAAACATTAATTGAACCTCTCTTTCTCTCCAGTGTGCAGCTTCTGCCATGGTCGGTTAGTGCATATGGAGAGGGCCTGTTCTGTGATTGGAAATTGAGTCTTGAGGTGCCCATGTTCTTGCTTTAAGTATGCGAGATATTCGCTACATAAGTAAGGATTGACATTCAGTTCAGCGATCCATCCATTTTCACCCATGCCTTTTCTTGCGTGGGATTTTGCAGGATCCATTTGCACATCAGTCACCTTTAAAGTGGATTTGTATTATTCTGGGAAAGCACCATTTTAGTTCATTAGTTACATCATTAATGCTTTTTTGAAGGCCGACCTTGCTTTCTGCTCATAGGCTTTTTGTGTCCTATCCTAGGCCTTAAATTTTCATTACCTCAGTAGAAATTTAGCTTAGCTAGTTAATTCTTCCAATTTATCTGAATATTCCATTTTAGTTTTGCAACCTGCAAGCATAACTGGGTAGACAATTGCAAGGGATTAGAAAAAGACTTGAACATAAAGAAAGCAAAGATACCCCTTTTTCTGGCAGATTTCTGGGCTGCTTTTTTTTTTCCCCTCTTTTGTTCAGAGGTTATGCTTTTTCTTAGGATGGATAAAGTGGAGGGAGAATTTCAAAAGAAACTCCAATCAACTAGTACTATTATTGCTACTAGGTTTTGCTTGGCTCATGTGATTGCTTCATAGTATCTACCATTCCTAACTACCTTTTCCCCCAGAGCATGTGGGAAGTGAAGACAAAATGCAATTTATGAGGTGGTGATTTGAATTGCGGATCGAATTAATCATAACCCGTATGGCACCAAAACTTTAATTATGGATGGTGATGGATCATGATGGCATAGGGTGAATTCTTTTATCGTCCAGTTGTATAAGCAATATCGATGTCAATAATCAGTAAACAAAGGAAATGAGAATCTCCACCCTCCAAGAAAGAATATCGCTGAGAAAGTCTACGTCATAGTATATGAATTTCTTATGCCGGAGCTTTTATTTGACGCTCTACTGCGTGCTTCACAAATTGTGATTCACATGAAGATGAGATCCAGCAAATTTTGAACGGTTAGATAAGAAATGGTGGGAGACAGCATTTCGCTGGTTCTGCTGTTTCCTGACACATAGAGCTTGCCAGTCAACCATAAGTATGTATTCTAGTATTTTTTTTTTTTCTTTCTTTTTGTTACGTATATGTTTGTCTTAATTTTTTTTTTTTTTTTTTTTGAGGGGAGGGGGGAATGGAATATATTTAGGGGGAGGGGGGGAGTTGCTGCTTGAATCTGCCGGTGATTCTAATTAAAGGGTAGCCATTCGTATCATGTCATGTCATTAATGTTGACTATTCATGTTATTTTGTGTTGTCATCAATATGCTTTGTTGTGACGATGAAGCGTGTTTTTTTTTTTTTTCCTTTTTGGTAAGTTGGTTTGCCTTTTCTTTTCGACCGGAGAGAATGGGAGGACTAGATCCCATTACAAGCCCACACTGGAGCGCACTGTTCATTAATAGTCACCATCCTAGCGGTAGCTCATGTCAACTCTACAGCACAACGAGACAAGTACGCATTGAATCAACAACGCAATGGAACGACAAGTTACAAGCTAAGCATTCACTGACTGTTGAGGCAGTGCACATTTCAATTCAAGCTTAGCTGACTATCAAGGTAGTGCACATTCCGATTCAAGCAAAGCTATTTAAAAAGATTTTTCCATATTGATTAATGTCAATTTCGAATTAGGTTGTGTGGTGTTGGGTTGGGGCTTTTCTTAGTAAACCTATGTGTCATATTGAAAGTCGCCACGCTTAATTTTCAATCCATATCTCTAAAGTTTTAGTCCATGAGACTAATTCCAAAGGGTCTGTCCAGATTTATAGGCACCCATATATTCCATCACGGAAAGAGGGAAATGGGTAATATTCCTCTCGGACCATGCTTTTAGAAAGTAAGTGTGAAAATAGAAATCCATGATTTTGCTTAGATGGATAGTCAGGTAGGAATATTCTAAACTTCGAAGCTCGGCAATTTCCCCGAAAGGATAAGATTAGCCACGCTGATGGGATAACTCGCATGTAATGTCCTTGCCATGATAACCTTTCTTACACAAAGGCAAACACATCACTTCATGGAGCTTATTTCAGCTATAATAATCTAATAACCAATAGGGAATCTTGTAGAAAACACTCCTAGAATGAAAAATTCAATAGCTTTGGAGCATATTTCATTTTTGTGCAGATGATGTCACTGTGGAATATTATATTGGTCATATATATATCGCTCATGGAGGATTGACTTATCCCTATCTCGTGAAGGGAATTCTTTAAATTCATGAAAAGCTTGGAGGCGAATACATTAATTGCATTCACTTCTTTCAACCCTTTAAATGACATAAAGACACGAAGACATATAAACAATGGTTATCGAACTGGAGACCACACATTTTTCACACACCACTATGCATCGGTCAATCTTGACCTTTCTTTCAAAGTGAAACCCGCGAGCTGCTGTTCAATGCGGCTCGGCTGGAGGCATTGGGGCTGCTGCGGCTGACTCTATTCATGCTCTTGCTCTTTTCATCCTTCGTCATGCGATTGTCATACGAAAGAGAAACATCTTGGCAAGCCTAGCAGACCCAACTGGAAGAAGGACAAAAAACAAAGAGATTATCGCCAGTTTAATGAAGATAATAATCCTTGGATTATCCATTATTCAGAGCTAATCACGTTTGGTAAAGACGTTGAATATTCTGCACCGGTGTAATGTCGAAGGACTTTGCTGATATGTATGTAGATAGATGATTGATATATCTTCGCTAATCATCTTCGAAAGCGTAAAGGAATTGTTGTCGGGCAAGATTGACACGCATCTCTTCGATGGTGGATCTTCAAAGTAAAGAATCCATCGTGGTACAGTATCAGGAAGCACGGGCGGTTGTTTTGAGCATGTTTTGAGGCGGCGATCCGATGTTCATGTTGATGTTAGGAGTTGGGCATATGCACAGGAACATTATGACCATTAGGTATGAATAAGTGGGGGCAAAAAGATAATGAGCAGCATCTGAGCAGCAATGCGTTCGAGGGTTACTTCAACTCAGAAAAGAATGCCGAAAGCCGCCTTTAATAGGGAAAGAATCATCACCTGTGAGAAAGATGTCGTTCGTGCAAAAGTTTCCGTCGTAAATTGTGGGTGTGCAAATTGCTTTAGCTTGAAGTTAAATAATCCCCATATCAAGATCCACTGGTCTCCCTTGGTAAGCTACTGGTCTCTCTTGGTAAACTGCGACAGATAGCACAATTCAATGATGGTTAGTAGCATCTATTACATTCTCCGCAGCAGCTTGGATGGCCTGAAGGATTTTCCAAGTTCCCTTCGTCAGTTTACTACTACAGTTTCTTATGGTCAATCACCAAACTTATAATCCTGATTTTAGTTTGATCAAGTTCGTTCACTAGCCTCTTGAAATCCTAGACCAGACCAGACGTTGTAGCATTAACAATCGTACATTGAAATAATCAATTGGATTTACAGTTCAGCTGTTTGGCCAGGCAAAATTTCAAGCAGCCCATCTGTTTAATCTGATAAAGAGTTTGAGATATTTGAATGCACCGATCTTTCGAAATGTTATGATATGAAGCGTGGATACACTGAAATTTTGACATTGATCTTCTCCAGAATTGTTGTTTGGAGCTATTCTAGGGATACCCTTTAAGGTTTTCTTGCTTCTCAGCTGGATCAGCAGGCTAACTTTACTCCATTCTTGGGCAATTTCTGTTTCTGATACTAAAAGTGTGCATCAATAGACTTTATCAGTTCGAAAATCCAACCTCTGCTTAGTTATAACAAGAAGATGATGACCATGAGATATTTCGAGAGTAGAGGACAAGTAAGCTTTTGAGTTGAAATCTGAAAGTTTTACATCAAGTATGTCCCCAGGGAATTTTACGCATCCACTGTACAAGGTACATTAGGGGGGAGTTTGCCTCAATGTCAATTGCAACCTAAAGTGGTCACCCTGCTTATAATGGAAAAGGTTTTCTTTTGGTCTTAGAACATTTTGTGGGTGTGGAAAATTTAGCCATAACATAAACTTTTCAATTTTATCAATTTACTCCTAAACTTTTGCGCAAAATATAAGCTTTCCAATCAATTTCCGCTAAAAATAGCCGATGTGTTGGTGTCTCAAGTAAGATGACTAGCGATGATTGAACCGCCACATTATTTTCGTAAGATTTAAGACTAAATTGACAAAATTAAAAAAATAGAGACTAAATTGTTATATATATAATAAGTTTATGATTGAATGGGTAATTTTCCCATGAGCGTGATGAAGAGAGAATCCAAGTGCATAAATCATGTGACTAGGCAAGGTTTATGTTCTTTTTAGCGATATCCAGTATAAAATTTCACATGATTTCACATTGTAATTGACAGTACCATCTAAACCACAAGAATTTCTCCGTGTGATAATATGCATATTCATAACATTGGAATTCCTTTTCCAAGCCTTTACAATGAGATCAAAAAGGACCATCTAGAATAAGATACATCAAGTTATTTTAATCAAGAGCTTTTCCCAATCCTATTTGGAGAAATAACCAAGTTCATCTTGCTACCTCAGCTCTTGATCCACCGTTCAATATATCAGCTACTGAATTTTATATGCAAATTTACCCTCTCTAAGTTATTGAGTCAACATAATTAGGTAGTCCAAAATCCACAAAACTCACCAACACACACACACAGACAAATCCTAATACCAAAAAATCAAATCTTTAGTTGACACTATTGGAAGAAGAGCATAGAAAAGAAATAAAATCTCAAAACACATGTCAGCCACTCAACAAATAAGAAAGTTAACTTGTCGTTCATTCAAAATTGAATGAACTCCCTAAACTTAAAGAAAAGTTTTGGCTTTTTTTGGTGGGGATACCTGGCCTGATGATTTTTGGAGCTTTTGAATTATTTAATCTACTTAAAATTGTATTTTTTTTTATTCTATTAGTACTTCCGAAAATTTAGAGCACAAGTTGAGGGTCATAATTTCATTAATGTTCTCCTTTAGAATGAAATTATGATCCTTAACTCATGCTCAAAACTTTTCGAAGTACTCATTCTATCAAAATCGACACAATTATAAGTAAAATAGATGATATGGGGCTTCAAAAACCAAAAGATCTAGTGTTCGACCCAAAAAGAGTCAAAATTTCTTAAAATAGGATGTTCTTCCATTAAAATGAAATTATGGCCCTAAACTTGTGCTCTAAACTTTCCTAAGTACTAATAGTATCAAAATGAACACGATTATAAGTGCTGAAGAACCAAATTTTGGAAGCTCTAAAAATCAAAAGAACGCTTCACCTGAAAAAAACCATACTTTCTTAAAATGAGAAGTTTTTACAAACCCAAAAAAAAAAAAAAAGGTAAATTAGTGAAGAGGCTGCCATGGTAGATCTACCTCATTAGAATAAATGCTTACCTAACTTATACATTAACACACGGTTCATGACTTTTACATCATTAGTTACATCCACCTTTTTGTAGTTATGACGATCTACCTCCTAAATACTGCACATACTCGAAGAGCTGGCAATCGGAAATAATATCACAACCTATGAATCCCAAAATCCTCCGGACCCAATGCCAAGCCTTAAACTCTCAACGAATCACAAATTTGAGAATTTCAACGAACCAATCCAGAAAGGGTGGCGGCGATGTGTTTCTAGCGACCTTGTGACCTTTATTCCTTGGGCGGATGCGGTCGCTGCCCGCGATACGACAATTGAAACCAACTCGGTCCTAAGCCGCTTCCCATTTGGCCAAGAATGAAGACGACTCATGAATTTCTCAATTCCCCAATGCAAGGACCGAGCCGGCTAAGCTGAAGCCGAGCTGGCTCGGAGCCTCTACTGGAGCCGGGAAACGAGGGGTAGGGGGAGGAAATTGGAACTGAAAATACCGTTGTAGTTGTAGATTCCACCGCTTAAAGTTAGTTGCATGTCCTCTTCCCGCTTCGCCTTCCTCTCCTTCTCTCTCTCTTTCTCAGCTGTTCCCTAATATCTAACAGTCAACTCCTAACAGCCCTCGCTCTCTTTTTTCTCCTTCTCTCTCTCTCTCTCTCTCTGTCAGACACACACAACCCACACAAGCAAAACCTAAGCAAAGCAAAGCAAAGCAAAGAAGGAAAGGGGAGAGAGAGAGAGAGAGCGCCCTCCTCCACCTCCACTTCGTTTTGTTTTATATCCTTAAATCTGTCAGACCCCACCCCTCTCCCTTCTCTCTCTCTCTCTCTCTCTCTCTCTCTCAAGAGCGCAACGAATGTTCATCGCCACCACCATTGGCGTCTAACATGTTGCCTCCTCCATAAAACAAACCTCACGACTCATTCTTCCTCAAAACTTGCCATGGGCGTCGTCGACATGTCGAATAACAATCCCCCCACCTCTCGCACCAAGGACTTCTTCGCCTCTCCCGCTCTCTCCCTCAGCCTCGTAAGACCTCCCTCTCTCCCTCTCTCCCTCTCTTTCTCTCTCTCTCTCTAGCGAGCACGCATTCGTCTTCGACATGGGCTGTGTCTTGCTGCTTCTTCTTCTTCTTCTTCTTTTGCAGTTCGATGGTATTGGTTGTGATTTCTGTTTGTTTCTATTCGGATTAGGCCGGGATTTTTCGGGATGCGGGGGCGGCGGCGGCGGCCTCGGCCAGCATGGACGTGGAGGAGGGGGACGAGGGGAGCGGAGGAGGAGGGAGGAGGGAAGACACCGTCGAGATCAGCAGCGAGACCTCGGGCCCCGCCAGGTCGAGATCGGACGACGAGTTCGATCCGGACGGGGACAACGACGAGGACGGCGGCGGCGACGGGGACAAGAGCAAGAAGAAGAAGCGGAAGAAGTACCACCGCCACACGGCCGAGCAGATCCGCGAAATGGAAGCGTACGTGCCTTCTGATAACCAACACTTTTCCTACATACTCCAATACGTGCGGTATAGACTAGGAAAGAACACCAACATCACAAGATCAATCCAGACCACAAAAATTAGTTAACGCCTCAATCTGAAATTGTCAATAATAAAATAATTTCTGCATCTTCTAGGCAATAAATTATGTTGTTTGGTCGTACAATGATGTTCAAGTTTTTGGTTGTCTCGAGACCATACAAGACTGGGGAAATGACACAGTATGACTCATCGATTAGCGTGTAAAAAGTTTTGGCGATACAGAAGCAGAAGTATAGTACTTACCCTATGATCTTGTACCCTTTTTATATATAAATATATATGTATATATATACACGGAAAGCTTATTATAGAAAAAAAAAAAGAAGAGGGAAAAAAGTTAGTGACGTGCATGCATGCTTTCTTGGAACTAAAGAAGCAACGAAAGAACAGTTATTGACCTGCTCTTTTGTTCTTTGTTTGCATTTAGAAGATCCTAAAAATAGCTATGGCCATGCAGCATCCACTGACCATCTTGTTTTCTATTGCTTCTGAGCATGACTGCCACCGAGATTTGTATTTATATAGAGAGGTGTTCGAGCTCATTGAGTGTTTGTGCGCCCGCATGGCTCACGAAATCAGCTTGAATCTTCATCTTTGCATTTGAGTCGACATGCGTTTGATGGGGAAAATTTTCGATAGGTTGTTCAAGGAGTCGCCTCATCCGGATGAGAAGCAAAGGCAGCAACTGAGCAAACAGCTAGGACTCGCTCCTAGGCAAGTCAAGTTCTGGTTCCAGAATCGCAGGACGCAGCTCAAGGTTCGTTGCCTTCGTGATCTTCTCTTTCGATTAGGTCCATCTCGATCGATCCTGAGCGCCCATTTCGATCAGTTTCGATCGTCAGAGAATTTCGGGGTCATTCGAAACGTTTTTGTAAATTTGTCATTGTTGTCGAAGTTGTTTTAGTGTTCGATTTTGTAGTGGTCCTTCTGAGATCAAAAGAAAGCTTGCATTGTCGTTGTTTTTCTCTCTTGTGACGGGACTTCTGGAAATGGCATGAAAAATTTGCAGGCAATTCAGGAGCGCCATGAGAATTCTCTGCTGAAAACAGAAATGGAGAAGCTCAGAGATGAGAACAAAGCCATGAGAGAGACCATACAGAAGTCTTGCTGCCCCAATTGTGGCTCAGCCACCACAAGCAGAGACTCCGCCTTGACAACTCAGGAGCAGCAACTCCGAATCGAGAATGCTCGACTGAAAGCTGAGGTCTGGAAATTTTCCGCCTTTTGATCATCGAATTCTCTGTCGATCAATGTGATTTGCACATCTTCCTCAACATGTTGAGCCCATCTTTGTAGGTTGAGAAGCTCCGAGCAGCTCTAGGAAAGTACACTCCAGGGACTGCATCGCCTTCTTGCTCGGCGGGGAGCGACCAAGAGAACAGGAGCTCATTGGATTTTTACACCGGAATCTTCGGGCTCGACAAGTCGAGGATCATGGAGCTGGTGAACCAAGCGATGGAAGAGCTCAAAAAGATGGCCACTGCTGGAGAGCCGCTTTGGATCAGGAGCGTCGAGACCGGCCGCGAGATACTCAATTATGATGAGTACGTGAAGGAGTTCAAGGTCGAAGCCCCGAGCGAGGGCCGGCCCAAGAGATCTATCGAAGCCTCGAGAGAGACCGGGGTCGTGTTTGTCGACCTCCCTCGCCTCGTGCAAAGTTTCATGGACGTGGTAAGCCAGCAACGCCAATGCCGACTCCCTAGTTTCGAATGACTAAAATGAAAATCGAGCAATGGATCGATCCAGTAGTAAAGATCACCCATCATTTTCTGTTTCCCCTAGCGTCTTGACTGATATTCTTCTTCTGTTTTCTTGGGTTCAACCCATCCATATGTAGAATCAATGGAAGGAAATGTTCCCTGGCATGATCTCAAAGGCAGCAACGGTGGATGTCATTTGCAGCGGCGAAGGCGCCAACAGAAACGGCGCCGTGCAATTGGTGAGTCATGTAGAAAATACAAAGAACCATACTTTGTTTCTCTTCTGATTTTGAGCTCAGTTGGGCCAAATTTCTCTTCAATGGAGATTCCAAGACGTTGTCTTCACAATCAAAAACCATGCATTTACCATTCGGAAACATCCCCCCTCTGTTCTCTTTTTCGTGTGGTCCAGTCACATAAATTACAGCTACCGCAGTAAATATTGCTCAAACCTACTTTTTCCTGTTGCAACCAAAGCTCAACTGAAGGTCAAAAAGCCAGCTTTGAAAATTTCCCAACTTCGAAAATAAATTTCTGTATCTGGACTATAAAATAAATAAACGCCCTTTTGGAGAATATTTCTCATGGAGACTAGAACGGGGGGAGAAGAAAGAAGAAATTTTTAGTCTCTCTGACTATCTGTGGCTGCATGAAAATTGTTTCTAAGTGGTGGACTTGTTGTCAAGAATCTTCCGAAGGAAGAAAGTGATGGGTAGGATGAGATGAGTTCCTGGTTTTTACAGCGAAAAGTTTTGCAGATGTTCGCAGAGCTGCAAATGCTCACACCAATGGTGCCCACGAGAGAGGTGTACTTCGTCAGATACTGCAAGCAACTCAGCGCGGAGCAGTGGGCCTTAGTCGATGTTTCCGTCGAAAAAGTCGAAGATAACATCGACGCCTCTCTCGTGAAATGCAGGAAACGCCCCTCCGGCTGCATCGTCGAGGATAAATCCAATGGACATTGTAAGGTAAAGATGGAAAGATCGAGCATTTATCGCCTACTTTCTTGTCAGTTTACAGCAATAGTCGAGGGTCACATGCTTGAAGATGAAATTTTGTTATTTCCTCGGTTAGATATGAACGATTTAGTACGATCTTGTGAAATTTTCAGGTAATCTGGGTAGAGCACTTGGAGTGCCAGAAAACGACCGTTCACCCCATGTACCGTACCATCGTTAACAGCGGCTTAGCCTTTGGCGCAAGGCACTGGATGGCGACACTGCAACTCCAGTGCGAGCGGCTCGTTTTCTTTATGGCGACTAATGTTCCCACCAAAGATTCGAGTGGTAAGCATTAATGCACTTGCGTACCATTACCGATCCAAGTGGGGAAGTATGCTAATCAAGACTTTCTTGCAGGTGTTGCCACACTTGCAGGAAGGAAAAGCATTCTGAGGCTGGCACAGAGGATGACACAAAGCTTTTGTCACGCAATCGGAGCATCGAGCTACCACACCTGGAACAAGGTCCCAAATAAAACAGGAGAGGACATCAGGGTGGCTTCGAGGAAGAATCTGAATGATCCCGGAGAGCCTCTAGGGGTGATCCTATGTGCAGTTTCCTCCATGCTATTGCCAGTCTCGCCCCATGTACTGTTCGACTTCCTCAGAGACGAATCTCGGCGCAACGAGGTTTAACCACAAGAACCTTCACAAATCTAATCGAACTCTGCATGAAATGTCACGCATAAATTGACTAAGACCTCTGTTGTGTGAATTTCAGTGGGACATCATGGCGAGTGGAAGCCCGGTACAGTCCATTGCTAATTTAGCAAAGGGGCAAGATCGCGGCAATGCAGTCAACATCCAAGTAAGTTTCTTTAGTTAGTTCGACTCTTTCCTCATCAAGGGTTGATCAGCTAGTTTCTAATTCTTGGAATTATCTGCTTCGCAATTGCAGACGATGAAATCTAAAGACACCAGCATGTGGGTACTCCAGGATTGCTGTACAAATGCTTATGAATCTATGGTGGTCTATGCTCCGGTGGACATCACAGGAATGCAGGCGGTGATGACCGGCTGCGACTCTAGCAACATTGCCGCACTGCCGTCCGGTTTCTCGATCCTGCCCGATGGGCTCGAGTCCAGGCCTCTAGTCATCAGCTCTAGGCACGAGGAGAAGAGCTCAGAAGGAGGATCACTGCTCACAATAGCTTTTCAAATCCTAACAAATACCTCTCCCACAGCCAAGTTAACTATGGAGTCTGTGGAGTCTGTCAGCACTCTCATATCCTGTACATTGCGGAATATTAGAACGAGCTTGCAATGTGAGGATGGCTGATAACTTTCAGTTTTATTTTAATTAGATAGGGATAATTAATTGTACAACTAATAGGGTGCAGAAAATTTAGCGGTTTCAAAAGCATTGGCTTTTTTTCATTTGTTCTTTGGTTGGATTGGAAGGCTTGGCTTGGTTGTTAGCATGTTTTGTATGCAGAAAGTGGTGACTGGCGGGCAAGAGAGAGAAGAAGTTTTGTTATTTATGATCTGTTAAATCAACAGTGCAACATTATATTCTTCCTGTATATAACTGCTGTTGATGTTGTATGGCTCGGGGATTTTTTTATCCTTTATTTCAGGGTTTCTTGAGGATGATATCATGAAGGCTAAGATACTTCATCCAAACCCTGGACATCATCAAACAGCTACTTACTGCTTTACGATGACAGAGAATTGTATCAGCATACGTAATCCCCAACATCATAGGCTTTGAAAGTGTCGGAAGATACAAATGCAATCTAGCGCTTTCTAGGTACTAACACACATTCTGATGGAAATGCAACAGGACATTAGCACAACAAATTAAAGGAGTACCCATAAAACAACTCCGCAAGGTATATCATTCTTGCGAGTTACAATCCCTGCCAACACTATGCCATTGACTCCACTATCCTTATGGAATAACGGTACAGATAATTCATCTATCGAGATAGCGAACATGTCGTATGGAATGTCTCACTAAGTTTTTGTACGAATCTCCCATTCTTAGGTCGGATTAACTAACATAAATGGAAGCACATTTTTGTTGCCAACGCAGCACTCGTATAAACAAACAAAACCGAATGACCAAATTACAAAATTGATCCTATTCAAGTTACAAACACTGTCTCATCGGCATTTCATCAAATACTTGCGTGACTTCTCTTCCTGAAGGAGCTAAATGTACCGGAACCATTGCAAGTTCGAGCCACCAGGTGGATCGAACAGGCACTAACGCCTTGATAAACACCACTTCATCCATGAAAAGAAGGCACGAAAGTGGTCGATGCCGGAATCTTAGTTTAATCCTTATCCAGATAGCGTCTAGTACTCATTCGGAGTTCGTCGACGAGAGAAATCCAGAATCCACTATGCTCAATCATGAAGTTCGTCGAAATACAATGCAACCCATTACAGATAACAGGAATTCGAAGAAAAGGCAAGAAAGAATTCATACTTAAGAAGCACGAATTTCGCACAATGAACCTCGAATTTCAAGACTGCTGCTGACCCTGCGACTCCAGCGGCAGGCCAAGCTCCCCTTCCCCATCCCCACCGCTCTTGCTCGCCGACCTCACGTTCCTGGCGGCGACCGGGATGGCGATGAAGGTCTTGGTTTTGCTGATGGGGCGGCTCTTCTCGAGCTGGACAACGTCGCCGACCTTGAACCGGTTATCCGGGTCGTGGGCCTGGTACTTCTTCTTCTTCCTCACGCGGCGCTTGTACTTGGGGTGGGGGGCGAGGCGCGTGACCTCAACGGCGACGGTCTTGTCGCTGGCGGCGCAGACGACGCGGCCCTGCAGGGAGCGCATGGCCCGGATGGGGGGCAGCGAAATGACGGGCGGGCGAGGGGCGGGGACGGAGGCGGAGGCGGGCTTCGCGAGAAGGGAGAGCGGGGTTGTCCCATGGAGGAAGGTGGAGGAGGTGGCTCCGGCGCCGGAGGTGGAGAGCTTGAGGGAGTGGAGAGGGTGGAGGAGAGAGGAGGTGAGAGACATGGTCGCTGGTCGTTCGATTGCAGAGTGAGAGTGGATGAAGAAGATGATAAGACAGAGGTGCTCTTCGAATATTTATTTATTTTCCTTTAAATTTTATCCAAATGGGCCTGAAAGGCCCAGTACAACGAAGGCCCATTAAAGATATATGGGCCTGGACCATAAGGCCCATATAAGGGGGGGCTCAAAGGCTCAGGGCGGATCTTGGATCCGATCACTGGGCGGGCCGGGTTTTGGGATCACGGGAGAATCGCGAGATGGATAAGTCTTATCCAGCTCCGGTCGTCCTCGCACCACACAGAGGCGACCCCGTATATCTATCCGACGAGCTGCTTTCGCCACGTGGCGAGCGGAGGCTCCAGCCAGCTGATAAAGATCCCAGCTAAAGGGGAAGAGCTTTCTTGAGAAGAGCACCAGAGATGGCGTCGTCGCTCGCAACCTTCGCTGCCGTACAGCCGGTCACCGTGAAGGGTCTCGGCGGCAGCTCCCTCGCCGGAACGAAGCTCCGCGTGAAGCCCGCTCGCCGGAGCTTCAGACCCAGAAGCATCAAGTAAACGAGCTGCTCAGAGAGTCAATAGTTGTTTAACCGGTTGAGCTTATTCTAGCGTGTATATCGGTCAAGTTTATAACTTTTTTTTTTTTTTCTTGATGAAGGAGCGGCGGAGTGGTGGCCAAGTACGGAGACAAGAGCATCTACTTTGACTTGGAAGATCTGGGCAACACCACCGGTCAGTGGGACTTGTATGGATCCGACGCTCCTTCCCCTTACAACCCTCTTCAGGTTCGAGTCTCTACTCGCTCTGATCTGATTGATTTCTCTTCGTTTTTCTTCCGTGTTTTCTCTTGGGGAGTTTCGAAATGGTGTATACCGGCGACATGTGAATGACAGGATCCTTGAGAGGACTCGGATGATTAATGGATAACCCTGGTGATGATCATCCGGTGACAACGCATCTCTCTCTCTCTCTCTCTCTCCCCTTCTCTCGTGTAAAACACGTCGAAAAGACAAACTTGTTCTAATGGAATAATGCGATGGACATAACTAATAAAAGTTCATGAAACGTAGGAGAACTAGTGTTTTTGCAGGACAGAGTGTTAGTTGAGCAGTTTCTCCATAAGTGATCGATTTGATCTAGTATAATGAGTCTATTTCTCGGAGAGGCAGTTCACTAGCACCCACCCAAGAGAAAGGGAAGAATGTGCCGCTTTCTTATAACGGCATTATTAATAGCGAGTTGATCTTGTGTGCAAACTTCGCATTTAGGCTTAAACGGTGTTCTGGCGATCAGGGTATCCGCCTCGAAATGTTTTGTCGCTAAACTTATATAGCTTTGCATGTATTGGGTAATTTAGCTCATGTCATGTGCCCCGATACCTGCAGAGCAAATTCTTCGAGACATTCGCGGGTCCATTCACCAAGAGAGGCCTCCTGCTTAAGTTCTTGATTCTGGGCGGTGGTTCTACCCTTGCTTACTTGAGCGCCACGGCTTCGGGCGACATCTTGCCGATCAAGAAGGGCCCACAACTCCCGCCAAAGCTGGGGCCGCGCGGCAAGATCTGATTTCTTTTGGAGATTTTGATCTTTCGGCCTCTTCAGTGTATGTATCCTTTGTACACTTCCGAAAGACGTAGGCCGCCCTCTGTGATTATTAAGAATCGTCTCATTGATATGCAACGTGTAATGCCACGGTATCTTTAAGCACGACAAGGTTTTCATTCTGTCTATGCTGTGACCAACCGATGCTTTCACTTCCTGTTTATAGTTCTGCAACATTACAAGTGTTAGATTGCCTCGTAAAGTTTCCCGTCTTTAGCTGCATTGAGTTATTCTAGAGGCAGCCATTGCCAAAAATTTGGGCTTGTGTTACTGTAGTTAGGAGAGAAACCATGAACTATCCTATCGCATTCTGAGTGCGCAGATGGCGATGGTTGAGAGATCCGATCGCTCGTAGGAAAAACCTCCGAAAGCTAAATAAAAGGGTTCACTGAATAGGCAGACCACAAAGTTACAATGCTGCTTTGCTCAGAAAGCCAAGCATGTAGTTTGCTGTTCTCTATTTACATGAAGAAGACAATAACTAATATAGCTACTCTCAAACCCGTTCGGGTTCCTGACACGGACAGATTGCCGGTTCTATTTACTCTCCGATCCCTCTCTTTTTTCTCTGTGCTTTTCCCTAACCTCCTCTCTTGCCTACTATTATCACTAATGTCGTGCGGTCGGGCTTCTTAGACCCCCTGCACGCTCAAGCTTTTCTATGTAAGAAAACTTGGGCGTCCCTACATTAAGGACTTTATTCAGATACTTTCCATCGCCGTCTTTTTGCAACTCATCGCCTCCTAGGTCCTTCTTCAAATCGGCGTCTCCTTTGTCCAAACTCCACCCCATGAAATCTGATAGAGTCATCGCAGACGGTGTCCTCGGAGAGGCAAGCTTCTCCACGTCTTCTTGTGGTGAGGTGAAATTCTCTGACTCCATGACCGGGGAAGAATCTCCAAAGCTGTTCTTCTTGGCCATCGCTTGAGATGGATTTTGTGCAACATAGTCTGCATGTAGGACCTCTTCGACCCTCGACATGACAGTGAAGGCCAAGCTTTCAAGTACCCTGGAATAGCTCTCCAAAATAGCTTGACCTACATCCTGTAGAAACCACCTCCATCAGGTCATCAATATAATCAGATGTCATGATAATTTTGAAGCATATAAACATGTCGGATGAACAAGTAGTGGAATATTTACCCTGTTGTACTGGATTTTGCTGATGTCAAGCGACGACTGGGGAAGGCCTGGGAACTGTTGCTTGAGGAGGAGTAAGATGGTCTCAGCTCTTTCCTCGAAGAGCTCTCTCTTCTCCAAGCTCACGGCTGAGCCCCAAGATGATTTCCCATCCTTGTGGGTCATCTTCCTCTTCCATATCACGATTGAAGCCTCGATCCTGTTCTTAAGGTCTAGAATCTTGTGTTCGGACGTCAAATCCATTGCTGAGAGGAACTGCTCGGGGTCAAAGAATTCCACCGTAATGCTCCTGTAGATTGAATCTCCAAGGCTCGCCCTTCCATTCTATAGACCAAAAGCAACAAGGAGGATTAGTAAATCGATACATGGTCGTACTTTTTTAAGTTCATGTTGAGTTTCTCTAGCAACATGTCTCTGCATTGGTTACCTTAGGTAAGGATTCGATGTAGCTATCAGGAATTTCCATCTCTGACAGAACTTGCGCGTTTATAGCCATGGCCGCCTTGAGCACCTGATTCACAGAATCTTTTTGAGACTGTAACCATTTCCTCGTCGCTTCAGAGAGGCCCTCTGGAGGAACTTTGACTGTAGGAAGCCACCATTTGTCGTCTGTCATCTTTTTCTCGGATTGGTGCTCATCTTTCGAGACGTAATAGAAATCAGTTTGGTTTAGGAAGTTGTCTAGACAATCCTGCACCACATGAAGCCATTATTGTCATTGAAGGAAGGAATGACTGGCAATGTAAGAGAGAGAATAATCGACGAAATGAAACCTTAAAAGCGTTTCCACTTACAATGAGCATGGCATCCAATTTGCGCAGCGCAGGGATGTTCATTTGCAGATCCGTACGCTGCTTCGTGACCATTATCTAACAAACGAAAGAAAAAGGATTTCATTGGGTTATTATGTGGGTGACAGAAGGGAAAGTGGAAAGAGAGGGCGAGAGAGATCGTGATCGTTACCTCCATATTCATCCCATTCGTTTTCTGTTGAGAAGGAATGAATTCGACAATGTGGTCGGTGACCGATAAAAGCCAGTTGATTTCCTTCTTCCACCTCGCTCTTGTTTCGGGCGACATTGGTTCGAGACGTTTTTGCTCACCGAACACAGAAGCTGTTTCATATTCAACAGATCAACATCAGACTATTAGAGCCTCACAAATTGCAGAACTGATAATATTGGAGGGAAAGTCATTGGCTTGTTTATAGGCATTCTGCTTTTTAACATTGTCATTGATTTCGTAGCGATGATTATCATCATGATTTGGCAAAAGAAGAACAAGAAAGAGAAAACAACTAACATATTTACCTGCAAGATTGGTGATGGCATTTGATAATGCCAAAGCTGAAGACACACCTTTGCCTCCACCAGACATGTCCTCTCCCAAAAGCAACTTGGCGAATCTTTCCTTCATCAGTTCCGTGTCTGAAAAAAGAAGAGCGAAATTCATCAAAAACTTCAATCAGCGTATAGTTCGAATCACAGCGATTTGCTAACCGAACACGCGGAATTCTTGGAAAAAACAGCAGTCCTGATCTCGAAACTCACCTGAAGGGTGCTTGTCCTTCCCGTCTTCGCGGGACAACCGCGACTTGGCGACCTTATCATTGGTCCGATGGAGCGACCAATCCCCGCTGGTGTGTTCGACGCTCATGGTCCTGGTGTGGTGGCCCGAGGCCTCGCGCATCCCTTTGTGATGGAACGGCCTAGACCTATAGATCTCTTGCTCCTGCTCAATGGCCCTGACCATCTTTATCAGAGAAAATTCACCCTCGGATCAAAGATGAGCTGTGGAGCTTTGAGATATGGGGCGGTGGTGCGGAGTTGAGTTTGAGGAAGGACACGACCATGGAAATCGTCAAACCCTTTCAAGAATCGAACAACTTCTTAAAGTTGTGGGAGGGGGATAAGTTAGAGGAGGCCAAAGACCGACACGACGTGTGATGAGAGAGAGAGAGAGATAGAGAGAGGCTAGAATTTTTGTGGGATTTCTGGGGGAGAGTTGACTGGGAAATGGAGATGAATTTTGCCTGAATTTTTTTTTTTGGGGGGGGGTGGGGGGTGGGGGAGGGGGAGGTTTTTCTTTTAATGTTTGACTTCGAACGTGGGGTGCATGTTGGGAGGATTTGGGATGTTTTTTTAGGAGATGTGCATGACTTTTTAGTGCATATTCCGATTCGATTTTTTCTCTCTATTTCGAGAATGTTTCTCCATTGCCGTCCTATAGATAGAAGACCCAATTCTTAAGGTCGCGCAAGGAAACCGGCGAAGACATGCAAGCCTGACCACCCCTCCCTCCCCCTCTCTCTCTCTCTCTCTGGTTAGTTGATATATAACTCTCCTAAAAATAAGATGATGGACTTCTTGATAAGGACATCGCAGCGAGTGCTTCAAAATGGTTCTTCCCAAGCTTGGACAATCAAGAAAGTACACAGGATCTTATAACCACGTCGCCTTGGTAGCCCTATCCAAATCCGACTCGACTTATGATCATTCATGTGAATGTAATTTGTTTTTAGGGCAAAAGAAACCAGCTAGGTGTATTGACCGTTTAAACTATAAAGATATTAACGGTAATTCGATTCCGGACAGAATAATTTTCAATCTAAAAATGATCTGGCTAGGTAGACAAATTGGACATATGAAAGCACTTGGGGAAGTGGAAACCGATGCTTTTGACTTCTAGATGAACTATATGCGCTTAAAAAAGGGGATGGGAAGAAAATCAAATACTAAAGAAGTGGGAGTAGGAGATGCACCATATATATGTGTATGTACTCTTCTTCATTCCAATTTTTTTTTGGGCGGCCTTATTTCCACCCCTTATATAACTAAATCCACCTAGTTTTCATAGAAAAAGACAAAATTGCCCTCTATCATTCTATTGCAATTTAAATTGGTGATCCAAATATATTTACTTTTCTTTTTTTTTTTTTAAAATGTTTCTATATCTATGTAGAATTTACCTACCATAATTAAGAATCTCATATGTTTAGTTTTGGTTTATTGTTGATTTCCATGTATATTAAATACACTATGCTCTTTTTTTATTATTTGATATTACTTCCATAAAAATTTGTTTTGTCGAAAAGAGAAATTTCTAGGAAACCTAGTTCTTTTCTACATTGTTGACCAAATTTATGAATAAATTGTTAAGTAGATGGAATTTAATTAAATCAAAACATTGCACAAAGTAAAAAATATTTTTGAAAATGTCAATGAAAAATCATTATATTGAATTGACAAAAATTAATATCATAATGACTGTTTACAAAAAAATTAAAAATCAAATACCTCATCTCGCATAATGTTTTAAGTGTATTTCTAGCTATTTCTCTAATGTCATACATGTTCTATATAAAAGTATCTTGCCAATGTAACAAGGAAAAAAGATAAATTCTTTGATATAGTAAAAACAAGGCTTGATATATATTTTGGACCAATGAAATTAATAAAAAGTTGAAGAAGATGTGTAGGAAAAAAAAATCAATAAGTTGTATTATAAGAGCAATGATAAAGAAGAGATTTTTAGTTTTATATTATATTAAAAAAATTCTTTTTTCTTACCGTTAACGAGATAATTTTAGATGGAGCATGTAAAATGTCATAGGAATATCTAGGAATGCACTT
This sequence comes from Corymbia calophylla, assembly GCA_014182845.1. Taxonomy (NCBI): domain Eukaryota; kingdom Viridiplantae; phylum Streptophyta; class Magnoliopsida; order Myrtales; family Myrtaceae; genus Corymbia; species Corymbia calophylla. The sequence continues at coordinate 24,761,487 of CM024698.1, read as the reverse complement.
TTCTTTAATACATTAAAAAATAAAAGATGTGAAATACTTAATTATAGTTTGACAAAAAAAGGAATACTCAATTATGATAACTATCCTAAATAAGAAAAAGAAAAAAAATACAAAGAAGAAGGAGTTGGGCCATCACTTCAAATTGCAATTGAAAATTGCAGTTTTATTTTTTTAGTGTAAATGGGAGTGTATTTAATTATTTAAGGGTAGAAATAACGTTGCTCTTTTTATGTCGAAATCTTCATTCTAATTATAAATATTGTCTTTTTGGCAGCATATATTTTCTAACTCACAATTTCCGTCTTGAGTTCTACTCATACCTAGAGTATGGATAGACCAAATAATAGATTGTCAAAATGAAAATCCCATTTTTTTTTAACTCATATGAGTGTTAAATGAGTAAATAAGTTTAAATACAATATGTGTGTTAAATAGGTTTACAACTTTTTAGACTTAACTCATCTCTATGACGTTTTCTTCGTTTTCTCTTGCCTTCACTCAATAGCACTCGCTTACTTTGTGCCTTTCACGTAAGTTTGGCTATGCATTTTCGTAAATTAGGTTAAATATAGAAGTATTTTAGCAAAATAGGTCAGATCTGATATGAGTCACTAAATTTGCCTTTCATAGAAAATTGGTCAAAATGAATTAAATGAGTCTATTTGGGTTGGACCATTTACGCCTTGAAGGTTCTCCCAAGTACCACACGTAAAATTCCTTATTTTAATTTACCCATTGAAAGGGCAAGTACCACCAAAAAAAAAAAAAACTCCCAAACTATGCCTACTTTGATACAAATACCTCAAACATTTTTTTATGTCACAAAAAACTTTAAACTTGTCCAATGTGACATAAACACCCCTAACTTATTTCGTGTCACGAAAAAACTCAAATTTATATACGTGTGACATATATACATTCTATTTTAATTACATCGAATGATTATTAATCACTTTGGTATAAGTTCAAGATTTGTAATGACACAAAAAAAAAGTTTGGAGAATTTGTGTCACAATAGGTAAGTTTATAATTTTTAGCGATGGGAAAAAAATTTGGGGTATTTATGTTATATTGGATATGATTTGGGATTTTTTTGTGTTTTTGTGGTACTAACCCCCCAAATCAACTTTACCAAAAAAAAAAAAAAAAACCCCCAAATCAAAAGAATAAATTTCTCCATATGAAAATTGACCAAACCAGAGCGGGCTTGGGTGGGCCGAGCTTATGAAGGAATTGCTGGCCCAAGCCCACCCATTTTTGTCCTACGAGGCCGACCAAGCCCAGGTGAGCTCATCGGCCAGGCGCTCGATCCGGTCCAGATCTGCTATTTCAGTTCAAGTGGCTCCACCTCGTATAGTCAACCTAACGGCCCAAGTTATACTTTCAAGAAAGTTAGATGGCGATTGTTGGGCAAGTTAGGCCGAGGCACCACCATAGGTTCGGTGCCGGATTCCAATCTCCCCGGACCTGAAATTGCAGCTGGATAACTTATACACTGAAATTTAATTATTGGGGTTGTTTTGGAATTATCAACATATTAACTCCCGAAAAGGACTATATTATCTGCTAATGGGCGCATCGATCAGGGAAATTTGTTCGAAAAGTCATAAATTTATTATGTTTTTATCAATTCAATCATAAATTTTTAATTGTGTCAATTTTATAATAAAAAATTGTGTAAATCGAGTTAGCTAATTATGTCAATTTGATCAATTTTGATAGGAAATTACTAACGTGAATACCGACCGTAACATAATCAGCAACAATGTGGTCATTTTTAAAATGTATTTTTTAATTCTTTTTTTTTGTTTCTATTTTTTGGAGTAAGGCAAGGGTTGCCCTATGCCCTTGCTTGGCTATAGCGAAGGTTGTGGGCCCTTGCCCAGTACCGGGAAGGGTCGTTGGCCTTTACTCCAACAACCAAAAGAAAAATAAAAAAAAATCATGAAAATTCCGAGCTAGCCAAGTACGACTTGAGTATAATAAATTTATTACTTTATTAATAATTTCTCTCGCATCATCGTCCACGGCCCGCCAGAACAATTGGACCGACCCGAGGCAGGGACAAATCCTAAAAATATAAAAAAAATGGAAAAAGCTACTGCAACGACGTCGGAGTGGTTTTTTCTTTCCTTTTGGTCAAGAATCTCTCGTGACGCCACGCACGCATCGCCGGTCGGCATTTGTCATCTTCCGATCCACGACCCGGCAACCCGAGACCACGAGGCCTGACGGACGCACAAACGCCAGCACGCAGAAAGAGAAACGCCCCGCTGCCACAGAACAGGAGCAAGCTTCCAAACATATAGGAAGCACCATCGTCGCTTCGCTTCCCCCTTCTCCCTTCCTCCGAATCCCACCGCATACCCAGAAGCCGGAACCGCCCCGATCCTCCGAAAAACCCTAACTTGCTCCGACCCACGTCGCCGGAACCGCCGTCGCGACGACCATGGACTCGATCGGCGTCCTCATGGCCTGCCCGATGAACGCCTACCTCGAGCAGGAGCTCGAGAAGCGCTTCCGTCTCTTCAGGTTCTGGCAGTTCCCCCAGAGGGCCCAGTTCCTCAAGGAGCACTCCGCCTCCATCCGCGCCGTCGTCGGCAGCTCCTCGGCCGGCGCCGACGCCGAGCTGATCGAGGCCCTCCCCAGGCTGGAGATCGTCAGCAGCTTCAGCGTCGGCCTGGACAAGGTCGACCTGGGGAGGTGCCGGGAGAAGGGGATTCGGGTCACCAACACCCCCGACGTGCTGACGGAGGATGTGGCCGACCTGGCGATCGGGCTTTGCCTGGCCGTGTTGAGGAGGATTTGCGCGAGCGATAAGTACGTGAGGAGTGGCAAGTGGAAGAAGGGGGACTTCAAGTTGACCACCAAGGTTCGTTCCTTATTAAAAAATTTTGCATTTCTTGTGTGGGCGGTAGCTTATCGGGTTGACTCTGATTGCTTTAAGGGACGGCTGGGTGTGTGTAATTGAGATCGTGTATTCGCCAAAAAAACGTTGCTGATTGGGTGATGAGAAAGGAATTTGGTTTTTGTGGCTTGAAAGAAATTGCTATTCAAATATGATTGTGTTAAATATGGCAGATAAGAACTTGGTCATGCTTTTGGGTTTGCAAGTTTTTTGTTGCAGATCTTTCTTTCTTTCTTTTTTCCCCTGCTGCTCTAGGGAACGTGGGAAACCAAATATTTGAAAGAAAACATGTTTTCGGGTTGATCTAGCTCGCTAAAAGATAAAAATCCGAGCACTGCGATGATGAAAAGTTGAAGATGGAAAACACAAGCATAGGAAACTCGTGGCACTTCAGATTATTCTTTCTAGAAGCTGGGTTGGGAATGTTTGCTGCATTATGAATTAAATTTGCATGTGTAGGTAGCGGAAATGGCCCAGATGATGCTATACGATTTTTCCTTCACTTTGACTACACGGGAATGCTTGCTGCATAGTGCTGACAGATATTGATGCTTTTGGGTTAGCAGGCACTTTGGTGTTTACTGTTGGGTCCTAAGTTGTTTTTCTTTCTGCTGACTTTCTAGGTACTTCTGACTCTACTTTATGCACGAGCCACATACTTTTGTCTGGAGTTGGTTGATGATGAGTCCGGTTGATTTGCCTCTTATCTCTAATATGCTTGTTTCTTTAGCATTTTTAACATAGCCTGGCCCTTCTCTGAGTTTGTTCTGTTAGATGCAAGTGTAAAATTTCTTGGGACGTGTGTTGCCTTGGGCTGTAAAATGATTGGTTAGGAGATTGTGGAGACTGGCACAATATGCTCATGTTTCAAGGTTCATTGTGATTTTCACAAAAATTACTTGGCCTTGTCATTTCAGTTGTCAATTGAAATGATATGGACATTTTTCCTTTGGAAGCTGATTAATTATGCAAGTGGAGTTCATCTACTTGATATGCAAGGCTTCTGTGCTGTTTCAGGGCATTTAACCACTTGTCCCCCTATGTGCACAGTTAATTCATGTACATGCGTATTCTTGTGGACTTAGCATGATGGGAGTAGGTTCGAGGGTGTACTGCATTCCATCAAAACATCGAAGAAAAAAAGTTTTCCATCATTCCTTACAATGATTGATCATTTTGGGTTTTTAAGATAATCTGATGGAGTAATGAGGTCATCTAAATTTCTAAAGTGAAAATGTATCTCCATTTTGTGCTTTTCCTTATGTGTGTTTGAAATCTCTTGATCTTTTTGAGTAATGAAGACAATTGGCTGGGTTCACGAGGAATATATGAACTTATTTTCTTTCAGTTCACTGGAAAAACAGTTGGAATCATTGGATTGGGCAGGATAGGCACAGCAATAGCCAAGAGAGCCGAAGCATTCAACTGTCCAATCAGTTACTACTCCAGAACAGTGAAAACAGATTGCAAATACAAATACTATCCTAGCGCAGTTGAATTGGCCTCCAATTGCCATATCCTTATTGTCGCATGCCCTCTCACGCCGGAGACACGCCATATCATCAACCGTGAGGTCATCGATGCATTAGGCCCCAAGGGTGTTCTCATCAACATTGGTCGGGGCCCACATGTTGATGAACCTGAACTTGTATCGGCACTGGTGGAAGGCCGACTGGGTGGGGCCGGGCTCGATGTATTTGAACATGAGCCTGAAGTGCCCGAAGAGCTTTTTGGGCTCGAGAATGTCGTTCTCTTGCCTCATGTTGGAAGTGCCACGGTGGAAACTCGCACGGCCATGGCTGACCTTGTCATTGGAAACCTTGAAGCTCATTTCACGAACAAACCACTTTTGACTCCAGTTGTTTAACTGCCGTCGATATACTGAGGTGCTCTACGTATTGCTGGCACTTCATAATTGACTGTTCCCCCTGGCAAATTGAGGGGGAGATGCTTGTTGGGGTAAATGAACTGCCTCACTTTGATACTACAATCTTCATTTTTTAGTGTTTTTCGGACTAGAAACTATCGTATGCTTTCAAACCATGGATTGGTGGTTCATGGTTCAAACTATGTGGACTTGCTTGTTTTGATTGTGCTCTTATCACGGACCAGCATGTCCCAATGATTCTGGATTAACTGTAAGTTGGCTTCGATGTCTTAATAAATAAGAGTCTTCTCATTCTGTCCACCGCTAGAGGCAAAAGTAGTTTGTTCTGTTTCAGAAAAATACTTTGACAATGGACATGGTGCGGCTGAAATCGAGGTAGCCATCAATTGTCCCAAATAGATTTTGATTGCCCGTGTCTGGTGTGTCCATAGGGTAACACGGACTGTCAAAGTTTTACCCTTTTCCAGTGCAATGGAGAGAATTGAAATCAGTCTGGTCTTGGCTTATGAGTATGTAGGATCAATGCCTATCTGATGATGGATTTCGGCATGATTTTTTTTTATTGCACGAGCTTGGGGTGCATGCTCTCTCCATGCACTGGATGAAGTCCCAGAAAATTGTGGCACCGTGGCAAGGATCCGACCAAAAACCTCTGAATATTGATATTGAGGTATGTTTTTGGATATTGCCAATGCATGATGCCCTTTGGTTTGAGCGTGGTTCTAATCTCGAAGCGCTGTGACAAAAACCATGGGGGGGAGGGAAGTACCGAAACCGTCAGATTCAGAGTCCATCCCGTCACTCCACGATCCTGAATCTTGGTGGAAATGTGGTTCTGAATCGTTGAAGACTTGTACTTGATTAAAAGAAATTGCAAGAGCGAGTATCAGGAGGCTAAAAATTCTTATTCCGTGTGAATTGTGTTACATAAATTTATCGTGATCCGGATGACAAAGCAGATGTTCTCGCGTTGATATCCCGAAATGGTGCCGATTTGGTGCCAAGAATAAATCAATTCCTCGGAGTCATTCAAGGTTGAATGAAGACCGATGCAGCTCTAGAATCCAAAATACATTGTACATTGTGTAACATACATTTTCACCTCTGGGAATGTGCTTAAATGGGCTGCCGAACAGGTTAAAAGGGTGTCCACCATTTTCACGTATACGGCAGTCTTATTTGTTTCTGCGCTACTTCTAAACATCATAAAAACTTCAGAAGCATTTGCGAGATTCCTCGTAACCCCCCAACCCAAAATGAAAAAAAAAATACTTATGAGAGAGAGAGAGAGAGAGAGAGAGAGAGCATTTTGCAAGGTCGGTCTCTGTTCGTTCCGATTTTTGTGGAAGTGAAACGCGTCTGGCCTTGCATCAGACGTTACCCAAAAGCTGCATGAAATTAAACCAGCTCCCCAGTGAGCCACAAACAAAATTTGAATAGCTTTCTCCTCCATGGACATTTAATCATCATCGTCGACGCTTCATCAGTAACGGAAGCCAAATCGATTAAGATCATTTCCCAGAAAAATATCTCCCGGAAAGGTCTACCATCCTTTCCATTTCTCAGAGAGATACATACAAAAAAGCACAACTTAGATGCCCTCCAAAAGTTCAAATAGCATTTAAAGCCCATCTCTCTCTCTCTCTCTCTCTCTTTTTCCAAGAAGCGATAGCAAAAAGAAAAGGAAAATCTCAAAGCTATTGACAGCTTGAGATTGATGGGCCGATGGCACCTTTCTACCCCTCTCTCAAGGCCCTCATGATGCTACAGCATACAAGGTTCAAGAAGAAGCACCTTTGAAGATGAGGAAGTTGATGGTCTCCAGAGTGAAATATATGAAAGTCCCTTTTGAATGGGTGAAGAAACACCCAAAGTTTGAGCCCACCACACATTGCCATCCTCCCCCATATCTTCTATCAAACTCCTGTCATATTTTTCACACGCACGAGACCCAGAATTTTAAAATAAGATGATAAACAGAAACCAGGAAAACACACACAAAAAAGCTGCCCAAAACTCTCTCTCCTTATCTTCTTCATCGCTCCTGGAAGAAATGGCGCAACCTGTGGAAAGGAAAAGGAAGTACCTTTTTGATGTGGGCTGCGATGGATTTGTAGTCAAAGACGTCATGCAGATCCAAAGCCTGAGAAGCGCAAGCCATGGCCTGGATCTGCATCTTCACCGGCATATCCGTGTCCTCAATCAGAGCCTTCCCTTCCAACATCTTCGCGAGGATCCTTTTCCCCTTCACTTTCCCGTTGGGCCGTTCCTGCTCCTTCTCCTTCCTCTATCTCTCTCTGAACCCAGAGAGAAGAACGATGAAAAATCCAATCTTTTTTCTATCCGAGGGTCGCAGAGTCTCGATGCTTTGCCGAACCAACTGGGTATTTATGGCATTGGGAGAAGAGTTTGCCTGCAAGGGTTCCAAGTGTAATTGAGTCATAAGCAGGCAACTTTAGCTGGCACATTATAGTCCAACTCCTCCTTCCCTCTTCGTATTTATCTGCCTTTTTCCCTTTCCCCGACTTGACGGGCATTTTTTCTTTTTACTTTATTCTTTGATTCTCCAGTCTGCTCCGTACTGCGTCTCATGTTCACGAGGATAACGATGGTCAGGCTCAGCACTAAAGCAGGGGGGACTCATCTCCATCGGTCTGGGTCTGTGCTTTTCTTGGAGTTTTCTGATTTTCGTCTATAAGAACAAACGACAATTTTCTTTTTCTTTTTTATTTATTCTTGGATGAAGAGGGTATTGATTAATTTGGTGGGTTGCTTTTTTTTTTAATAAAAAAGTTCAGCTTTTAAGTAATTCCTAATCTGAGCATCTTCTAATTTGAGCATTTTCTAATCCGAAGATAGCCTACAAGGACAAACAATCGAATGATTGCCGAAAATAAATCTCGAATTTAAATAGGATGAAGGAAGTTTTGCTAGTTTTGGCATTTTTTAATCCACGTAGTTTTCTAATTGTATTTCTTGATTTGAGTTGTTTTGCTAATTGAAATTCATTATTTTGGATACAAATGCATTGAGTCAAAGCATGTTTTGTTTTGGATGTGATCTAGAGGTGGCATGCACTCGACCAATACTCATACCAAAAATACGAAAACTTATGGTATCTAATTTCTCTTCTCGTGTTACACTCGAATTGCAAGATCCATTAATTTTCATCTTATTTCACAATAATAGTTTACAGAATTTGAATGTTATTCGAGAAGAACATGAAGAGGAAATTAAGTATTCATATGAATAAATTAAATCAATTTTTTGGTAGATAATTTATTGGGGGAAATAAAAATCTAATCTAAAAAATTATTTAGATTCTAAAATAAGCTAGACAGTCGTGGATGGCGCATTTATGCTCTATGTATCTAAATTTGAATGTTCGTGTCAAGTTATATTCAAATTATTTTCGTGCCAAAGATAACATTTAATAGATTTTTTTTTTACTCTTTTGCACGTGACACGCATGCACACGTGTGCTTCCATATTAAAATAGTGGAAGCACAACTGGAGTTTAATAAATACAACAAACCTCACTAAGCTAAGATAAAGAATAATCCTGAAAGATTCTCAAAGTCATCACGGTAGTTGCTGCTTGTGGCATCTATTCCTTGTGATTAAAAGCGTTCATGACAGATTGCCAGAAAAATTGGCAAAATTGTGTTTCTTTTCTTCTCTCTCTTGCAAGGTTGCGATCGCCATAAACTCAATGCCTCAATGGTTTCAATCAGTAATTAAAAATTTCAATAAGGAGATCGTTTAAATCAGAAGTAAATAGATTCTGATATGTCTTGAAGTATTGAGAATTTTGAAAAATTCGAATTATTAGTGATATACGAACATAGGTTTGAAATAAATAAGGGAATTGCATTTGATGTTGGGTGACTGAAATTGACTGCTGATGACGATGATTACAATGCGTAGAAAAAGTAAAAAACTTACAAAAAGGGATTGGAATGCTTTCATGAACAATGATGGATCTTGAAACAAGGTAATCTAATTTAATTTGAAATTCAAGTTGAAACTCAAGCAACATCTAATCTTATCAGTCTAATGTATATTTGAGATGATGATTTTTCTTTTCGTGTTGTCCTCTGTTTTTTTTTTTAATCTTTAAATAGATCTTTTGGTTATGCATTTTATTTTCTCTGCAAAAAATCTTTAACTGTCTAGACTTACACGCTACTCTAAGATTATTTGGGACTGCTCCAATCCATCATCAACAATTACTCCCCAATTGATGGATCTTTCGAGTCGGTCTTTGACTTTTGTAGATGCTCTGAGTCAATTGATTATGACTTCTCACTGCCGTATAAGATAAAAAACCTAATATTGTATTTGCTTGACGTTAGAATTTGGCGCACAGATACGACGAACTAGAGAATAAACGTGAAAAGGAGAAATTGAGATACAATGTTTATCTTGGTTCAACTCTAAATTATGTGGTTATATTTAGTGAAGGATTTCACTATAATTAGCACTTTTTACATCTCTATTACGAGAGATTATATATAAGCAACGGTTGTTATTTTCTCAAATAAGGTCATGTAATTAATCTTGTTTCAAAAATATGATATGAAGTGATCAATGATAATTTTAGATAAGGGTTTAAAATAACTGTGGTTATTTTAAATAAGAGTTTGATATAGCTAGTCAACTAATTTCTAGTTAGCTAAGGGTATTTTTGTCTAAAGACAATTTTAACCTAAATTTTAATTAAATTAAATTTAAAATTAAGAAATTTAAAAGTTTTTTATAGTGAAAAAAATATATAAGCAGGAGGGCTGGCCTTTAGTCACCATCCCTAGCCAACTAGCTAGAGTCCAAGGCCAAAACCCTCTCCCAAATCTATATGAGGGTTGTCGGTCCTTGCCAAGGTGTTGACCATTATTGACAAGTGGTAATGGGGCGAACCATAGAGGGAGGGCTTGGGTTTTTCTTTTTTTTTAAGCGCATGCGTGTTTTTTTTGTAAGTTTTAGCTTTTTTTTTTAGTTTGTCCTTTTTTATGATTTTTTTTTGGATTTTTTAACCTAATTTAATTAAAATTTTGTATAAAATTAGATTTCTAATCAAAATGATGTCGTTTGCACGTTAGTCAACCTTGGTCTTGACTGATAAAAAAAAACCTTGACGCTACATAGGATGCCTCGTGGGAGACATGATTAATGAAAAAGGGCAGGACGACCCTCGCTTAGATCTAACGAGGGTCGAACTTACCAATGGCTTTTGAGGGTAGCCTTGCTCGGGTAGTGCAAGGGCGACCCTTGCTCGAGCTGCCTCTTCGATTGTTGCCAATGTCCGACCACCACTTGAGAGTAGCCACGAATAAAAAGGAAAAAGAAAAAAGAAAAAAAATGAAGGGTAGATTCTTTTTTGAGATCGAACACTTCAAACTCTAATTTAAAATGAGATTCATTATAAATTATTATTTAAAAAAATAGAGCACTTTATATTATTATTTGAAATAAAATTAACTGTAGACCGTTATTTAAAAAAAAAAGAGACTTTAATTGAAGTTTTCCCCGGTAACCATAGGATTCTTTTTATAATATTCCCGTAATACAATTTCGTAAATTCCTTCTCGCAAACTCTCCTGGCTCTCTCCCTGAGAACGGGGTGTGCGAGCTGCGATGGAGCTCCCTATCGCCAGTGCCTCTTCTGTTGATTAAGCTCGACCAATGGCAGAAATTACTCGACCAATCCATCGGCTCTCGAATGGTCCAAACGCTGCCTTCTTTCTAGCTCTCGCGTCGCATTCTCGTCCTCGTTTCTCTGTACTCAGCTCTGAATCCCAGGGTCCGGAGTGACCCCCATTTTGGGCTCCATCTGGCCGAAGGCATCGATCGATCAAGCTTCAATGGGTGAGTTTTATTTTCGAAACGGCGTCTTGGGTAGTCAGTGAACTCCTCGTTTAATGTGATTTTTTTGGTGGGGGGGGGAAGTGAGACTTTCTTTGTTGTCTTCGTTCATGCTTATCCCAGTGGATGCCTGTGAATAGCTTTCTGATTCTTTTGAAAGTATTTAATGTCCTTTGGAAATCGAATTGCAACTGCCCATGTCGTAATTCAGTGGTGGATCCCCGGGGGGGGGGATTTGTCAAAATCTCAGCTTTAGTTGGGAGAGATATACAGATTTTACTTGGAATTGGATTTATGAAAATTGTATCGAACGCATTTTTTTGGCTGGGGGTCGGTGGGCTGGCGGCCATTACCAGCCCCCACTGCGTGGTTGATCTCTTTTCACTATGGAGTTGCTCATCATGTTTCTTGTGTTGGCACTAATGGTGGGACTCCGAACTTTTGAGTGCAGTGTGCTTCCTGATGAATGTCTTCAAGCAGTTATTACCGGCCAAACACAATATCGGCAGTGCCTTCAAGTATGGTGCAGGTGAATTCCTACTTTTAGTTGTGGCTGGGATTTTGAGAGAGTGATTTTTTCCGATAGTCTAACCCATTGCCACAAAATTTTTCTTGATTTCACATTTGTGGTTGTATGCTTTGTGTTGGGAGAAGAAGAGAAGTTCAACCTGATCAATAGTTGCACTAATCGGCTCTTCCCAAATAATAGGTAGCTGACGTAAAAGTTTCTTTAGTTTTATAATATGATTTTTGGTTGCATGATGTCTTATATAATCTGTAAGTACTAGATATTCACTGCTAATCAGCACTCCTCCTTTTTGATATTTCTCTAAGAAATCTAAATGTTCAACCTTACACGTATGCTCATAGCAGAAGCTTTCATCTTGGAAATAAGCATGCAGTGCATTGCACTTGTCGATTGGATGTTTTCTGGTCGATTTCCTCATCGTGAATTTCTTTGCAGTGTTCTCCTCATGCTTCCGCCACTTATCCTCGGATACTGTCATGGAGGTTCATTCTCAAGAGCAGGAAGTCATAATCGCTCTAGGCAGCAATGTGGGTGACAGACTCAACAATTTCAACAAAGCTTTGGACTTGATGAAGAAGTCTGGCATACGCATTACAAGGCATGGTTGTTTGTACGAGACAGCGCCTGCTTATGTCACTGATCAACCTCAGTTTCTGAACTCCGCCGTGAGAGCCATCACAACTCTCGGGCCCCATGAATTACTACACCGACTTAAGAAGATTGAAAGCGACATGGGTCGCACGAATGGGATCAGGTATGGCCCAAGGCCAATTGACTTGGATATATTGTTCTATGGGAAGTTTAGAATTAACTCTGACACACTTGTAGTCCCTCACGAGAGAATATGGGAGAGGCCATTTGTGATGGCTCCGCTGATGGATTTGATTGGATCAACAGTTGACAATGATGTAGTGACATCTTGGCATTCTTTGTCAATACATTCAGGTAGTCTTTTTGAATCGTGGAATAAACTGGGTGGTGAATCTTTGATTGGGAAGGAAGGACTCAAAAGAGTTTTACCTATCAGAAATGACCTCCTTTGGGACTGGTCTGAGAGAACTTCTGTGATGGGTGTTCTCAACCTAACACCAGATAGTTTTAGTGATGGAGGGAAGTTCCAAAGCATGGAAGCTGCAGTTTCCCAGGTGCGTTTGATGATTTCGGAGGGGGCAGATATAATTGATCTCGGGGCCCAATCTACTAGACCTAGGGCAGATCGGATTTCTCCAACAGAAGAATTAGAGAGATTGATTCCAATTTTAGAAGCTGTCCTGGAAATGCCAGAGATGGAAGGGAAGCTTGTCTCCGTTGACACATTTTACTCGGAAGTTGCTTCAGAAGCTGTGAGCAAGGGGGCACATATCATAAATGATGTATCTGCAGGGAAGTTGGACGATAACATGATTCCTGTTGTCGCTGACCTTAACGTTCCTTATGTTGCGATGCACATGAGGGGGGATCCGTCTACTATGCAAAATAGAGAAAACCTCCAATACAACGATGTGTGTAAGCAGATAGCATCCGAGTTGTTTGCTAGAGTGAAAGATGCCGAATTATCTGGTATTCCAGCTTGGAGAATAATCATGGACCCGGGAATCGGATTCTCAAAGAACACTGAACATAATGTGGACATTCTTGTGGGATTACCAGCCATTCGAGAAGAACTTGCAAGAAAAACTTTGGCTCTCTCTCATGCTCCTCTACTGATAGGACCTTCTAGGAAAAGATTTCTAGGTGACATTTGCGCTCGTCCGATTGCCCCGGAGCGCGATGCAGCAACGGTTGCTGCTGTCACTGCTGGGGTACTTGGCGGCGCAAATATTGTAAGGGTTCATAATGTCAGAGATAACTCAGATGCTGTGAAGTTCTGTGATGTGATACTGAAAAGGAGGAGCTCCGTTGCATAGTACATCCAGCCTGCTTTTGTCCATTGTCTTAGGGTGTGTTGAAACTTCATGATGATGGCAAATGCTTTTCGGGAGAAGTGTTTTCCCCTTTTCAGGTTAGGGATATTATTTTCCTAACTATAAATGTGCATTTTCTTCGACAGTAAATAGCTTTGTGATAACTGATCATTTTCAGCAAATCAAACGCATGAAAGTCTGCAAAATTACATTCGGAAAATTCTTTCACTCAAATAACAATGGAATGGGCTATTGTACAAACCAGAGGCGTGAGTTAGCTGAGGTCACACTGTGAAACAGATACTTCGGTGTTCAAGCAAGCTGAATAAAGAATTCCATATGCATATTGTTTTCTGAATTAAGTTATATTGCTTTCTTCTTTATAATGAACAGTTCATTTTTAAGAAGTCATTGATTTAGGGGAAAGTCTATTGCTAATTTTCACTATGCTAAAGAGCAAAAAACAGGTCGTCTTGCAATTGCTGCTGAAGGCTTTAGTTAAGAACATGGCCTGTGATATAGTAGCAGCACCTTTGCATGAGCAACTGTTCGACTGCCAAAATTTCAAGAACCATCTTCTTCACAAATCAATTTTCTCTATATGGTTTTTGTCGGGCTGCATGGCTTCGTGTTGGCAATCGCCAGAGGATTTACCGATTTCAAACTTTTCTTCAGCCAAGGACTTTCCTTCTGGTGGATTCTTCAAGATTGTGAGAAGCTGAACTTCATTGTGATGATCCTGTTGCTGGTTTAGCACAAAAGCGTATCAGGTACCTCCTCGAATGCTACTGGAACTTTAATGACATCAAGATCCGCTACAGAGCACTGGACGCTCCACTGGAATTACTTTATGGGATTTGTGTTAAAGTGGTATTGCACAACATTAATAGTCGCATGGATGAATTTTGGGAAACATACTTTCATTAAGGGCATCTTTTCATTCATTGTATTTCTGTTGGAATGGTCATTTGAGTGCTAACGCTAAATGCTCTTCTTATCCTCAACAACCACCATGATTATAGTCATCAACAAATTTATGAGTCATCAGACACTTGGGAAAATGTCAAATAAAGGCCCAAAATGAATGTGTTTTTTCAAAAAGGACTTAGAGTGAATTATGTCTCAAATAAGGACTTGAAGTGACTAATTTAGTTTCAAATGAGGACCTAGCTTTCTGGTTGGCCAAATGTTCACTGGCCGGTGAGCACATGCATCTCACATGCTATTTTTAAAGTCATCTTAATGGGCATTTTTGTCGAAAAGACTCTTTTTATTTTTCTTTTGCATTCTTTTTCTTTCCTTTCACTGTTTATCTTTTTCTTAAAATGTTTGCTTTACAGATAGAGGGTATTGGCAACGAAGCTAACAACAGCGAACAAATGTTCATTCAAGATGAATCCTCTTCATTAACAAAGTTAAATCACTTCCATATTATTCCATTTATTAATTCAGAGTCTGATCTAATAACTTTAGGAAAATTTAACCGAGCATAATCCAACCGACCGACCACCATCCTCAGCCTTGTCGCTGCTACAGCCCCATGCTTCTAAAAACCGTTTCTCTCTCCATGCACTCATCCCATCCCAGTAGTATACAGAGCTCACGACGCAAAGAGTTTCCCGATGATTGATGTTTCATCAGCGACTAATTTACTAAAATCTGTCCTCTGACTTCAATCGCTCAAACATACTCGAATTGCACCATTCACACGCCAAAACAAAGCCATCCTAATCCTTGACTTGCCGTAGTTTAGACCACCGCCACCATGAATCAAAGCAAACATCAGGACTCCACGTCGTGGCCATCGTCGTCTTAGTCCCACCAAGTCCCAAATAGCAAATAACAAATCAAAATCTCACAATGTACGCACCTAAGCCGGAAATCGCCCAAAATCACCACACACAAGTAATATACTTATCAACAAGTCGCACTCATTAGATTTCGCCAAGATGCCGCGACGAAATCATCGCCAAAATCAAGCCCAAGGACACGATTTGATATGCACAAAGCCGAGAATAGCCAGCTTTGTCGTCATGGAAGCCACTCAGGTCATAATTGCCAGTCGTCGATCGTCACCACCGCTATCGGACGGCTTGTTACCGCCAAGTTTTCAATCACCCTATAATCAAGGCTTAGGGTTTGTCTTGGGGTTGCCAGTGTGCTTATGTCCTCTAGCCATCGTTATTGATCGTTGCCAAGTTTGTGCCATTGATGAAGGGTCATCTGCGTTCCAAAAAGAAGAAGATGAATTGAAGTGGCTCAGATGAAGAATGAAGAAGATGAATGGAGAAGAAGAAAGAAAAATAAAAGAGCTTTTGGACGAAAATGCCCCTAAAGATGACTTAAAAAATGGTATGTCAGATGCACATGCTTACTGGCTAGTGAATATTTGGTTGACTGAAAAATTAGGTCCTTATTTGAAACTAAGTTGATCACTTCAAGCTCTTATTTGAAACATTATCCACTTTGAGTCCTCTTTTGAGAAAACATTCTCACTTTGGATCCTTATTTGAAATTTTCCCTCAGACACTACAAAATATTCCTATCTTTTGATGCCTAGAAGTTGTGGTCAATCCGAATTTGCTCAAATTAATTGCATCGAAACGAAGGTTTCTTGATGAGTATGCTTTGATACCACAACAATCAATTGAAAGCAAGAGTCCAATGGTAGATCCATACGCACGAGAATCAATGGACCATTTTCAGTTGGAAAATGCAGGCTTGACGACGCTTCAATTCAATGCGGACTCACGAGTCACGGCTCAACGCAATGTGGTCCAAAATCTTAAATTCCTTAACTTCGTTTCTTCGTGAAGAAAACAAAAGTTCTCGAACGTAAACAGAAAGAGACGAGCCTTTGCTGCTTTAACTGGTTTTCCATGCGAAATCGGACGTCATTGTCTGCCCAGCCTGGGCCTCGGAAGTCCTCTATGTTCTCCTTCGAGACACTTTCCAGAAAGCTGAGCTGGGGATGAAATGAATATCTTTGGTTGGTTGGTTAATTGATCACATTTTTTTCATAAAATGGATTGAATTGGTATTAGTATGGAAGCTAATTCATTTGGGACCCTGCAGATCCACTCTTTTTCCAATTCATTTGAATCTAGGTCAATTGACACAGACCCAATACAATCATCGAGTTGGAAGATGACAAGTCTTTGACTTATAGATGGCATAACAAAGGCAACGATGAAAGAAAATCAATCTCTCTCCGTCTCTTTGGTATCAAGTTGTCTATACGACAACATATCGGGTAACAGCATTTGGCAATCTCTGTCTCTTCAGTACTTGACTGGCTTGTGGTTGCGAACAATTCGTAAGGCATGCCAGCTAAGCAGAGGGCCTTTTATCCTCCTTTACTCACTCCAGGCATAAAAGGTTATTATACCTTCTTTACCCGGTGGTAACCAGAACCGAAATCCTCACGTGATGTTTACTTCCACCACCATTAGGTCTCCTAATTTTCAATCAATCTTTTTCTTTCCAATTAAGAGAGAATACGAGAGTAACATTACATGATCTCTTACCTCAAAGTAATCTTTCGTTTGTTTTTTTTCTCTCGAGTCTTTTAAGGGCCTGCTTATATCTAAGATGACATGATAAAGACAACAATGAAAGAAAATCAATCTCTCCCTCTCTTCAATATCAAGTTCTATACGACAACGTATGGGTAACATCGTTTGGCAATCTCCACTGAAGATCAACTCCACTAAAACAATCGTTTTCCAAAGGTGTATGATGGGCCACAACCAAAAGCTCCTCTCCCTCGTGCCTAGCTGTGGCCTTATTGGCTCTAACTTTGTGGTAAAGCGTGAGGGAAAATCGGCACTGTGTGGAGAATGTGGAAATGGGTGGTCCACCTCTTGCTGTCAAGCCTTGTCCTCATCTCTCCATCACTGTCACCCCGTGCTTTTTGAGTTTTTGATCTAGAAGTGAACCGACTTCCACCAGGATCCATCGCCCTTTGTTATCATTTCGTTCTGTGGCATCTAGCTCAGTGCAGTAAAGGGAATTTGGATGCTTTTGCTAACACCTCGAGGAAAAGCTTTTGAAAGGTTACAGAATATTTTAGATGAAAAGATTTTCTCAAAGTATAAATAGTATTTGATAAAATATATTTTGAAAATGCATTGAAAAATAATTTTGCCTTAAATACTATTTGGAAAATTATATTCTATAAAGGACCTTTGCTAATTTTTTTTAAAAAAATTCCCTAACTATGTTGCCAGCCAAACATCGCTTGAGGTTGCGTGACTTCAAACGAGGCTGCCTAATGTTGTGCAACCTCAAATATCGTCTAGGGTCGTGTGACCCACACGAGGTTAGTCAATGCTAGACTGGCTTACTGCAACTAGATTTGACCTTGCCGGCGGCCTAAACTCTCGCCAATAACATTGTGTAAGGTGAGGACATTTACGGAATTACAAAAGTTGAGCAAGGGCAAAGTCAGAAGAACTTTATTTATTTATTTATATTCTGAAAATGCTCAAAGTTTAGAACATCTCTAAACCTACCTTAGGCCAAAATCCCCTTTAGAAAAGTAATTACATTTCTCCAAATCTCTCCAAAAATTTTGTCAAATGATATTTGCATTTTGCCCAGAGGCTTTGGAGCGTAAAGCCCATGACAAAACAATTTTCAAATAGACCCTTTGTCGACGTGGTAAGCAAGAAGGCCAAGTGGCAAATATTACGTGCTGAAATTAAGAAGAGATAAAAAGTCATTTATTTATCGATTGTTAGACGGATCCCATTAGCATCCAGGCTGTACAAGCTGTGTTTTTCACGTATGTTTCGTTCATTAATAAAGACGGGGTAGGTATGTCTTAAGCAATCGCCGTTTGTCCAAATCAGTGGCGATAGAGATAGCTTGCCTTGGTTAGGGACCATTTACGTAGTCTTAGAATTCCATTCATATCACGAAATCTTATAACTCCCAATAATTAAGAAAATGAAAACTCATCTACGTAGCGAAAAATAAGTAAGGATGGGGCCCCCTAGCTGTATAAGTTAAGTGAGAAGTTGCTGCATCGATGCCCCCACGGATACACAATCATCACGCAAATAATTTTAAAGGGATTCGCAAAAGATGTGATCCCTCGAGATAAACAATCTTATCTATTTGGCATATGGCTAGGTCGCCACAATAACTGCAATAAAATCAAGGCCTAATGTTTCATGCATGGAAATTAATAATTGGCAATTACAAAGTGGAGAAATTGTCCGATGAGTTTTAAATTTATTATATGGATGCTAATTTAGTTCTGAATATTTTAATTTTGCCAACTGAGTTTTAAACTTTGGTGCTAATTTTCGCCAAAAGGATCATATTGAAAATTTGTGCGATGGTTTGGAACCCAAATAGTGAAATTAAAAAGTTGAAAAGTGAATTGACATCCGTGCAATAACGCCACGTAGGATCAATTGGGTGATTTTTTACGTACAAAGTACCAATAAGGTGCCAAGGACAGCTAATTAATTCAAGGGGGTGGTCCAGAATCAAAGTTTAGGTGCTCCGTCAAAGTCTCAACAGCATAATAATGCCATTAAAATGCAGTTTTCCATGGATTTTTTCTGTGCCAAATATCAGAAGCTTGTCGTTCACATGAAATTACAAAAAAAAAAAAAAAAATTGGCAATTAGGGACACCATCTGCTCAACATTTTCCATATTGTCAAGCTGCCGACACTTGGTCTGGGGCCTCTCCGCTGACGTAGGCTCGGAGTCCGGGCCTGAGGCTGAAGCTGCGCAACTGCTGCTGCTTTCTCTACAAAGCTTTACGTGCGAGTCTGTATTCTCTGGCCGTTGAGAGAAACTCTCCTTCCAACTCTCATGCACAGCACATTCAGCGAGAGAGAGAGAGAGAGAGAGAGAGAGAGAGTTGAATTGCTGCTCTTGACGCCTCTCTTCTGTAATGATACATCAGAAGTTTGGAGCATGAGGAGGTGATACATCAGAAGTTTTTCAGAGGAATCTGGTTGAATCATGCGGTGATGATTCGCGTTCTCTCTCTCTCTCTATCTTCTCGTTTTTCTTGTACTTTTCTTTGCGGAGGATATGTCCACCTCCTTGTGTGTTTCTTGCTTTTTGCGGTGCTTTAAGCCACTTCAAGAAACGACTCGTACGCTTTCTTGAATTCGACCCATCTGGGAAATTTTGCTCCTTTATGATCTAATCTTTTCAAGTCCTCGTTTTGGCATGGATACTAGTCATCTTCGGTCGAATGATTTGTGAGTAGTCTAGAAGATGAGTGTATTAACTACTGACTTTTAGCTGGATTCGGAAATTCAATTATTTGCAGCTGTTATGAATGCGAAGTGGTGAAGGCCCCCAACACCATCTTAAGTCTTTCTGCAGTTTTCTGAGCTGATTCATTTATACTTACAAAGCCCTAGATTGAACTACGAAAATGATGCTCTCAACGAAGTCCGAGTCCGACATAACCAGTTTAGCACCGTCCTCGCCTTCGAGGTCCCCGAAACGCCCCGTGTACTATGTCCAAAGCCCTTCGAGAGACTCTCATGATGGGGACAAGTCCTCATCAATGCACGCCACTCCGATGTCACATAGCCCCATGGAGTCCCCCTCCCACCCATCGTTCGGGCGACACTCGAGGAATTCTTCGTACAGTCGTTTCTCGGGGATTTTCAGGTCCTCCTCAGGGAGGAAGGGAAGCAGGAAGAGGAATGATAAGGGTTGGCCTGAGTGTAATGTCATTTTGGAAGAGGGTTCTTATGATGAACTAGAGGACAAGGCATTTATGAGGCGATTCCAGGCCTTAATCGCTCTGTGCAGCTTCGTGGTCCTGTTCACCGTGTTCTGTTTGATCATCTGGGGTGCGAGTCGGCCTTACAAAGCAGAGATTACTGTCAAGGTATAGTTTCAATTTTTCTCTCTTAATTTGACAAGGATTTATGTCTGGCTATATATCTAGTGGAAGCAGAAATATTGCTCTGCCACTATCCTAAATGAAAGATTATTGTGAGGAACCTGCATATGTGGTCACGAGTATGAGAATTAGCATGAGCAATTTGGAGAGCAAGCTTTTTGCCTAGACAAGTTACTTCCACTTCCCCACAAAACATGAATGGTGTTCACATTGTCAAGCGAGAGATGGTTTTTTGTGAAGTATGAATAGCATCTACAGCTTCTAAAGAAATCAGAGCCTATTTCTTTAGTTTCAGAAAAAGTGCTGATGAATCTGCATTCTTTACCTCTGAAGTTATGTAATAGGATTTACTTTGTCACACCGGGAAGTATTTGGAAGACCTTTGCAATTTGGTTCCCCTGTTCTTGCCCTTAGATTATGGGAAATGCTGAAGAGGGAGGAATGGAAAATACTAGGGATCTTTTGAATGTAAAATTCAGGTACAGAACAATGAAAAAAGTTCCAACAGCTCAAAGCTAATGATTCAAGGTACCTGTCGTATGGTGGTGGTATATCACTTCCTCTCTTGTTCACGAGTTCTTTCAGTTCACACACACACACACACACATATATTTTTGGTCATATTTCAGTTCACATTTATACCTGCAACAAACTATTACCATAGATGTCTTGGGCTCATAGTTCATATCCCATAGAGCCAGAAACTGGTCATCTTCTTTATTCTTTCTGCATGCTTCTTGTCTAGGTTGCCATTGTCGGCACGATGAGGAGAAAAAAAAAAAAACCTTTTCAAGTCAGAATTCTCCTCTACCTCGATGTTTGATCTGTAAATAGTTCTGAATTTTTCTTTAAAACAAGTCTGTCTGTGTCAACAGTTGTTATTCCAGAATGTCTCCTTCGACTTGTAGACAAATCTTTTATTTAGAAAATCAACTAAAGTGAATTACTTGTGGCGGCACACATGATATCTGAGAATGGATAGACACAGCCACTGCCAAAAGATTAGTACAGGGAAAGAGATATTCACTGTCCCGATGATTAAAAGGTCTTTATGCACCGACTACAAAATTTAGAGGAAGAAGAGAAGTGATGATATGCTGGCTTTTTCTTCCTTTGCAGAGCTTGGTGGTGAGTAACTTCTATGTTGGGGAGGGTTCAGATTTCTCTGGGGTTACGACCAAGATGCTGACCTTCAATGGATCTCTGAGGATGAGTGTCTACAATCCGGCAACATTATTTGGCATCCATGTGAGCTCTACGCCTATCAATCTCGAGTACTTGGAGATCACCGTTGCCACTGGACAGGTGAAAACTTTCTCCATCATGTGCTTCTTTAGATGTCTTAGAAATGCGAGACCACAAGATAAACAACGAAATTGGTTCTAGAGTTATATTAAGCCAGACTACTCACAAACTACTTGAGCTTAATTTGTTGGACTCGTGCTAGATTAAAATTTTTGTCAAGTTTGAGGTTCATAACACTTTGACCATCATGATTAGGGAACCTAAAAGAGTAGTCGACTTTCAATAGCATATCTATAGTACGTACAAACATATAACTGTTGAATTCTGTTTCGACATGAAACTGGAGTTCAGGCTTGAATTCCAGTTCAAGCCCTTCTTTAGCTTAGTCTACCGCTTTGTTTTGGATAATCATGCCGAAGTTGAGTAAAGCTCGACCATGTGGAGCACTGAATTGAGTTGAGCTCAAGTTCTAATGAATTAAGGATGAGTCAAGCGCCTCTTTTGAGCAGTGAATTGTGTTGACTCAACTTGAATACACTTTTTGCTGTTTATATGACTTGTGAGCTAAGCAAAGGCCAAAGGAAGATATTGATCTATTTGATTAGAGCTACACATTTTCCATGGCAATCCATGAAAGCAGATTTTGCTTGAATGAATTGATCTGCTACAACCCATCGAATTTTTTACTTTCTTAAAAAGTGCCAAATTCTCATCTCGTAGCAACTGCTACTTGACTTGCACGGTTGCAGCTGAAGAAGTATTATCAACCTCGAAAGAGCCGTCGCACAGTACTGGTGAACTTGGAAGGCATCAAGGTTCCTCTGTACGGGGCCGGATCGAGCTTAACGGTTTCACAAAATGGAGGCGAGGAGGTCCTGTTCACGCTACGGTTCGAGATCCGTTCGCGAGGTGATGTGGTCGGGAAGCTCGTGAGGACGAGGCACCGAAAGCGAATCACCTGTCCGGTCACGATCGACTCCACCAGTACCAAGCCCATAAAATTCAAGAAAGATTCCTGCACATACAATTGATGCTTGTTGCCTCTACGAACCTATATGAACGCTACAACATTCCCACCTGCGTTTCTTGCTTCGCGAGTCGTGGTTGCCGAGGGTCGAATGGCTTGTGTTTAGAAGAGAACGTTTTCATGTTAAGAACTGCTGTCGTATTTTTTCCTTGCAAGGTGCTTGACATGGCAAATTAGCAATGGCATGAGAGATGATTGAGATGTGTATATCCGTGTCGACCATGAGCTCGTTTCAATGGAAGTGACGAAACTCTCCTTTGCTTACTCGTTAAATCCGTAAAGCTACCTGATTAGAGCCATGCCTCTAATTGACAGTTTATTAATTATGGACATAACCTATCCGCAAACTTAACTAATTATAAACAGAAATAATGTTTTAGTTCTGACTAATGCCAAACCCAAAATAATAAGCTCGAGTTTTTAATATTTTGACAACACTTACATACTTCTTTTCGGGAATGTGACTACTTACACAATAATATACCTTACAAAGGATTGATTATTAGGTGACATACTTAGCTTTTTTCACTATATATTGGTAAATGCGTTTTAAGTAATTCGATGAATATGAGCAAGCAAATTTTCGTAACTAGCTAATATCCCGGTCAGAATCCAATCACAGACATGCTGTCCTCATCCCAAATAGGAAAATCTGGGATAAGTTACTTTATAAAAAGTCCTGGTTGATCAGGCAAGAGCCGCTGTTCTACCGTAAATTCTTACATGTTCAACTGGCAGGCGACTCGCTTTTACAGATAAAGAATCGCTAATCGCGCCTTTTCCTGCGCTACGAACGCCATCGAACATTGTCGTTTCGGCACCGAAAGCTCTTCCAAAAAGTCCCTGAACTGCACGTTCCATCTATCATCGCCGCTACTTCTCTCTCTCTCTCCTCCATTCTTGGTTCTACACTGATCTGCAAGATCTTAAACCCTGAATACGGGGTCAAGATCTCATTTTTTCCTTGAATTTGCCCCGAGTTCGTGAAAAAGCAATGGTTTTGGGAAAACCCATTTCGAGATTCGCCCTTCTGACGCTGACCATTTTGCTATTACTCAGTCTCGCGATCGCCGAACCCGTAGAGAAAGAGAGCGTCGACGATGAAGATTTGGAGGGGATCGAGGAACTGTTAGCTCTAGATGACGAGGCGGAGCAAGAGCAAGAAACGCACGCGAAATCTTCCGAGGCTGAGGTACTGACAAGAGCGCAGAGAATAGTGCTCGAGCTCAATAGCGACAGTGCGAAGAGAGTGATCGAGCAAAACGAGTATGTTATTGTTCTGGGCTATGCTCCGTGGTGCGCGAGGAGTGCCGAATTGATGCCGCAGTTCGCGGAGGCTGCGAACACATTGAAAGCATTGGGGAGTTCGGTTGTGTTGGCCAAGCTCGATGCCGAGAGATACCCAAAAGCGGCTTCGGTTCTCGAGATCAAAGGCTTTCCCACCTTGCTTCTGTTTGTCAATGGGACTTCTCAGGCTTACACTGGTGGATATTCTGCGTAAGTTGTTTTTCCAGTTCAATCTTGGCTGTTGTTTGGACATTAGTACTATGCGGTAAAGCTTTGCGTGATACCATGTGCGCGTGGACGGCTGCCTTTGATCCGACCGGAGTTATAGACTTAAGTCAGGTATAAGTCTTAATATTATCTCGTTGTGATATGACGAAGAAGAAGAGAAGAAAGAACTTTCTTTGTTGAAATTAGTTTAGCAGCCTCCCACCACTTCGTTTCTGTTTGTGCTCAATTGTTTCCAGTTGATTGAAAGTTCACCTTAGTTGAAGTGCACTACATTATCTTTCTCTTTGTTTATTTATTTACTTGTTTATATATTCAGTTTGACTAGTGATAGGATTTGCAATCAGACTAGCCTATGTGACTGATGATGTTCTTTTTCTTTTTATCTTGCTGTGTTAGTATGTTGGTGGCATTGGCTTTAGTTACTAAGTTATATTGCTGGAAATTTACATCAATATAGTGTTTCTCGTGACTGGTGCAGTTGTTATATGGCTATTGTATTGAGCTATCTGAATTTATTATGGAACAGGGAAGAAATAGTGATCTGGGCAAGGAAAAAGACTGGTGTGCCAGTTATTAGGATAAACTCAGTGACCGAAGCAGAAGAGTTTCTGAAGAAGCATCATATGTTCGCCGTTGGTGTTTTTGAGAAATTTGAGGTACTCATATGTCTACTTTATTTTTATGGATGTGATCGGATTACTTTATGAAATAGACTGTTTGACATATGGAAGTAAAAGTTGAATGTAGCTAGTCCATTTTTGCGTTTATTATTCGTTTCACCTAATGTCATTCTTTCTCCTAAAGGTGCAAGCTACAACCTGATCTTTGAACTTTGTTTAATCAAACTATTGATTCCACTTGAGGTTTCATGGATGCCACGTTGAAAGTTGTAGCCCATCGGTTTGCTTGGTTTGGCTGCATGTGCGCCAGTCCTTAGTTTAAATTAACCTTTAACAGAAAAGCTCTCTGTTGATATGTGTTCTTATGTGTTGATGCTTTGCAACTATATCTAATTCCTGCCTGCCAATTGACTGGCCTGATAATTACAGATCCTATTGTTTCTCATTACTTTCACTCACCTGGAATAAAATTCTCTCCTGCAGGGTCCTGCTTATGAAGAATTTGTTAAAACAGCAACAGCCGACAATGAAATCCAATTTGTAGAAGTCAGTAACATTGAGGCTGCACGTGTTCTTTACCCGGATATTATATCTTCTAGCTTTTTCCTGGGCATTGTCAAAAGTGAGCCAGAAAGATATGCTGGATATGGTAGGTAGCAACTTCTTTTTCAGTTGAATTCTGAATGCTCAATCTGCTGTGGTGTTCCTATAAAGGCTTAATGCATGTATGGTTGCCTTTTTCCAGGGTGCTTGTTATATTAATAAAAAAGTGGACATGTAAAACAAAGCTCGATCCGCTTTTTTTCTGACAATTGCAAGCAAACCTCACAAGTACACTAAAATTTGATTATGCAGAAGGAGCCTTTGAAATGGAAAAGCTGCAGCAGTTTTTGGATCATAACAAATTTCCCTTAGTTACCAAATTGACTGAGCTTAATTCCGTCAGAGTTTACTCCAGTCCCATAAACCTCCAGGTGCTGTTTTACGAGGATTTGAATATGCCTTTTGTTAACCTTTACTTTCTATATCTTGCTTTGATTTATATCCATTTATGAAGTATTTGTCAGTTGAAAGCTTGGAGAGTTTGGTGTGCTGTGCTTTTTTTCTTTTTTCCTGTGTTCTTGGTTAGCCTCATTTCATCAGTTCTTAGTAAAATATTCAGCAGCAATTGCACTGGTTGATATCTTAACATATTTCAGCTCTTAAGCTTTGCGCTTGGTATGAGAAAATAACCATGGAGTTTCTCTATCGACTCATCAGTGACATGTATCCTTTTTCCAGCTTTTTGTGTTTGCTAAGGCTGAAGACTTCAAGGATCTTCATGAGCCTCTTCAAGATGTGGCAAGAAAATTCAAGTCAAAGGTACACAATTCAACTGATATGAATTTTCATGACTCATTTGCACAGCATGACATGAGGCAAAGCACCAAATACAAAGAGAAAAGCTATTTTGACATGACACGATACACTTAACACTTAGTCCGATTCAAGTTAACATGTTCCCCCCTTAAGTCTAACAATTTGATTTGTTAAATGAGGGTAAGAAGTTTTGATGCTAATATGGATGGATACGAATCACAAGCATGATTATGACAATACTGACATGAATCGCCAAGCCTACTATTGAGTGACCATAATCTGCTAAAATTAAACTTTTTTCCTATGGTGGCAATGGTTTTCTAACTCCATTTTGGGATATAGATAATGTTTATCTATATCGACATTGCAGACGAAAACCTAGCGAAGCCCTTCTTAACTCTTTATGGACTTGAAGACACGGAGGATACTGTGGTTAGTTTCCTATTACTTCACAGTCAATGCTGAGGACCTTTGTTATGGATCTACTATAATGAAATTTTGTTTTCTTTTGCATGCCTAACTAGGTGGCTGCTTTTGATAACAAAATCAGCTCCAAGTATTTGTTAGAGACAGATCCAACCCCAGCCAATATAGAAGTAACCTCTTCATTTCTTGTGGTTATTCTCTTGGAAAATGTTCCTTACCTACTGGACTAAGAAGTTTATCTGGATTTGCTTTCATAGGATTTCGGCTCAAAATTTCTCCAGGGTTCATTATCGCCTTACTTCAAGTCTCAGCCAGTACCGGACAATGTGAGTATGCCTATTTAATATGAGCAAGATGCTATGGGAAAGTCTGTCCATGCATCAGTAGCCACTAATGTTATTTGCCCTAGTCTCTTATCTACTTGATGTCTGTAATAGTCTTGGGGCCTAATAGCATGAAGGTTGCATAGGCCATTTGCAAGTGCATGTATCAATTAGGCTACTGCAATTGTCTTTGGATGCAAAACCAGCTGAAACTAGGTTTATGAAGAATAACACAATCAGCTGCCAACTTTGCAGTTCCTCTCTTCCTCCACATTGTTTTCATTTTTTTGTTTTGTTACTTTTGCAATGTCCTGCTCTGATGATCACGCGTAAATACATCACAATCATGCAAGCGTCGTGAAAAGTGAATATCTCTGTCTGTATGTTTTATGTATCAGTCAACATTTTGTTATAAAAGTACTGTAGGTTAATTTGTCTGCCTCCATCAGCTCACTTGACATTGTGCTTGTGCATTTGTTTTTTTCTAATAACTTAATATTATCTAATTTTTTTTTTGGTAAGGATATTATCTAATTTATGCTTTCAATTTTGCAAATAGCAGAAAGAGGCAAGCATCCAGGTTGTTGTGGGAAAGACATTTGATGACATAGTTTTGAACAGTCCCAAAAATGTCTTTCTTGAGGTACTTGTTTTTCAACTCTCATAGCTTAGTTTACTTCACTCATTTGTATATAGTTTATGAAAGTCACCTGCGCCATTTTGAAATATGATCTAGTGAAATATTATTCTCTTTTATTGACCAGTATGAAGTAGCCACAGCAAACTAATCTAAGCATTGCTGTAAAATTCTCCTTTCACAGGTTCACACACCTTGGTGCATCAACTGTGAGACTACAAGCAAGCAAGTAGAGAAGTTAGCTAAGCACTTCAAAGATTTGAATAATTTGGTTTTTGCGAGGATTGATGCTTCTGCAAATGAACATCCAAAATTACAGGTAGTTAACATGTTCTTGTCTTGATATTTAGAATTTTTCTAGTCTCTCGAAGGATACATTAAAGATCGTGAATTTTCTTTTTGAGTATATTGGAAATTTACATATTGAGTTATTGATGAAGTGCATGTATAAAATCATGCTTGGAATCAAAAACATTTTGGCTGCCAGATGAGATGGCTGATGTCGTGATAGACAGATGATGATTCTTAAAAGCAGCTTGTCCTTATAAAGCAAACAGGGTTTGAACTTTTGTAGCAGTACGGGGCATTACTTAACATTAGTGATATAATAACATAACGAGCAACCACTTTTTCTTGGGAAAGTTGCATATTTATAGTGTATTTGTCTCTGCAGGTGGTTGACTATCCGACGCTCCTATTTTACCCCGCAAGTGACAAAGTTAATCCGGTATTTTATGTCCCCAAAAGAGTTCATTAATTATTTTTGCCTCTTCAAGTCATCTGATACATGATATACTGTTTTTGCAGATAAAGGTCTCTGCGAAATCAAGCGCGAAAAATATGGCGAAGGTCATCTCAAAACATTTGAGGTCCAGCGATGATGGCCCAAAAGATGAATTGTAATTTATATGTGGCGATGAAAGTATAGAAATTAGAAATGGGGGATTCTTAAATAGTTCCGATCTTTTCCTTTGTTTGAAAAGGAGATTTTTAGCATTCTTTCTATCATTTAACTGTGTACAACCGATGGATAGAGTGCCTTGTTGCATTAAAGATATGCATAGGTCATAGTACTTTACACCTTACACACATGCGAGGATTCTTAGTCCTCCGATTATCTTTGGCAAGAATTTGTTTGAAAGAACTCAAATGTCTTGTTTAGGGAATTACATATTTTGCAACAAATTCTCTGTTATACCGAATTTTTCTTAGGCATTTGAGTTGTGCCTTGGAATGGAATCAACTTGGGTCAACCCAAAGAAGAGATTTAGAAGAGCTGACACCTGTGAGTTAGACCTTTTGTGAAACATGAGCATGCTTATTTTCTCTGTTGAACCAAATACCATTCAGGAAACATTACTAATTTGCGGTTTCAATGATTAGCTCATATTTTATTCCACCTGTATTTCGGAACTGAATTGCAACTGCCGTTCAACTGGTGGTCTGGCTTACGTACTCTTCATTTTTTGTTTTTTATTTTCATTTCAATTGATTAGGTTGAATCAGTATTCGTTTACTTTGAAACTAGCCCAACTGTCGATGTCAATGGTGGCTTCACTTCCTCTCTCTTTTTTGGCCAGGGGAGCACATTTAACTAGTAATAATAAGTAGGGATAATTTCACAAATGGCTCATGAATTTTGACTCAATATACAATAACATTTCTGAATGTGATTGTCAAACTTTAGTTCAATAATCTTTTTGTATATGTTCAATTTAATTTCTAGATCATATGAAAATATCTAATATTATCATTTGATTAATATTGAACAATTATTTTATATTGTCGAAGGACTAAATTAAACATGTGTCTAAAGTTCAAGGATTATATTAAATAAATTAAAAAATTAGAAATGACATTGTATGTTGGATTAAAATTCAAAAGCTATATTGGACAAATTCAAAATTCAAAAACAACATTACACATTAATCAAAATTCTGAGATTATTTGCATCATTTTCTCCCATAAGTACTAGGAGCAGCGATTGTTTAACTAGAAATGTCTTGGCACCTGATCATGAAAATGGAGACGGCTGTGCTATCGATATCACCTCAAACGAAGTCTTCTTAGTTCAACCGATTCACGAACACTGATGGGGACCGACACAAAATTAGTACAATCAGATGGACAAAGAGCATCCACGTACACTGATTGGGGTTGACACAAAATTTGTACAATCAGATGGACAAAGAGCATCCTGGGACAAAGATCTAATCAGTACGCCAGATATGTCACCAATCAGGTCAGCCTCAATCAATCAACAAAAATTAAGGGTGTAGTTATGGCCGGCATAGAGTAATCTAGCCGTTAAACCGCAGTGGTTTTGCTCGAGACTTTAGCTAACGCAAGTCAACAAAAAGCAAGTTCCCCAGTCAACTAGGAAGGCACTACATGTAATCGTCCTGAATGACAAAATTTATTGCAAATGACATGACAATAAGTTTTCACTTCAAAGAAGAAGAATAGTAAAATACTGGAGGAGAACAACAACAAAAATTATAGTTGTATCAAGAATCCGCTGAGCACAAGTCCTCGAATCCCATGTACTCGTGATTCTCTATTTTCTCGATCATGTCCACTATGCCGACCCCGCCTGTCAAAACAAAGAGGAATGATTCATAACAGAAACATTGCATAAATTTGCAGATGGAATGGGGACATTTATCCTAGTAATCTCAAAATCAGTTTAGAATTCAAATTGCAAGTCGAACAATTTGCGGCTGTGAGGCACATACCTAGGGATATCGCACTCACGAAAATTGTGAAGGCGAGGATGAAAATAATCAAAGATGCTCGCCCTAGAATGGCTATTATCCTTCTGACAACGTGTTGCCCTGCGAAGGCAGCAACTGTTGCCACCGCCACGAAGTAGAGAGCTGCAAAGAACAACCGAAAGATTAGCATATTTAAATTTCAATGAGCAGATCTCCCAAGATGTAAGTATACTATTCGTACTAATGCCCTTGAAAGTAAAGCAGCATTTGAAACAAGCCATACCATAGGGAACTGGAAAACGTTTTAGGAGGTAATATTCTACAACAGACATGGACGAGGAAAATGTCATGGCAAAAGTGGCTGTGGCGCTCGAGACCTGCAGGACAGGCAGAAGATATTTCAATTGAGACGTCATAAAATCAAGATAAAATGAAACAACTAATGATCTATAAGAAGTCTATATCTGAAGAAAATTCTCTTGCATTTTCTCTCAGATGTCTCTCGACTAGCTTGCTTCTCAAAGTGGAACATTTTACTCAAATATAACTCATCTTTCCTGAATATCTGAAGAATTTTAATTAGATTAAATGATTTTCTATGGAACCAAAATCTGGCATCTTGCTTAAGTTTGATGATGAGAAAGTAATAGTGACCTGAGGAGGGATTCCCAGCTCGAGAAAAAGTGGCCCCAAAATGAATCCTCCACCAAGACCAAGCAATCCACCAACCATACCCGCTAATATGCCAAAGCCGCAATACAGGATTAGCTGGTGAATTTTCCAGTTAGCACCTACTTCGCCCCTGGAAGCTATCACTCTCCGCCCTGTGTACAAGTTATAAGCCTCATACCCAGAAACTCCGACAGCGACCGGTATCTGAATAGCCAAAATATTGACTTTGTTGAGAAATCTCATCTGGAAGGAAAACCTAAAAATTTGCACCTGTTTACGTTTTGTAGGTATTTACTTACCTGCAGAAGATTTAAAACCCAGTATAGGGCTGAACAGGTGGTTGTGTAATTCTGTTCACAACATAGAACTACCGCATCAGTAATGGTCTTTAAGTGCAAAAACACAGTATAATGTTGACAACTTAATCAGATAAAATTTGGAACCTTTCCAATTTCCAATCCAAGTATGGCGACCCAGACAAAAACGAGAAGCCCTAGTTCCTTCCAGTAGACATTCTCCAGAACAGGAGCCTGGATTGCAATAAAATTCAGTTGTAGACCAGTTAACTATGGGAAATAATGGTCGGAGTTTTCTTACCTCAGTTCTTTTGGGTTCGTTACTTTCTGTCTCATTGCCATTATTTGGCTCTCCCGGTAGGGGTCTGTACTCTGCTTCCCCAGCTCCATTCCCTATTGAAAAACAGATTGACAGCATTTCAGGTTTTAATGTATCACATACAAGAATGGTATGAACCAGAAAATGCCAGAGGGTCATTTTTTTCACCTTTTAAGTATTGATTTTTTTTCATAAGTGAGATGTTCCAACAGATGAGATGGAGATTAAAACAAGATGCTAGATCAACTCACCGTTTGTTTCCAGTCGTCTAGCAGCCTCCTGAAAATCAAAGATAAGCAATGATTAGTTGGAGGAGAATGAATAATAAATAGCAAACTACTCAAATAAGCTGGTTAAGGATAAAGATGATGGGATATAGATCACCTTCTTGAGTATTGTTTCTTTTTTCCAAGTTTCCACACCTTTCAAAAACGCTTTTGTTGAGGTGCCTGCATATAAATATTGTTAATTACAACACTTGAGCCCGAAAAGAATATCCATAGAAGGTTGAACTTGAGACAAGCACTACCTAAGAAAAGAATGATTAACAAAACCGTGATCATCCAGTCGGCAAATATGACATTGAAGGCGACTCCAATGCTGATTCCAAGCACCAACATTGGCTGGAAAAGAAGTGCCAAGTCATAGTCAATGATTGGCAGCTCAAGTGTGGGATGCCTCAACTTAAGGTTGTAATAAACAGTAGATGCTGCTGCACCCATGATCATACCTGATCAAACACAAACAATAGTATTAGTTTGGGATATTAAATTAAACAAAACACCTCCTGAGATGTATCAGTACAACTCGTTTCACCCTTTGACAATATATGTAACAAGTAAATCATTTGGATGTGTCTATCCAACCAAGGCCATTGAGTCATGATTCATTTGTATGCCTCGCGGAATGAAGGCAAAGACCATTGACCGATCTGATGAAACAACTCAGACCGGTACATTTCAAAATGTAATCTCGGGATTTAACACTATCAAGAAAAATCTCAGAAATAGCTTGGTCAGAAAAGCAGAAAATTTTGGTGCAAAGTACGATCCTGGATGGTTTTATTGAATCTTAGGGCTATTGACCTTGTTCATGGTGAGACAAATTTTGCAAAATTAAGAAACTCATGCTCAAAGAATTTGTCCCTGATGATACTTCATCCAAAAGAAGTAATCGATGTCTTACATTTTGATATAGCTGTTGACGATTTGGCATCGAAACCAATGATCAAAGTGAGCATGGGAACAAAAATTCCACCGCCCCCAACTCCTCCCACACTCCCAAATGCTGCTCCAAGAAATCCAATTATCGATCCAACCACAATCTTCCAGCCAAATTCCATTTCCTGCGGAGACAGTGCAATAATTTAGGGAGATTGTCAGTCCATGAATGGCTTTAAATCAGAATTTCACAATCTTTAGCAGATCAAAAAGAACACGACAAAGTTTGCATACTGCTGCCGATGCATTTTAACTCATCTTCAACTACTCCTTTTTTCTTTGTGAATCAGAAAGAACGGAACAAGAATTAAGAACCTATCGACTAAGGTTTCCTTCTGGATATCAACATAAATTCCTGGCTAACTCGAATAGAGCAAAAGAAAAAGCCAACCAATGAAATCGACCAAAAGATCCATCCCAAAATGTACTAAGCTCACTAAATGAGCTTTCAGCTAAAGCTGAGCATTTTAAAGTTTCCTTTCCAGACTCTCCCTTTGCTTCCCGCATTTTTCTAAGATCCTAATAACGACACAACCAAATCCAATCCAAAATAAGTAAAAGGAAGAATTGCCTTACCGGCCAAACACGCGTATAACCCAATCTTCCCTTTTGCCATAAGAAATTGAGTACAGCCTTGGCGAGATCCATTTTAGATTCTCCATTTCTCCTACTTGGACCTTCTTTTCTCCCATCTTCTCTTGCCGAAACAAAGACTGAAGCTCCGACAAGAGACGCAATCACTATCATTGCAAAACATCTCCAACCCAACCATTCTTTTCCAGTCCCAGCCATCATTTCCAAATTCTACAATCCCAAAATTCTCTGCAACTTATTCCCAAGAACCCAAAACCAATTTACCCAAAAGGAATGCAGAAACCGAGAATCAAGAAAAGAATCAGCGGAGCAACTACAAATGTGAACTCGAGACTAGCGCACGACTTTTCTACAGCTCTCTTCCATCATGAACAGACTAACAACCGACCAATATTCCCCACCTTGTTCACCCAGTCGTGCAGGATGCACTCATAAAAACAAGGAACAGAGAATTATTTCTACTCTCTCTCTCTCTTCAAGTGAGGAACTTTTCACTGAGAATGCTAGCAAGAAACCGAGACCTCAAGCTTGAAACAAGACCCAGTTGTTCTCTTTGAGCAAACTGGATATAAGAGTGTGGAAAAATCTTTCCTAGGTAGGTTTCGCTCCAAGCCAAGGACAATAACGAGCCTAGCGTATGGGCGAGACTGCTGGGGGAGTGGTGAGAAGAGGATGATGATGATGATCTCGCGGGGGACTTTATTGCGGAAGGACCTCGAGCCGCTCGAGTCGCTCGAGTCTCTCTCTCTCTTTCTAGTTCTACCTGTCGTTCCTCGGTCTCCCAGCTCATTCCAAAATTTACGTTGGGTTCCACAGGAAAACCACCCGCCAACCCAATTGGGGATGAAACGGACCTAGTCATGCATTGCAAATTACTTGGGTCTTCTTCAACTTTTATTTTTCCCTTCTTCTATTGGGTATTTCCCCTCTGTTTCCCACGTTTAGGTAGAAGATTCGGTGAGCCGCCGTTGCGTCTCTGGCGTCCTTCACTCGAATTAAAGGGGGTTCGGTCGTTCGCTCTGGGTATCCAATCTAGCTCGTCTCAAGAAGGGTAAGGCTCTTCGAAAGAACAAGAGACACTTTAAAAGGATAGATCTTGTAAGGCAAAATTTCATAAAAAAGTTTGAAGTATCTTTATTTTTTCAAATAATGATTAAAAGGGGATATTATTTCAAATAAGGACATGAAATTGCTAAATAATCTCAAATAACGGCCTTTGAGCGGTAGTGACTATTCTAGCCACCGGAGAATGAGTATTTTGATCAAAAAAATTATAATTGTATTTTAAAAATTTGTTAATTTTTTTCCTTCTTTTTTTCTTCCCTTCCCTTAACATGACCATTGCAAATGGAGGGCACCCGCCTCAGGCGAGGGCCGCCCTCACCTAGGCAAGTGTCACCCTTGCTGGCATTAGGCAAGGGCAAGGGTTGCCCTTGCCTAAGTCAGGTGACCCTCGCTGAATCTAGTAAGGGACACCTTCGCCCTCACTTGAGTTTGGCTTCTCTCTGCCATGGCCAACAGAGGGAAAAAGGGAAACAAAAAAAGAAAAAAAGAAAAAATTTTAAAAAGCGAAAGATGAAAACGCTCTACAACCGGAGAGGTTAGACTTCTTTTTGAGACTTATGTGTCTATTTCATGCCTTCATTTGAATCAAATTCCACTTTAAATCCTTTTTTAAAAAAATGAGAACACTTCAAGCCCTTATTTAATGTTATTTCTTACGCAACTTCCATTGAAATTATGCATAATTGAAGAGCAATTGCCCAAAATTGCCATGATAGATGAAAAATTGTGAGCCAATTTTTCCAAACTTAATAATTAGATGCCCTTTTCGACATTGTCCGTGATCTTACGTGTCCTTTGTGAAAGAATTAGTAGGTCTCAAAAGATCTCGCGTTGCTTGTGGACGAGATTTACATGCTCTTCATATACATGTGGTCTCTCTTTAATTTGACTTAGACTTTCTTCAATTGTACCAAGTCGGGTATTGTCATTTTTATAAATATGTGGTCTTCCTTCATTTATTAATTTAAGCTTTTGGGTTAAACTTTCTAGATATAATTTTCCACTCTTTGTATTTTTAATTTAAAGCTTGTTTTACAATCGAAATAAATGTCCAACAATCATGACGCAGGACCACATTGTGGTCCTCGATGATTAACAAATGCCAAATGGTACAACCAAACCACATCGAACTTACTGGATGTTAACCCTGATCGGGACAACACCAAAATGTGGTCAAATTTCCCTTTCCACTTTCGAGCGAGGGGCATCCTCGGGACCACGAGACTGGGTCGTCGTCACCACGTCATTTACGTGCCAACATTTGCATATTACCCAAAACGTTAGTATGGGACTCACTCTTCCTCCTCCAAAAACCATTTCGATCCAACCATTAGTATGGTTTCTTGCACTCCAATGCCCCGTCCCAATGCCCTCCAATATTTGACCTCCGAAACAATAAGAAAACAAAGCAGGTCGGTTGAGCTTCAGAAGAAGCTTTTGACCCTGATTACTTGCCCGTACCAAGGGCCACCAAATTCGCGATTACTTAATTTCTCGATTGCGTTACGGCTAAACACCAGTATGCAGACGTAACATGGATCCACCAGGCGCTTCCACGTACGGATAGAAACAAATCCCCCGATTACAGGCTGCTTTGATGGGCCACTCGGCTTGCACTTCGTGAATCACGCGGCACCAAGACGGGATCCCCCGGCGTCTCACCAAAGCAATGGGAAGACTTTCAGCGGTCCACGCCCACGTTGTCTAAAACTCGGGGCTCGATTTCTTGTACCATCGGCATCATTAATTTCACACACCGTCCACATCGGTGGGCTATACGGCGAGGGGTGATTCGTGAATCACGCGGGAGGAGACGCTGCGTACTGTGCAAGGAGTGTGCATGCAAAGTGAAACTAGGATCCCTTCCCCCATTCGGCAAGGTCGATTCCTTTTCAATCCAGCATCGGAGGTTTGAACCGAAGTCGATCGCTTGCGTATCTTTACCGGAAGTGCCATTACTGGCAATCTTAAGGGGACCCTCGATCGAAGAGGTCAAGATTCCCTCCTCTATAAGAGGAAACAGGCGTCGCATTCCTTCTAATTATTGCCATATCGAGCGCCTTCTTCGCGGTAACTTCACATCGAGCAATCACCTCGAGCGTGGCCCTTGTTTTTCTCTAACACACGTCCACGCCAGCTCACGTCAATTACTTGTAATTAGCTTAGCGTTCAAATGGGACAACTAGAGCTGTTTCGATGGGAGTTGTCGGCATTTCCTTTCTTGCAGTCGTCGATGAATCGCACCTGGACTTCCGACTCCGTCTGAATGCGCCACAACTGCCCCCGTCTGCGTTTAGATTGATTACCCGAAAATGGTGTGTATATTTCTTGAACGAGGGGACCAAAGATATTCTTCACATGGACAAATCCCAAGTTTTTTAATCAGCTGAATCGGATTCAAATCACAAGGACGAGATGAGTCAGGCTCCGTGTCCACGAGGAGAGCTGATCGATAAGGGCCATGGGGTTTGAGATCTTGACTGGCAGTTGGAGATGTGCCCATGCATAGTACAGAATCAAACAGACATTCACCAGCATGAAATTGACAATCAGCAATCGTCCCATGCTGAAAACTCCTTGTGTGGCTGCAGAGTCTCTTGAGAGGATCAAGCTATCGAGCAGCATGGAATACTCATGAGGCATTTGACGGGAATTAGAGTGTCGTTTCCTCAGCACCGAGAGTAAATGAACCCACATGCAATTGGATCGGTCGGTTCAATCATTCAAGAGTGATGCCCGCGTCAGGTTATCAGCATCACCGGGTGCAAACGGCCTCGTGTTTGGATTCTTATTAGGGATGAGCGTGATTCCAAGATAGAATCTGGAACATGAGAACTGCATCGGTAGGAACTTATAAGAATAGATTCTAGGTTTTAAAATTTAGGGAAATTATTTTGACAGGTAAGTTCTAGATTCTAGGTTAGTAGAATTTGAAATCTATAACTTAAAACCTAGAACAAGTTTTTGTATTTTTCTTGGTCTATACCTTCACGTGATCCTATAGGGGTGAGCACATCGGACCGCCCAAACCGAGAACCACCCGGACCGGTCGGTTTGCTCCGGTTCCCAGGAGCATCGGTCCGGTTCCCGGTTCCATAAAAATGGAACTGATGATTTTCGGTCCAGTTCTCGGTTTCGGGGGGAACCGGACCGGACCGACAATTTTCTATTTAAAATATATTTTTTAAATTTCTTAAAAAATGCAATAAACCCTAAAATAATAATATTTCTAGTATTTTTTTAAATTTTTAAATTTTTTTTGGCTAAGTGGTTGATCCTATTGGACCCGACCGGTCCGGTCCAATTCTTGGTCCTAGGACTGTTCGGTCCGGTCCACGGTCCCAAAAAATGAGAACCGGTTCTACCTTGGAACCGGACCGAACCGGGAACCGATCACCCCTATGATCCTGTAGTATTCTATGACGTTTAATAATGAATATATAATTTGAAACCACTAATCTAAACTTCCATTTTATAATTGGGAATTTTATATTGTTAATGCTTCATATTTTTTTATGTGTCTAAATATAAGTTATGGTAAGTGAATTGTAGTAGCAAGTGATGGTAATTAAAGGTAATAATATACTGCAATTGTTCAATCAATAATATCAGTGGAACCTGCGTAAACCCTGGAACCTATGACATGGTAGGTTCTAGGATGTACACGGTAAGTTTCAGGTTCCAAAAAATAAATAGCCTATTTCAATGGGTAGATTTTAGGTTTCAAATAGAACTTATACGGAACCTAAAACCGCTCATCTTTAATTATTATGCAGTACTCCTGTTCATGTTTCGCCTTATCTACATGATTGACGGGGTGCTTCACATGTCTATGTTGGTTTGTATGAAAGCGAGCCCCTCCTCGAATAAATAAACGAAATAAGCACGTCGATGATGCAGTTGAGGAATAGATAATTGAAGAAACGGGATCCGGCGAGTGCATAAAATAGCATAAATGCTAGTCTCTGCATGTCACACTAACAGCTAATCCTAGCTAAGTAGCAGGATCCGATTGTTGACCAAGCCAGGATCCATGTGATAAGCACTCAATAAAATATGAGATTTTAGTGTAGCAGGTACTTCAATGTCAGCATATGGATCTAAGTCCAAGACCAGTAGCAGTTCAATGATCTTATTGAACCACCATGCCCAATCGTCAACCCATCTAGGTTTCTTTTGGTTGTACACTGCACTTCTGACCCACTAAACAATTTGAGCTTGTGCATCAGGTGAGAGTATCTTAGCTGTGAAATCCCGTTGCCTCGGATTGTGAATGTGATCTGACAAGGTGAGTAATTAATCCTTTGTTCGGACGATATCCTCATGTGCTCACTTCGAACGCTAGGTAATTTGCGCGTCAAGTGAGAGTATCTTAGCTGTGAAATCCTGTTGCCTCGGATTGTGAATGTGATCCGACAAGGTGAGTAATTAATCCTTTGTTCGGACGATATCCTCATGTGCTCACTTCGAACGCTAGGTAACTAGAGTACTTCACGAATCATAGGTTTCTTTGGAAGGAAGCGGCAAATTCAACTTCCTAGGGGCAAAATGCAGAGTGTTACGTTGTAAGAACATTCGATATCCAAACAGCAGCGTCGCCACTTTGGAAAGACTTCACCGCGGCCATCGTTGCTATTTCGACTTCTCACCAACGCTAATCAAGTGGATGTTGCACACTTTCAGCTGAAGGGATCGAGCCATTTGAAGGGGGGATACAAGGTCATACATCATGCCGGGCTGGCCAAGGGTATGGATCCAAAGCGTAGTTTAAGAAAGAAAAGATTTCTTAAAGATCTCCCAGGACCATCTCAGCCGTACGTATATAAGCTGTCTTCAACCCTCTGAAGACCACGTGAAATTGTCCTGTGCATGTCCTGCCAAACAATAACCACACACGTACGTGTCACTGGCCTAGCTCGAAAAGGATTATCATTCATCATCCAACGATGTCCACTCGTGACTTTTGCACTATGTAGGATGGAGCCACTAAAAGTACAGCGATTTGATAACCTAAGGCCCCTAGGGTGGGCCTAAAGAAAACAGCATAAACATGAGATGGCATTAAACAGTCGTTTGCTCGTACTTTGAAGGTGAAAAAAGGCAATTTTTAGGCTCAGCAGTTTATCTTCATGTTCATAGTAACAGTTCAAAATGAATCTAGAAAGATAATGGAGACTCGGCAATGGCTACAGCAAGATGACAGCATGTCGTTCCAAATGCAGTTTTCAAAATGAGAAACGACAAAGTAAAAACCAAAAAAGTAGGGAGTAAATTGGACGTGCGAATCTCTAATGTCAAAATTTGGGGAATGATATTTAAATGTCAAAAGTTCATAAATGTACACTTAAGTGCTAAAATTCGAATAAAAAATGATCAATTAAGTATCAACAGTGAAAAAATCGACCAAACTATCACGTTTTATTTTCTAGCGATTTTATTTACTGACGGCACAATTTTTTTCAAAATAAAATATCCATGTGGAAATTTTTAAAAAAATTGTCCATGTGGCAAAAAAAAAAAGTCATACCAAAAAAAATTAAAAATCGATTTTATTAAAAAAAAAAAAAAGGAAGGAAGGAGAGGGTTCAGGCAAGGGCTGTGCAGCCCTCGCCGCCGCCGCCATCAACGACCCTTCTCGGCGATGGTGGGGGGCGGCGGCAAGGGCTGCACAGCCCTTGCCTGATCCTTCCCTTCCTCTTTTTTTTTAAAATTAATCCATTTTATAATGATTTTTTAAAATATTATTTAATTAATATATTTTTTAAATACCACGTCAGCATAAAAACGACGTCATTTTGATTGAGTTTTTGCTGACTTAGCTTCCGGTGAGCCACGTAAGCGAGTTATCGGCGACCTTCGCCGGAGTTAGCACTCAAGTTATCCAATTTTAAAAAAAAGTGACATTTAAGTGTACCATCGTAATTTTTACTATTAAGTGTCCGCTCGTGCCAAGTTTTAACACTTGAATTGTTCTTTTCCCTAGTAAATTGCAACCTCCATTTTGGACCTTCAACATCTTGATTGGACCGGAGGTGTGAAGAAAAATCTCCCCTGCAGTTCTTTCCCGATGGATAAAGAAACACGATATAGCACCAAGGGGGTCATCCTCATAACAAAAGGAGCACAAGAACCAAAACAGCACTCATATATAAGATAAAGCATTCACAATCTTGATCAGCATAAGCACATCCACCACTGTAGCAAAGGTTTAAACTAGTTTTAAGGAAATACAAAAGGCTAGAGGTCTGCTCTCCTTCAAAGACTCTTGTTCCGCTATTTTCAGATCAGCCAAAATAGAGAGTACAAATTACCACACAATCAAAAAAGATCGGTACAAGCAAAAAAGTACCCCGAGAATTTATTTACCTCATACCACTCCATCCCAAATCCTTTTCCAATGGGAGAAGTCTGCTTAACCCCAAAATTCTCGTTGGCTGTTCTGCATAGATGCTTTTGCTATCAATCCTATACCTCATCTCTGGGCAGTGTATAGCTATTCAGAACAAAGGCGATTGCGGATTATTTAATTGAAGGTATCATCACTAATTTTACTTGCTCCAGCATTGTCATCTATTTCAAATGATCATCAGCAGTCTCATCCGTCCACAAAAGAAAATTTATCCAGTAAAGTTCTGCACAGCTAGTAAATCCAAGGTTGATGTCTGAACCTGGCCTAATAGAACTAGATGCAGGTGAATTAGATACATATAAGCAGAGGAACATTGAACAATTATCCCAATAGGGACTCCTCCCACTACGCTTTAAGCAACGTGCGTAACGAGAAATAATAATGATGACAATAATGAAAGTGTCGGTGATGATGATGATAAGAACCAAAAAAGGTCATCATATAAGCATTCTCAAGGGAAAACAGAAAGGAGATTTTCTTTTGACAAGAAAATTTTTCTAGGCATGTAGAGGACCGTTCTAGACCAATATTACAAATCCAAGAGCAACTTGGCACTTTAAAAACATCAAGCCTGCCGTCAATCAGGCCTTAAGCATGCAGCAGTTAAAACGTTGTTTATTTCCCGTTGAACAAAACAGCCCTGCATCAGTCAAGCAATTTAGCCAATTAACTAGCTGTAGGACAATTATGAAGACCTCCACGAGAACTGCGCAGGCTGAAAAACGTTTCTGCCGACCCGTGGTGCATCTGTTAATGCAAATATGTACTGTTGCCAGGTTTCCTCCCAAGAAATAGTTTACATCCAACCAAGCTACCTTTTTGTTTTTCCCCCCTTAAAATGATGCTCCAGATAATCTCGGCAAGGAGACAAAAGCACATTCGGTAACATATCTGAGAGTCAATCTCTTTGACAGATCAACCCTAGGGTTGCTTTTTTGTTGGTGTTGTGTGAACCGAGGTAATATATATTTTTTTAATTAGGATAAACTGAAAAAAGTATCAAATTTGGCCACCGATTGTCATTGTAATAGACTTGGACGGCACATCACGCATATCCCTTTTCAAGTTCCTTTTTCATGTAATAAAAACGTGGGTACTACAGGACGATGTGGAAAATTAGTTCATGGGTTGAATCTTGCCTACATGATAGAAGTAAATGAAAAACTTGACAGCTAACCTAACTGATGGAAAGATATCATTTGTTTCAAGCCGGAGTTCATAACTATGATCGAAAATAATGCATCCAAAACATTAAATTCAAGGGACAATCCCCACCCTACACTCTTTGGAGCTATCCTAGCTCCAAGAGCAGCCAAGATAGAGAAAGATCCGGTACTTTTATCATGCCAAACCAACAACCCCAGAATTCATCTGTTGCATTTTTATGTGATTTCTTTACCCCATCAATAGTGACTTCTTGCAGAACAACAGAAAACATTAACATCCATTCTTACATGCTGTAATACTCAAGTTGGGTAGTTCAAGTACCTCTCTATAAAACCAAGCCCCAAGCACCTATCCTCAAATCTCAAGTGCAAACTAAGAAGCCACATGAAGAATTCAACAGCGTGAATGCATCACATTGCACAAACGAATCACCATACTATAAATTACCAATTAGTGCTAGAATTCCATTTCTGGATGTAAATAGAACACCTGCAAATTCAATTACAAGAAGACGTGATGGTGTAAAGTAATGCCTAGATCGCCCAATTACCATCACGAAATCCATTACCAATCGTCATCACGCCTTCCTTTTCTACCAAACATGTAAATTGAACTGACCCATTGGATTGATCACCGTTTATCATCACCAGATACATAGGAAGGGGAAAAAGGAACGGGACAACAAAAAAGGGCAGAACTTTTTCTCACTTACAAGAACGATACAAAATGCTTTCTTTCATCGAGAAGAACAAGTTCCACGACTCTACCGATGCAGCACCACGGACAAGCCCATTCCCAGCCTCATCGCTAAGATTTCAAATCGGTCCCGCTCTTCCCGATCTCCAATTTCTGCATTTCCCGCACCGGCGGACCCTTCGCCTCGTCGGTGCTCGCCTCCACCTTGCTTCCATCACCTCTCGAGTAAGGACCCGCCACGCCATCCGCGGGTCCGTCAGGCTCGGACGGAGCCCCAGCGACGACATCGGAGTCGCCGTTGGCGAAAGGGCGCAGGCCGTCGAGGCGATCGTCGCCTTCGGGAGCGTCGGATCCGTCGTCGTCGTCGGCGTCGTCGGTGGCGGCGGCGGCGGCTTTGAGGAATGCTAGCTGGATGGATTCGAGAGGCAGCGCGCAATCTTCGAGGCCCGCGTCTTCGAGGCGCGGAGGAAAGAGTTCGTCCAGCTTGAGAGAGGGCGAGGGTTCTGCTCCATCATCCCCTGCGTCCATGGCGACTGTGTTCGGAGAATGTCGCGCAGTGGACTGAGAGGTACTTTCCAACAAGGTAAAGACGGCGTAGAATTTACCGAATCAAGACGAGGAAAAAGGAAAGTCGCATGTTTGGGTCCCTGAAGTGGCACCATGTTTTCATACGGTCCTCCAATTTGCAAAATTTTACAGTTGTAATCCTTCGTTTTACAGAATTCTGGGTTTGGTTTAACTTTGAAAATGAATTTTGGGTATAATGCAAATACTAAAAGTCAAGGCTTAGGTCATTGGGGAGCCAAATCTATCGTCCGCATCTATTGTTTGATGTTGCTCGACCTTGGGTGACTTCCAACAATGGTTGCGTGACCCAAGCGACTGTCGCTTGGGGTCTTTTGAGGTCGCGAGACCCAAGTAGCAATCACCCAAGGTCATGCAACCTCTGGCAATGGTCATCTAGGTCACGCTATCCTCACAAGCCGTCCTCACACAAAGAAGATTACCGGTTACAAAAAGGGGCAAAGCCATAAAACTAAAGAATTAGTGATGATAATTTTGGAATAACAAAAAAAAATTAATCCTAATTTCACCATTTCACAAATAGTACTTTGGAAGGTTGGGTGAAAATAGCTTTGAGATTTCAGCATTCTTAAAGGCAGCATTTAATTTATAGCTATTTTAAAATGCTTGTCAAATACTTTGCCATTTTTTCAATGGGTTTCAATTCGTGGAAAAGGCAATTAGTTCCCGGGTGGACCGATCCTCGACCTAGAATAGGATACCAATCCTATGGCTCCTGATTCCAAAATTCCAGACCAATAAGGACCGGTTCAGATCTTGGGACCAAGACTATGGCTTTTGTCCCTGCGGATACCTTTTTAGGATGCTTAAAAATGAAAAAAACAAGACAAAACAAAGCCCAATTGGGAGATCCCACTTTAATCTGCAAAGAAGAAGACAGGTTATCTCTTTTACTTTTTAAGACAAAATAGAACTCATGTCCGAGATCACGTCAACTAATGGAAATTTTTTGTAGTTTATGGATTATTATAACATAACTCAGATCTGTGTAACAAAAAAACATAGAAATATTCAACAATGCCAGTTGAGTCCAGTTCCACTTCATAATCGGGGACCGGATT
Source organism: Corymbia calophylla (assembly GCA_014182845.1). NCBI lineage: Eukaryota > Viridiplantae > Streptophyta > Magnoliopsida > Myrtales > Myrtaceae > Corymbia > Corymbia calophylla. Next base: position 24,717,558 of record CM024698.1, on the reverse strand, counting down.
AATGGTTACAAAAAATTGAAATTCGAAATCGTACCTACTTTAACCTCTACTTCGTGGTCAGATCCAATCAAGCCAAGCTAATGTGTCCATCATTGCTGACCAAACCTAGTTAAAATGATCAAGTACGAGTTGTGGCACCATTTTCTACAACATACTTTTGGTTTTTATTAACTAACGCATCAACTCTTACCAACCGGAATGTAACATCAAGGGATTTGATTGCCAAAAAGTCTATGTAAGTTAAAGGTTTGATCGTATCAATTAAAAATATAAATATCATAAATATCACATTAAAACAACAGTAAAATTTTATATATATATTCCAAGAAACAAACAAAAAGTAAAATAACATGTCACTTAAGACTTATTTGGTAAAACTCCAATTCTTCTTTATTTTTGTTTTTTTTCTCTGAAATAAAAAAAAGAAAAAAAATTAGTTTAGTAACATCAATTAATTTTTCAATTCACCAAAACCGATTGGTGGTAAGGGTATAGATTGGGAACAGAATTAAGAAGTAAAAAAAAATTTACTTTTTTGTTCCTGAAAATAATTTATGAAATCACATCATTTTTTTTTTTCTTCTTCTTCTTCCTCTAACTAGTTATCAGGCCTCAACGATGATTGGCAAATGGCTAGAAATGAGGCTCACCAGCCTCACCTTGGTTGGGTTAGGCTTGACCTCACCCAGATCTAGAGAGGCTCCCTCGTAGTCGATGAGGTCGCCGAGCCTCGACAGCTAGAGACAAGAATCAGTGACTAGCCAGAGGAGAAAGAAGAGAGAGGGAAAAAAAAGAAAAGAAAAGGTTAAAAAAATATTAAAAAATCTCAAGAAATTATCAAAAAAATAAAAAAATGTCTACGTCACAAAAAAATTTGATAGTTGTACTAAACAAATTCTCATTCTTTTTCTATTTCGAGATTAAAATTTTGTACAATTACTAAACATGTTCTTCTAGTTTCCATGAAATAAATTTAGAAAAACTATTACTTAGCATAAATTGTTCACAAGAAGAAAATGATTACCAAACACACCCTTACCTAACCTACCAAATTCTTTTGTATTTTCGTTCATCTTCATTTTTGATTTCCATGAAATTGCTCCATCCACCGTTTGATGTACTAAAATTAAACTAACCTCGTATGGTATAGTTTATAAAATTTAAACATGGCGATCTGCAATAATAAAAGTTCAATTAGACTCAAGGGATTTCAAAAAATGGTTTGAAGAGTGTTTCGACTATCGCTGGATTAAAAAGTAAATGGCTAAGTGACCCCAGTGGCCACATGAAAGGCGACGGGTAAAACTAAAGAGAGAACCTTTTTCAAAACGCTACAATGAGAGTTTCATTTAGGGCTGGCCCAAACACCTGCCTCAAAGCTCTGTGAGAGAGAGAGAGAGCGAGAGAGAGAATGCTTGATATGTTCCAGTTACAACCAAACGCACACTGGGTCCATTTTTAAGCTTATTACTTAAAGATTGCAGCACAAGTGCACATTGGCTTACCCGCCGCAACCTACTTCCTGGAAAGCATATCGAGGACAATTGAGAGATCCTACTTCCGTATCATGCAGATTACATGCCGAAAAGCCCCACCAAAAAAGTATCCAATAACATACTTCAAAGCAAACTCATACCCAAGAATACATGTCCAAACAAATCATGCTTTTAAACTACCAACATTAGATGAGGGAACTGATAAGACCATGGAAGAGTCTTCCTTGATCTGCTAATGATACACGATGAGAGTTTGATCTGGTCGCCTACATTTAGTCTCTTAAGTAACAGTTATTGAGCAATGAATCACGATATATCGGTTCCACTGTATTTCCATTCCACAGGAAAGAGTAGACGATTAACTCTCTTCAACATTCACAGCCAGTAGATCTCTGCTGTCGTCCTCCACCAGTGACGTCAATGGTGTCGGGAAGGTATCTTTGAAAATGCATAAGATGATGTTACAACAATTTCACGAGATAATATTACAAGGGGAAATATCTGAAGCTTAAGCAAAGAGCCGAAAAAGTATTAAAAAAAGGAGTAAGTAGAGTAAATCAAATGAATGGATGCATCTGAAGATTTACTAGTCATAAGAATGTTATGTATTAGCATTAAGTCCTACATGCATACTACAATATCCTCTGACTATTAACAACAATAACAAGCACTAATAAACTGTCTTTGACCCCCAAGTGCATTGGAAAACATCTACTTTTAATCACATCTGTGGAAGCCAAAGAACTATTTTGACAGCTAAATTTTCATAATGGCATCAAAAAAATGAAAAGACACTTCATGATAAAGTTAACTCCAATTATATTTTCTCACTGATGCAACTTTGCTTTTCTGACAAACAGTACCATTTCACATGTCAGATGCAAAGAGTTCAAATTTCTCTAGGTTAAGCTAACATTTTTCCTTACTTTACTATGCATAATATATATATTGTTACACTTCAAAAGAACTTCATCTATCTTTGGAAATGTTTGTCTGGCAATTGACCATGATCACCCCAATGATGCTTAAGACAATCATAGATGACTCGACATGTGAAAGAATACTTACATTTCTTCTTCAGGTTCATTCTTCAAAGCATTTTTAGCTATACACTCAAATGCAGCCTCCACATTGAATCCTTCTTTTGCAGATGTCTCGAAATAAGGGATGTTTCCCTTGGAAGCACACCATGCCTTCGCCTTCTTTTCAGAAACCTACGGCGAGAATTATCAAGACAAAACCAAAGCACACAGAAGCCGCACTATCAGCTAATCAGCAGATAATCCCTTCAAATTAGGTTCCTGCAATAAAAGCCGGAAAACGATAATCTTACCACACGACTATTACCGCCATCAACATCTATCTTGTTCCCCAACACGACAAACGGAAAGTTTTCAGGGTCTGATGGGCTAGCCTGTACATCAATGGAAGACAAAAATCACACCCGTTCACAGCTTCAATAGCAATAAAATCAAAGATATTTCTTTGTAAACATAAATCATATCACCTGAAGTAGAAACTCCTCCCTCCAGTTGTTAAGATTATCAAATGATTTCATGACATTGACATCATAAACGAGGACGCAGCAGTCTGCACCTCGGTAAAAAGCCACACCCAGACTCTGGAACCTTTCTTGCCCAGCAGTATCCCATATCTGCAGACATCAAAAAGAGCACATCTAGCATTAACAACAGCTTCTCAAAGTAACCAAAATTAAGTATGATCCCCTGATTCAAAAATAGTCATGTTCAACACTCTAATTCTTGCTTTATCCACCAAACCACCAATTGTGATTATCACTTATCAGCATTAAAAATTCGTGAAATAAAGAGAACAGATGCTTTGTTTTCCTATCGAGCATTCAGTATTTCCAAGAACAACAGAAAAAGAAGGAGGGAACGCTGATAAGTCCCCTAAAACAGATCGTGTGGGGCAGGTGAAAGTTTTAGCAAAATGTTTTACAACTCAAAATCTACATATCCTCGAGAGTTCTTCAAAAAGTATAATTTACCGAGGGCATGGTCAATCAAATCCCATGATTAATACAAGAAACTGTCAAACTTCAGTTTGCAGAATAAATACTATCAAATATAAACAGCCCAATACGCCTCTATTGATTGTCCAATGAACGCTCGTCTAAACAAAGAGGCCAGAAATGATGATCCTCCCAGCAAATCACAGCAAATGCATCACTAACCTGCAACGTGAACAATCGATCTTCAAACTGAACTTCCTTGGTCAGAAAATCAGCTCCGATGGTCGCCTTGTACTGGTTACTGAACTTGCGGTTGACGTACCTGCCCCACAAATCCGCAACAACAAACCGGTCAATTCCTCGAAAATGAACGGCCAAATCCATGAAAAACAAAATCACCGGTCCAGGTCCGAGGAGAGTACTGGTTCATGAGAGACGTCTTGCCGACCCTGACAAAGCACCATGGAACAAAAGGCGATCAGCGCAAGCACCAGCACGGAAAAACGCAATTCGACGACCGCTCAATCCCGCTCAGGCATTGATCCGGATCGCGAAGGGCAGAAGAGCTTACCCGCTGTCGCCGAGGATGATGACCTTGAGCAGCATGCGCCTGCGAGAAGCCATGGAGAGAGCGGGGGAGGAGATCTGCAGCGGATCGAGATGCGGAGAATTAGGGTTTTTGGATTTGGGGAAAACTTTTGGGTCTCGATTGAGAGAAAATATGAAACGGATTGGAGATCCTCCGATTTCTTCTTTTTTTTTTTTTGCTTTTTTTTTTTTTTACCTTCGTTTTAATTTTTGAGCTCCTGTTTTTAGCCAATGGCGAGGATCTTTTGTTCTGCGTCTATCCTTCGGAAGACAGCGAGGACGCCGCCCGCGAACTTCCGGAAGTGCCCTCGGCACAATTTACCATTTTCAAACATAGCCTAGTAGAGGTTTCTTCAACCAAAATAACCGTGTTGATAGTTAAATTTTGACTCTTATGTATTATATTGGAAAATTAGATTTTGATTCTGAACCCCCTTTGAACAAAAACATCATTTACGCTATCTGCATTTGCCTTGTGTCTAGATTCCTCATCGGTACAATTATCTATCATATCATAATAAATAAAATAGTTAAATAAAAAATTTAAATGCCACGCCGTACTATTACAAAAAAAAAACCCATTTTCACTTAGACAAGATGTTCAACTCATGCCAATATCAAATTAATTTTCAAAAATTTTCCTATAAATTATTTGAATAAAAATTTCACATCAAATTTATAAAGTAAATTAAATAATAAAAAAACAGTAAATAAAAAAATGTGGATAAAAATTGAAATAGTTTGAAAAATAATTTTTTTAAAAAATCGAAAAACCAACCTAAGGCCTAAGGGTTACTATAAAGCTCTACAAATAGTTAAAAAAACAAATTTTAAATAGCACGTTGTACTGTGATCCATAAAAAGGCCTTTTGTGTTCATTGATAAAAAAAAAGTGCATCTTCAATTTATAAAATCAGATAAATGATAAATGAATTTTAAAATTAAAAATGAAAAATAATTTTTTTTAGTTATATCTTTATCCTTGGATTGAAGTCATAATATTTTAGGAGAGCATAAACTATGAAAACATCTCTGTTAAATAAAAAATGGACACCTTCCATTTTAATTCAAAAATTAAATAAAATGATAATAAAGATTTTTATGAGGAATGCTTCAATTCATATTGAAACGAAATGAGTTCATCACTTTGAATGAAAATGAAAAAAAAATATTAAATTGACTCATTCAATCTCGACGATTAATAATAATAGATTATTATTATTTTGAATACGTTGCTATGGTGAAATCGGTAGACATGCTTCTCTTAGGAAGCAGTGCTAGAGCACCCAAGTGGAAGTTTAGATAAAATTCATGATAGGATGGAATTTATTATATCCTACATTTGCAAATATTTTTGAATCAAATTGCAATCTTATCTTCCTGATTTCACTAACCACCATGTCTAATCCCCCGCCATCCCGCCTTAAACTCATTTTGATTCGACCATAGATCCACAATTGTGCACATTAGAGATAATTGGAGAATTTTTCTTCAAATTTCCATCAAAGTATCTCTTATTCAAATTTGAGTTGACCTCCAAAGCCTATAAACAGAGCCCTCCATCAACCATTATGAGGGCGGGTAACACAATTCAAAGCTCTCAGAAAAAGCTCCGAAGCAAGCTCTCTCCGGCAGTGCTCTCCTCGATTTTAATCCTTTGAGACGATAGTAATTTGCATCTGGGATTAATCAAGAATATTTTTAAGCATCATTATTTAGTACTTGTTGCATATCTTTGATAGATATTGATAATTCCCTAATGATATTGCATAATCTCCATAAATACCGATGCATAATAGTATTTCTTTAAGTTATTTCTATCAGATTTTAAGCTTCTATTTCAGGTTGTATTAATCTATATGTGTTTCCTAATTTTGGATTCCATATAGTCGATGCATATAGGTTATACATGATAGTTTAGTTCATACATAATTATGAATTAATAAATGTTTATTTCTTAGTTAATTTATGTTATCATGTAGATTTAGGGCAGCTCCCTATTTCTAATTAGGATCTTCATGTCACTGAATTATATTGCAAATTGAAATTCGGCTGCATAGAATTCTAGGAGTTCATTTCACATTCATCGTGTTAACTAAAATGAGAATAACATAAAGATCATGAGAGGTTGCATACAAAGTAATTTTGATAAATAATCTTTGATGTCTAGTCCCAATTCATAATCTAATGGTGGTGGGTCCAAAATATAAGTATAATTGCGAGATTCAATTGGAATTCAAGTTGTAGTTGGTATAGGCTTGGGAGGGCCCACATTAAGCGTAGGCATTATCTCTTTAGTGAGTAATTGTTTGTGTGTGCTTATGATGTGTTTAATAAATTCCGTTCTCCAAAATAATCTCTACTCATAAATAATTGTTTATTATTTTATTCTCTCGACGAGTTTCTGAACAATTGAGAGCGTTTCGTAATTGCCCACAATTTCTATTCCCAAAATAGAAATATAATATATATTCATTTGTACAATCTTTCAATATTTTTATGACTTAAAATTTCTTTTAATTTTTTAATACTTTTATTATATTTTTCTCTTTTTCATTCCCTCTCCTTCTTTCTCATTGCCACTCACCAGCCATAGTGATGGTAGTGTCTAATTGGGCAAGGTCTAATGAGCTTGCCGGAACTTTGCTAGGCCAAGGCGAGGCCGAACTCATCGGTGGCTAGGCCTAGCCACTAGTGTCTCGCCCAGCTGGTTACCGGTCATCATTGTGGCCGCGCGACTAACAATGAGGAATATGAAGAAGAAAAGGGAAAAAGAAAAGAAAAGAAAAAGAACAAAATGATTTTGGCTTGATACTAGAATTATTCTCGAAAACAAAGAAATAACTTTTATTTATTTATTTTTTATTCAGTTTCAAGTCTATTATCGAGAATAAAAAAGTTTCCAAATGGATTTCTGTTTTTTTTTATCTTTCGGGGACAAACTAATAAAATCAAGTATTGTTTGGCTAGTTACTAAATAGGCTCTTCGTGATCCATTAGCTTCTGGTTATGACAAATGAAGGTATATGTATCTGTCAATACAACACTAAAAGTGTAGTGCGGGGCTCGACTGTCAGTCAATTTGTGCCAACCCAAGAACCAAGAGTCGAAGACAAATTTCGGTGGCTTGTCAATTCTTGATGATTGATAATTTGGACATGGGCATGGTCCACGCGCATCAGCTCCGACTTGTCCAAATTGTTGACAGAAAAACTTAGATCGAAAGGTTTTTACAAATTAAAAAAAAAAACTCAATTATACAAAATTATAAACTTGGGGACATAACAAGTGTTCTCGTAATTATGATATTTGTGTACACAAACAATTTTCTGTTAAATTAAGTGATTTAGCTCTTATAATCGATTCAATTTGGTTCGTAATTAAATCAACAAGCATTAGCTGATTTTTCCCACCTCACTCTCTTCTCACAATATGTAGTTTTTCCCCCAAAAAATCAACCATCACCACGCTTCACCTTCACCATCACCATGAGCACCACCGTTACCACATGGATTGGGCACCTCCACCACCATCACTACCAACGTCGACTGCCACTACTAGCTTGCACCACCACCATGACCCTCCTCCATTTGAGTTGAGAGCGGATATGGTAGCGAGGCGATGATGGTGGCAGGGAGCAGCAAACACAAACATTGACAATGACAACAACGGGGATGAGTGGCAAGGGCCAAGCACATGTGAAGGAAAGATGATGAAAAAAAGAAAAAGAAAGAAGAAATGACATAAATGGTTTGTTTGGTTTAGTATATAATATTGTTCTTAAATATTTAATTTATTCAATATAGTTTATAAATTTTGGTCTAATACATAATGTCGTATGATCCTTGAACTTTTAAACATTTTCATATATTCTAAAGTTTATAGCGAATATTTATCAATAATTAAGGGACTACATGAATAAATTAAGAATTTAAAAATGACATTGCAAATTAGGGGTGTCTGAAAAGAAGCAACCGAACCGCCCGGACCGCCGGAACCGGGCCGGACCGGTCCCGAACCGATGGTTCCTAAAGGGACCGGTCCGGTTCCCGGTTCCAATAAATTGGAACCGGTGGGTACCGGTCCGGTTCCGGTTCCATGGGCGGATCCGCCCGCCCACCCATCCGGACCGGGCCGGTATTATAATAATAATATATATTAATTTTTATTATAAAAAATAATTTTTTTAGTTGAAAAAAATTAAAATTTTGAAGCCCCATGTTTATAATTTTTATTGTTCTATTTGAGGCAACCTACCAAGAAAAAAGCGAGAACATTTGCGAAATCTCTAAATGTAATGCATCTTTTCGATACGTGTCTAGTGGAGCTTTCTTTTCTTCGCCCGCTTGTGAGACCGGCCCATAAATCCACCCGGGACCTGCCGGACCGGACCGTGGTCCGGTTCTCCGGTGGATCCATGGAACCAACGGCGGCTTCCCTGGATCCAATTTTTTGGAACCGGTCTTTAGTGGGCGGTTCCAGCTTCTAGGGTGGGAACCGCCCACCCTGACTGCACACCCCTATGCAAATTAGGTTGACTAGAAAAATTATAGTAAAATTCATTATATATATAATTTAAAAATTTATGAATGATATTATAAATTAAATTAGAGATTATTTATGTTATTATTTCGAAAAGGAAAAATGAAAACAGAACAAAGAAAGTGCCGGACCGCTTTGTCCAATAATTGTTGATGTGGCAGTACACGCCAACCAAAAAACACGTGGCGTGTCGGTTAACGCAATGAAAATTACGTGGACTCTTTTTCCTTAAAATTAGATACTTGATTGAAAAAAAAAAAAAAAGAAGTAGCAAATTTCATTCCACCCTGAGGAAATTTCACCATTATGGTCTTTTTATGCACGTGGAGATGGAGTGCCTATCAGCTAGCAGCCACTGCGTTTCGCATGCGTTGGGGAAAAAAAAAAAAAAGTCCCCGAAAACAAATTCCACCGAATTTATTTTCTTCAGACAATCAAGTGTGAAAATTATAGAAAAAAGAAAAAAAAAGTATATCTCAAGAGAGAAAAATGTAAACGTCTTAGATCTGCAAATCTGCTCACAGCAGCATATCTTACCTCTGAGCTTTATAAAGAATTAATACCAAAAAATCATAAATTGCAATATTTGTAATAAATTTATCTTAAATTAATTTTTTATCATTAAAAACTCTAAATTGATTTATCTATGATAAATTTATTTTCATTAATTTTCGTTAAATTTTACAGTCATGAATTTGATAATATACCGATTTGATATTTACCCTTCATTTATTATAACTATATTAGTTTTGTGGTCGTGATATTAATCAAATTTAGTAAAGGGTAAATTTATCGTAAATGTATTACTTTTAATTTTGAATAAATTTATTAAAAATAAATCAATTTTAAAAAAATTTTGATAAAAATTTAGTTTAAATTAAATTTATTATAAATGGATGAATTATTTGTGATTTTAATCCCCTTTATTAAACGACGGCCATCCCTACCAGTCGGATATCCAAGAGCAGACCACGTGGCTTACAGTACACATCCTCTAGCAGCAGCTCCAACACTCGATCATCATCGTCATCATCACCAGAAAGCACAATGAGTTCTCATCTGTCTCCCAATTCCAATAAAAAAAGGTCAATGCCCTAAATTCTGCCTTTTCTCTTCTATTTTTTTTCCTTCCTTTTTTCACATAAATTTCAACCTGATTAAGGAGTCGAATTACTCATGCTCTCGTCAATTGAGCAATTGTCGTAGCACACGATCTCGCATTTATGGATGATATGAAATTTTATGAAATCGCTATCAAATATTTTGAGAATATTTTGCAATTAGTATTGTAATAATGCTTTTGCCCTAACCATGCCACCAAATACATATGGAATCATGATGCTTGAATATCACTGGTTACATTTTAAGCGATATTAGGGTTGATAATACTTTTTAGAGAGATGAAAATGTTGAACGCCAAAAAAGAAGCAAAGTTAACAAGCATAATAAAGATGAGAATACTTCATTTGAATAAGTCATTTAGGGGTGCCTCGATGTGCACTCTAAGAGCAATGTTACGATGATGGATTTGCCGACACGTCTAATAAAATAGAGCTTGATCCACTCTTTAATATGAAATCAATCGTTGAGAGGATAGCTTTACATTTGGTCACATTGTCCTACTTTAGGAGTTTGGTTTCGATGGCGGCTGCTAGTGGTAGTTGAGCATAGTGTTTTGGTGATGTTCATGCCGTTTGCAATGACGGTGGCTAAGTTGGTGATGACATTAATGCCCAATGACAGCGATCATAGTTGAGTTTGATAGCAGTTACGATAGCTGTTGAGTATAAAAAGAGAATCATAGTATTGAGAGATATATTTGTTAACCTTATGTTATTAGTAACTTTTCGTAACTTTTTAGTAAAAACATCACAAGTCTACACAATTAACAAAAAAATCTTACATTGAGCTACTATTTTAAATCCTAGGTATTTGACACTAAAATATTCAATGTGCATGTGATTTTTTAGATTTATCTTTATGTGCAATATTGTCCCTAAATTTTTAAAAATGTTCAATGTGATACATGCACTTTTTGTACATTATCATTTCATCCCTAGAATTGTATTAGCATATTCAATGTGGTCTTTCTATTATTAGATGTGACATGTATTAAAAATATAGAGGTCATAACGAATAAATATAAAATTCGGAAAAATAAAAGCCGGTTGAATAATATCCCAATCGGTCACTCTGAAAAAAAGGGGGAAAAGAAAATAAAATGAAAAAGAAAAACGAGACGCAACACGCCCAGAAAGTGGAAGACAAAAGGGCTCTTCCAGTGAGCGAGAAAAGAAAAGAGAATTTTTATAGTATTCCAGACCGGAGGGGTACACGCCATCAAAATCGGTCTCATGCGATTCGCTCTCCAGCTCCAAAACCTAACAGTCTCTCCCTCCCTCGCGTTGAATCGCGTCCTGCTCCTCGTCGCCGTCGCCGTCGCCGTCGTCGTCCGTAGTGGGAAGCTTCTGCTGCCGAGCATACGCTCTTCGTCCTCCCTCCAGTTGACTCCTCCCTTCGCATTGCGCGATCCTGCCCTGTGAAATCCGTCGCTTGTCCGAGCCCTTTCGGGGGCGTGGGGGGTTTCGTGCGGCGATCGACGGTGGAAATGAGAATCGAGACGGAGGAGGGCCTTGGCGGCTTCTGAGGTCGTTCCGATTCGGGTTTCGGATTCCTCTGGGAATCGCCGGCCGATGAGCGTCGCGGCGGGGCGGAGTTGATCGTGGATCGGTGCCCTGCGCGGCTCGATCGCGCGCGCGGTTCGTTTCGCTGGTTTTGGCTCCCGACATTACGTGGTCCTGCTCGTGGATTGCTCGGTTCTCGGCCGTTCGAGGCTTTCCGCATGGCTTTCGTCGTGATCGGTTGCCAAAATGAGCCGGAGGCGCTTCGATTTAGAGGCGTTTCTTGATTCCGTTCGAGGTTTGGCGCGACGCCTGTTGATGAGTTTTGGAGCTTCGAGGTGATTGGGCAGAATGAGTTCGTTGAGGCAGGTGACAGCGAGAGACCTGGCTGAGGAAGCCAAGAAGCGGATTGTTTTTCTGGCAATATGCGTCATTGGGCTGTCATACCTCATGTCCTGTAAGCCTTGCGCGCTGTAATTATGAACTTGATCGATTTGTTTCTACATTGTTGTTAATTCATTCCTTTTGCGATCAGTTTTGGCTGTGCGTATGCATTATGAGTTGCAATATTGAGTGTTTTGTGGCTCGATTTGCTAAAACACCTCCTCTACTGGAATTGCAACTTTCCATTGGTGGGTGGCTGTAGTCTCTTGTATATACTTCATTCGCCTACTTTGGTGTTTCTGTATAGTAACAGTCTCTTGGCTACTTTTAAGCACGAAAAACTGTCATGCAGTGTGAATCTTGTATGATATAAAATTTGATTGGAGGAAAGGACAGAACACGATGTTCTGGATTGGTTCAGGGACGCATCATCAGATATCTCAATGAATGGATGAATTAATGATTTGATTCTATACTCTAAATGTGTAAGTGTGAACTGGTATCCAATCATAGCTAGACTAGAAATGTTGGTCTGAAGGGAAGGAGGAGTACTAATTGTTAAATAGGCATGATAATGGAGTTTAGGCTAAAAATATTTTTTCGAAAGCTTCCTTGCATCGAATAAATTTTCCAGGTAATTGATGCTAACTTATGCTATTCTACTGTTTTGTAGTTCCATCTTGATTATCTGCAATGATCTTTGAAATATAACCCCGGCAATTAATTTGCCTTCTTTTGGTGGATGACTCGCTAGCATTGTCAATCATATGAAAGAGTGAGATTGACGCTCTTTTTCACTGTGGCAACAGGAATAAAGAGAGCAAGGATTTTTTTTTTTTTTGGCCAGAAATGCATCAGACTTTATCTTTATTGCTTTAGAGTTCAGAGTACAACCTCTCGAGGGGGATCAAAACTAACATCCTTCTTTAACAAAGTTCTCAGTGAAAGAGATGGGTGAGTAATTTACCCTTGAGGACTTAAACCCTTTCCTAAACTCGTGTACCTACCCAATTAGCATATTCATTAAGAGAGCAAAGACTTGGAAATATTTTGGCCTCGACCAATAACATTAAAAAGAAAGAGAAGCTCAAGTAACTCTTACAGTTAGCAAATATCTTGATAGAATCATCTTTTGCTTCATACCGTGATTTCTGACCATTTTATAAAAGCTAGCATTTTTGTCATTGTTGTTGTCATTGCATCAAAGTTTGGAACCTAATGGAGCTTTGTGAAGTTTTGAAATAATCAGGTCTTGCGATTTTGTGCAAAACTTTGATGTGTTCTCATAACTTGAAAATTTGTTAAACTGAAGGTATTGTTGACAATTTATGTGCTGTGGTTCTTTCTTCTAGTACATGTTTTTTCACTGATTTTATATCTGTTTTCAGTGACAAGCTCTTCTGTGTGGGTTAACTTACCCGCTGCTGCAACATTGATCATTGCCCTTCGCTATTTTTCAATGGATTTTGATATGCGAAGGAAAGCTGCAGTATATAACAGCAAAAAGCCTGCAAGCAACTCCGCATCTCTGAAGAAACCTGTTCAAACTCCTAAAGTTGCCACAAAGTCAAACTGGAGAAGAAAAGTGGATTCTCCTGTAGTTGAAGATGCAATGGATTGCTTTACCAGGCATCTAGTATCTGAGTGGGTCACAAATCTTTGGTACTCTCGTTTAACACCTGATAGAGAAGGCCCAGAGGAATTGGTGCGCATCATCAATGATGTTCTTGCAGAATTTTCAGATCGTGTGAGGAACATTAACCTAATCGACCTTCTTACAAGGTATTCTCATCATGATATTCTTCGTCTTCTTCTGTATCATTATTGTTTCCAAAAATCTGGTTTTCAAGGTCGTTGACCTTATTAAATGGTTCAGGGATATTGTGGGTCTTATCTGCACACATTTGGAGATCTTTCGCATGACACAAGCAAAGATTGAAAAGCAACAGTTTGAACATCTCACTGTTCAGCAACTAGATGGTGAACTAAGACGTATCTTGGCTTCTGAAAATAGATTGCACCCAGCATTATTTTCCATTGAAGCTGAGCACAAGGTTGCTTTCTTAATATCTCCTATACATTGACGTATTTGTGTTCCTTGCTATTCTGATGCTTTTTTTTTCCCTGGTGCAGGTTTTACAACATATAATGGATGGACTTATCTCTTTTACCTTCAGGCCTGAAGATCTGCAATGCTCATTTTTCAGATGCATTGTCAGGGAGCTTCTTGCCTGTGCAGTGATGAGACCAGTCCTGAACTTAGCTAACCCAAGGCAACTATCTCTTAGCTTTCATTAATGTATGACCCCTAATTTTGTCTGTTATTCACTTTCTATGGATGTTCTTTGTAGGTTTATCAATGAAAGGATTGAGGCTTTTGTCATTTCTAAGACCAAGGCTAATAAAGGTGCAATTGCAGCTCATGAGGCATCACCATCTAAAAATGGGACAAGGGTCTCATCTGATCATTTCTCCAGATTCTTAGATCCTACAGTAACTGGTGTTGAGCTCGTCCAGTTAAAAACAAGTCCAACTAAAAGTGCTTCTAGCAGACATAACGCAGAAGACATCAATGGAACATATCATTCCAAAGATCCATTGCTTTCTATGGACACGCGATGCTCCCGTTCGTGGAATTCTTTACCTCCAGACTCCCAAAATGGTGATGATAAAGGTCTATTACGACACCGCTCTGGAGGTGAGTGGGGAGAAATGTTGGATGTGATCTCTCGTAGAAAAGCTCAAGCCCTCGCTCCTGAACATTTTGAAAACATGTGGGCCAAAGGGAGAAACTACAAAAAGAAGGAGGGAGAAAATCGGTTGATTGAACAGGCTCCACAGCAGTCTTCAGCAAATAAGGCCAATGTCACTGATCGTTCTAGATCTGTGTCCAAACCCAAAGGAAAGGATGAAATGTTAAACAACAATCCCCCTGGAGGTGGCATGTCTTCTGCAGTAGAGAATCCCTCCATCCAACCAAACAAGAACTTGTTAGGTCACTCACTGATTTCTCTAACTGAAGAAGATGATGACCAGAGCCTCATGCGTTTGGAGGAGGCTGATTCTGGGAGCAGTTCATCTACTTCTGAAGATGAAGAAGCTGAGACTATTACTGGTCTTGACTCTCCTGGAACTAAAGTTTGGGATGGCAAGAGTAAGAGAAATCTTGGAGTTACTCCCATCCATCATCCACTGGAAACTTTTGAAGGCACAAGGAAGACTAGCAAAGGACATCCTCGCTATCAAAGATTTTCTGGCGCCCGTTCGGGCAGGAAAAGATCTAGATTAACCAGCACAAAGGTGCCTGTTTGGCAGGAAATTGAGAGAACAAGCTTCTTATCTGGAGATGGACAGGACATACTTAATACTTCAAAAGGCTATGGGACTGATGATGCCTCTAGTGATGACTATGAGAATGAAATTTTGGGTAGAGCCAACAGCGGCGCAGCTGCTTCTTCCTCTGCACCCTCAGTATCCCTGCCAGAATGTCGTACTTCGAATACTACCTCTGTGCCAAATTCCTTGGTTGTGGATTCTTTTCTGAAGTTAAGATGTGAGGTACTTATTAAGTTTGGTTGTGTATGTTGGCATGCTGTGGTTTTGTTTTCTCCCATATTATTAAGTATAGGAAAGGCATCTAAGCACATGTTTCATTGTAGGTACTGGGTGCGAATATTGTGAAAAGTGGCTCTAAAACCTTCGCTGTGTATTCCATATCTGTTACAGATGTAAATAATAATAGCTGGTCAATCAAAAGAAGGTACTAATAATTTCACCCTGAACTTTGTGTTAATTTGGCTAATGTAAACTTAGTATCTTTTGCCTGTTACCCTCACCATGATTATCTCTACATAGCCTCATTTTCTGATCTAATTTGTCAATTTATGCCTGTTCTGGTGTCTCTATCTATATTTGACTGACGTTTGCCATAGGTTTCGGCATTTTGAGGAGTTGCATCGTCGTCTTAAAGAGTTTCCAGAGTATAATCTTCATTTGCCACCCAAGCATTTTCTCTCGACAGGCTTGGACATACTTGTGATTCAAGAAAGATGTAAATTACTTGACAAATATTTAAAGGTCAAAATACTTTCTCCCCGGCTTTCCTTTGCTTGTAAGATGCAATGGTAGGACCAGCTAGTATCTGGAATTTGCATGAAGTGCTTAATCTATAGGTTGTTTGTTGTCTTATTCTATTTTATATCATTTCACTAGAATTTTGGTTTTTGATCTTTCTCAATGATGATCTCAGCAACTTATTGTTGGTACACAGTTGAAGCTTTATGTTATTTAAAGCGTTTTATTCTGAACCTTCTATCAAAGCAGTTATCCTTTGTGTTTAGGTCCCGGGAGCTCTGTTGTTAGATATATACAGTAGTACTTGCACAGTCGTTCAGTATCTTACTTTAGCTGAGTTTCATTGTAAAGAGCCATTTCTCTTTCTTTTCTTTTTTGGTGGTTTTATGTCTTACCTGAACATGTTTATGTTGTTCAGAAACTTATGCAGCTTCCAACAGTTTCTGGCTCGATTGAAGTTTGGGACTTTCTAAGTGTTGATTCTCAGGTCTGACCATCATTTCCATGCACTACTGTTACTTCATAAACCTTTCCTAGGGCTCTTCAGCCTTTTTATTTTTATTTTTTGTGTTTGGTGCTTCTCTCTCTCTCTCTCTCTCTCTCTCTGGGGTTTAGGGGGTAGGGGTCAGAACTTAAAATGGTGAATCGATTCCTTCCCTCTTTCGTCCTCTCTATTTGATTAAAAGAGTAATTACATTTATATATATTTTTTGATGCAGACATATTACTTCTCAAGTTCTTTTTCCATCATCGAAACTCTATCAGGTGTATATTTCAGTTCTTTTCCTTTTCATTTCTGCCAATTGGTTGTGCTTTTGTAATGATTTTCTTTTTTTCCCACTTTCTGATCAACTCTGCATTTTCCATCTGGTGCTTGGTGACTTTCTAGTTGACCTAGAGGATAAGCCCTCTCAAAAGAGCCAAAGGGTTTCAAGTTTCCCTGGGCCAACCATCAATCCCTTGTCATCCAGAAGAGATAACATAGTTCCGGATAACAAGGAGACACCATTGCAGATGAAGCATGATCCTGCGGTTGATCGTTCCCAGTTGAATACGCAAGATAAAACTGCCAATAGCAGGGGGAGTGGCTCCACTAAAGAGACATCTGAGGCACTTCTTGATGCTGCTACTGACCCAACCCTTCCTTCAGAGGTACTGACTAAAGCCATGCTCCTTTTCAAGATGATAAATTGCAGTTTGATATAATTCCCCACATTCTCAATCTTGTAGTGGGTCCCTCCGAATCTCAGTGTCCCGTTGTTAGATTTGGTCGACGTCATTTTCCAACTCCAAGATGGTGGATGGATACGGTACTTTGCAATTGCTTGATTGTTCTACCCACCAAATCATTTATTGGAACTAAATGTTGATGTTAAAATATATTGCAGGAGGAAGGCATTTTGGGTGGCCAAACAGATTTTGCAACTAGGAATGGGTGATGCTTTTGATGACTGGTTGATAGAGAAAATTCAGCTTCTTCGTAAGGGAGCTGTTGTTGCTTCTGGAATCAAGCGTCTCGAGCAGGTAGTTGAACTACCATGTGGTTTGTGAGGGAAAAGGTGTCACCCTTCTTGTGCGAAGCTAAACTATTGACATTGAAGAAGTGCTTCTGATTCTTCCATGGACTACTCAGATTATAGAATAATCAAATTTGCTGTCTATGCCTTTCCTGGTCCACAGTCATAATTGCAGGGATTGGCTTTCTGAGTTTTCTCAATTATGCAAATAGCTTGAACAACTTAAGCTGTGAGTAATAGACAGAATGCTAAGCCTTTTACGACTGACGGGCAATATCTCAACATGTTTTTAACTCGGTGTTGCTTGAATTAGCTTCATGAATCATGCACTCAACTACTTAAATGAATATGTGGCATTGACTCATTCCAAGTTGCTGTGTGATTGGAACAGATTCTTTGGCCTGATGGAATTTTTATAACTAAGCATCCAAAGCGACGACGTGCTCCACCTGTCGATCCATCGCAAGGTTCTCCACGTGACCAGCAGGCCTCAGAAATGTCTTCTCCTAGACAGAGTGATGAGCAGCAGCAACTGGAAGCAGAACGACGTGCAAAGTTCGTATATGAGATAATGATTGGTAAAACTTTGCTTGGACATTCTTATTCAGAGTCTAAGTTGATCCATATGATGTCATGCAGTATATAGCCGCCTGATGTTTCGGATCATAAGCGAACTTTTTTGGTAATGCAGAGAAAGCACCAGCTGCTATTGTCAGTCTTGTTGGTCGTAAGGAGTATGAACAGTCTGCGAAGGATCTTTATTTTTTTCTTCAGGTAAGCGTATTGCAAGATTCTGATCATTGTAGTAGTAGTTCAGTATTCAATATCCTTACCATTTCAACGGGCTTGCACTCATCCAGGCAATTGCTGCTCTTGATCTCGATCATTCAAAAAAATACAGTAATGCTGTCTGCATTGTATTTTTGTTATCACGATTCTCATTGAATGTGCTTCCATCTAAAATGGTTGGCTCGTCAATTTTAGGCATTCTTATGGAATTTCTTCTCTTTTATTTGAGGTGAAACATCTTAAGTTATTTGAGATCATATTTTTTGGAGGGACATGTCTCATTATTTTATGAAGTATCTGATGAATCCCCCCAAAAGAGGAAAAATGAACTATCATGAGAGCATGAACATAAAGGCAGATGGGGAATATAATCAAAACAGTCGCATGCATCAGCATGCTTGTGAAACAGTTTTAGATACAACTTGGCATATTGCAGTAAAACTTAACTCTGGTATGTCTGTGCAGTCATCCATGAGTGTGAAAATGTTGGCTTTTGACCTCCTCGAGCTCCTCCTGTTATCAGCATTTCCGGAGCTGGATTCGGTCTTTAAGCAGCTATATGACGAGAAACATAAATTTGGTGAATACAGAGCAAATTAGGAGAAATTTGTACACGAGGTTAGTTACGAGTTCAAGTAAAGATTTGGGTTCATTCTCTGTTATACTGTTTCACCTTTCTAGTCTGCTAAGTTCATATCTCTTTTACACCAGAGTTTTTCTTTTCCCACTTGACCATGTGAGTGAAGTGTATACCTTGCAAAGGTCTGAATTTTGTATCTAGTTTTTCACTTGTCATCGTGAGGGAAATCAGTCTCCTGTAATTACGAGGTTACTTCAAAATGTACAGTATTCTTAATGTAAAGCTTCTTGTTTCTCTTCCATGGAACTTTCATTTGTTGAAGTGGGTTATGGCGATATGGCTTGATAGGTTCCTTTTATCTTGACGTCATCCTGTAATTACGAGGTTACTTCAAAATGTACAGTATTCTTAATGTAAAGCTTCTTGTTTCTCTTCCATGAAACTTTCATTTGTTGAAGTGGGTTATGGCGATATGGCTTGATAGGTTCCTTTTATCTTTGACGTCATCATCGAAAATCTCGAGACTTTTGAGTGTTGCTTTGCTCTCTAGTCTCTACTATGATGAGGCTCTGAAGGATTGCAATAAAATGTCGTAGAGGATGACAAGAATTCAGCCTGGCGACCGTCCCCACAATGTTTCTTGCTGTGACGGTTTGAAACCGTAGTATTTTTCACGTCGGAGAACGAAGGATCTGAGAACACGAGTAATTTCAACTTGAAATGCTAAAAGAAATGGCTTCAGCAATTCTAACGCGCCAATGTAGATGCTGAATTCGCTCAAATGGCCCGAGCTGTGTAGTGATTTATTCACATGAACGCCATAACTCCCCTGCCAAGAAAGGGATAGACTCGTCGTATACATGATGCCTCGTCGTGTAGTAGCGAGCTATAAGTAGACAGCCAAAAAGACATGTAAATTTACAGCTTTACCGGACTTACGGGAACAAAGTACTAAAGGCAAGGAGAATCGTTCGTAACATAGTAGATAATGTCACACTTTGTAATTGCAGCTACGTTGGTTTGTGAAGGAGGATTGGCACCTTCTTTACTATCAACCTTGTATGACTAAATCTAGACTGATAACAATCAGCCAGACCAATGATGATGCAATTGCAATCTAATGACACAAGTCAAAACAACAACAGAAACCTCAAAGTCTAATCTGATATGGGGTCACAAGCCAATCTCATGCTAATGTCTCACGGATCATCAACCTTGTATGACTAAATCTAGACTGATAATAAGCAGCCAGGACCGACGATGATGCAATTGCAATCATAATGACTCAAGTCAAAACAACACCAAAAACCTCAAACTTCTAATCTGATATTGGGTCACAAACCAATCTCATGCTACCATCTCATGAATCACCAAGCTGCAAGTGCACAGGAGTCATTTTGCTCTAGAATTATCAACTCCCAATCTCATGGATTTCAATAGCAAAGTGGAGGACATCTCAACGCAGAAGAGAAGCCTATAGGAACCACGAGAATTGAGTTTTTAAAGCGATTACAGCAAGTTCGAATCTCACTCTCAATATGCAATCATAATGACCCAAGTCAACACAATACCAAAAACCTCAAACTCTAATCCGAAATTGGGTCACAAACCAATCTCATGCTACCGCCTCATGAATCACTAAGCCGGCTGCAAGTGCAAAGGAGTTGTTCTGCTCTACAATAATCAACTCCCCATTTTGTGTAAACATACATAAATTCACTAACAAATTGAAGAGACATCTCAATGTAGAAGACATGCCTATAGGAACCACGAGAATTGAGTTTTCAAAGCAATTACAGCAAGTTCGAATCTCCCTCTCACTCAACAAAAATAGAGACCATGTCAATGGATCAGTGGGTTCAAGATCTATCGCAACACAGCTAGACGGTTTGATACAGAAGCCAGCTGCCGAAACTGGCATAATCATAGGAGATTGATATTCAATGAAGGCACAACATCTCCTCCTTTAAGAAGCAGCATAGCTCCAACCACAAAGTGTGACTGAATAAAACATGTAATTTTGCATTCCTTCACCTCAACTAACCATTCCACCATCATAAACATGTAATTCTGCTTCCCACTGGAGCCATGTCAGCTGCAGATGTAAGCGAGACAGCTAGCAACAACAATAGCGAAATGAACCACTCACCAATCATGAATTTCACTTATGCAGAAAATAAGAGATTTTTATATCGACCCAGCCATACTCGGACATGAAGTAATAGAAAATTTATGAAAATTTCCCATCCTCAGACTCAAATCCAACTACAGAAGGAACAACTAAGAGCATAACCTCAACAAATTATCGGCAAAGCGATTGTTCTCAAAATTTTAACTTGTCCAAACGCGAATAGCAACTTAAAATCTATGGCGAGGTACCCAAATTTTGCCCGAACGATGATAACCCGAAGACCTCAAGCAGAAGCCGCTGCCGCCTGCTTCCTTGGCGCAGCTTGAGTACCTAAGCAATTCAAACCAAAATATCATCTCGCGAATTAGCAAAAGCATTTCTACAGGTAGACCAAATGAAAATAAAACGGAAACGAGTGATTAGCCATTGAATCGGCAGACTTCAAAAACTCCATTACCTTCTCTGAATCCGCTCTT
Organism: Corymbia calophylla; assembly: GCA_014182845.1. NCBI lineage: Eukaryota > Viridiplantae > Streptophyta > Magnoliopsida > Myrtales > Myrtaceae > Corymbia > Corymbia calophylla. Next base: position 24,696,385 of record CM024698.1, on the reverse strand, counting down.
GAACCTGCGAGGCAGGTGGCGGAGGTACTTCATCCTCCGGTCCCGGTGGTCTTCCTCCGGATCGCCTTCACACTCCAGTTATCTGAGCACGCATCAAGCTCGAGCTCAAACGAGGATCGACCGGAACTTAAACAACTCCTAGAAACGACCCAAAAAAACATGAGAGATAGAGAAAGAGCGGGGCTTACACTTCCTCTTGCGAGCAGAGGGGAAGCCACAGGCACCGCACCGGCTCTTCTGGAGGTGGAAGCTGCGGCGGCCGCACCTCACGCACAGCGTGTGCGTCTTGTTCCTCCTCTTACCGAAGCTTCCCGTTCCCTTACCCTGCAATCAAAACGTGTTCGCGACGCGCATCGTACCATGTAAGCAAGAAAGTTCGCGCGGGTTGAACAGGAAAAAGCAGACATTTCAGAGAGAGTGAAAGAGTTTCACCATTGAAGCAGACGGAGAAGAAACCCTAGCTGCAGAGAAGAAGGAAGAAGCGGCTGAAGGTGGAGAATTTATACGAGGAAAAGAAAATCGAAGGGGTTTAGGGTTTGGGCTTGGGCTTGAGGCCCGTGATTTGCGCATCCACTGAGCGACTTGTTTAGGTCTTACGGGCTCGCGCGTGCGTACGGGCCGAGATTTTCGGGCTTCGGCCCGTAAGGTTGGACCTTTTTGCCATCTTCCTTGCCATGTTTAACTTTGAGTGCGTTTATTTTGCGAAAAATTAACAATTTTTAAAAATATTTTCATTTTCTACATAACAAGGTTCTGTTTATTTTGCGAAAAATGAAATATATCTGAAAAACATTTTTCAAGAAGTTATTTTATAAGAAAATAATAATTTTTTTTGATATTTAGCTAAAATTTGAAAAATATTTTTTGTCATTTGATAAGAAAATTTTGTTTTGATTATCATAAAAATTTGTTTTGATTATCATGACCATGGGCATGAAATCCCAAGCCAAGCCTCAATAGGCTTGGGCTTGGGCACGTGCAAGTGGTCCCAAGCCTAGCTATAATGGACTCAAGTGCAAGTGCTATGGATCTAGACAAAGACATTGGGGTCCTAGGCTTCGGCATTAGGGAACCAATCTTGGGAGTTAGGGTCTTAAGCCTAACTTTGATGGACCTAGGCATAGCGTCAAGGACTTGGGCATGAACATCAAGGTATCGGCCCCAACCTTTGTGGACTTATGTTAGGGCATTAGGCAAACATACGGAGTTGCAAATGCTCTTATTTAGTCATATTTTGAAAAATAATTTTTGATTTTTTTAATAAAGGAAATGATTAAGAAAATAGGCTTTTTATGAATAAGAAAATGTTTTCATTGATTCACCTTCTTAAGTAATTCAAATGTTGGAAAATGCGGAAGAAAAAACATTTTCGCAAAATAAATGGAGTATAAAATTTCTGATATTGTGATTGGTCCTAGATTTATCAAGATCAAAGCATATATAGCTGGGCAAGGAGAATGGAACCCCTTTTTGACATTGGATCTAGAGCGCCAAGACAAAAAACAGGAAGAGCATGGCAGTGTGCGAGCGAGAGCAAAGCGCCACCAGAGATGAAAAGCGGGGCAAAAGACAAGGGAGCTCGTCGGACTTTCAGTGCCTTTGCTCCCCGGTTAGCTTTTGCAAAGCTCGTGCTGTCACTCTCTCTTATCCGTATACGCAGATCACTATCTGCAGAAGAAGTAGAGATGAATCCAAACGGATTGGGGGGGTCCGAAAAACCGTTCTCGCCAATGGCTGACACCGGGGCGAACGTCATCCCAGTACAACAGCCACTGGAGCCACAAACCCGTGATTCTTCGCCGACGGAAAAAAGGCTATTTTGCAGAACCTGATGGGGTGAGTGGACTTCGATTCAGATGAAACAGAAGAATGGAGAAGAGCCCGATGCGACCCGACCATGCTGGGAGCTTCATGAAGTTCGGGAAGCACGGTCCTGGCAACAAGAGGTGGGGACAGGAAGGGAAGGTCGAGATGCTGGGAGCTTCGCACTCGGTGAGATCCGAAGGACGTTCGAGCCCGGGAGATGAGGACGGAGGAGTTCTGGTCGTGGTCAAGAAGATGAAGGAGCTGGAGCTGATGGATTTGGGTGACGTGGAACATGTCCTGGACCTTGAGGAAGCTCTCCATTACTACTCCCACCTCACTTGTCCGGTGTTCCTGGACATAGTCCACAAGTTCTTCACGGAGATTTACGCCGAGTTCTCCATGGCGCGGGAGCCCATCAGGACGAACAAGTCGAAGAGGAGATTCGGCTCCATGGAGTTCTAGATGATCTTTAATGGCTTCGTGTTGCTGTTCTTCCTGTGGTCGTCTGTGCTCTACTTCAATGAATATGAACTTAAATACTTGCTGAGTTTCACAATGCTCTCTCGGACATTGCCATATAAATCTTCTTGTTATCTTTAATTAGCTCACATTTATATCATCATCATTCTGAGAGTTGAGGTATTAATCCATTGTCTTCGATGAAAAAAAACTGCCTCAATACACGTCAATGCTAGGAACAGAAAAATTTCGCGGTGCATTATGATCCCGGCTCTTGCATTAGAGAATGCAAAAGCTATTTACTGTTACAATTGCAAGTCGAAAAGACTAACTTCACTAGAGGATTCATTCAAGCACCTAAATTCTCGCATTTACAATCTGCAATCCCGGTATCAGAAAGAGCAAAACTCGAGCGCTTTCAGTGTGATGCAAGCTGACAAGTGTCCTCAAGCAACCTTCGAACAACTGCGTCGAACCTGACCATTAGGAGCTGTTAGGACTTGGAGGTTTGACAGCTTCAACATGGTCTCAGCAAAGTCTCCGCGAAACAAAGAGACATCTGAGGCGTATGCTCGGACCCAACTCCCAGTTTCTTCCCCCACCATAAGCTGTTGATCCGCATAGAGAACCCCTTGTCCTTGCAGCAACCTACGGTAGTACAGAGTCCCAAAACCAGAACTCGGCCCTTCATAGTTCATCACTATACCAGGCTCTTCAGATGTCAAACTCGAGAAGCCAAATGAGCTTTCGGATGATGATGGTGGAGGCGGAGACGGTGATGGAGATGCCGAGAGACTCTCGTTGCATTTGGATCTCATTAGGTTGAGGAATCCAACATCTAGAGATGGGTCAGGCTCGTTAGTCCCGGAAAAGTTGTAGAGACGGCTCTGGAACGATTTGCAGTGAATCGCTCCAATGCTGTGAGCTCCTGGAAAAATATCAAATTTGAGTTAATCTAGTGCAATTACTGATTAAATCCACATAAATGCTAGTTTCAGAACTTGGCTACTTCCCGGTAAGGTCTTACAAAGAATCAAGATAAGCAAGATACCGAGCAGATTGACAATCTCTCTTTCATCGAATCCTCTTGATCCCAAAGATGCGAGTGTGTCCGAGAGATCTCCATATGGTGAAGGAAGCTGATAAGCCGCTAGATCTGCGTATGATCGCGTGCTGTCTCTTCTACCAGTACTCAGGGGATAGAATGGACCTCCAGCCTGCAATACCAAAAATCAGTACCCAAAATCTCAAATTCTGAATTCTGTCGAAAAATTGAATGACGTTTCATCACATATATGGAGATGTGGAGAGAATTACCATGAGAAGGCCGTCTCTGGCTGCCAAAACAAGAATGTCCGCACACGACACAACACCGGGGCAGACCTCTTCGATCTCGGCCTTGATGACATCGATGACGTCAAAACCCTTCAGCGTCTCGTTTGGAGGCGTATCTTTCTCTGCGTCCATCTCTTCGGTCGAGTCCAACAAAACAGAAGCATCGCATCCCTGCGTCAGTTTCGTCTCGAATGTCAGATGGTCACGTCTAAGATCAAAGGAATGAATTGAAAAGACCCAAAAATCAACAGGAAAACAATATGAAGATTCATGAGAAAGACACCCAACTGGCTTGGAATTTGCAATAGCTGCAACCATACCCGAATCGCTAAAGAAACAGAGCTATATAAAACGTGGAGCAAAACCCCACCATTGACTTCATAGTTACTATCAAACACACCAAATTCAGGTAACAATGTAAAGACAGAAAATAGCATTATGAAAGAATTCTTTAAACCCAGTAATTGGCACATAGTGAGGTACTGCAATCAAATTAACAAAGAGCTTAGAAGCCCTAACCCCTTTTGGCAGACAATGAGACATCAGAATGGCAATCGGACTCATCACCTCGATGAAGCAGTCGTGAAAGACGAGCCGCAACAGAGCGGGAGCAACCCCAGAGTGAACACTGTAAATTCGCCGGACTGTCTCTCGGATGATCTTTTCAGTTTGCGGGCACGACTCGCGATAGAAATCGTACTCAAGCGAGTCAGCCGGGTCACGCCTCTCCGAATCGACTCCACTGAGGTCGCTGTCATCCCGCTGAGGCCACGACATCAACCGAGATGAGAGATTCCTAGCGAAGTGCGAGGGAGGTGGGAACCAGAGAACTGAGGGCGAGTTCTTCCTCACGGTATCGGCATTCGGGTTGGTGAGGGAGATGAAGATGCAGAGCAAGATCGTGAGGAGGCTCAGTTTCTTGATGCAGTCCATTTTCTTTGGTCTTCTTCCTTCGATTCTCTCTTTGAATCCTCTTGAATGGAGGGTTGGTAGGGATACTTCTGCTCTTCTATTGTCTCTTCTTGATTCTGTGTCATGCAGCTTCTTGATCATGTGTCATGCAGAGAGAGAGAGAGAGAGAGAGAGAGAGAGAGAGGGATTTGAGGAGGTTGAATTTAGCGGGAAGAGAAGTGATCGGAAGGGCGTCCTCAACTGGAAGTTCGTTAAAAGCGGTTGTGTTGGATTTGAGGCGACACAATTTAAATTTTAATCTCCTATTTCATGTATCGAAATTCCAAAAACCTTGCCATCTCAAATGCTTTGAATCTTTCCTTAACTCAGTCAATTTTTAAATGAACGGAAAATGCGATCTTTTATTTATATTTTCAGTTCTATATGGCCATAATTTAAAAAAGGGTCACGCGAAATTTTTTTATATTAAATCGTAATAAAATTAAAGAAAAGATTTAAATTAACGGCTGCCCAAAAGTTTTTCGGACTTAAACACAAGAAAATAATTTTTTTGGAATTTAAATACATTATCATGAAGAGTTTTAAAATTTCTATTGTAATTATGCTGATTGAGAGGGATGATATTTGGTGGCAGGAGCATTGACGCCCATTTAATCTTGCTTTAAGCTTGTTCTCGTCATGTGAATTGTCTTCACCGCCTTTTTGATTTTAAGATAAAATAAGTTTGAAAACTTTGTTTGTACAAATTAGGACGAAAACTAAGATTGATCCGATGACTATGATCATATAAAAATAATAATTAGAAGTGATTAAAGAAAGATACATTTTGTGAAATTGAATGGGTAATTTAGGTTTCGATGATTAAAACTGTAAATGACATAAAGCTAATGACTAAACTTTATCCATGGAAAATTGTAAAAATTTGGAGTAAATAATCATAAAGAACATTCCCTTGATCTCCTTAGAGGATCGGTAAAAAATGGTCATTTTTAACGAACGTGTAATATCAAAATTAATAAGGTCAATTATTCATGTTCTCTTCAAATGCTCATGCCAACTCATCAGCTCAAAATCTGACATATTGATGCATTGTCCTTTGAAAAATGATATATATGATCGCCGAAGCTCAATGTGCTTTTTTTTTATTTTTATATGGAATAATTACATAAATGATTCCCGAACTTTATCTTGACATGCAATTTGATCCATTAATTTTTAATTTATTCAATATGGTCTTTGAATTTTAGAATAATGGTGCAATGTGGCCTATGAACTTTTAATTTGTTTAATATAGTTCATGGACTTTCGGTAAATCTTTAAATCATTTAATTCAATTTAGTTCTTGGATTATCTAGTCCAATATTAAATTAAATATATACCAAAAGTTTAAGAACTTACATTGAACAAATTAAAAATTTATAGATCACATTGTGCATTGGATTAAAATTCAGAAATCCAATTGGACAAATTAAAAGTTCATAAATCATACTACATATTAGGGCAAAATTTATAGACTATTCGTATCATTTTTACTTGTATTACATGTTGATTTGGCCAGATCTTCTAGATCCCGCTAGCTAATTAGGCTTGCTAGTCTTGCCCGTTCACCATGCCCAACCACAACATCATCTAACTGTAGCATATATGTTAATCGATCCTTATACTTTCTATTTAAGCATAGTTGAAATTTTTTAAAGAGCGCGTTAAGAAAATGCAATCGATATGAATTGCCAGGAAAGTGTAGTGATGGAATTCATTCCTTTCTTAGGAAGGAAAATAAAAGTAAATGAACTGAACGGATTAGGAAAGGTATCCAAAGCATGTTCTTGACCTCCTAGGTGTCCAAAGAACTCATGCCTTACCTAGTAAAGAATTAAACGAACTCCAAGAGGAGAGAGAGAATATGCCATGGAAATGGAAGTGGATACTTATGGGTTAGGCTTTCTTTTAGATGGGTTTAGTTTTAAAAAGACAAAAAGAAAGCTAGCCTATTTTGATAGGCGTACCTATAATGGGTTTAAAATTAAAAATACTAAAATACATGGGTCGTTAATGGATCAAAATTTAAATCTACTTAGAACTCAACTACTTTTCAGTTCTTAGAGATGACTCATTTCCTTTTCGCTTTCAAATCAAAACAAAAAAACCTTCCTCATCGCACGACAGTGCGTCGTCTCGCTCCCACCGCTCGTACAGCAACTCTTCCTCTCACTCGCACGGCAGCGCTGTCGCACGTGGTCGCCACCATCGTCAGATGGTGACTTGATTAGCCATCGAAACCCAGGTGAGTCTCATTCTCTCGTATGTGTACGTGATTTTTAAAATATTTTATATTTTCTTAGAAAATAAACAATATTAAAGAAATATAATCTTTAAAAAAGATTATAAGAATAATTTTTCCTAAATTTAGTTAATAGTAAAATGTTTTAATAATATGGGTCGGGTCGGATATGGATTAGGTATAGGTCAAAAATTTTATACTATACTTAAATGGGTTATAAATATATTAATGGGTCAATTTAGGTCGGACCATTTATGACCCGATTCAAATCCGATGGGACCCACATGTTTAATGGGTCTAGTGGATACCAACTAGTCCGCAGAGAGATTGAAGGTGACTCCCACCATGTATGTATGTATGCCCCACACGCCCCCGTCCCCGACCCGGTCATGCCCCTCACGCCATGCCATTTCCCCCCACCCCGCATGAACGAAGCTCGCTCGAATCTTCTCGAACTGACTCCACACCGCCATTCCTGCTCCGTCTTCCTCCTCCGTCTTCCTCTTCCTCCTCCTGTTTCTTGTTTATATAGTGCCGCATTCATCAAGAATCCTCCGACCCAAGTTCTTGCTCGCCTCGTTCTTCCGGAAAAAGAGAAGCTTTCCCCATTTCGGCATTCCCCGGCAAACACGTCGTAGACAATGGCGGAGGAAGGCGTCGTCACCGTCTACAACAGCAACGTCGTCGCCGACACCAAGAAGAACCCCTTCTCCCTCAAGGTCGGCATGGCCCAGATGCTCCGCGGCGGCGCCATCTTCGAGGTCACCTCCGTCGAGCAGGCCAAGATCGCCGAGGAGGCCGGCGCCTGCTCCGTCGTCGTCGTCGTCGTCTCCGATTCGGCCGGGCCCGCCGGGGGCATCTCGCGCATGCCCGATCCTTCCCTGATCAAGGACGTCAAGCGCGCCGTCTCGATCCCGATCGTCGCGCGGGCCCGCGTCGGGCATTTCGTGGAGGCCCAGATTCTGGAGGCCGTCGGAGTCGATTACATTGACGAGAGCGAGGCCATCGCGATCGCCGACGAGGACAATTACATCAACAAGCACAACTTCGGGACCCCCTTCGTCTGCGGGTGTCGGAACCTCGGAGAGGCGTTGAGGAGAGTCAGAGAAGGTGCGGCCATGATCAGGACGCAGGGCGATTTGGTCGGATCTGGGAATGTGGCCGAGACCGTCAAGAATGTGAGGTCAGTGATGGGGGAGATGAGGATCTTGAACAACATGGACGATGATGAAGTCTTTGCATTCGCAAAGAAGATCGAGGCGCCCTACGATCTCGTGGCGCAGACCAAGCAAATGGGTCGCCTCCCCGTCGTGCATTTCGCGGCCGGAGGGATCGTAACTCCAGCCGACGCGGCGCTGATGATGCAATTGGGGTGCGACGGCGTATTTGTGGGTTCGGAGGTTTTCGATTGCTCGGATCCATATAAGCGCGTGCAGGGCATCATCCGAGGCGTGAGGCATTACACGGATCCCCACGTGTTGGCGGAGACGTGCTGCGGGCTTGACGACGGAATGGACGGGCTCCATCTCGGTCAGGAGAGGATCGAAGAATTTGGGGTCAGGGATGTGTAGTAACTGAGTTTTTCTTGCCAAGAGTATATGCCTAACCTGTTACTGAGGTACTGGGCTTTTTGCAGAGTCTAAATGAATTTGCTGCTCCTTTTTTATTTCCGTTTTGTATAATTCTGCTGTGGAAACAATTTCGGGCAGGGAATACATTTGCATCTTCTTGGTCGACACTTGATATGAATCAAATCGGGCTAGTGCATTCCTTATCAATGCCATTTTGTTGTGTGTACTGTTTGTTTTATGGAATACTATGGTCATGATCCAATTTAAGAAGGAATGGCGTTGTTGTGTTCTATTCGATGCCGGTCCTCTGAAGATGAGGATGGGATGTTCTTGCTTGTTTCTGGGTGAACCAGAGTTGGATTAGTATGCAGCAACTCTTAGTTCTGCCTATAGGTAGTCAAGCTGCTTACCAAGGCGACTAATGAGCAAAGAAGCTGATGGGAATGGCATTGTAGGTGACAAGTAGGACATTTAACACACAGGATTCCGATGATCCATCGGTCTAGCTTGCCAAGGCCAAGGATGTACCCGGAAGATCACTTTTTCTGTTGAGCATAAAATGGAGATCGTTTGATTTCCCATCTTTTGGTAGTTTAGTAATCACAGTTTCTCCTTGCACCCTATCAGTTGCTTTCCTCTTGGGGAGGTCTTGCTTGTTACGATAAGCAAAAGGGTAAAGGTAGATACTTTCTGCTTGTAGGTAACCCTAGCTTAGAGAGGCATGTGGTATTAGTTATGGAAGACAGCTGGAGGAAGAACCGGCATGAGAGGGTTCGACAATTACCAGAAAGAACTACCTCGTTCATGAACCACGTATCTATCTCCCTGCCATATATAGATGGGACTTCCTGATAGATAGAATTAGCCGAAGTAAGTGTTTCCTTCTCCATAACCTTGAGGGTTTGCAAAATTGTTAAATTAGATTGGCTGCAAATTTTCTGTGTCATTGAGAAAGCATCGCAGTTACAAGTAAATAAAAGATTGACATGATTCCATCAATCAAATCTGTGTTCCGTGCGCCATGTCCCCTTCATTTCCTTGTCGATTTCAGTTTCTGAATCTTCAGATCTGTAAGTGAATATCTGGGCACCCCTGTATGTGAGCTTGTTGACATGGCAATCCTTCGGCTAATCTATGGTCTGTTACCCCAAGACAGAGCTGTGCCAACGCGTCCACCCTTAAATGGCTTTCTCTGTTCAAATGTTTGTATGATCATTGCTGTTGTTGAACAAGCACCTAAGAGCTATCTCATAAGCAGAAAAAACAGCGCCATTCACCATGAAAGCTCTGGCGACTGCAGTCCCTAGTCCTCGCCACAGAACGCCATACCCATCTGCTTGTACACTTTTGCGGAAACAATCGACTATCCCATTATATTTCCTCGGGGATAGTTGGGACTGAGCCTGTAGTCTCGTCTTTAACACATCCAATGGATAGCAAAAAACCCAGCTCGCAACTCCAGCTAGCCCTCCTGCTATTAGCATTGTTCCTAATCTTTCGTTGCCATTCTTCCTGCAGCCTGGGTGGAGCTTCTCCCTCATGTACTCGTAACTCCAGAAATAAACTCCGTGGGCGGGTGCGTCCCTAAGGACTGTGATCCCTAGTCCATGGTACATGCCCTTTAACCCTTCACGTTTGTATATGGACTTGGCGACACTTATTGGTCCCCTGTGATGCTGCTGTTGATGAGATTGGGCGTTTTTTCTGTCCTGTAATTGAAGCTGAATCTTGATCAGTTCTACAGGGGCGAGGATAAGGCTCTGTACAGCCCCAGTGCCAACCCCACCCAGAGCAACACCCTTGTACGAAGGAGGGTCTTTTGGCAAAACAGACGAGTCAAATGCCCGAGAAAGGATCGCGTAAATTTGGAATACCATGGCATTCTGCAAAATGCAGGGATGTAGTCTCAGAATATGAAAGCAAAACAAGTACACTACAATTGTTGTAAAACCGAGTCTATTGATCTCTAACTTAATTCATTCAGTCATGCGGACATTGCTTGGGTATTAAATGATTCTAATCATTCAATCGTACGAAAAATGCATAAAATGATGCGTCAACTTGAAAATTAGCTTCCTCTTGCTTGCGCTTTGACAGGTCCTTCCATACTCAGCTCCTGTTTTAATTTCTCATCACAAGCATGTAAAAGCCCCAATAGACATGGTATCTGTAAATGTACAGGCAGTATCTGTCCTAAAGATTAACGATGCACACTATAGGTGCAGAAATGAAACTAAGCACACTTTTAACTTCAGACAAATCATAAACTCCTTTTAGCATACTCATGTTTTCAAATTCTTTGTCTCCACAGGAGAACCATGTTCTTTTTAAGTGACGAAAATCGCTAGGCCATGTCAGCGTTCATTCGTCGTGTCCATGGGTTGTTAAGAGATTTGACTGCTGACAAGTAAATGGCGACAGTGGAAAGAGACCGTGAAGTAACCCTAGTCCCACACGGAAATAACTCTCTCCGTGGTCATGATGTCTTCCTTGCACCTAATGCGCCTGCTGTCAAGGAAAAACAGAAATTTGGTGGAAATTTCTCACCCATCTTATGGACAGCGACGGTTCCTGAATATAAAACGAGATCACTATCTAATTAAAGCACGAATATCCTAGTGGGAGATGACACTTCAGTGTAATCACGACATCAAAAAGCAAGCCCAATCTGAGAAGCCACGTGAATTTCTCCACTAAAGATGACCTAGAAAACAAAGAGGACCGATCAAACAAAAGGGTCTGATGCAGACCACAGATTTGCCTAATGCCTGAATTACCCAGGCACAGATAGACAGAGGGAAAACTGGGAACTGTTCTTTTCTTCCAGTCTTTCCACCAAAAACAGAAAGGGCTAAGAAGAATTAGCCACGCTGGTGATTTCCTCAACAGCGCAGCGCTCTCATCACTCTGCATTCATGCTCTCCAGGGGCATAAAAAAGAAATCTTGAAATCGCCAAATCACACGAGAATCATTCACGTCTCTAGCACGTTAAAACCACCGCAAATGGACATGAATCTTCAGAAAGTGCGTAACCAAATAGACAAAAGACAAGGCATATGATTCATTCATACATACTGCTCGTGTCAAATTAACTGACCTGAAACGTGACAGAAGCCAAGGGCGCGCCCATGCCCCGGTACAGAGCTGCCGGCCCTTCATCGCGGATGGTTTTCCGGAGGATGCCGACGGCCGAGCCCGACCCCGAGTGCTGCAGCCGTATCCGGATGGTGTCGAGAGGGTACCCAGAGATCACCCCGGCAGTGCCGCCGAAGCCGCCGGCCACAAATTCTCTGCCCCAACTGCTTGCGAGAAACTCCGGCCAGAAATCCATCTTCAAACTACACTAATGCGAACGACAATACAATCTCCCTCATTCAAATTCTACCTAACCTCTGACGGACGAATATTGGTCACTCTCTTTTTCTGCATACACCGATCAAACACTCTCTCTTTCTCTGCCTCGGAAGAAAACGGACATCAAGTCACCACCCCTTTTGGGTCTTGATATCTCTCACGAACGTCGCCATATAAGCGCTCTCTCTCTCTCTCTCTCTCTCTCTATATATATATATATCTAGACATGCGTGTTAAATACAAAACAAGAAAGACCCGGAACAAGATAGACGCCGGATTTCGTTTCCCCTATTGATAAGTGCTCTCGCATATTCTTAATTACCTCGTTATCCTAGTCTCTCCTCTTACCACACGAAACTCGGGACTCACCAGCCCGACCCTCTTTCCCTTATCACTCGTTTCGATCGATCGATCGAGAGAGAGAGAGACTCAACCTCAACCGGAAGGCCACTGCTCAGTAATAGCAGAAAATCAGAGAAGCCTTTTTCAGCTTTTCACAGAGAGAGAGAGAGAGAGAGAGAGAGGGAGGCCGACACGGATGCCACCGGTGGCTATCTTGTCATTCAGCGTCGTCCGAACCAACAAACGGGAGACGTCTCTTCCCTCATTTTTAGTGGACGGAACCACGTGGACCACTCCGGCTCGCCCACGTGGCGTTCGCCTGAATCTGTGACTCGCTTTGGGCCTTGTGCTGGCCGCCGATTTCTCTGTCTCTTTCCAAAGGCATGGTTTTTTGGGCCGAAATAATTTTTTAGGCTCGATGTATTTCCTACGTGAAATATACCATTTTTTATTGCAAATAGTTTTTGAACAAAAAAAAAAATCATAAATAGTTTGCAACAAGGGAGTTAATTTTTTTTTTTTTATGGTGATAAAATAGACGGCAAAGCCCAAGTGTTATACTCTCCTAATAAAAATCAGTCTAATCTGGTCTCCTATCGATAAAAAAGAAGGGAAATTGATATAAATAATACCTAAATTTTGACTTAATATGTAATTTGGTTAATGAATTTTTGGTCCATATTTAATATAATTCATAAATGATATGAAAATGTTAAATATAATTATTCTATAATTATTCAAGACCAAAGACAACATTGAACATTTTCGTATTATTCTAAGACTGCATTTAACATGTATTAAAAATTGATGGGCTATATTAAATAAATTAAATGTTCATGGATCATATTACATATTTGGTTAAAGTTTAAGGACCACATTAAATCAATAAAAAATTTAGAGACCAAATACATTGGGCTAAAATTAAGGGACTGTTTGTGTCATTATTCTTAAAAGAAATAAATCTCCCGGTAGCACATCTAATACTAGAGTCAAATTCTTATTGAATTCTTAACCGAGGATCGCTTGTTTTGGACCAAGAAATCATTTTAGAATAATCTTATATATCAACATCACAATCTTTGCAAAAGCTTTGTCCGCACATGCCGTGGCGTCTATGAAAAGTTTGCAAGTAATTTGCACGTTTTGTTACGCAAGACTCGCATCACCTTTCGCGGCCTCGGACGATGCCTCGTCGATGAGCAAGTTCGATTGGTCTAGTGACGATACCGCATCACACGCCCACCAAATCGGCTACGGCAGCTTCATGGTTTTTCTAAAATATAAGATCAGGAGGTCGTGATCCCAATTTCTCTCGTAACTTTTTATTTGTCTTTTTGAATTTCTGACCGAATTCTACACTTTGGTCTTCGGTCAAATCTGGATGTACCCACAAGATCTAAAGAATGACGGAACATAGAGATTAAAACATTGTGGGATCAAAACAAGTCCATTATAGAAAGCTTCACCTTCAAATGGGCGCTACTAATTGGACCGACGAGAAGCAGGATCAAATTGTTTGCATGACGTTAAGCAGTTGAAGGACGAGGCCATGAAAAGATCATACATGGGTGTGTTGAGCCGACCGATTCCATATCGGACTTGAAGAAGTCCATGATGCCGCGAAAATAAGCCATCGTAGAGTAAAATGGATAGAATAAGGGAATAGATTAGACACTAGATTTTACATGGTATAACCAACACGATAGGAGTGTCGGATTCAAACTGAAAAAATCAAACTACATTGAAATTTCGTGCACTTTTGGTTGGGATAATGAAAAATGATCATTCTTTTTCCGGTTCAAGTTATTTCGATTTTGTTCGATTAATTGAGCTGAATCAAATTTTCAGCAAAAATTGAATGCCTTACTTAAAATCTCTTTTTTTTTTTTCACCTTTTATGTAGTTTAGTTTCCAAAAGCAAAACCGAACAAAAAAAGAAAATTTTCAAAAATTAAGCAAATACAACTATACTTGATAGGGGTGTTGGATCGTGATTCGATTTAGATTCACCCGAGAACCACTCGTTGGTTCCATGGATCCTAGTGATTCAATTAGATTTAGATTTCCAAAAACTCGTAACCAAACCATACATAACCACCCCTAATATGCATTATATGAACCGATTTCTTGACCTTTGTTGTGCTCTTCAAGACTTCAACAATAAGAATTGCAAGGGCTATTTGGCAAATAGGAAATTAGGGCTCCAAATAGAACAATAAGAATTCTAAACATGGGGCTTCAAAATTTTAATTTTTTTTCAACCAAAAAAATATTTTTTTATAATAAAAATTAATATATATTATTATTATACAATAATACCGGTCCGGTCCCGGCTTCGGCGGTCTGGCGGATCCCTGTTACAACCCCTATACTTGAGTCATTAAAATACCCTCGATATTTCTCAAACCTCAATTGCATCTAATAATTCGCTCGGTGTTTGGTCCAAAAATTCTTCACAAAATAATCTTTTAATCTCATAAAGAAAATCACGTTACCTTACGGCAAGAATTTTTGGCTATCAAACACAAGTGAATCTTACGGGGAAAAAAAAAAAGCACTCGCGAATTTTCGCCAGGATGCAATTTGTGACGCCTCTCGATGCAATTGGGTAACCCGACAAACCACGAAGGAATCTCCTCTGCACATCAACTATTGGATAAAAGACAAAACATTGAACATGTGCAATGCCACGGCCAGTGGAAGTCTTAGACAGGAAACAAAGTCCAAATTTGGGACTTCCCCTTCCTTTTTTTCCTCTTCCACTCCGACAGAGGAAATAATTCTGTTCTTGATCGCGACTTCAACATGGATACAATTTCCGCAATATGCAAGATCCGGTTTTGAACTTTGATGATCTGACGTGCTAATAGGCAATTCAACTTGGGTCAGGTTTGCTCGATCGACTCGACACACAATTATAACATATGGATTCTTTGAAAATCGGAGAGGGAAAATTACTAAAAAAGACATAAATTTTTTGATAATTTATCAATTTATTCGTAAAACTTTCAATTTTGTTAATTTAGTCTTAAAATTTTTAATGAATTACCAATTTAATTCTTCCAAATAGTTTTGACAGGAAATGGATGGCATAGCGAGTCCAGTTAATACCGTTTGTCATATGTGGTATGACTGACATTAATGTGAATAATTTATTTAAAAAAATTTCATAATTTTTTCTTTTTTCTTCAAAAAGAGATATTCATAATTTTTGTAGAGGTGAGGGTGTACAGCCCTTACCAACCATAGGGAGAGCGGCTAAGGGCCACGATCCCCTTATTGTGGCCCATGAGGGCTTAGGTGAGGGTTTGCAATGCCCTTGCCAGCCACGGCAAAGAAGTCGCAAGCCCTTGCCAAATCTGGCAAGGGCCGCAAACCTGAGATCCACTGCAATCGTCTCGGTGACCATAGATCCAATGTCGTGGCCTCCTCCAAGTCGCTACATGCATGGGGAGACATGTTTAGGGTTTGAGTGTTTGGGTTTATACCCTCTGTTTTGGTGATATGGGAATTAGGTTTGCATTAAGGTAATGCATCCATGATTCATCTTGCCAAGCATTTGCAAACACGGAATCTTCTTTCAACTTGCTGAACAAAGTACGTGTATAAGGAAGGAAGGAGGACGAGATTTAGTAGAACCTGGAATTCTCCGTTCGCGTATGAAAGAGTTGGCGGTCGGCGTGAAGCCCCATGAAATGGCAGGAACGAGGCCCCATCCCACTCCCTGTCGCTACTCGCCTCTTTCGCCATCTTTCTCCTTCCTCTTCCTTGGATTTCTCATCATCCGATTTTCCTTTTCTTTTTCCAAATTTTACAGCTTTCGCCATTAGTATTTCACTTCCAGAACTCCTTCCCTTTGGGGCACAAATGGCTCGTAGAAATACAGATCATCAGCTCGATAGCGACGAGTCCAGATCAAGCGCAGCAGGAATCGTCAAGATTCAAGATCTCCCCCTCTCTCCAAACGTGTCGAAAGTAACTTTGAAGTTTGGATGATCACCGCCGCCAGCAGCATCATCTCATAATTTTCCTCCGACTCGGTCATGGTGCATTTCCGGCGATCGTTTCACGTATTTCCTTGCATGAATTCTTTGTTTTTTTTCCCCCCTTTTCCCCGCTTTTTCTCTTGGCTACTCAACATAGAACAGGAGGGAGAAAAATGTAGAATATCAATTTAGCTCTGCATGCATGTTCTTTTCTTGTTTTCTAATCTCTAGATCTTGATTTTCTGACTAGTTTTCTTGGAAACGATTCCTTTCTTGCCGGTTCGATGTGGGCGCTCGTGCATGCAGTCCTTCGGGCCGTTGATGATGGGTTCCCTGGCGAGGCTAGTGACGGGGCTGGTGGCTCAGCCGGCGACCACCGTGACCACCCTGCTCTACTACAGCGATCTTCTCCCTCGGTACCTTCACTTGGAGCGCCTGGTCAGCCACGAATTGCTTCATCCTCACCATTTCTTGTTCCACCTTATCATCAATATCCTCAGATTCTTCTGCTAGGTAACACAATCTTTCTTCTCGTTTCCTTTCATCTTTCTTCATCTTTCCGCCGTATTTTCTCTTTTTCTTTTGTTGGTTGGTTTTGTGCCCTCCTTGTGCTTGGCGTTCTCTGCAGCTAAACCCCTCTTCTCTTTTCTTTCTGTTTTCGTTCATTGATTGATCAGAACAGATTTCGCACTGTCGTGTTGAGATGGGAGAGAAAATTTAGAAGTCCAAAATTTTCTTTTCTATAAAGAAATTAATATTCATATGGTGTATGTGTATGTAATCTTTATAGCATATGGATTTTTTGCTAGCAATACCTCGGTCACAAGCAAATGTCAAAAAAGTCGGTGCCGTCGTGTAATTTTGATGGGCTTGTTTCTGGTTCAGAAGCTGCACAGTTATGAACTGTTTAGACCAAAGGCTTATTGAAAAGATTTCGGGCCCATTGGATCTACTGTGTAATAAGGCCCGCTAAAGTCCCATAGCCTACTCGTAGTTTTCCAAAGAGGACTATGTTCTCCTCCTCCATCCCTATTCAGAGTAAATTTTCATCTCGATCAGTCTTTTGATTAGCACGTTAACAAAGTACAGACATCTTGCAAACCGATCGATCAAAGACGGTGAGGTCCATGGGAGTAGGGTGTCAAAACTGAATTGCTTACCAAATTGGAACACGACACGATCCAACCCAAAATTTTTCAGGTCTTTTTAGTTCAGGTTTCGTTTTAATTTGGCTAAATGATTACAAATGGATAGCGTACTTATTTAAGCTAGGTGCAAGTCATGACCCGAACTAAAACGCATTAATAATAAAAGAGGCGGTCGCAAACATCTGAACCAAAATGTGTTTCCCAATGAAAGAGACAGTTACAAACATAGAAGGAGGAAAAGCTTGCATACCATACAAGTCAGACAATCACAAACATAGAAGGAAGAAAAGCTTGCATACCATACAAGTCGTGTTTCTAAGTAAATGAATATCTGAAATTTGACCCGACCCACGATTTTTAGTTCATGTTCTATTCAGGTTTCAGATCAGGTCATTATGAAGGCGCACTTTCATGTTGCAGTTCAGGTCGAGTCGGCTGGAAACTCGATCCAATCCGAACTTAGGCCCGAGAGCTAGGCTAATCACCAGTTGAATCTTCGGAAATTTGGAATAAAGTCGTTGGTGACGTAGAGAGAGACATTCAAGAGATTTGTGGCAGGCTAGTGATACGGATCATGGGACCAAATCCATCGGCAGTTTACCTGATCACGAGAACTCCCATCCACTTGATGAATCAAGAAATCGCCAACCTCATCCATCATTGCAACACCTACCCCAAATTGCTAACTGCTCTCTCTTTGCTATTTTGAGCTCATTTTGTTCGATTCTTTCTTAGCCTAAAGAGCATCTGTCGTCGGCTTTTCCTAGGTCCTTCATGAGAGAGAGCATAGATCATAATTTATTGTATGGACACCAATTTATCCATTAACCTTTTAATTTGACCAATTAAATATAAAAACCTTTAGATAATTTGCTAATGTGGTCTTTTCAGTAATTTGGATGGACATTACTGACATGGATGTCAACTTCCCATGCTAATGTGGACGATTTTTGTAATTTTTTAAAGAAATTATTATAATTTTTTTCTTTCTTTTTTTTTCTTTCTTTCCTTTGCTTTTTTTTTCTTCTATTTCCCTCTACTAGTCGCGAAGGTCTCAATGATGCCATGTGGGATGGCCAGTACCAAATAGACCATCGAGTTCGCAATTTCCAGCCAAAATTGGGCTAAATGACTGCATTGACAAATTATCAAAATGTTTTGGACTAAATTAACTAAATTGAAAAGTTTAAAATTAAATTGGCATCTATATGGCAGGGTTAAGATTTTCTTTAGTAATTGTTCCATATATATATTAGTAGGGATTCTTGGTCTCCATCTTCATTAGCATAGTATTATTGGTCTTTTGACCACTTGTCACGAAAAGGCCATTTTAAGTTGGTTGTCTTTTGCTTTATACAAAGGGGAAGGTCTAAAAGAGACCAGTCTCTAGCATTTGGCTGTCCATGCATTAAATACAATAGAGGTGCTGTAGCTTTGTAGAGTCGCAAGCAAAGCACACATTTGGGTGGATTCTTAGCTTGGTTTGGCATACTTTTTGGTCTCCAGCATTTGTCTGTCCATGCATCGATGGAATAGAAACATAGTTTTTAGCACACACTTGGTCGATTCTCAGCTTGATTTTTGTGTACTTTTGGCCTATAGCATTTGGCTGTCCATACGATACTTTTAGTCTCTAGCATTTGGCTGCCCATGCATCACTTTAGTGTAGGCTCTCTAGCTTGTAGAATTGCAAGCACACACTCAGTCGGCTCTTAGCTTACTTTGGGGATGATTGTTCAAAAAGCCTTAAATTTATTGTGCGGTGATTACTTCTGTGTTCAAACTTTTAATTGTGCCAATTTAGTTTTGAACATTTTGAGAATTTGTCAATTCGGTCCTAAACATTTCAATTGTATCATTTTTGTCTTAAACCTTTTGAAATTTTGCCAATTTATTCATAAACCTATTTTTTGGGTAATTGGCCAAAATAACCAAGTCAACAAATTATTAAAAGGTTTAAAATTAAATAAATGAATCATCGAAGTGTCTAGGACAAAATTGGCATAATTGAAATGCTTAGGACTGAATTAACAAATTGTTAAAAAGTTTAAGAATAAATTAGAATAATTAAAAGGTTTATAATTGAATTGACCATCGTATAGTAAGTTTAAGGCTTTTTGGACTATTTTCCCTTGCTCTAGCATACTTTTATTTGTTGAGAACCATAATCCTCCTCCTCCTTCTTCTTGGAGTTTCTTTCGACCTTTCATCAACAAGAAAAAGTCTCTTGATCATGCAATGTCGGTCACATGTGTACGCACATACAATCCAATCCAAAGGGGCACGTAACTAACCCTCGGCACATCATTCTTAGCATGGACATTTCACGAGAAAAGGGAAAAAGAGAGAGAGCAAAGCAAGACGAGCTACACTTGGTACTAAAGGGGGTATAACATGCTTGCAATCCTTAAAAACATGCACGAGAAGCGGGATGAGAGGCTGTCTCCTCCGTCATGAATCGAACAAATTCTTTCGCGATTCGGTAGTGTGAAGGCATCAATCACGCGGCAAGGCTATTATTCGGGATCGGACCCGTGATGCCTGCGGGCCTACACGAGCACCACAGGACAGGACAGCCGGAAAAGCCTGAACGACCCCAACAACGATCGACAGTTACGTAATTTAAGGAAGGAATTCGACTCTCCATGTTCGAATGTGCGAACTGATTTCCTCGTTCTTGTTCATCGGACGCCCCCCATAAATTATCCGAGGATCGCGGCTTTTCTGCCCAACAAACATGTCAAGAGGCCATGCCAGAGATGCTCGACACCAACCGGAATATATTTATATTAATCATTATGAGTCAACAGATAATCATCATGACCATAAATCAGCTCAGGCAGGCAGCACAAGGAAATTTTTTTTTTTATAGAAAAAATCTTATGATTCCTCTCGAAAAACATCAAGATAGGGTTTTGTATCAGTGAACTATTGAGACATGATTAGGCCTTACATCGATAAAACCCGTGGTCAGTCAAATGATGACCGCTTCCACCTGACTGCTAAATAACACATATAATTGAATAGAGAGATTAATATACCCAATTTCAAATCCATCATTCTTGACATTGAATAACGACGATTCAAAATTCAAGCGTTTTTCCTTTATTGTCCTTTGTATCGAGTCTTCAACCAGCCTCTCATTACAAGGTGGGTTTAACTTGATCCACACTAATTAGTTACATATTAAACTAATTAAGAAACCTGATATCTCATTTTACTAAATTAATTTCGTGAAATGACAAATTATAATATTAATTAAAGTTATCCCCCACCAGAAAAATTCCTATAATAGTTCCTTCCCAAAAGCATCAAGATAGGGTTTTGTAACGGTGAAATGTTGAGCCCTGATAAGGGTTTCTATCAATTAAACCCGTCGAGAATCGAATGATGACTTTGACCGGATCGGGGGAATCTGCCAATGTAACCACCCGACAACTAAAGAAAGAAACATATACACACAAAAAAAAAAAAAAAAAAACAGAGGCAATTGGGACTGGATTGATTGAGTAAAGATGACCGATTGACCACCTTTTGAGTACCAAAAGCCTGATAAGATGCTCGAAAAGCATTCTGAATTTTTCGAGCAAGAACAACAACTGGCGCACCGCTTTTTTGACGGCGAAAAGGGAAGGAAAATATATCCTTTTACACTGGTGCAAGCAACCGCCAGATGTCGCCCGACACTCCACAGCTGTGGCCTAGCAAGCAAGCAAATAACGAATCTTCCATGAAATGAATAAACAAATTGGTCGACTCGACTGGCTTCTTACGTTAGAAATGGTTAGCGCCACCTGGACATGTCCGTTTATTTAGGTGAAGGACTTCGCCTACCGCCAAAAAAGAGGCAGCAGGTAGAGAAAAGCAGGTTCACTTTCCCCAGTCATAAATTCGTAATTTCCCGTTAGAATTTGACGCTTGACGACATCGTCGAGTAAAATTGGACATTGCGTATGTAGTAAGTTCTCTAGCTCGTCGAATTGAAAATTGTTAAAAAGCCCACGCTCCCGTGGTGTGGTTTGGGACGGAACCTGACCATGACATTATGTCCATAAATCCAACGTGAAAAACATTAACTTAATCGATGGAAGGATGTTGCATCAGTAAAAAGAGCATATACATCCCATAAACAAGTTGTATGAAATATTTTAATAGAAATTCGATTAAGTTAGCCTCGAGTATAAAAAAATAATCGTTCTCAAATTGAGTTGACTTGACTTTGAGTATAATTCTTAAAAGTGTCCCTTTCCTTAGATGGTATGCAAAAAAAATAAGGGATACATATATTGAAAGTCTAAAAATTTAGTACAAAAGTATGATTGAGTCATAAAATTTTTAAAAAGTGTAATTAAGCCTTAAAACTATCAAAAAATGTAATTAAATCCTAAAAATTGTTAAAATGATTCAATCAAGTCCTTAGGTTAATAACACTTTTTTAATTTTTTAGGACTCAATTTTACCTCCGTAATAAATTTTAGGATTCGATTGTACTTTTTTAAAGTTTTAGATTTCAATCGCACTTTCCTGATAAGTTTTAGAATTTTTAATGTATTTATCCTAAAAAATAAAAATAGTTGTTGAGCACCTTCAGGTGAAGATTGTGGGTTAAGAAAAAAGGAATATCTTCATCATGACCAGATTCCCCAGGTCCTACCCATTTTTATATGGATCAATACCCAAGTATCACATGGCAAAACCAGGGGCCAAACCCTTGATATTGGCTTGGAAAAATAAATTAACATTCGACTTCGTGACCCTAAACCCAATTATTAATTCTTTTCCTCGGATGGAAAAAAAAAAGAAAAAGAGAAGAAAAATGGTGGGCGGCAGTTCCCTTGCTCAAAATCTACTCGGACGATCCCCAATTTTTTAATTTACCCCAATTCTCGTGCACACCTTTCCTCAAAATAAGCAAAAAATGAAATCCGATGATGTCCCCCTTTCATCAAAATCGCTCCGCGGCGGGCCCGTCGAATCAGGGGGGAGCCATTGACGGGCCAGCTGCACATTCTCCGTTCAATTCTTTATCATTAAATTATTTTTTTCCGAAATAAAGAAATTTCATTTTAAGATCATCCCGACTCATTTCACTAGTTGATCACAAAAACACCCGTCCCTACATATTTCGTAATAATGGTAATGATTAGTGATTTTATTTCCCCGGTTGGCTTGAGGAAAATAAGTATCTTTATGACTTGCACGAGATAAATTATCTCAGGAATTGATTTAAGTCGGAGGCCACTTTCTATTTCCGTCGACATTAAAGAGAAAAAGGAGGCCATTAATATACTTACTTAAGAAGTCAATATCGCTTGGAAAATGCCAAATTAAATTAAGCTGCCCTTTTTTTTCCCCCTTTTTTTGGAGAGAGCCGGTACGCGTGCCAATACGGCCAACGGTCGATCGTTGGCCTCCCCTGCCGGCAGTTTTATTTCTGTCCCCAGCCCTTCACTTTGGCTCGAACTTCCCAAAATGCCCTCGCTCTACGTGCTGAACAGCTACCCCACCACGGTCAAATCCGTAATTTCGCCACGCCCCTCCAGGTCCATAAGACGCGCGAAGGTTTCGTTGTAGCTGTACGGAGCGACACATGTCCGACGTGGCAAACCGTCCGCACGCTGTCTCTCTCTTCTTTTTCTCTCTCTTCGCCATGCCAGCTTTCGATACTTTCCTTTTCAGCTTCTTGCCATATGCCTGCAGATTCTGCGTTTCTTCATCCATTGACGAACCGGGGCAAATTCTAAATTTTTCCACTTGCCTAATTCACCGCCTACGCGTGCATCGACCCCACAATTTGTATATAAACCTTGATGATTATCCAACTTCTTTTTTGACGTTCTTGGGCCTCTCTCTCTCTCGCTCGCTCGCTCGCGGGCGGTTCGGTTTCTCCCTCTCTCTACCTCTCTCTGCTTCTTGATTTTCCTGCCCATATTCAGATTCTTGAACAGACCACCCATCTCTCTCTTTCTCTTTCTCTGTCGGTGAGAACCGTGTACCCCTAATCTTTTCTGTTTTGAGCTTCTTGGGTGAGGATTCTTGGCGTATCTTGGTTTACTATTTACAAGCCATGCACATGTTCTTTCCTTAACTTGGCCATTCAACAAACCATCCGTTGAGAGCGATACTTACCTTACCTTACCAATCTGCCTGGCTCTCTCTCTCCCCCTCTCTTTTGGAACCCCAAAAGTTTCGATCTTTTTTCTCTCCCCCCTGTTCTTCTTTTCCCCCTCCGGAAGAGCGCAAAGCTAAGAGCGGCCATCAACAATGTTCGACAGCTTGTTGAAATCGAAGTTCCATAACAAATGGTACGACGAATTTCTTTTCCTCGTTCCGCCCTTCTTCTTCTTTTTTTCGTGGGTATGTGAGTTTCTTGTTTTCTTTTTTTTTTGTTTGTGCAAATTCTTTGTCGTTAATCTCTGCTTAATTTGATTTTCTTGGGATTCTTCTTTTTCGTTTTCTGGGATTCTTAGCAAGACGGCGACAAAGCTCACGAAGACGCGACTGGAGACGATAATGAAGAAGAGGAAGGCTGTGGAGAAGTACTTGAGGAAGGACATTGCAGATCTCCTCAGGAGTGGTCTCGACACCAACGCCTATGGCAGGGTAATTTTGATTCTTGGCTAGTCCTTTTTTAAAGGTTTTTACGTTCATTCGGATAAGCACTTTTTTACACGGTGTCGAAAAACGGGTTATGACTCACCAAGGCTTATCCGTTTTGCGTTAATTTACGGTGGATCTCGCCTGCTATGTTTAAGCTGTGAAATCGGCCATATGTTTCTGAGCTCTGCGTGGAGAAGACGACGTTTTGACCTTTTCTATATGATCCTTGATAGAACCTTCTTTCGTTGTGTCTTCCCAGCGCTGAAATCAAATATTAATGGGTTTTGTTTTATTTCTTATTTGTTTTACCCTTTTCGGTTATTTGTCCTGTGCAACAGTAAATCGAATTACCTTGTGTTTGGAGTCTTCTTCTGCTTGATCGAATCATGCGATCCCACATTTGGAGAATAAAGGCTGTTACTCTGGGCCTGGAAAACTTTTCTGAACGTGCCTGCTATCCGATGAATGAAAGCCACATTTGATTCGAGACATTGCTCGCAATGTCATGCAATTTCCAGTTAGATGCAATACTTGCGATTGTGTGTGAACATTTCAATTCGATAAGTCCGAACTAATAAGCTGAGGCGAATGTGGAAGCAGGCCGAAGGTCTTCTCGTCGAGCAGAACATGACCTCATGCTACCATCTCATTGAGCAATTCTGCGGGTGCATATTGGGTCAACTACCAGTAATGGAGAAGCAGAGGTACCTGTGGATACCGATCTTTATGTTCATGATCTAATTCCAACATATTCAAGTTTGTTTTCACTCCCATACATTTGTACGTGAACATACACACTGTTTTCTGGTCTTCCCAGTGAATGCCCTGAAGAATGCCAAGAGGCCATAGCATCTCTAATGTATGCCGCTGCTCGATTTGCTGATCTGCCGGAACTACGTGAGCTGCGCAGTTTATTTGCAGATCGTTATGGAAGATCTCTCGAGTCCTTTGTCAATAAAGAGGTAGAGTAATCATCTCCTTTCCTTGCAAATAACTTTGTCGATTTTCTCGTTAGTTGTTACATTATACATTGCTGTGACTTACTAATTTTTCTGGCACAGTTTGTCGACAAAATGAGGTCACCGGAGTGCACCAAGGATATGAAGCTTCAGCTGATACACGACATTGCTCTTGAGTTTTCTGTGGACTGGGATTCCAAGGCATTGGAACAGAAGCTATTTAACCCAACTCCACCACATGATCAAGTAAGCCTGTTGCTTCATCAATTATTTGCAGCATCCCTTTTACACTGAAATAGCATTGCCCTTCCTGCTTTTGTTGTGAAATCATAAAATTACCCAACCAAATGAAAGAAACAATTTAGCACAAATTAGAGTTGTGCGCTTCATACAGTCAAGAAAATTGATTTTTCACCTGCTTGTAATCTTGCTTTTCTTTCTTATTAATACCCTAGCCATTCTACTAATGCAAGCCAATTTGGAACTTTCATCTTCTGTCAGGGGAAATCCAAAGTAAGGTCTTCAGGCAACACTGCTGACAATGACTATAAGCAGCATAAAAGTGAGGACCGTGCTGACTCAAAAAAAGAGAGTGACTATGCTGAAGAGAAACCACAGAAGGACACGGTTGACCCTTTCGCATCCAAAAGAAATGGCAGGGACCTTCCCTTTCACAGAAGAAAGGGAGTCACAGACAACACCGATAAGCTGAGTAGCAGCGGCAGTGAGGCTGAAGTGATTTCTCCACCTAAAAAGGAATTTCCCCACAGAGACAAGCCTAAGTACAGTTCAAGTTCATCTGGAAGCCCGTCCGAGGGAGAAGCAAGTCATAAGAAGCCATTAAGCTATAGAGACGTCCCTCCTCCTTATGTCAAAGCCAAGCCAGAAAGAAACAGAAGCATTACTGATGAACCTCCGAGAAATACTGCTTCTGATCTTGTCGATAAGAACTGCGAACCTAAGAAACCGGCAGGTGAAGCCAAGCCGAAGCCAGGTCAGTCAGGCACCGCCCATTACCACCGCCCCCAGGACGGGAATCCAAGCTGACCTCCCGAGCCACCCAATCCAATGATGAAGAAGAAAGGAGGTTAGATGGGCTCCTGATGCACTACAGTAAGAAGCAATCACCTTACGACCTGAGCGAACCAACCAGGTCTCTAAAACCGCCTCCTAAGCTACGAACATACCAGGAAAATGGTGAACCCATGCAGCGCAAGAGCACGAAATCTGATGTATTTGCTGCACCAGCTAGAGCAGCGTCTTTTCCACTGGAGCCGACATCTCAGGCCGAGGCCACCGAGTCAGCAAAAGGGCACTGCCGGTCCACTTCGCTACAGCCGGACATATTGGCCGGACATGTTCATCCTAACCTTCCTGACTGTGACGATTTGGCAGCACGGATTGCTGCTCTCAGAGGGAGATAAAAACAGGACAGAGTCGAAGGGTTTAGATTCTTTACTGTTATTCTATTCAATATTTTATTGAATGCTTTTTATCAATATTAAAACATGGTAACATTACTGGGGCATTTGCCAGGCGCAGTACCTTTCTAGGTAGGTCGGCTTCTTTTTTTTCTTGTTTTTAAAGTTTTACCTGTAAGCTCATCATCAAATGATTTGAGCCTCGCACTGATCACTTGCTGCGCGGGATTGCTATCTTTTACTTTGTTGTCTTGTACGTGTTTCAAAGAGACTACATGAATACGACGTCCTAATCTAACAGAGAGATCATTTCTTTCTTAACACTCTCCATTGGTGATAATTTTGTGTTGGTCTGGCATCTTGTACAACTGCTGACACAACCTTATAAAGCAAGCGAGCAACCGAAGTGCAAATGATTTACACGAATTTGAGAAGTACACATCCGAAGAAAAGGCATACATGTGATTAATACGTGAACCTTTGTGATCCTATTACTCCCGGCGCAGCTGTCGGGTCACCCAATGCAACAGAAACGTTTTCTTCACTTCTCTTCGTTTTCGCTGCTCAAGTTTATCCTGGTAGTCCTTATTGGTAACGCTCTTTGCCAATCTCTTTGCTGCAAAACGAAAATAGCAAAAGAAGGAAGGAATCATGAAGCACTAAAGAGATGAAACCCGAGCCTGAAATTAAGTGAATTGGAGACGGTAAAAGAAGATTGCAGGGCAAGCGCCGTAAGCAAGATAAATATTTACGCAGTTCTAGGAGTCCAGTGGTTGCAATGTCCATTATGTTTTCACAAGGTAAAGCTCACTGATTTTGAAGAAAAGGTTGTTCATATTTTGTGCAGATTTTGCTGTAAGTCTCGATGAAGAACATCCCGTTTTCTTGAGTAAATTGCTCTGCATCGTGCAGAGAAATTATGAATAGAGATGAACATAAACTCGATCATATCCCAATATAAAATGCAAACACCACAGGAGGTTTGCTTCCCGACTTACCTTCATAAGATGGTCACAGTGCAAAGACCTTTCAATGGTGCCCTGCAAAATTTGGTGAAAGAGACAGCTCTGCAATGTTTCTCTCAAAAAAATTTACTGATTCCCAAGTAGGTTTCATGTTTAAGAACGATAGACCACAGCTCTTTTAGACAAGCATGACTTTTGTGTAATTAACAGGGCAGTATGTGACAAAAGTAAGTTAACTAAAAGTAAGATAGTCAATGAGGAATAAATTGAAAATTCTGGAAGACATGGTTATATTTTTTCTTATACTTTTAATTGTCATATGGATCCACAAGACACAAGCATCGCGACGAGATGAAGCAGAAAAGGCACCTGATACGGAGAGACTCTTTAAAGGAAAATCTGAATTTGGACATATACAGGAAAAATCAGTTACCAAGGGGATGCCTAGCCATAAAACTTTCGTAAATTTAGGAACATCATCTCCATCTCAGAATCTGATCTCTCACTGCCGGTTCCCACTTTGTCCAACATCATTCCTCATTAAGCCAAGAATGACCAAAATTCAGGGAGCAGATATTTGATTAGTCGCAAAAATAAACTTCCAAATCAGATTATCGGGAAAATCTGAACAATCGATATTGGTGACGAGATGGAACCCGGTCAAGAAGAAGATCAGAGTGGATGAAACAGCACAGCCCGAGATGTTCTGGGCCTCAGCCTTCTTCAGTGTCTGGTAAATGGTCAGTAGTCTTTTCCCACATCCAAGCTTACATTTTGTCCTAGGCCTGTCCACTTATGAGCCCTACAAAGAAAAGTCTAGAACTTGTTGGGCTACCTTGGACCAGTGGTTCCAAAATACAAGCCCATTTTATACATTTTGGATTATGCATGCATGCTCAAGGTTCTTTAGACAGCAATGACAATTGCAAAATTGACAAGACTAGCAATGCTCCAAGGTGTGTAACTGAGCCTAGTCAAGCAAAAACATTTGTCCATAGTGTACGCTGCCTCTAGTATTAGGTTCATGGTCCGGTTTCTGGTTTCGGTATATAAAGGCCTTCATTGAGTTCCAGATTTCCCACAGCATGCTTGCAATAGTCCATGACTTTCAGTACCCATCGTTCAATTCTTGTGATTCGTTGATTAGTGATTGTGATACTCATGCCCGAATCTGATCCAATTTCCCCTGTCTATCGGCATAATGGAGAAAATGTGCTCTACTGTTTCCGGGGCTTGAGGACACAACGGGCACAGCAAGTTAGTTCTTGAATAAATTTCCTTGAGTTGGAAGTGCATTCTGACATGGGCTCCACATAAATGTTCTTAATTTTGGGTATGTATGCAATATCCTCAATTTTTTTCCATGGGACTTTTGGTGGTGGTGCATGGTTTGTAGTCCAATGTGCTCTTGGTTTGTAGTCCGATGCGCTCTTTTAACTGAGTAGCAGCCTGAGTTGTGTCCAGTCCATACAATCTCGTCCTCCTTCGGAATGGAGCCAATATGGCATGATTTCTTTCACTGTATTTTCCTTGAAAAGGCTATGGAGCCTTTGTTCATCCGAGCAGTTTCCTTCTCGGTTAATCAGCTCCTCCACAAGTTGGGGATCCCCTGGGCTTACGTGATGGATGATGCAGATATAATGTCGCAGCCAGGTACACATGCTAAGCTCATGCAGGGTCTTAGGAAGCTGTATAACCGACATACTACGATAGAGATAACCAAGAAAGTAAGATGGACAAAAGGCGAGGCGAGAGAGACTTGAAAGAAAAAATCAAGGCAAAAAGGGATGGAAGACGAGGGCTCAGAGACCCTGGTGGGGCCGGGGCCGGGCCCATGCTGAAGCAGATATCTCATCAGGGCTCAGTTGATTGGGTCCTGCATGCTAGCGCAGGGTGGGGGAGTGTCCAGAGCTAACGTTGTGGAAATTGTTCGATTCGTTTGCTAAAAGGAAAATGGCAAAACCGTGCAGCGCAGGTACGAGGAGCATGAAACCAGAGGTGTTTGCTCCAACAGCTAGAGCGGCATCTCTTCCGCTGGAGCAGATGACTCCAACCGAGGCCACCGACTCAGCGAAAGGGCCCCGCTGGTTGACTTCGCTGCAGCCGGACATGTTCATCCTAATCTTCCGAACTATGATGATTTGATAGCGTGGATTGCTGCTCTCAGAGGGAGATAATTAGACAGGACAGAATCGGAGGGTTTAGACTCTTGACTGTTCTCCTATTCAATATATTATTGAATGCTTCTTATCAATATCAAAACAATGTAAGATTACTGGTATCAAAACATCGTAAGATTACTGGGGCATTTATAAGGTGTAGTACCTTTCTAGGTAGGTAGGTCTTCTCCTTTTTCTTTCATTTTCTTTTAAAGAGTTTTACCTGTAAGCTCATCATCAGATGATTTCTGCTGCACATCGGATGGTTGCTGCGTGGGATGACATCTTTTACTTTGTTCGCTCGTACATGTTTTGAAGAGAATTCATGAATTTGACATTCTAATCTAAAGGATAAAGATAATTTCTTTCTCCATTGGTGACAATTTCGTGTTGGTGTGGCTTCTTGTACAACTGCTGACAGATCCTTATGAAGCGAGTGAGCGACACACAAATTTGAACAGTACAAGAGAGCAGGACACTACAAGAATGGTGTCCGAAGAAAGGCACACATGTGATATATACATGAACCATGGTGATCCTAGTACTTCTGGCGCAGCAGCTGTCAGGTCACCCGATGCAACAGAAACGTTTTCTTCGCTTCTCTTCTTTTTCACTGCTCAAGTTTATCCCGGCAGTCCTTGGTGGTAAGGCTCTTGCCAATCTCTTTGCTGCAAAACAATAATAGCAAAAGAAGGCAGGAATCATGAAACAGTGAAGAGATGTAACCCCAACCTGAAATTAAGTGAATTGGAGACACTTTTAGCAATCTAGTGGTTGCAATATGCATTATGTTTTCAAAAGGTAAAGCTCACCGATTTCAAAGAAAAGGTTGTTGATATTGTGGGCAGTTTTTGCTGAAGTCTCAATGAAGAACATCCCGTTTTCTTGAGCAAATTGCTCTGCATCCTGCAGAAATTATCAATAGAGATGAGTATAAAGTCAATTATATCTCGAGTAACTTCAAACGCATTCAAAGGGCTCTGGTATATAATGCAACACCACAGGAGGTTTGCTTCACAACCTGTCTTCATAAGATGGTCACAGTGCAAGACTTTTTCATGATGCCCTACCAAATTTTGTAAAAGAGAGCTCTACACTGTTTCTCTAAAAAAAAAAAAAAATTACTACTCCCAAGTAGGTTTTAAGTATGATAAACTACTGTACTTTTAGACATGCATGGCTATACATGCGCACAGCAGCACAAACACATGTATGTTCCATAAGGGTATATGAAGAAGTTGCCTCTACTCCACTATCTTGCATAAGACACCAAATAAGATGGTGAGCATTGTGTAAGAAGGGAGATCAATTATAGACGTCTTGCAAAATCTGGGCTTTTCAAGCATCCTCTTTTATTATTCCACTTAAGCAAGGTAAACACAGATTCTGCAAGGACCTCATTTTGCACTTCACGCTTCGGATCCAGGTCAGATTTGTTTGCCACCAGCGCCATCACTAGATTTGTGTTTCCTATGAGAGAAACAAGCGTTTGACATGATTGAGAAACAACAAATTAATCACAATATAACTATCAGTAGTAAAACTTAATTACTATTCCACCAGTTACTCATATTTTGCTATGGAGGAAAAGCAATATGATATATTCCTATTGGATAACAGACGGAAAGGGCCAGCAATAAGTAAATTCTATATGGTAAGAGATTAAAATGCTAAGAGAAATAATTCAAATGATTATAACTTGTGTTCTGGCTTTTGTGAATTGTCCAGTTCTATAACAGTCTAACAGAAAAGCAAGATTGAAAGGTGGAGGTCCCTCTCATGATATTAACACAAAACAGGATCGTTTGGCAATGAAGGACCTACAGTTTGGTCTTGTGAACCTAAATAGTATAGATGAATCGGCAACTTAAATGAGAATAAAGCATCATGGCCTTACCTTGTCTTTGCAGTTCTTCAACCCATTTTTTGGCTCGAACAAATGTGTCCTGGTGCAATGGGTGCATGCACAACCATCATTAAACATAAAAGTGCACCTTCCTATTCTAACTCAAATAGCAGAAGTCGAGTGCCTAAACTAATGTTTTGTTGTTATCAAGCATACTGACAACTTTAAGGCCTGTTTCAACTGTGATTCAAGGGCTGTATGGGAAAGGGAAAAAAACATAATATGCTTTATAATTTGCCACAGCACTGTTTGCTCATCTAGAATCAGTCACAAACAAGAAAGAGAAGGCATCAAGGTTAATGATGTAGTCCTAAGAGAGCAGCCCCTGATTATTGTGGAGAACCAGTTTTTGAGACAATCAAATCTTTACCTATGTACTGCTAATTGCATCGCTTGAATGACCTGATTGCATCTCATATATCCTTTGATGACCTAGAGGATTGAAAGCAGAACCCTCAATGTAACTGCTAATGCATAGCATATTGTCACAAAGCTAGAGGCACTTCTATAGTTAGATGATGGCAGGTTTATGACTCGCTTTTAGTTGTATGAAATTAGTAGTGCTAAGAACATCTAGATACTCTGTTCAATAACGGGAATATAACTAATTTATACCACGCTTGATATGTCATATACAACAACTGCAGCTGCTGCTCCTCGATAGTACATAGGGGCCAAGCTGTGATATCGTTCCTGTCCGGCTGTGTCCCATATGTCGAACTTAACTGTTGCTTCAGCTAATGACAATATCTGCGTGAAAAATGCAGCTCCAATTGTCGGTTCCTGCAATAGGGTTTTGATGAGCTGTAAGATTTGATAGGACAAGGGAGACCAAATTTTAGGTAAAGAAATGAAAGGAACCTGACCTGGTTTTCAAAGAATTGGCCTTTTATGAATCTCAGCACCAAACTTGTTTTCCCAGTTCCCATGTCCCCCAGGAGCACCTAAAATAGATAAGCATGAAATAATGTAACTCAACCATAACCATGGCAGCAGATGGTATTCAGATCACAAATTTGCAGTTAGTTTGGCCCTATTTAAGCAACACTACCAGTTATGATGAACTCTTGACTCGTAGATATATTTCTGAAAAATTGAGATGACCAACAAAAAGTAAAAACTGTAGAACCAGATTGCAACTTGCCATTGCGAAAAACAAAAGCAGAGGGGATTGAATGGAAACATGGCAGAAAATATTAATGTAGACGTGATTGTCCAAGCATCAGATTTTCATTTGATGCGCTTGGTATTGAAAATGGAAGTGTTAAAAATAAGCCTGAACAAAAAATATGGCAAAAGAGAGTAACTTAATGTAGATGTGATTGTGGATTATTCTCCTCTTGTTTGTACTAGGTTAAAGGCCTAGAGTCAGGATTCTGCTGCCAACGGATTCCCAATGGCAGGCACAAGTAAATGCACAAAGCAGAGTACTAACAGCAATTTTGAGTAAAAACCACAGTATTTCAGATTGCTGTATTTGCAATTATAATTAGGAACTAGAACCAAAACCTACACTCAAATGAACAAGGAACCAAGAAAGAACTCCGGCCTTATAATGCTGCAGAGCTACCCAGAAAGAATATATTATCAAAGTTGGAACCCTCCCAATTCAATTCTAAGAACGCATATGCAACTCGACTGCCAATCTACTTATCCGGGCAATGCGTTGTGATATCATAGACAAAGCATTTAAGAGGAGTTCGATCCAGTTGCATGGATCAGTCCCCATGACAATGAGAAGGTCAATGGATACAGTGTTATATACGATATACTTTGTCCTCCACATTCATAACAATCGGATCTCATCATCGACATGAGAATATATCATTCGAATATCGCTGCAAACCCATCAGAGGAAAACACGCATCCAAGAACAACAAGAGCAAAAGAACATTCTTTTCGAGCACAGAAACGACCTAACTCAATGAAAGTTTCGAATTTTAGCTGGATTAGTGGATCCGGTACCCATTTCTCAGATCACCGAGAAACCGCGCAGTATGAAAGAAGGCGAGCGAAGACATCAATGGAGGGGCGAGACGTACCCACCAGCTTGGCATTAATAATCCTGTTCGCGGGCCTCGCCATTGTTAATCCTCGGATTCGATCGATAACTCCCAGGAACTCTCTCCTTCTTGTTTCGCAGAGAGAGGGAGAGAGAGATGAGGTTATGAGTGGGAAAACGGCGAGCCTGCGGCGACTCCGAGCACGGCAAGTTACGGAGAATGACTTGACGAGCTGGGAAAGCTAAAGGGAGCGACGAAGGCGAATCTCCTGGGTCGCTTCGCGAGGAATGGTAGTTCGTTTGACCGGTAGGTTCTTGCTGCCGAACCCGAGACCATCGTCATCACCACGACTGAAGCTCCTTTGTCTCATTGACGGGAGAAAGAGAGAGAGAGAACGTCGTGTTGCGACCCATGACAGGTGGGCAGAGAAACCCATGTCGTTTGATGGGTGATTCTAGTCCCAAGTTCCAACGTCAGCGTCTTCTACCTGCAACGTTAAATCTGCGGATCCTCCGGTCCTTCCCATTGGACTATGCATCTTCTGCTGTAATCTCAACATAAAACTGTGAATTCTTACAAAAAGAAGCCGATGAACAGTTGAGTTTTCCCTTCGTGTGTGATGTTAAAGCACGGCAGAACCATCCGCTCTCAGGGCTAGAAAGGAGTTTGCCAAAGGGTCTGCCTCCGCGTCTCCGCTCGCCTTCCCAAAATAACAAAAATAACAAGAATTTATATCCAGGTAGAATGAATCTTCATCGATGAACATAATAGCATGGGATCAAATGGGATCAAATGAGATCACATGAGAATGCTAAGCATAGTAATCATCAGGCTATTCTGTAAATTTACTACCAGAGTTGATCTAATTGATATGAGAAAGATCACATTTTTGCCCTCTTAAAGTTTGCACTATGTCTTCCTTGTACTTCAAGTTATAAGGCTTAACAGATTTATTACCACTTGCAATGAATAAGAAAGCCAAGGTTGGCACTTGGGTTTGAAAGATGGCTGGTTGGGCTGGGCCTTCTCCCTCCAAAAGTAGGCCCTTCATCCGTCATTGGACCATTAACTCTTAATAGCTCTAAGGTGCAAGTTCCTTTCTTTTATTTACATGTGGAGAAGCAAGTGTTGAAAGTAAATAGTAAAAGTCCGATATCTTTTATCTGGAGAGCTATAAGAAAAGCCCAAATCCAAACCCGTTAAAATATTGAATTGGATCCTCTTTACTTTATGGAACTTCTCTAATACAATTTACACATATATCCTAATAATCTCCTCTTTATATGTGAACTCCAATGTGAAGATCTCATCTCCTTTAATTTAAGTATTCTTCTCACCCAACTTCAACCTTACGGACTCGCGTTATTATGCCATAACGCCCACCTACCTAAAACGAAAACTACAATCATGAGCGTACAGTAGAAATCTAATACCTTTCACTTAAAGTGATTGTCAAGAAATGAGCCCAAATCCGAGCATGTTAATATAATTTGTTGGACCTATCTTCACTCAAAAACTTAAGTCAACAAGTTATGAACCAACTATGATATATTAACTTTCCACGCCATATCAATTATTTGATATGAGAAATTCTAACATAATTCACACGTATATCCTAATAGTAAACACGTTATAAGAAATCTATCAGTGAACTCGCAATCATCTCAATTCTAAGCAGCGATATAAGCCATCTCCATTGCATGATACACTTTCTAGGGAGCCAAATCACATGTAAAACTCGGAAGACACGGGTCTTGATATCTTTGATGTTTGTGCCTTAGACGGTTAAATGACTTAAACAGAAAGGAAAAGCATCAAAGAATTCCATCACCTATTCACGAGTCGCAACGAGATTTGACACATCATGGACTCCCCCTGATGATTAGTAAAGTACAAAATGCGTTCATCATTTGGCGTGGGATGTTAACCGGGTCTCATTTCATAACACAGTTCGGGTGAATTCGAATAGTCTTCAAGTGCATGTGTGTATCTGTATCCAAGTCCCCCACCTTATACTATCTTCCAAGCTGTCCCAAGTGGGCCTGAAAGAGGTAAAGCGAAGGCAGAGAAAACGTCCAACACGTTGGAAGCAAACAAATGAAGGAACCTTCCTTCCACCTTACCATATTCCATGCCCAGAAATCCTACATAAACTTCAATTTTTGCAGCTATAGACTCCAAGACATCTCTCTCTCTCTCATGGCCGCCTCCAAAGCCAATCCGCCGCCTCTTCCCATCTACTACACCCCCTTGCCACCCCAACCCGATGCCCCAAACTACATCCTTTTACCCCTCCCCCGCCCTGAAACTGCCACCCCGCGGCGGCTCCATACAATCTGTGCCGCGTCGTTGATTCTTTTAGCCACGGTAGCCTATGTACTTTACCCGTCCGAGCCGGACATCGATGTGGTGCGGCTCCAACTGAACCGGGTCCAGTTCCACACCAACCCGCATGTGCTCGTCGACATATCCATGTTCCTCACCATCAAAGTCAGTAACGCCGACGTCTACTCCATGGACTACAGCATGCTCGACGTGGCGGTCGGGTACCGGGGGAAGATGTTGGGGCATGTGAAGTCAGACCACGGTCACGTGAGGGCGCTCGGGTCGTCCTATGTGGATGCCGAGCTGGAGTTTGATGGGGTCGAGGTGTTTAGCAATGTGGTGTTCTTGCTCGAGGACTTGGCCAAGGGCACGGTTCCACTCGACACGGTTACGACGGTCGAAGGGCGAGTCGGGTTGTTCTTCTTTGGCTTCCCTTTGAAAGTAAGGGCTTCGATCTAACACGCATTAGGTCTCCATCTCTCTGAATCACGGCATGGTTCTTCAATGTTTCTCGATTTGACATACAAAAGGTGCCTACAGAAATTGCGTACTGATCCAGCAAAAACTACATCAAGTATAAGGTTTAACTGTGCATCTTAAACTCGCTCGTCAGTACGATAATATTGGAGTTTTCATATGATACATAACTTATTCAGATGGTAGTATACAAGCTGATGGTACGCGTGCATGAAACAGTTGCCTGAATCGAATTACTGCAATTCATTCTCAACACAGTTTGCGCAGGCAATATGAACCTAATATAAACTTGATTGATCAATCTGATTATTACCATCTTATTTTTTCATCTCTCACTTTAAGAAAAACTCGAGATTACTTTTTCTTTTAATTTCATTTTGGAGGTGGTTTCGACATCATTTGCAGGCCAAAGTATCATGCGAGGTCTCGGTGAACACCAACAACCAAACCATCGTGCGTCAAGACTGTTACCCTGAGGTGAGATGGAAGTACTCATTTTGCTCGATCATCTTTTGTTGTTTCTTCTCTTTTTTGCTGAAAAGTATTAGCCAGTTTCTAACTATTTGTACTGTCTATCCTTTCAGTGATGGTTTGCATTGCCATGATGAATCAGAATCAGGTGGCTCCGTATTATATCTAGCTTCTGTATGTACTTAGATTTCATGACAGCTCGTACGCGCTATGCACATAGACATTGAATGAACCATATGCGTGCGAAGCGTGTTAGCTTGTACTGTTATATGCCTACTTTTCAGACATAATATTGCATCTGGTTGCTCTGATAATGACATAAGGGTCTGCAATACTTTAGCTTGTTACATAGTGATTGTAAGAGAATTGACTTATGCTGAAGAATCGATCGGGATAAATGGTTGTTATCAATCGCACTCATGCGCTATGGGGGTAATCATCGATGCTGGCTTTGGTTTGATGAACATGCTTTTGATCTCTCTAGGATCTAACCGGGTTTTGACAAATATTTACCAATTCAAAGTGAACTATTAACTTAGAGTGTGCCTCAGATGATATGATCTTGAAGGCCATATGATGCTAAATTCACGTACATTCGCTGGCAAGAAGATTTAAAAACTTGTGCAGTATTGTGCATCAATACCTGCAGCTTGAATAGTCACTTCTAGAATCATATTTTCCGAACAAACACATACTTTGATCGATGATATCTACACCTGAATGAGCCCGGATGGACGGTGGGCGAGCACAAGCACCACTGTCTCACGCCTTTCGCACCTCCAGTGGTCGTGGCAGATGACGAATGCCGACTAGGAACTTCTCAAGCAGCCATCAAACTGAGCAATGCATGCTGAATCCGACGGTCCGTGGAGTGACCAGCGAGGACGGTTGAAGGAAAACTAGGGCGACACATGAATCGATGTTTGGAAATGGTTAACGGGACAGAAGAGGAGCTAGTTTGTTATGGAGGAATGATCCGATTCTTATAGAGGAAGCGAAGAGGCAGGGATTTTGAGGGGGCTAAGGAAAGGTTGGTGCTAAAGATGTTTTGGAATTAAGTAATGCGAGGTGCAAAAGCTACTTTTATTGATGGGGTAGGTAGAGGATTAATAGTTTTTTCTCTCTTTTCATCTTTTAGATGTGTCTTTATTAATATTATAAGAGATTATTTTGGA
Organism: Corymbia calophylla; assembly: GCA_014182845.1. Classification (NCBI taxonomy): domain Eukaryota; kingdom Viridiplantae; phylum Streptophyta; class Magnoliopsida; order Myrtales; family Myrtaceae; genus Corymbia; species Corymbia calophylla. The sequence goes on along the minus strand of CM024698.1, from coordinate 24,658,729 downwards.
GGAATTCTTAGACGTGTCTTTGTTAAAGGCAGGGAGACCCAACCCATGGACCACCATGGGTAAGTCTAGAAAAGTATTTCTTTATTGTAACTTAATAAAAGCCTATTACCATAGCATAATTTTGAAACGCGAAAATTACCAAAACAATCCTAAACTTATTATAATTGTGCTAATTCAGCCTTAAACCTTTTGTATATGTGTCAATTTAGTCTCTTTAATTATTTTCGAATGGTTGGCACTAATGTGAACACCGACCAACACCGACATGTCGATTTTTTTTATGATTTTTTTCCTTTTTTTTCTCTTTCTTTTTTCTTTCTTTTTCCTTCTTCCCCTCACATATCACCAGACCTAGCCCAACCTCACCGGCACTAATGAGGACAAGCCTTGCCACCCCTCATGAGGCCTCGCCAAGGGTGGCCAAGGCTCCCCACTCCCACTAGAGGTGGGCAAGGCTCACCCTCATCAGTGACCCTCGCCTACCCTAGCCTCTAGCTAATCAATCAAGAAGAAGGAAAGAAATAACAAAGAGAAGGAGAAAAAATATTTAAAATTGTCACGTCAGTGTTAGTCGGATAGCCAACATCCACGTTAGCCCAAAATTGGTCAACTAGACTAAATTGACACAAATATAAAATATTAGAACTGAATTGGCAAAAAAGAAAAAGTTTAGGAATAAATTAACACAATTACGATAAATTTATGATTATTTTGGTAATTTTCCTTTTTTAAAAAGATAAGTGCACTAAAAGTTTAAAACTTGTCACGAAAGTGAAATTAAATCCTAAAACTTTAAAAAGTACAATCAAATCCTAAAACTTGTTAATTTGATGCGGTCAAGTCATATGATTAACACTGTTAGTTTGGCTAACGAAATATGCTGACGGAGGAATTTGAAAATTATTTCCTCTCTCTTATGTGGTATTTTTTTATTATTTTTTTCAAAAAATAAAAAAATATTAAAATTTTATTTAAGATGATCAAATTGAGGGGAAAAAAATGACAAAGGCCCTCACCAGTGGGGTGATGTAGCTACCTATTGTTGACCTTAGGCGAGGGTGGCCACCCTCGTCCAAATCTGGATTAAGGGCACCTAAATTTGGGCACTTAGAGCCGGGGTGGCCTCATCCGAGGCTAGCAAGGGTGAGCCACCCTTGCGCAAGAACGACGGAAGCCATGGCCTGTGGCTGCACCCCACCGACGAGAACCCTACCGTTCTTTTTTTAAACGGAATCAATGTAGAATGCTGCCGGTGGAGGTGCAATAAAGCTATGTTATTGAGCATTTCATTCTTTCTTACTCGATTTTAAACCCTCCAATGACAATTTCATCTTTGAGAATAAAAACATTATAATTGTTATAACTTTTATATAGCATTTATTTGAGCGATATAATTTTTTTTTCGTCACTTAAATATCACATCTATGTAATACCATTCATTTGAGTGCCTATTCCGACAATTTATGGCACCTTGCTTTTTTACTTAGATGTGACTTTTTTAAAAAAAATGAAATCCAACGTGGCAAGAGTATAAAAAAAAAATCATCGTTTCTCTCTCCTTCTTTCTAGATGCTTTCTCTACAGAAATGACCACTTTTTTTCTCTCTTGCTCTAAAAGCTTCCTCTTTGACACCCGTAGATCCTATGGACGAAGAAGCTTCCCCTCTCTCGTGCATGCTCTGTCTTCTCCTTTACTCTCTCTCTTGCTTAGTGTCATCTCTCTCACTCAATAGAGAAGGGCACGGAAAAAGGCAACAACGTAAGAGAAACGATTGGAAGATTGGATTTTGGACCCCATAAAATTAAATAATCGATACTTATAAATTATAATGGGGTCCACTCATTTAAGAATTTGAGGCACACAATAGACTGTTATATTTACGGTAATCCCATTATGCTAGCAAAGCCTGGAAAAAAATTAAAACTTGGCATGCGACAAATCCTGTTGGACTCACAACCCCAAATTTCGTCTAGGCTTTTTTCTAATCGCGTGCCTCTTTTCCTCCTCCTGCTCCTCATTGCGAATTTCATAAAATGATTTTCCCCAATTTGAAGAATTTTGATTCAGTTAGGGTTCTTGAAAAAGGAAGTTGAATTTTACCCCCAAAATCTTTAAATAAGGTTAGGGTTCTTTAATAAGATAGCTAAACTACGCCATTCATATTCTCAATTAGTAACTTCATCTTATCGACGAGCCATGTCAGATTATATATTCTCAATTAATGCCACACTAGATTTTTCAATGAAACATATGACGACAATCAAGTGAACAAAAAAGTTACGATCCTTAAGTGATAACACTTTTAGTGTTCTTATCCCACCATTTTTTATTAACTCAATGGCAAATTTCAATGGTCGCATTCATTTTCAGTATTTTTTTTTTTTGTCATTTTGCTTGGATTGTTCGAATATCTACGAATATAGAGACACCCTCAAAGACGCCCGCACCCTTGCTGCACATCTGAGCTTGGTCCTCGCCAGAATCTGTGGGGAGGGCAACGATCCTCACCACCAAATCGGCACCTGCGCTCGCCAGCAAGCGTGGGGATGCCAGCAATTGGCCGCGACCTCGCTCAGCACATAAGCCTACGCATCGACATTCAATGCAAGATTGCAGATGACCATGTTCCTTTCCCCGATTAGCGTATCATCGATAAAATCAGTCTAGCTATAAGCACAAAAATTCTTGTATCTTTCTCCATACCCTTAAGTCACAACATAAACAACTTTTCATCTCTACGGATACTTCAGTCTTCAGCCCAGAGGTCATCATGTCCATTGGTCTCTACCTTATGCTCTCTCCTTTCGTTTCTTTTCGGACAAGTTATTCCAGCATTCCTTGAATTGTAGCTAAAATACAAACGCCCCCCTCGTATTTAGAGCAAAACGGCTGGGCAAACCACGACAGGTATAGCGATTTTTCCAGTTCAGCTCGTGTAAACAGACAATCTCATCAAGGTGAGTGCAAAATGTGGAAGAGAGGAAGATGACAAAAGAAACAAGAAAGGTGCTTGGAATTCATGCTTTAGATCAACTACGAAGCGCCTAAAATCTTTGTTAATTCAAACGACTAGGGCCCATCGTCGCTAAGTTCAGAGGGGCCCCACCTCAAGGAGGAGGAGAAAGTGAAAGCATGTATGCTTGTTTTTAGGAATTGAAATCCTCGTCACCAACACAGCATAACCCCAAATCCCATATTACAAAAGATTGCTTATGGGGAAACTGAGTATAAATGAGTCGACATGTAAGTCTGAAGAATCTTCGGGTGACCTTAAGGATCCTCCATCTAGCCCCACGCAATCGTACCTTCCTACTCCATTATGATGATAGTCAAGCCCCATCCTGGTGTTCAGAAGTCACTACATCATCACAGAGAGACAAAGGGTTTACAGCTTGCAGCATATGTTTCACTCAACATATGGTGAAATTTAATGTGGAGCATGGTTCTCTACCTTCCACAGCTACTCATTAACCAGAAACCCACTACACGACAAACTTCCCCTAAATCTGCATCAGTTTTTGGGTCATCCTTTAAATAGCACCCCCCTTCCTCCTCAGAGAGTCCAAAGTTTTCAGAGTTATGGCACTTGAATAGATAGTCTAGTGAAGTCAGAAACTGCTCTCTCTAAGGCCTCCTGCCCTGGCTTTCTGCTTTGTGGTTAGCATGAGCTCGGGCAAGCGCTGTAACATCAACCATTGCACCAACCAAAGCCAAAGACACCGCCCAAAGTGTGGATGTAACATGCTTGTTCCGTTCGATGTGCTGTTGACTGCTGGAGTGAAATTGCTGGTGGGGAGGATTTGGTTGAGGAAGATGAAGGAACGTTTCTCTGCTCCCGCGTGTGCCCCGTATGATCCCTTCACATATGCGCAGAACTTCGATCAGGGGCAGACATGGGCCGATCCAGATAACCTCTCAAGGACGTTCTCTGCTCGGTTTGCTGTTCCATCAAGGATTCTTGTGGAGACTGAGTCGACTGGCTGATGCAAGTAATGAGCTTGATGTGGTTTTTACTTCAGAGTTACTGCATAATAACATAGCAGTAAGGTTTCTCTGTCCAATGCTCATATTTACATAAGGGAAACTAGAACAGGCCTTTTCATGTCTGTGAATTGAGTACTGTAGCCTATGGATTTTCCTTCCTCCTAAAACTCCATCCTCTTTGTCCCTTGCTGTCTGTCGGATCACGACATATTCTCATGGGAAGGCTTTTACAATTTGCTGACCTAGTAATGTCTTTATTTGTTTAACCATGAGGCAATCAACTATAACTCTTAGAACCAAAGCATTCTTCTTGCGTCCACTCAACATTATGTTTTCTTCAGATAATCAGAACCATTTGTGCAGATACGAAATAATACGATTCAAATCCACCCTCAGAAACAATGTAATTACAGCTTTATTACTACCTGTGTATTAGAAGTAGGCGCTTAAAATGATTAACCCCCGATGAGGACTGTTAACAGTGTTCCATCTAAACTAATTATCCCCTCCATGCTAAAGCAGAAACAAATGTTATCAGTGAATGTATGAGTAGAGTGTATCAGACTGTGGATGTTACAGCTTTCTTCAAATTTGCATTGAGACGCTTGAAAAGGTGGTTAGAACTTAGATGGCCCAAACGCCTAAAACTGGAGACATGTTGGGCCACAGTTCTGGCTGTTTCACATGTGCCATCAAACAATTACTCTGCAGCTACTTACCAGCATTAAATCACAGTACAACCGCATCTTCTGACGACAAAAGAGGACCAAGCTGCTTCAATGAGATGCAAACAAGTTAAATTGGTGGGCCACTCGAAAAGCCGTACCTCAGAATTGAGTCTTGCTGAGAACTTGAAGGTCACTCTTTTGGAAGTAACTCCGGACCAATAAATCTCCCCCGGATCTCCATTGTGTTTCCCCATGTTATGACATTCATAACAACTCTTTAAGAGCACCAAGAACAATATCGTTTTCTTAGTCGAGCTTAGTCTATCAGTAATACATATGCTTCGGATTCTTGTTCATCTAACTGTTATGGAGCCAGAGATTAACAGGATCTGCCTTTCAAATTTAACAAATTCATCAGTGTCCTGTCAAAGACAGTTTCAACTCCACCATTTTATCAACAATTTCACAGGGATTTCCAGTGATCTGGTTTAGGATAAGCTAGAAGATTTTTTTTGAGAACTTGTCACATGAAGTCAAAATAAACCAACCCCAAGAGTGCAAACCAGGACTAATTAAATTCATTGTCACTAACTTGCCATTTAAATAATCTTTGAGAACGGATCCTTTTGATGTTAAAGTACGAAAACATGGAACTTGACGTGGACTGATCAGCCAAAAACCCTGACTTTTGTGAACTCAAGCGACCTCCCCAGAAAAGCTGAACGCCAACGGGATCCCTCTAGACATCTCACCTAATTGACATCTCACTGATTGATGCACAGAAATTTTACCAATTTCAAACATGAGAATGTCGAAACGGTGGTTAACAGAAGTAACAAATGATCTGCAGATAGAAAACCCACAATAGTAGACAAGTTGCACCAGCCGTTTCCTTCAAATAGATCTCAGTAATAATGACGCAACTCATGATTATCACCTCATCAATGTAGTCAAGCTCATCCCATACACAGAAAGAGAGAGCGAAAGATTATACAAATGCCTGGAGTAAAAGAAATACTCGCTACAGGAAGCCCTAGAATTGTTAGCCTACAAGCACGGTTTTTCAACTTGATATTGCTTGAGAGGACTACACTACAGAGAGGCAGCAAATAACCAACACCATGTAAACACTGCAATCTATAAAAACTCCACGCACGGTCTGGTACACTGCCAACCCTCTCTCCAAAACCTTAACTGCTCCTCCCCAGTTATCACTATCCTCCTGAGCTTCCCCACTTTCATCCAGAGTCTCCTCAGCACTTCTTTGCATGTCAAGGTACATTCGAACAAGCACAATCGTCGCATCTGTCACCAGTAGTATGTACAAAGGCCTCGAGGATATCACACTGTCTGACTTTGCTACAAATGGATAACCACTGTAAGATAGGACTACCAAGACCGCAATGATAAGAGCACAGCAAGCGCGCATGTTCTCTGATTCTAGAACGCATGAGTTCAGCCTTTTTGAGCTGAAAAAACGAGGCTGGTTCCTCTGCTTTGAACCGGACGAAGATTGTGAACCTGTAGAGATTCTCTGCACCAGTGGTGCTTGCATGTGATGCCCACTAATATCGGACTCGTGTAAGTTGGTCTCAGCAACAGATTCTCCAACGTGAGAAATCTCCTTAGCCGAAGCCTCAGCATCAACATGTTCTTTAAAGGATCTAGAACTGCTGGCATGATCGTCACCCATAATGCCACCTATAGAAAATAAACCACTCCACTAGCTTTAGTGAACTCTTGATTCGAGTTTGCACGCATTTTCAGCATCAGACATGAAGAATATGGGGGAAAAAAAAGAACTTTCCGTGATAGGTTTCATTGGAGAAGAGACAGTCATCTGAAAGGCGAAGAAAATGGGCAAGTATTGGTTTCTTCGTTTAAAACCAAAGAGGCTAGTCCTCTTAGATACATCACAGCTATATCTCCGATACTTCGGATTATCGACAAAGGAGTCACAAACCATCTCAAAGCGCGACAAGCATATCGCGGGACGTTCCGTCTCCCCTAGCAATCCGAGACATTTACTCGGCACACGGGACGAGAACGTTACATCATCATCAAACAAATCATTTGTCAGCAAAGAAGAGGACTTGACACCGCGACCGAACGCCGAAGCAAAATAGGAAGCGTGGGGCGAAACATATCGCACAGCACACATCCTCAACAGGACATCTGACAATCTAAGCAAAGGAGAGCAATCAGAAACCCCCTCTTGAGAACGAACTAATGACAAGGAAACGACGCTAACGGAGAACGTCCCATTAAAGTCGCGGTCCCCAATCGATCTCGAGCTTGCATCGACCGCGCGGGGGGAGGACGGACATCGGCGACCGCGTCGAAAGGTGAGGCGATCGGCGTAGAGAGGAGAAGAAACGGAGTCGATAGGGGAAATTACCGGCGGATTGATCGTGGGGGAGAGACGGGGGCCGGCTGGTGATGAAAGCCAGGCGATCGGATCCCCTGTCGACGATCTTCCGCCGCCGCTCCTCCCTGCTGCTCGCCTCCGTCGCCATTCTCGAGGGGGACCGATGACGGTGACGGAGAGCTTCCCTCGCTGATTAGCTTTCCCCAACTGAATAACTGCAAAGATTCTCGCCGTTTTCGCACGCGAGAGAGGGAGGGGCTCGAAGAAAAGTCAACGGGACGCGACCACCGCTCCGCCGCCCCGCCCCCCCCCGCCCCCGGAAAACGACGTCGTATCCTTCAGGTGGGCTTGGGCCTTTTTGCCTTGTCTTTGAGAAAAACGAAAGAGCATTTGGACCAGACAGAATAGCCTAAATTTCAAGAAAAGGCCCGGTAAATTTCCATCATGGTAAGCATGTAAAATTTGACTTTGCATTAGACCCAAAAAAAGAAAAAGGAAAAAAAAGATCGACTTTGCAACTTTGGGTCAATTACTGATTGCTTATAAACGGGGAAAAAAACCCGATTGCCAAGTGTAATATTTAAGTAGTAGTCTACCAAATTGCTTATAGATTTAATTAGTGAGCATGTCGATTAGTCAGTAATTTACTAATAAGATAGATGATATCACCATGCCCATAGTTGATACTAAAATTACCACGGGTTTTATACCTTTACACGCAAGCCCAAAAAATACTTGGTAATTTATGAATGAAGAAACAATTTCGACCGTCCTTGGATTAAATAAGCATGCGGTAGATTACCGAGTGCTTTGAAATTTACAAGTTAGATCATCAAGTTCCTAGTGATTTATCAAAGAATTAATAGAGTTACCAGCTCACATCCAATGGCATATCACGAAGTGTCTTAACATTTTACAATCGGGTTATCTTTTAAGTGGTAAATTTAAGAAGAAGTTGATTACTTTACTCAAAAAGTGAGTAAATTCCTGACTATGTTGGTAACTTATTACTAGGCTAACAACGGGCCTACATTCGTAGCTATTTTCACTAGTAAGTTCTTAATTCACTAGTATGATTTTGTTTCCAAGCGGCAACTTCCTAGATAGGTTGGTAAATTCACTATTGAATTTGACGTCGATAGATTTCTTACTTCATCTGGTGCTTAATATCCTCAATATGAGCGTAGTAAATTGGTGAGTTAGCTAATTTCACTTGTGCTTAATAACTTCAATGCTGGAGCTTTACAACTTAAATTGGAATTGGCATTGGCAAATTCCTCAACTAGTTGGTAATTTACCATACCAAGCAGACTTACGTCGATAAGTTACATATTTTGATGGCAAGTTACTAACTTCAATTTTTTTTTCCAATTCCGAATTCCTTACTTCGTTGGTAACTTACCATACTAGCTCGTAAAGGGACACATGTTTGTAAGCTTATTGACACCCGAACTTTTGTTTATCTTGTCTTAAATGCCCATTTACTTTGCTTATATAAATACATATTAATTTCTAAAAAAAAATTAATTAATTAAAAAAATTAAAAAATTAATTAATTAAAAAAAAAACGTGGGTCCTGGCCAGGGCTGGGCCTGCCCGGCCTTTTTCTCTTCTTCTTTCCCTTCCCCGCACGGGCCTGGCCCGCCTTTCTTCTTTCCTTTTCGGCCCAGCCCGCGCCTTTCTCTTCCTCTTCCCTCCTTCACCGTCGCACGGCAATGGCAACCTGCAGAAGAAATAAAAAAATGGGAAGCAAGTGGCAGCATGGGCAGAAGATGGAGATGGAGTGATGGTGCAGGTCACACAGCAGCAGAAAATCAGGAGAGGGTTAGGTCGGTCAGCAGACTGACAAGGCGAAGGAGACACGCCTGCTGTGAAGGAAAAAGGGAGAGGGCGACGGAGAGAGGGAGACGAACAGAGAGAGCCCAAGACCGGGGGGAGAAAAAAAGAAAAGAAAAGGAGAGAGCGAAACGGAGACTACGGACTGAGAAGGAGAAACCGGGGAGGAAACTAGTGAAAAAAGCTTAAAGAGAGAGAGCTTGAACGGGTGTGAGCAGAAAAACGGAGGGGCGAGAGTCGAGAGAGAAACCGAGAGAGAGGAGGGAGAGATAGACCGAAAGAAAAAAAGACCGAGGCAGAGGGGAGGCTCGAGTGGAACAAGAGAGGAGCTCCCGCAGCCACCGCGACTCGACCGTGGCCGACGAGCCGCCGACGCGTTCTCTTCCTTTTCGCCAAAGATCCCGGATCCGAGAGAGAAGAATCCGGAGAGGAAGCTCGAGTGGGGAGATCAGAGTCCGAGCAAGGCAGCAACTGAGGGAGAGCGAAAGAACTTCAGCTGACGCCTCGGCCGCGCACAAGCTCCGCCCGACAGCCCTTCAGTCGGCGCCCTCAAACTGTACCCGGTAGGCCTTTCTTTGTGTTCTGCTTTCACCTTGTTCGCATACACGGGGCCGGAGTTCACGGCCGTCCGGCTCACACAAACTCCGGCCCCGCCGGTTCCCCGTTGAGTTGGTCCGTGTTCTGGCTTGCTTTGTCGAGAGTCCCCGCCCGAGTTCGAGCCCCTAATGCACTGAGAATCACTCTTTTCCGTAGCGCACATTAGATGTTCAACAAAATGTCCCAACGAGATCCGAAAAATCAGTTCGCATTTCAACTTGGGATCGATCCGTGTTTGTGTCCATGGCTGCCAAATCATGCTTGATGTTTGTATGGTTATTGTGTCTTTGGCGTGGTCTTCGCGAAATAATCGTGCGTCGTCGGGAGAGCGAGTGTTTTTTTTGTTCCGGTGAACGGATTATCGGTCGCCGGAATAGGTGGCCGGATTTAGCCGACGCCGGTCGGAGTGAGTGACTAACGCGTGGGGGCAGTTCAGCAATTGCAGGAAGAAGTATGGTTCGGTAAAAATCAAAATCAAAAAGGAAAGAAAGAAGAAGTTGCAGAAGAGAAGATGGGGAAGCGTCGGGCGTGCATGGGGGTGCATGGGGGGAAGAAACCTGCAAGGAAGAAGACCAAAAAAAAAGGGAAAAAACAAAAAGGCCAAATAAAATAGGGGGGCAAGGAGACGGGCTTCGCCGCGGGCCCACTTCCGTTGAGCTGAATTTGTCACGGGCCGGGTATTTTAGCTGGGCTAGAAAAATAGAAATCAAATTGGGCTTTTTTCCAAAAAAAAGAAGAAGAATTGTTCATGGGCCTTCCTCGTGGATTTAGGGCCGGCCCGTTTCCTTTTAACCAACCAGGACCAATAGGGTCCTGGTCAGCTTAGTAGGGCCGGGTCTTTTGACCCGGTCCCAATTATCTTTTTAATAAAAAAATAATATAAAAATTCAAAAATTCAAAAAATCATTAAAAACATTAAAAAACCATTAAAAATTTCGAAATTTCAGAAATTTCATGGAAAATTTAGAAACCTGAAAATTTATAAAAATTTCAAAAAAATGTATATATTTTATTTATTTATAAAAAAATATATTCGAAAATATTAAAATATTGAAAATTCCAAAAAAAAAAAAAAATCAAAAATCCCAAAAACTCCAAGTTTGTTTTAGAGTTCCCTAAAAAGCTCTAAAATAATTCTCAGACCATTTTCTCTTAAAAAATGTCGGAAAATCATCGATCCCAAGATTGTCTTAAAATCAACAAGTGCTTCACAAACTTTCATCTTAGGGTTTTAATCCTCGGATACAATTGCCCTTGATAACACGCTTATGATGTGATGATTATGGTTTCCCTTTAGTTTAATTAGGATTCTCATTTATTTATCTCTTAATGCTAGGTATTTATTTTTGCCTGTAATTTATTTAATGTTTTCTTTAATTGCTGATTGTTATTTTGATAATTGCGGACCCGCATGATCACCTCACATGTTAGTGGTTAATTCTAAAATCAATTCAAATTGCCTGACTAAGTCTTTTTGAAATGAACAAGATTTGGTACCGAAATGGCACTAATTGGCTAATTAGTGTAATCAAGTCCCCGACCCTAGATTCTTTAGTTGCGTAGAAAGTGAGGCACACTCCCATGCCTCGCTTGGTTTCTAACCGACCCCAATAGGCTAGTGGCGACTCCTCATTTGAAGATTTTCATTAATACCCAATGTCACGCGGGGTATGGGTTTGGGAGAGCTTATGTCTAATGAGGGTCCTGGACCCACTCTTTGGACAATACCCCTAAACCTATTATTTTCAAAAATTTTAGGTCGCGACAAAACTATATATTTCATAGCTAAGTGTTTTTTTTTATTTGAGTGGTAAATTTCTAAATAAGTGACCAACATGCATTCCGCTGGAAGTCAATAAATTTCTGATCCTACCAGTAATATAGTGCATTAAAATACCTATGTTGGTTTTTTCTTACTCTCATCCGTAAGTTACTCATTTTCGTCAAGAAGTTTTTTGGTTTTGCAAATGGGACATAGGAGTTACACCACATGCGTTTACAGACTTCTTTCAACAGATCAAGTACACTCCCTACGTTCGATTTCTCAAATCATCTGAGTCATGCGCAAAACGCACACCATTTGAAAAACATGAATCATGGGTTATAACTTATAACTACGTTTTCTCGAGAGAACAAAATCATTTCAAACTCGCATCGATCTGTGTAATTCCATGGGGGGTGGAAAACCCTAAAAATGCTTTGATGAGTCGAATTAGAGATTGCAGTCGTAGGACAGGAGCAGCTGTTTTTTATTAAATACCGTCAAGTCTCCATCTCCAACTCTCAACTGAAAACTTCAGTAATGAGCATTTACTTTACTTATAAATTATCTAAATTATTCTAAATCAATTACACATCAATAGATTAGATCCTATATTATTTTTCCAAGTTAATTAAAAACCCTTAACGCACTTTATTAAATATTTGCATTCAAGACGTATGTTTCAAGCAGCATTTATATAATATGTGCACAAGTTACAATTTTTTTTGGGTTTTGCTTATTTATAGACCAACCTTGCCAATCTTGATATTCAGTCTAGGTTCTGCTCCGCCCGAAAGGCTGAAGAAGAAGAAAGAAATGCCTAAGAAACTTCAAAGATCTCTCCAAGATTACCTCTCCAAAATCAAGAAGCCTCATCGTGCACCTCCAATCCAGCTCCCTCACAGCTCCCTCTCGGCCCCCAGAAGCTGGATTCTCTCCGGGTGCAAGCACCCAAAGACGCAATCGTTTGCCGTCAATCGGGGCGGCCAGGACGGCATCGGTAGCGGCAGCGGCAGCGGCAGCGGCGGCGATGATGCGGCAACTCTCGATGACATTGACCGCTTCCTCTTCGAGAATTTCAAGACGCTCTATCTCCGAGACGACGACGGAGGAGGAGGAGGAGGAGTGGCTAGCGTGACTTGCAAGAAGGGCAAGGGAAACAACGAGAAGGAATACGGCGGGGGCGATCAGGTTTTGTTCGAGTCGCCGAGGTTCGTCAACCCGCCAGCGAACCTCTGCGGGTCGAACCGGTTCTTCGTGGCCCCTGGCTCCTCGAGCTCCCTAATGGAGGAAGCCCGCCTCAGTTTGACCATGTCGGAGGACGTGGCCTCCAGCTCCACGTCGACCGCGACCAACGCGACTTCCTTGACGGCCACCACAACCACCACCGACGTCACGACGGGGAGCTCAGATAATCCCCAGGAGAACGAGACGAAAGTCTCGCTCCCCGACGATTGCATCGCCGTCCTGACGCATTCCAATAGCCCGTACGAGGATTTCAAGCGTTCCATGCAAGAAATGGTGGAGGCCAGGCTCCGGAGCCATGCAAAGGTCGATTGGGAGTTCATGGAGGAGATCTTGTTCTGCTACCTGAATCTGAACGACAAGAAGTCCTACAAGTACATACTGAGTGCCTTTGTGGATCTCGTGGTGGTCCTGCGTCGGAACCGGGACAGCACAGGAGGCGGCAGGACGGCTCCGGCGAGGTCACGGGACAAGGAGGGGAGGAAGAAAGTTAGGAGAGATGGGTAGCGTCGATCTAGGTCGAATTCGAAATTAAACTAAGGGGGGTGGGCTTGGGGGACCGCCCATAGGTGTTGAATTCCATGGCTTTCATCACATGCGATGCGTTCATTTGGAGAAGGATCTCATGTTAAAATATGAGTTTATTGCCTTGAGCCTTGTTTGTTTCTTGTTTTCGGTAAGGTTTTGGGAGACGATTGCGATGATTATGTCCGGGGGTTGTTCCCCGGTGCCCTTGCCTTTGCACGTTCCACAGTGCGGTGGCATCTAAGTTATAATCCAGTATTTTATATTTTTATATCTAGTATTAGTAGCCTTACGAAGACGGAAAGGGAGTGTTGAAGAATGTAATTTTTTTTTTTGGTCGAAAAATGTAATTTATTTAGAGGGGTGTTTGGCAGATTCCCCCCTTGAATTTCGGTATTATGGTTTGGATGGAAGGTACAGAAAGTTGTTTCTACTTTACTTCGTTTGTTTTTTCCGAAGCAAATGCCCGAAAGATGCTTCTACTTGATTTGCATTGAACCGTAGCAATCCCTCTCGGTTAAAAGAAAAAAGGAAAAAAGAAACGGACCCCCACGCTAGGTGTAAACACTGGTCAAAGATAGACCCTAAAATTGAATCGGACCGGAATTTACTCGGTCAATTTTGGTCCAGTTCTCTAATCCAAATTTTTGGAACCACCTATTCCCGATCTAATTCCCAGACCTAATTGGGGAACCGGACAAGAAGCCTTAATACTCTCCTTTTACTTTACTTTACATCTTGTATTCTTATTATTGCCACCTTTGTCTCTTTGTGAATAAAATGATATTTCACTAAAGTCTGTCATTTAAGGAATAAAAAAACAAACAAACAAACAAAAAGAAAAAAGAATTGACCGTTTCCTAAACAGAGCTTAGCCGACAATGTCAGTTCTAGGATTTATTGAGTAAATTTCAAGTTCCAAAAACCGAAAACCACCAGCCACCCTTAAACCGCTCATTCCAGCCCAGGACACAAAGTTTGACTATTGAAAACCTCAGTTGACAACACCGCATTCAATTATTTTCACCAGGAACAACTCCCAAACACGAGCAAATATTAACGAACTTTCAGGACAAAATTATGACGGCCAATTAGAGGAGCATCTATTTCCACTAGACCGATAAAATTTCCATCTATACAGGACCATGAAAAGAAGGGGGACTACTCCCAATGAACTTGCAGCATGTTCAATCACCGTGACGAGGGAAGACAGGGTTCCATTTAATCTGGGAAGAGAATGTACTCTTTCAGTGGTCAAGTTATAGCAGTGCCTGACAGCTTCGGCGTCCAAAAGATTTTAACACAAACACTACTGATATGAAACTGCAGGACTTCCGCCGATTGACATGCAGCCCTCTGCTTAAATCTCCAGCATCCTTAGCTTATGCCATTTGTACCGGACCAAAACATGGGGCACAGCAGGGCTGAAAAATTGTGAGATTGCCTTTACATGTGTCTTCCATTAAAAGAATAGCCTTACGACTCAGTTATTAAAGTCCAGTCCAAGCTTCATCAGGTGAAAGCTCTTTGTCCCCAGCAACCAATCATCAACTTTGCCTGAAACTTCGGCAAAGAAACCTAGTCTGAATATTTCCCAGACAGGAAGTGTAATACAGAGTCACTGACGTGACCTGAACCTTGAACTTTAATCTCCCCAATAAAATGAAGCAGCAGTTGCATATAGTTTAGGCTGGACCAAAAGGCAGAGAACAATGCTCTCCTCCCTAGCAAGAACAAAGGAAAACATTACATCTTTTGGTGTCTGAGATGCAAGATCTGCATAAATAATAACTGAAAAGATAAAAGAATCACAAGCATGTTATATCCTATCTTTTCCACTTCAAAGGAATGATGGGGATATATGTGAAGATTAATTGTCCAATTTGACTCTTCATGATTGATAAGTAGGGGACCATGTGAGTATCTTCCACAATGCTCTATTTGCATTTGACACCATATGACTTAGCAAAAATAGGTGTGAGTCATGTGGATTAAAAACTGAGTAGCCAAAAACCGCTGAGTCCACCTATAATGCTTGGTTTCTAAACCCCATATCCAGCATATTGTAGGCTTAGAACACCCCCTCATTTTTGTCATGGATGAAGAGTGCAAAGCTTAATGAAAATTACTGAAGAGAATGTTAAAATAGACATTATTTAAGAAAGTTCAACAAAATCCTTACTTCAACCATCTGCAATGCCATCGTTTGCTCCAAGATACTTCTCATACAGGGAGTGATACTTCACAGGATAAAATCCTTAAATCTGTGAGAAGTGACAAGGAGGTTTTGACATGAAACAAACATTTTCTAATAAGAAATAGAACCTTTTAGCTATTATTAGCAACAGCAACTGACCCTTTTTTCCCTAGTAGTTGTTAGTTAGTTCTTTTATTCCAGTAAAGAAAAGGAACTACACAGCAAGTATATGGTATACTAAGATAAAAAAACAGATCTCTTGGGTAATGCTGAAATTCATATTTTCATCCATGGGCCAAAAAGGATTACAATGGCAGACTAGAAACAGCCTAGTGTGCAGTAGCTTGGTGATATGTGCTTAAACAGAAGCGAAGGGACACTAGGCTGCTAAAATGAAACAGATTTATGACACGTCAATAGTATTTCAAATGTTAAGTATCCCAATGATAAATGAAAGCCCCGTCATAATACATTAGTTCAGTTATTACTAGCATTTATAATGAATTACTTAATGAAAAAAAGGACAAGTACAAAACCATTGACTCAAAGCTCTTAAACGGGAAGGATCTTTCTGGCTGGCCGCTCCTCACAAAACTATGTAATCCTCCATTCTCTGAGGAAGTTCCTAGAAGCGAGTTGAAATCCACAAGGACACATAACATACTTTCAAAATAAATTGAGCAAATGACCATCAACATGACTGAATTGCTTATGGAGAAAACCCAAACGCAACTATTTGCTTTCCATTTAACAGGACAGATAAAAAAAGCCAGCAAATACTAAGTAAGCATGAAGCATGAGACAACTTAAAAAGGGGTTAGAGGAGACACCTAAATGTGTCAGAGCATCTACATATTAAATTAAGCCATCATCTAACAGTTAAGGTCTTCAGATGAGTTAACAATGATCTTAAAATTTTAAACAGTATTAAAATAGGAGGTCTAGGAGTCAAATCTCTCTAGTTCCTCATTTGCCTCCCATTTCTCATCAATCTTTCACATTTATTCTTAGATAAATCTCAGTCAACTCATAAGGGGGAGGATAAGAGTATTCATATAACAGATCATGCATTCATCCAATAGCTTGAACTTTTAGATTAATTGACACTAGACAGTTGACCTTCACAGGTAACTAGTTCAACCAACAAGGTCAATCTGCTTTCATGGACAAGGATAACATGATGATTTGAGCTATAGTATCAAAACCTAACACTGCACACAAATCGTTACCTTTTAGAAACCTGAAGCCTTTCTGGTCCAGAGAATAGTCTGGCAATTGACTGAAGAACGTAACTTATTTTCATTGATTTGGACTTCAGTGCCTTCATAAACCCAATGAATTCTTTATATTCTGAAGAATTAAGTTTCTCCTGAACCTGGGTAAAAGAGATTTTATTGGCAACAATTGCAAAAATGTTGGAGTCAGGCATTACAATTAAAAAAATTGAAAAAGGAACACCAACAAGCTCAGGATATCTGAAGCGAATGCATTGACAAGCCCCACACATCATCTTGACAGTCATTCATAAGTATCAGAGAAGCAAATCACCAAGAAGACATTCTCAAAGAGTAAATTCAGCCCCATATCTTGTGGTAACAAAATTGATTCATTAAGGAAATCTTTTCCTGTCCCATCTTTATGAAAATGGTGACCCATCCATTGAATGAATTTGACAATAGCACTAAGCATTCATTCTCAGCATACCATCCAACAAATCTTAATTGTACTTATGGGAATCTTTTCCCCTGGATTTGTTTCCAAAAAATACACAAGGGTAGTATCATATTTTAAAGAGCTCTGAAAGGATCGATGACTATAACACAAGTAAAACGACTTCTATTTTTGGTCACAGAGAAACTCCAACTTCAGATTTATGCTGCAGCAGCATCTTGCAAGTAATCAGATTTTGCATAACATTCCACAAAACCATCATGAAAAGCAACTTTGTAGAGCCATGACTACTTGCCGGGGGAAAAAAAAGCACTGAATGCAGTACTCTAGTTTGAACTTTATAGGCATTCTTACTGGATATTTGTAGACAGTAAACAAAAACTACCATCATCAGGTTTTATTTCAACATGCGGACATACATGGCGGCTGTTCGGGAAATTGAAAAAGCTTTATTGAGTTGACCCGATAAGGAAACAACACAAATATACACCCACTCAATTTCTCGTGCTTCTGAGTTCTGTACCTGTAATAGAAAAGCAGATCCTTTATTTTCCTCATCTTTGCTAGGTGCAGTGGCATTTTGGACACCTTCGTATCCCTCTGAGAGAGAATTAGCATCGATACTTGGAATAGGCTCATCATCTCGAGGAAGAGAAATTGAACCAACTTGGACTTGTTTTCTGTGCCTCCCATCAGAAGTGGATGAGTTATCCCATTCCACTAAATTTACACATGAAGAGTGGCACTCTGATTGCGAACATTTGGCACCATTGGCACAGTTTCTGCTATTTGCAGCATCAAACATAACACAGTCCTTTGGGTGAGATATTTTGCGCTTCTTTGTAAAGCAAGGTGCTGTTAGTCCTTTATATGGTTTCTCATCAACTAGGGAATCAGCAGTTAAATCTACAATCTCACTTTTCTGCTGTACATTGCCCCTCCCCGACATTAGTAACTTTTGTGCGTCACCAGTATAATTCCGTAAAGAACTCCCTGTTGATCCCAGGAACCTTTCCGGCAGAGTAAAAGATGAGCGATTGGCAGGAATGACTTCTCTCAACTGGCTTGAGTTGGTGGTGCTTTTCATTTTACAAGCTAAAGATATCGGATGTACATTGCCATCGTCATCTTTTGGCGAAGCCTGAAATGACAATTATTAATAAGCAATTAAAAAATAAAAATGGCAGGGGCAAAAGTTGACAGGAAAGTGCAATCCAAATCTAGAGAAAATGAAAAAAAGGTTTACCAGAGGAGTTTCACAAATAGGTATAGGTTCCACAGTTTTTGTATCTCCTGCACACAGTAGCATTTACACATTTACTGTAACATCAACGTAAAGCAAATTTATCAGGCAGGGGTACACTACTATTGATACACAAGTTCATATCAGCAGCACTGAAAGGATTCTTTATCAGCCTCATAATAAGGTAAATCTAGTGCCTCTCCAGCTGATAAAAGGATGTTATAAAGAGGGTAGATATATGGACATAGTAAAGAACAATGGTAGGTTCACATCGAGTGGATATGAGAAAAGTTATTTATCATGTTGTAATTTCACAACATCAAGCACAGAGGAGGATCCAAACTTATCAGCATTTGATGGATTAATAGCTCAGAAAAATGCAGCCAGAGAAATTGATCAATAAATTTAATAGAAATGGAGAAAGCTCAGAGAGCTTACCACTGTCTTTATGCTGCAATGTCTTTGGCTTTGCAGGGACACGATTCCCTCCATCTCGGAAAAAACGGGTCAAATGATAAACTACTTCTCCAAACTTAGAGTAACACTGCAATGACAGCGATTAGTCATGGAGACAGAGAAATGTAAGAAGCTGTGAGGCACTAGATATACCTTAATGTGAGGCTGTATCCAACGTGATATTTGGGACTGACGATTCGGATGTGCAAATCTGTACAAGTTGCAAGATGAAAAGATTAAAGACTGAAAGGATCCACATTGAACTGGTTACAAGTCATTATTAAAGTACCAGCATGCTAAAGTAGAACAGGGACAATGACAGTATGAAAATATAAGTCCATAAGCGGTGTTTGAACTTCTGAAAGTGAGAAACACCATGATTGATTATGCTATCTACTTAAAACTATGTGGGCAGTTTCATTTATCCATTTTGCTTGAAATTTTTCATCTGCTGCCCTCCTCTCTCTCTAATACCCCCCCCCCTCTCAATCCACTTTCAACCTACTTCCCTCTTCTTTTTTGCGCACCTCTGTGTGTGCCCTCCTGCTAGTCTATTTAGTACAAAACAGCTTTATAAGTAGTCACAAAATGTTGCATCAGGTGCAAGCTACGATTCCTGGCCATCAACAAGCAAGCTTGGAAATTTCACAACTGCCTTTAAGTACCCAATTTTCAATTGTGCTCCATACTGAAAGAACAAATTTGTTTGTCAGAAAGACAACACAGGGCACATAAAAAGGGAGAACTCCTTAGGTTCACAACTTGTATGCCCAATATGCAGAAGTTTGTGCCAGACCATCAACAAGCAAGCTTGGAAAGCTTTAAATGCTAGAAATTCATGATCTTCATAACATGCTTGCAAAATGAGAAATTGAAATTATTGAAGAAAATGAAGTTTTAGGCATGTAAATATGCTCTACTCAAGACATGCTTTAGTATACCAGGACATCTTCTCAGGGTTTTAGATGAGATTCGTGAGACAAGAACAAATGATAACCTTTCATCCAACATGATTATTGCTCCATAGTCATCACGATGACGAATTACACGTCCTACAGCCTGGTTCACAGCTCGTGATGCTTGTTGGTTATACCATTCATCTCCAGTTAGAATCTGTAAGTGCAAGTAAAGGTCCAAATTAAATTGAAGAAAGCAAACACGTCTCAGCAGCAAAATTTTAATCCAGCATCAAGGACATTACCCTCCTTTCCTTCGGCAAGCGTGCCAACTCATCCAAGTACTCACGTTTCAAACGAACCTGTCAAACTGGTATATCAGATGAGAAAGTGGGACCCCAAATCTAAATTATGCAAAAAGAGTCATAGAACGAAAGGGAAAACCATTGACGTTGGCTTCTAGGAATACTTTCAAACACAACCAAGTAACTTCGGACAAACTACAAATTAACCCTTTAGATATTCTGTGTTTTAATAAGTTAGAACCAAGAGAGCCCTCTCCACAAACTAATATATTACGCCCTATGTAGGGCCAACAGGCCATTTATTTATCTTGCTCATCAAGTTTGTCCATTTTCTACAATTTTTGGCTGCATAAGCAAATTATGATGCTCCTACTGAAAATATGTGGACTACAGAGTGGTAAACATCAATTTTGCTCCTCATTACTGTCATTAACCGTGACAAAAGATAAAATTCACTGCAGTATGGTTCATAAGGTCCTTGTGGTCCCATTTATTTAAGAAAGATAGCCAATCACTTTCTTTAATTTTTTGTGCAAATAAGCACTCATAGCAAATCTTCATGAAAGAAGTTAAACAAGAGGCCAGCATAATGAAACCTTTGGATCAGTCCTAGTGGCAAATGGCAAGCCCGTGACTACAACAGCTCTGCCAGCATTGTCTGCAAAATCTAATCCTTCGCTTACCTGAAAATATATGGAATTGCCATGCTAGTCTATATTCAGGAGAATCTAAGATGTAATGTTAACATTCAATCTAAGTCAAATCTCTTAAAGTATCAAACAGTAGCCAGGATGTACAGCAGAGCAGGAGAAAACTTCAGAAAAAAAATAGAAATGCCAATGCAAACAACTGAAAGCATAATGTCACAATTTAAGGATGACAAGATATTAAGAGACCAACAGTTTTTGTCCCTGCTTATTGTCACTACTGAATAAAACAAAAGAGGAATTGGAAGTTAGTCACATGTAAGGCACATTTGCAAAAACTAAAGGTAAAGTTCCCCTATTTGACCTTTTCCAAGGAAACTATATCAGCCCCACTTTTAACCATCTGAAATCGAAGAGCATAGAGAGGTTGAACGGGACAAGCATCCAACTTCTGTAACTCAATAAGTACCTGTGGACACTACTTTTGCCACCGAAGGGCAATTCAAAACTTTTGCCCTTATTGTGTCTATTCAAGAACTTAATTAATGTCAGTTAATTCTTCTGGATTCTGCTTTCATGGATGTACTTAAATGAGGTTATCCAACTAAAAGGATGAATTCATGTCATCCTGCTGACACTTTCCCTCACTGTAGATGATTACATGAAGAGTATGCCTATTTTCAACTGATATGTGCTGACTAAATCGTAGTATCATATAAAATAAAACGAGAATTTCTTGACATACAACATATTTGGCTGCATGAATATCCATTGAAGATAGCATCACATGTATGATATTAGGTTAATAACATCTGCTAAACATACTAATGAAAGTCTAAGAGTAACACAACAAAAAGTTTTGAAGTTGAAATTATGTACAAAACATGGCATGGTTCAGGTCCCAAACCATATGTTATCCAAAGATAATCAGTGAACCAATGCTGTATAGAAGTCAGATTAAAACATAATATTTCCAGTTATAACTTGACAAAACTGAAAAGAATCCGAGACCTTCAAACACAACATGTAACTAGTAGACAATACATATCGATTAACATTTGAAGCAAACAACTAACATTCGTAGCATGCAAAAACAAAGCATAGCGTTTACAAGAAGAATGTCTGCAATTTGCTTTTTATTCTTAGGATAATATTTTGGAAGTAAAGACACTAAAAACAAGACAGCTAGCTTAGGATTGATTAGATATGGAATCATAATTCACATTATGTGCTTCAAAGTATGCTACTTACTGATGCCATGCAGTAAATTTGATTTCACATTCACAGAAAGCTCCTCTTAAGGGTCAATACTTTTTGTTCATCCAAATAGACAAGCCCTATTGCTTGCCCCAAACATACGCCATCCAAAAGCTCAAAGGAATAGAAATTGAAAGAGTAGGATTCATAAATTATAGATAGTTTGATGACATGACAAGTTTAGAATATTACAGCCTGCAAATCTCCAGATAACCAGTGTTGTTCTGTGCAAATTATACAGCAATTTAATCAAATTTGTCTAAAAAGTCAATACATGATGCAATGTTTGTGTAAACTTGTGACCATGAAAGAAGATATACCTTGCCACGACAAACTGCAAAGAATAATGCACCTGAGTTTGAGGTGTCATTGAGCTTAGACATGTAGTCCTGTCAAAAGAATGAAATGAGGTCATGCTATGATCTTGCACATCTGCAGAAATAGCGAAATTTTTTATTAAACTTGCAATAATGATGACCTCAATGGCTAAAGGAAAGAGTGACGACTGTCGAGGTTCCACGACGGGCTTTTTATGTTTACAAATCCTTTCCCATATGCTGTTAGAGTCCATTGAATTGGGATGAGCCTATTACAAACAAAAAGAATTTATTGGAATCAAAAGTATAAGAACCTCATTTATTTACCAGTCATGACAAATGTCTCACCATATTCTTCCAGCACTGAATACATTGATCCAAAATGTAGTAAGAAGGGAAAAATACAAGCAGTCCATCTGGCACTATCCGAGCTAAATTAACTGCAACATAAAGATCAAGTATTACCATGGGTCTCAAACCATAATTTTATGATACAAGACTTCTATATCCAAGTGACATCACAACCCAATGAATGAGACATAAATTTTGAAATAAACAGCCACAGAGATGGTTTACCAAATTTTCAATTGGACCAAACAATCAATTTTAAAGTTCGATATAAGCAAAGGCATCAGCAAAAATGTGGCTAGACATGGACTTGGTAGCAAAAAATAAAATGTCATAACACAATTTTATAAATTAGGATTTTATAACTTTTGGACTATCACATGAAATAATAACTAGCATATTAAGTACAACTTTGTTACTGGATTTCTATTTTGACGAATCAGAACAGGAATAAGGGCTTTGAGAACTAAATTAACGACACTATAAGACAACTATCAAGTGCTAGGCTCAGCAATTGCCTTTAAACAATAATAAGAGACTAAACTAAAGTAAATCATGAGAGTTTCCACCAATGAAATTGAGTGGCAAAGTCATCAGTACCAAAGAACAATCGCACCATAAACTAATTAACTTGAGAATGAGTGCTTAACAGTGGAAATCAGACTTACCAATGGCATTGCCAAGCTCTTGCTTGTACTCTAAGGAGTCCCGATTTCGATAAGAGGAATTAAATAAGCAGCCAGATGGACCAGCTGCTACCACTCCAGCCCATATTTGATTCGAAGATATGACATGAGGATTTTCCAGTTGCACGGGAAAATCTCTAAGTCATCCAACAGTACTCACTTTTCAGCAATATTGACAGTCAGAAACGAGAAAATAAAATTCCACCATCAAGTTACTCACAGATTAAGTTCTTGAGCAAACGAATCCATGGGAGACAATGTGCCAGACGTCAATATAATAGAACCAACTCCCATCTTTGAAAACTCTTCCATAGCTAATCCAGGATTGAAACACCACCAGCTGAGAGTCCTCGATGCCTTGCCTGCACGACCAAAAGAAATAGACAGATATGGACAGATTCTTCTGGTGTAAATGGATTTTGTCATGCATATATACATAAACCACTAAGTGGGTAGTTGTTGGATGGGCATCTATTCGACTATATATAAACAGGCACAGATGACTAATTAATTCACTCAAGCATCAAAACTTTCTTAAATTACCTTTTAAACCATCAGAAGGATACGCATCAACTTCCCGCACATGAAGCTAAAAACAAGAAGTAAAAGAGCTGAAATTAGAAAATGGTGAAAAGATATAAAACTAACAGCTAATGTTGATCTTGGCAGGGATGCACGTTTAACTATCAAATGATAACCTTAAAATTCACAAGCTTCTCACACGATAAAAATTTGAATGAGCATTTTCCTTTTCTCTGAAGATCAGCTTAAGAATTTCACCCATAGTTTCAAGCCTGCAATTGCCACCCTTTGCTTCCAGTTCCTTGGATTCCTCAAGAAGCACAGAAGCCTCCTCAATTATTCCAATGAGCATAGAGGCAGTTTCATGAGTGATGTTTAGTTCAGAAAATAATTCATAGATGTAAGGTCCAGGTTTGGTAAAGCCAAATTCCTTGGATTCAACAGGTACTTCAGCAATTCTCTTTTCAAGCTTCAGAAGTAATGCTGCAGGATGAGAATTATTACGTAAGCTTGCTTCAGAAAGAAGAATAAAGTAATACAGCTTGCGTATGCTATAATGCTCACTCCCTTTACAATATGGACACAAAAGCTACCACAGCAGCTCTCCATTGAGAATAGATAAAATACTAAAATATTGTATTAGTATCTGAAGTTTACCAAGATATTGCACCTCTAAGAATAGCAAAATTGTCTGGGTTTCGAGATTTATCATTTGATTTATCTCTTCTATCAACGGAGAGATCAATGCAACTTTTGGCTTCAGAAATGCAAGCTGTCAGAAGGCCAGAAGGCAGATCAAATGAGGCAGCATCCGCACACAAGCTTTCCTGCATTTTATTGGTCATACAGATGTAAATAAGCTAATAAATGAAACTATAAAGTAGCAATAAGAGCAGATTGTTTTAGTTTCCCCAAATATTTAAGCTTTGAAAGAGGAAAGGAGAAAATCAAAACAAAAACTGGAAGTACATCTATCATAGTCTGAAGACAAAATAATCAAGCTTCACAGGGACAAATTTCAAGTTTGCTTACTCACCAAGTTGTGTGCTTCATCAAAAATGAGTATACTATTGTTCCAGTCAAGGGACAACGACTTCCTGTAGCTTTGATCAATCAGATAATTGTAGGGGGCGAAAAGAATATCAACAGCCTTGTGGAGCTCTCTTGATATATAGTAAGGACACCTACAGAAATTTTGAATAACGAATTTAACAAGCAAAATGGTCCATGGTGCAGCCAAGATAATAGCATTCCAAAACCAGGAGAAATTATAAAAATCAGAATGATCAACAGAAGAGAACCTACGGCCCAGATTTTCTTCCAATAGAAACCAAATCCTCTATGTCAACGGGATCGTCTCCAAGAAATGGATTGTTCTTCACATAGTCTTATAAAAGGCATGGAGATGCACAAAAGTTAGATTCAATTGTATGAAGCCAGATTACTTGAGTGTGTTGCAAGATAAAAAACAATAGAATTGCCAGCATAACAGCGTGGGCAGTAGTAATATATATTAAAGTAAAGGAGACAGCTGCTAAATAGTTAAACCAGAGTAGAATAACAAACTAATGCTAAATATTCTCCATTTTGAAATGTCAAAAACCAGTAAAATTTTCCTTGTTACTTCTGATAACATGTAATGAATGTCATGATACTAAAAGTTTTTGAAGGAGAAACTACCAACGTGCATTGAAATTATTTCATGAAATACAAAACTTACTTCACATTACTATAGTTGAATTTAATAGAAGAACAAGAGTATAAATAAACGGCAAAACATATATTTAGTGAATGTGACATATTGCCACCTATAGAAATGCATCTGCTAAGTAGCCACACTTATGGAGAACTAGAATGACACTCCAATTACCAGCGACGAGAGAAAAATGCTTGCAGCGACGCTTTGCACCCTTTCTGCAAGCATAATGGCAGGCATTATTTTGTGCTCTTCCTCGAAGCAAACTAACCTCATCATGGATGCATAATTGCTCTCGAGAACCTAAGACCACCATTTTAGGCCTGCAAATTGGACAAACTTCTAAATCAACGAGTTTGCTAAACACAAGACGTGAATTACTAAGAAGCCAGATAAAATATTGGCTGTATGTAGTTGGTAGAATCTAACGATTATGGCTGCTTCTAATGCAGTACAACAGAATATTGATATATGACACATACTAGCATACTGCACAGATGCATGTGGGCCAAACCAAGACTAATGATGACAACACAGTAGATTTACCAATATCAGGAGCTATTTAAACCAGATAACAGTCTCGGGTAGAAACTGATATGCAAACAAAATACGGACTGCGTAAGAGAAAAAGTGCAGAGTTGAAAAAAAATAATAAATCTGACCTGTAGTTGCTTCTTTTCAGTTCTTGAATCACTTGGCGCAGCTGACTATGAGTGCGAGAAGTGTACACTATGGTCGGAAATTTGTTTACATTGGAATTAGACTGTGAGTCTGGCTTAGCGGAACCAGTTGAGAAGCCTCCCAAGCTCTTCCTCCACGCTAAAGTAGCACAAAGAAGGCATAATGTCTTTCCAGTTCCAGTAGGACTCTCCAATAGAGCATTACACCTCTATCAGATCATAAAATCCACAGATCATGATGAATAAGCTGAGTCGATTTCATAATGAAAGAATGAAGAAGGGAATACCCTTTCACAATAGTATATGAAGGTACTACAAAATTAAGTGAACTGCATTCAATATTTTTCTAATTCCCCCGATGTCACCCCGAGGCATTGCCGAAACTCCAGGCATATTTATATTCAGCTAAGGATACAAGAGCATGGATATTTGCAGTGGTCAGAGAAGAGTTCATTAAAGCTGTTCAATATAAAAGAACAAAAAGATAATTCTTCCCACCTTTTTACAAATTTCTCAAGGGACCAAACATGCAAAATGCAATTATACCATCAAAATGACTGCAAACCATATACATCCGAACTAAAAGATTGTGCGCTGCAACCAAAATAAGCAAGCAAGAAGAGAAGAAGGAATAGCAAAAGAAATGGAGGAACGCGCCAGCTAAGAGCATAAGGCTTGATTGCGGTTACAATATTCCCTCCGTGGCCAAACTGATCTGTTATACCAAAGTACTTTCTCGTTCTACGACATGTCAATCTACGAATCCCAAAAACCAAATTTGAAGAGACCTCGGAAACTTCACGACATCAACCGATCATATTCGACATGTGACATAAGATCAACCGACGATGTCTACTTACTACACAACAAAGTGACAATCACCACACAACATAACTCCAGATGACAAATCCAGTGCCGGTTCTTATCAACGATGTGCAACCAAACAAGGCTAGTTACGCGACGAAAGAAGCAACAATCTCCGCAACTCACTTCTTGGAGAGATTGGATGACTTTTTCCATGTAAACGAGCTGGCAATCGTAGGCATCGAAAGGGAAATCCACATCGATTCCCCTTATATTGTACGTCGGCATTGCGGTTTCGACTCTCCAGGAGCTCGATCTCCCTCGGAGTTTCAGTGAGCTCTGTTCTTTTCCGATTAAATTGGACCGACGGATGAATGAAACCCTAGAAAAATAGAAACTGCAAGAAATGGTGGCGACGATTGCGAACGGGAGATTTTCCCGCCACATCTGCTCTCCATTGGGCTTGGGCCTGTGCCGTTGGGCTATTGAAGGATTGAGAACGTTCGGTCCTGCTGATGGGCTTACAAGAAAATGGGTAGAATTCCACTTATAAACCCTGAATTTGTGCATTTTTTTCCAATTCAATCCTTAAATTTTGATTTGTTTATCGAAATTCATAAAATCGGAATCGGATTAGATAAATTATGAGTTCAGCGGCATGATTGGGAAAAAATGTGCGAATTCACAAATAAAAAAATGGACTCGATTGCATTAACTAGATAAGTTTTATAATTTGATTGTGCTTTTATAAATTTTATGATTCAATTGTACTTTTGTGACGAGGTTTGTGACTCGATTACACTTTTTGAAAAGTTTCAATATTTAACACTTTTGCAATAAGTTTTAAGATTTCCAATATATTTATTTATTAAATTATTGACATCCATTCAACTCTTTACAAATTACCAATGACTAACAAATCACCTTTGACCAGAGTAAGGGGCATTTTGTAACAATTCTATTATTGGGACAATTTATGCTTATAAATTATTTTTCTAATTTTTCTCATTAAACAGATATATAAACATTTGAAGGCATTTGGTAACTATATAAATTTTATATTCGTGTAATAGAAATGTGTTTTGTATGAATCTTAAATTCTTTTGTGACTTAAAATTTCTTTTTAATTTTTTAAATAATTTTATTATATTTCTTCTCTCTTTTATTTTCATTTTCTTCTTTTTCCTCTAGTCGGTCGATAGCCTTAGTGATAGTCACTGATGGGCATGATGAGAACCTCGCCAAGGATCTAATCCATTCGGGGCTTTCAGGGAACCCAAAAACGAAGTCTTTTTACTTGGCAAGGCCAAACTCACCTAACCACCGACAAGGCTCGCCCTTGCCCAACCATCACAAGGGCAGCATCACTTGGCCATGGCAAGGTCGACCCTCGGAGGTGGTTTAGCGAGCTCGGCATTGTCAAGGGCCGATGAGGCTCTAGTGAAGCTGCTGGCCCTCGTATGGCTTGATTGGCGATCGATTAAAGGAAGAAGAAGAAGAAAAGGAAAAGAAAAAAAGAAAGAACTAGAAAATGCTTAATTCTAGAGTTATTCCTAGGAATAAATAAATAACTTATTTTTACTTATTGATTTTGTTCCAGATTTATTTATGGAAACAAAAAAGTTACTAAATAGATTTCTCTTTTTTTTGTTTCGGAAAAAAAAGAAGAAGAATGGAATCGCGCACTATATAGCCAGATATTGAAGAGGGCATAAGTTACCAAATTTCATCCAATGAAGTTATCAATTTAATTTTAGGTCAATAGTGCTTATTTGAGCCACGTGTCAATGTTTTATTTGATCTACTCCAGATTATCGTCTTATTTGATAATTTTCTCTTTTTTATTTGAATTACCAACTCTTGACTCAAACTACTAACTTCAATCATTTTTTAGTTGCTTTTAACTCAATAACTAGACACTTTAAATTTATCATTGTAAATTTTAGGAAGGGAAACTAATACAAATAATTTCTGAATTTTTTGTCCGATGTACAATTTAATCTCGAAACTTTTAATTTATTCATTATAATCCTAGAACTATCGATAATTGTTTAACATGGTTCTTCTATTTGCCTAGAGGATGAATCAAATATTATTTGATGATATGCATTGTCATATACTGAATTGGATTTTTAAAAATAACAAGTCAACATGTTCATTTTTTTATCCATCCACTTTTAAAAATGACAAAAAATAATCAGGATGTTAAATATGTCAATTGTTACTTGATGATCTAAATTATTATTTCCTAAATTTATATTCTTCGCTTGCGACTTTTTTTTTTCCCACCATTCAACTGGACAAATTGGAAGCTAGTTCAATTTAGTACATATACTATTCAATCTAATCCATGAAAGAAAACATCATGCATCATCTATGTAAAGGAAAATTCAAACCACTGGTCTAATTTACTATTAGCTTCAAATTATAACTATTGATCCTCTCATTAAGAGTACATACAATATTTTACTTTTTTAATCCCAATCTTAGCTCTATTTTAGTTCAATCTCAACCTAACTTCTTTCTCCATCATCTATTTCATCATTTAACTAAGAGGAGGGTTTGAGCTAGTCTCACTGTTTTATTGTTCTCTTTTTTGTTTTCCTTTTCTCTCAATTTAGATCTAGGAGTTTTTTTTTTCCGTTCTTAATTTAATTTTATATCCAAGACCTACCATCTCCTAATCTAGATTTGAAAATTTAATAAATATACTTTTGGGAATTTGTTGGTATTTCGTTGATGTTAGATTTATGTTTATTTAACTTATTTCAATTGTTTTTGTATGAAGAGAGAGCTGAATTTAGGTGTGCATACCAATCGACAATGTATTTATTAGAGTTGTAATTATTAGAGAAATAATTTTCAGCATGTGTTCAATCATAGGCAAAGATACGATATCAAGTGATTAGTTGTCGATTATTTTGCTTGATAGATCCGTTATTGTGAAATGAGCATATGCTTGACTTTATTGGCGCTCATCCAACTTGTTTTTTTATTTGATTTTGTTTTACGGTATTTGGGTTTTTTCCTTTTCAGATTTGCTTTGCTATAAAATATCTGTAATTTTCATTTTTCTTTTTGACCAACGAATATAATTTTATTTCCATAAAAAGAAAAAGAACTTCTTGGTTATAGCACCGAACAAGTGCAGTGCCCTGGATTCTAATTTTGCGTAATTTACACGGTTTGACCGGGTTATTATGGTAAATTCGGGATGTCTCCGCTCACAACGAACTCGAGTCGAGCGAGAAAAAGAGGTACGGAGAGACAGCAGAAGCAAAAGCCATTTTGTGCGATCCTCAGCATTTTTGTAGCTCTGTTATCTTCTGCTTCACCAGCGTCATCGTCATCTCATCTCGTCCTCAGCTCCATCGAGCGGAGACGAGAGAACGAAGCAGCGACGAAGAAGCTCGGGCATGGGCGGCTTCGCGATCGGGAGCTCGTGCTCCCTGCATTCCTCTCTCCGTCAGCCCCCGTTCCTCGCCCCTTCCCCGTCTCGCCATCGTCAGCCCCTCTTCCCGTGCGCGAGGAACCCCGGGACGAGGAGGAGGTGGAGGTGGAGGAGGAGCGCCGCAGCCTGCTGCTCCTCGCGCGGGGAGAGCTCGAGCGAGGACGCCGTTGCTCGCGGCAGGAGGGCGATCCTCTTCGTCGGCATCTCGGTGCTCCCGCTTCTGCGCCCGAGTGCCGAGGCACTCGAAGCCAGGGAAGCCGGTGAGTTGGCGATTTCGGCAATCCTTTTCGTTTTCGTGTTGGCTGTGGTGGGATATAGCGTGCGAATGCACGAGGAATCGGCGAGATGTGAATGGATGAACTTGGAGGAGTTGCTATACTATCAATACGACAGTCCTAGATTTGGCTTGGGCCAATCGGTGTTTGCTTTCATTGCACACCGTTTGGACCAAATAGGCTTCGGCGTTGATGTTACGGCTACGTATATGGGGAATATGGAAGCAGTATTTTCGGCAGTGTGGATTAATTGTCGTCATCTTTTTTTTCGGGATGGACATTCATGTTTTAGATTTTGCTAGGACAGTTTTCTGGTAATTGCAGTTCTGGTTCAAGTTTTCGTTTTTTTTTTTTTTTTTAACTAGAGTGTTTGACACCAGCGGCACCCTGTCAACTGTTCGGTTGAACTTTTAACATGTTGCGAATTATTTACTGAAAATTTATAGATGAAAAAAATCTGTTTCCCTAGGTAAATTGCCTGACTGAATATAGTTTCTGCACCTTTGGCTTTGTTTTCTTTTGGGGATGACCGTTGAATGACTGCTTTTTTCTTTTCTATTTTCTTCCCTTGACTAGGGGAACAAGTAATACCGAGATTCTTCCTTTCTTTTGGTGTTGTGTGCTCAATTTAGCACTGGCGAGTATTTACATCTGTAAATGGAGATTCCTTTTCTTAGTTTATTATTGTCTTGTCCTCAGGCTGTTCTTCCATATTTACATGATTTCCATGTTGATGCTTTCCTAGTGCTGTCTTCTGGATTCTTCTGTAAACTCTGGAGCAAGTACTTCAAAATAGCCATTGTAATGGAGTAGCTTAGCCTACTGGTTGACATTGATGCGTTTTGTTATTTGAATGTCTGATGTGAAGCTTGGTGAAATATACAGTCAATAGTAAAACTTCCTTGTCTGCTTGTCACTTGTCAGCCTAGGGGTAACACTCTGCTCTTCGACTTTAAACTGGTTTAAGTGTGAGGACTTTTAATGGGATGGCCTGTTGTGAACCTTAAATACTGTACATCTCACACAACCTTGTAATCATGAAATTTTTGCTTCTATTACTTAGGTTCGTTCTTTTGTGACTAATATCAACCAAGGTGGGACACAGTCTTCATTAATTTGTTGCACAGTGGAGCTTTGGCTATCTCTAAATTAGCTTAAAACTTCAGCCTTGAACCTTGCAAACAACTGCTCTGTATGCTTAGAAATGGCTTATCTCTGTAAATTTTTCTTGTTTTGAAGTGGTCAACTGTTCTTTTTATTTCAGATAAAATCGAGGTAAGGACCACTCCAGAAAATCAGAAAGCAGAGGTTGGATTTTATGCCTGATTTGCATGTCCTTTGTCCTTGTTGATGTTGCACTTTCCATTTGAAATTACAAAGCACGATCCTCTCTAATTCAATTCTCATGGCCAGGAAACAAATCCTTTTTCTCTCCTGAATGGACTAGGAATATTCAGTTCAGGTGTGCTTGGTTCTCTCTATGCACTGGGTCAGAAAGATAAGGCGGCTGCAGATGCCTCAATAGAATCCGTAAGCCACTAGCATTTTACAAATTTAAGCTCCTCCTACAAGCTTATGCGAGCGGGAAATGTAATCCTTTGATAAAAAATCATGAAGTTGCTTGATCAGTCCTGCAGAAACATTGTCCCTGTAAACAGAAGAATCAAAATATCGGCCTTTTGGTTATTATTCTTTAAAATTATTTTCTTGTTGATCTTTAGCTTAGCCATCGGAATCTGTTGTACTTAATAAATGTGCCGGCTATTTAACTGCAGATGAGGACCATGTTGAAAGAGAAAGAAGCTGCAATTGTTTCCTTGGAGAAAAACTTTGAATCAAAGCTAATGAAGGAGCGAGAAGAACGGACCAACGCTGTGAAAAAAGTCAAGGAAGAACAGCAGTCTCTGATGAATCAGCTGAACTCTGCGAACTCAACAATTGCAGGGCTAGGAAAGGAGCTAAAGGGTGAGAAAAGATTGAATGAGGAGCTGAACGTTCAAAAAGATAGTCTTCAAACAAGGCTTTCAAAGAATGAGGAGGATAAAAGATCACTTGAAGAAAGTTTGAAAGAGAAGCTCGACTCAATCAAACTGTTAGAAGAAAAAATAAACTTGCTGAGCTTAGAGCTGAAGGAAAAGGATGACCACCTCCAGGGTCTCAGGTCCTCTCTCGCTGCAAAGGAATCAGAGTTGGAAGATGTTACTTCTATTTCCAGTAAAATTAAGGATGATTTAGCCAAAGCACAGTTGGAGA
Source organism: Corymbia calophylla (assembly GCA_014182845.1). Classification (NCBI taxonomy): domain Eukaryota; kingdom Viridiplantae; phylum Streptophyta; class Magnoliopsida; order Myrtales; family Myrtaceae; genus Corymbia; species Corymbia calophylla. The sequence goes on along the minus strand of CM024698.1, from coordinate 24,626,039 downwards.
TCAAAGCATTGAAGGATACCCTTCTGGAGAATCAGAAAGAGCTAGATTCGAAGAACTCTGCCATTGGCGAACTGAATGCAAGAATAAATTCTATAGTAGCAGAGAAGGACAATCTTGGGAGAAAACTGGATTTGATAAAAGAGGAATATAATGATCTGAAGTCTTCGTATGAACAAAAGTCAGCTTTGGATGCTAAGCTTTTGGAAGAGAGACAAAATGAAATTCACCAGCTTAATGAACAACTTGAGCTTTCTAATGGTGAAGTTACTGAAAAACAGAAGATGATTTCCAATTTGACAAATGAAAGGAATGATCTGGAGAAAAAACTAGATGTAGAGGGTAGCAACATAGAGAATCTGAAACATGAACTTGGTACTGTTCAGGATTTGCTGGATGAGTCAAGAAGAGAAGCTTCTAATTTTTCGAAGGAACTACAGTCTATAAAGAACTTATCTTCAGAACTTCAGGCTGAAATGTCTCAGACTGAAGCTGAGTATACTGAGGAAAAAAAATCACTGAAGAGGAGCCTCGATGAGGCTGAACAGAAGAAAGAAGCAGTTGCTGCCGAGCTTGCTTCTGCAAAGGAAATTTTGAGCAAAACAATGGCCGAGCTTCAAACTGTGTCCGAGGAACTGGCATCTTTGGTTGAAAATCGCAATGACCTGAAGAAAGAATTGGTTGATGCCTATAAAATGGCAGAATCTTCAGCAAATGATTTAAAAGAAGAAAAAAATACAGTCGCATCCTTGAAGAAGGAATTACAAGTTTTAGAGAAGCAGCTTCTGAAGGACAAGGAAGCACAGGAGTCCCTCAAGACTGAATTGGAGGAAGCCATAAAATCACTTGATGAACTGAACCGAAATGCATTAATTCTCTCGAGGGATCTAAACACAGCTAATTCTCAGATTTCTACGCTTGAGAATGAGAGAGAGGTGCTCTACAGATCCCTAACGGAACAAAAGAAAGCATCCAAAGAGGCCCAGGAAAACCTGGAAGATGCTCATAACCTCGTAATGAGGCTCGGCAAAGAGAGAGAGAGCTTGGACAAGAGATCCAAGAAGCTCGAGGAAGATTTGGCATCGGCCAAGGGTGAGATACTGCGGTTGAGGAATGAAATGAATTCGACGAAAGTTATTGTGAACGATCAGGAACCCAAGAAAGATGAAGCCGAGGGCAAAGTCACTGTTAGTGCAAAGAGAAGTGGCAGGAAAAGAAGAGGTGCTTCTCAATGAGATCAAAGGTACTCCAGATGATAGACTAATGTTGCTAAAGATTCTGTCCGCTGCATCTGCTAATATTTTTGGGGCACTATAGTTCCATGTGGACCTTCTTCGAGTGGGAATTTTACCCTGTTCCACTATACATGTAATGTCACTTTATTTAGAAAGCTCGTAAAAATGTAAATTGTCCTTTGACACACATTTCTCTTTGTTCTTTTTGGGCTCCTACCTAAGCTCAGCCGTTTTCTCCATCCTTTTTGTGCCCGTCTCAAACGGAGGACCAAATGAAGCCTTGAGGAAAGTCTTGTCAACCGCTTACGAAGATGTGGCACAAGGTGAGTCATTTCTAATAACAAAGGGTTTGAAATACGAGATTGTTGATGCGTCCATCAAGACCTTACCATCTCTGATACCTTTAAACCAAAAGCTAATATTGGCTCATCTTTTTTGCCTGAATATATTCCTGCAAGTAATCTAAACAGTTTGAAAATTGAGAGCACAATCGACATTTTATTGATGACGTGTGCTCCACCACTTTTGACATTTTCCCAAATTAAAGTTGAAAGGCAAAAATCGATTGTACCATTTTCACGATTCTCATCTCTATCCATTTTATGGTCCACCAATTTTGACATTTTCCCAATTTAAAGGTTGAAAGGTAAAAATTGATCATACTCACGATTCTCATCTCTATCAAAGTTTATTAACCGACATATAAAACATTTAGTTCTAATAGATAATTCACTATATTGTGTGTACAAAGCTGGGTAAAACGACAAAAAAGAAAAGGTTAGTACTAATAGATAATTTAACTACGTTGTGTGTACGAGGGTGGGTAGACCGCCAAAAGAGAAAAGGCTCGTGCAAGGAAAAAGGAACCGACCACAGTGGGAGTCGAACCCACGACCTTTTGATCCGAAGTCAAACGCGCTAATCCACTGCGCTATGCGGTCATTCGCTTGGTGAGTTACTCCACTAAAATATATATAAAGAGAGTTTTGATATGCCAAACTCGCTCCCCATTGAAGTGATGATTGAAATCCTTTTCCCCTGTTTCTTTTTTGAATTGATGAAGGTAAAGGTCAGAAAAATAACGTACCCCTTCTTTTTTCTCCTATGAAAAAGGCAACACTCATCGAACAAATTCAACTCTGACTATTGCACGTAGAAGAAAACGCGCGGACCGGTTGGTCCCAATGACACCAAACGCCTTTGGCTGCTACAACTTCTCCATCACACTGGACTTCCTTACACCAGCAACCATAAACACACCGACAAGTACTTCAAAACAAGTTACCTTTATTGATAAACGAGTCACGTGCTTTATTTTGTCCTCGATTCGACCGTAAATCTTTGAACTTCTTTTAAGTTTCTGTTTCGAACTTGTGCATTTGTTTTCAGTTTTAGGCCTGACCTTTTTTGGACACATGGAATCGATAGTTACATGGAGGGATCGATGTTCGAGCCTCCTCTCGCAATTCTGCTCGTGTCAATCAGTGTTACAGCTCCAAAGGGAAAAGAAAATCTGATATCACGAGCGTAGCATACATAACAAGGAAGTTTGTCCTACTGATTCCCTAGATCATCCTAATTTTGTTATTTCGGAAGGAGTAGGGTCTTACAATCTTACATGAAAGCCAATGCCTGGTTTTCGTTGCATCTGGACAGATCGATTTTCAGTGAACAAGGAAAGCCATGAGATGGGCATTTGATTTCTATGCCATGTCCAAGATCAAACGACTTCTGGACTACATGAATCTACATCACACTACAATGCGTGCAGTCTTCATACGAGAGAATTGTTTCATGTCTTGAAACCAAGAAACAAGCTAGCAGAACTCATTTTTTCCCCTCTGTTCAGCATGTCCGGGCACTTCCTGTCCTGACTACTGCTTAGGTATCTTTCGACAAATGTATTGATGGAAACATTACTGAGCATGAACGACATAAAGACAACTGTTTCTTGTAAGCACAGAGGTCACAGTGAAAGACATAGGAGGACTTAATGCAAGAGACGCTGCCCCTGTTACCATCCCACTCTCAATCGCATGGATCCAATGAGAACCGTGAAGTCGAAACAGATTTGCCGACATGCGATTTATACCCTTCGGCTGTTGACCTGTCTTCTCACCTTACAACCCGTGAAGGAAAAACCCAGTATAGTACTACAGAGTGACCAACAGTAGAGCAATCATCCACTGTCCTTTCTGGGCCATCCTTGTTCTTGCCTTGCATATATCGTGAAATTTACAGCCGTGGTCGGGAGGCAGAAAATTAGCATTGACAGCGAGTATCTTTCGCTTATAAATTTCCACAGTGCAAGTGAAAAAACTAGGATGATGCAGCCAAGCATTGTTTCTGCTGACCACTGCACTTTCATATTAGGACTAAGTTGGAAATCTGTTCTCTATCGCATGTCGTCGACATTGTCGATCACAGAGGCACAACCAGGGTGAGCAGGCAGATCACATGGAGATGCGAGAAGCATGGACGGTCATGTGAATGGACGTAAGAGATCGGTCTCAACCTCTTTGATGCGCCTGGAAATCGAGGATAAAATGGGAATGATCTGCAGTTAGCCATGTGAAACGGACGATCCCAAGCAAACCTTGCATTTGCCGAAGGGACACACCCATGCAACTGCTCCAGCAGCGTATTCTATCAGAGTCGGTTTTGTAAAACCAGAGTCAGCAGGATTGGCTCCTTTTCCTCGTTTTCTGTTCAACGACAACGTTTGGAGCTTTTCCCAGATGAATGCCATGACTTCCTCCTTTGTCTGCTTTCTTCTAGTTTTGGCTCCGTGCATTCGAAATCCTAACATGAAAGTTACACGATTGCACTAAATCATGTAGTAGGCAATGTAAGGTGCTCCAATCGAGTTTGACTACTAATTTTTAAAAAATTCCTCTCTTATTTCTTCTTTTTCCCATATTTCCCTCCATTGGTCACCCACACGGGTGAGGGTTGCCCTTGTGGGCCTTTGGCGAGTGTCGGCCTTTCTAGACCCAGCTAGAGATGGACAAGGGCTCCCCTCATCTATGGAGAATGGACGATTTGTAGATTCCTTATGATTCAGTCAAAATCACGTTGTACCACAGTAAATCTAAATTTGAATGGACAACAGCATTCATTGTAAATCAGCAATATAATTCGAAAGATTCCAACGACCATTAATTAGTTTTTCTATTTACCAAGAAAGATTCCTTTTTGATTTTTTTGTTGGGAAGTGGGATGAAAGTGGGCTTTTTTCACGGGCCTGATCCAGGACCTTTCTTCCCTCGGGCTCGAACCTCGTATCGGCGGCCCGCTGTCGTTTCGATGCTCGACGAATCGAAACGGCATCGCGCATGGCCGTAGTACTAGTAGTGTACAAAGTCTCCGAGGGGCAAATCAGCGAAATCCCACAAAATTCACTTCCCTTCACTGCAAAGCGTCGATCGATCTGGGAAAAAGAATTAAATCGAAGAGGAAAAAAAATAAAAAAATAAAAACTCTCGTCATCGTATTAACAGAGCTCCCTCTGTAGTTCGAAGAAGCCTCCTCCTCCTCTTCCCTCTCTCTCTCTCTTCCGCTCTCGCTCTTTCTCTCTCTAGATCACTCTCAGCGATAGCTGGATCTCCAGATTCCGCCGATTCCAGATCGACCCTAGCGATCCCGATCAACAATGGTGAGTGCTCCTCTCGCGATTTCTCGGTTTTCCGCCGATCGATGCTGCTTAGATCTGGCGGAATTAGGCTTCGATGCGGCGTTTCCGGATCGTTTCGCGCGAAATGTTGCCGGTTTTGGGCCCGAGGAAGGCCCGAGTCGGATGCTGGTGTGTGGATCAGTGGCTGTCGGCGGTAGGAAAGCCGGGGTCGAACGAATGATTCGATGAATTCTCGCCGTTGATCGGTGCCGGCGCGATTGGCGTAGATGTCGTCGAATCCCGCCGGCTTCGGTTGAATGCTATATGAACTGTGTTGTTTCTTATTTTGGGAATGCCTCGGTTGGTGTGGAATGTGTAATTGGAATTTTCGTTTCTCCCCGTTTTTTTTCTCTTTCTTTTTTCCTTCCCGTGGATTGGATTGTTGGACTGGAGTTGTGGGGTGTTTTGTTGATTGATTCTGGACTAATTCTTGTGTCCCTTTGTTTTCGTTTTGTGTCGACAGCCTCTCAGACTCGAAATCAAGGTACTGCTGCCTAAGTCTTGAATTCATGTTCATTGTTCTCGATGCGTTATTCTTTTACGTTGGAGTAATAGTTTTCTTCCAATCATCTGTTATCAGAGGAAGCTCGCGCAAAGATCAGAGAGGGTAAAGTCTGTCGATCTACATCCTACGGAACCATGGTATTGTGCAGTCTTCGTACTTGAGCTTTGCACCTATTTTTCTCTCCCCAAGACGATTTAGATATGCTAGATTCCCTCTGTACATTTATTTGCACAGTATAGGTACATTTATGTCACTGTTGTATAGCCTTTTTCGCTGAAGCATTATTTTCAATCACAGGATCCTTGCGAGTTTGTACTCGGGAACTGTTTGTATCTGGAACTACCAGTCACAGGTATGGCTTTAAAGTTTACATTTCTTATAGATGATTCTTTTTTGCTTAGAGTATTGTGTATTCACTTGTCAGTTGAAAGAAAAAGTCAAATGATTGGCCAAATTTATAGTATTTTTGTCAGCGTTTTTTATGCATTTCTGTCATCTATTCAGTCAGTGAAAGAAAGTCGTTTGAGATAAAATTGAGTTGAGTGTGCACGCTACTAATACTTAAGTCGATTTAAGATCATTGTAGTAGATTCTTGGTTTAAGTTAATTCTTTTGGCTCGAATGCAGTGGTTATTGGACTTACTCGATATGAATAAATGACTAGAAACAAGTCAATGATCAAGCTATTTTGAATTTAAAATATACTTGAGCATGTAATTCCCTATGGTACTCTTATGGTGAATGCAGTTTGCGCTTGCATTCTAGACATTGACTCAAGTTAAAAAGTTACTTGTCTACTTTTAATGAGCTTATACTTGAAGAAAATTGCCTAAACTGCTCGAGCATGGCCTAAATGAAGCTCAACTCGATACAATTTCAGCAAGTCGAACGGACTTCAAGAAAAATAAGAGCAGTAGATATTTAAGGACAGCTCACATTATTTTATTCATATCACGGGCCTTTATAATTGATTTCTCCTAATGAGTAACTTCGACCTGTATGAAACATGAACTTTTCTCCAGCATAAGATCAGATGACAATCTTTAATGCTTCTGCACATATCCTTCCCCTGAAGTCAGATCCTTTTTTTTTTTTTAAATTTTATTAATGTGAGAAATTTGTTTAGTTGGCAGTCTCTCCACAAATGGGATAGAATTCGTTGATTATGGCCTGTGTGTTGCTATGAAATCTTCATTTGATTAGCATTTTTCAGTTGTCTTTTTTGTTTAATATGTTCTAGCCAATTGTTTTGAAAACTCTATGTACTTTGAAAGACTGTCATTGCTCTGTGCTTTTGACAATATGTTGAACTCACGGAGAAGCTCTTCTTGGAGGAGTAAAGCTAAGATATATTGGTGATATGCACTTTTGAATGAAGTTTTAACAGTTGTTACTGATGTGGAATGTCTTAGCTTATCTTGGTTTTGGATGAGCAATTTTGCTAACTTAAACTTTCTTGATGCTATTAGACCATGGTGAAATCTTTCGAAGTCACCGAGCTTCCAGGTACTTAGTGCATGATTTAATTGCATTTGCACTTTCTTGAGAGGGATTGCTGTTGCATTGGACATTCTGTTACCAGCAATTTTGTTATCAATGCTTTCTGAAGTCCTCGCCATTTGTATACAGTTAGATCGGCCAAATTTATTGCACGGAAGCAGTGGGTTGTTGCTGGAGCTGATGACATGTTTATTCGCGTTTACAATTACAACACCATGGACAAGATAAAAGTATTTGAGGCACACACAGATTACATTAGGTGTGTGGCTGTCCATCCCACCCTCCCATACGTGCTCTCATCATCTGATGACATGTTAATTAAACTCTGGGACTGGGAGAAGGGTTGGGTGTGCACTCAAATATTTGAAGGACATTCCCATTATGTCATGCAAGTGACATTTAACCCAAAAGACACCAATACTTTTGCTAGTGCATCACTTGATCGTACAATAAAAGTAAGAACTGAGACTTTTCATTGTTTCCTGCTTGTGGTTTCTGCTTTAATTGGTAGTAATGCTGATTCTACTATATTATCTTTTGCAGATCTGGAATCTTGGCTCACCTGACCCAAACTTTACTCTAGACGCTCATCAGAAAGGAGTCAATTGTGTGGATTACTTTACTGGTGGTGATAAACCATATCTTATTACCGGTTCTGATGATCATACTGCAAAGGTGTGGTACATACTCTCTCTGGGCTATGCATTAGTTCTGCACCATACTGTTGTAATTCACTATTTGGTTGTATTGGGCAGGTCTGGGATTATCAGACCAAAAGTTGTGTCCAGACATTGGATGGCCATACACATAATGTCTCAGCCGTGTGTTTTCACCCTGACCTGCCCATAATAATTACTGGTTCTGAGGATGGTACAGTTCGCATATGGCATTCGACTACCTATAGGTGAGTTCATTTGAGTGCATAAGATGTTGTGTTAAATTCGAATTGTTTTTCTTTTTCCCATTATCTGTACCGGACTGTATGTGGTTCATAGCCTAATGTATGCACAAAATAATGAGCATAATATCAATTGCTTGGGTCCTATGTGGTCTGAACATAAGTCTCTCATAGTGTAATGTAAGCAATGGAATTCTCAAATTTACAATTTGAAATATGGAGCTTAAGTGCTCTAATTCTAGTAAATGTGAAATCCATCAATTTTGGTATAGAACTATTATTTTCAATGCACTATTCATGTGCAATCTTACTTGGTGTAACCTATTTCTTGGCAGGCTTGAGAACACATTGAATTATGGTCTGGAAAGAGTTTGGGCCATTGGTTACATGAAGGGATCGCGCCGGTAAGTTTTAACATTGAATTAGCTACTTATTTAGCTTGATCACTCTTGGGATTTTGCTGTTTAAGCTATTAACTTCTTTTTGGAAAATTTGGCAGTTGACTTTGCAATTTCATTTGAAATTGTCTTCAACTTTTTTATTTGCTTAGAGAATACAAAAACAATATAAAGGAACAGGTCAACGGCCATTTCTCTGTAGTTCTCCTGCTTAGTGTTTCAGCATATTTAAGATGCTTCATGTCCTTTTTTTTTTCAAGTTGTTGCATGCTGTCTCTCGTCTTTATATTACTTTGAATAAGTTGCATGCAAATAGAGTAACTAGTGCTCTTGTTACAGGGTTGTGATCGGTTATGACGAAGGAACCATCATGGTTAAACTTGGTCGGGAGGTTCCTGTGGCTAGTATGGACAACAGTGGGAAGATTATATGGGCAAAACATAATGAAATTCAGACAGTGAATATTAAGAGTGTGGGAGCAGATTATGAGGTTTGAGGCACCTAAAATAATGCATTGTTGTAATTGATGTGTATTATTAGATTTTCACAAGTTTTTTTTTCCTTTTAGATTACTGATGGAGAAAGATTGCCATTGGCTGTTAAGGAGTTGGGGACCTGTGATCTTTACCCTCAAGTAAGTTTTTATACTCTAAGGTACTTTGTCATTGAAAGAGAGACTCCATTATGACACGGGTTCCCTCGCCCTTCTGAAAAATGTGGGCTCTGATAGCAACATAGTGTATCTTCATTGAGAAAATATTTCATGCAGAATTTCTGTTGGCTGTTATATTGTAATTTTTTCTTAACATCATGGCTTTTCATTCCTTCAAGTCCTGTTTTTAACTCGGCTGTGAGTAGAATGCATTTCTGCAGCATTTGAGCTTTATCCTTTGGAAAGATTTGCGATTGAGTTGCCTGGCGTGCAGTTTCCGGTGAAAGTTTGAACTATGTTTCTCTTCCAAAGTAGGAACTATTCTGACGATTTGGAAAATGCAGAGATTAATAAACTTTGAATTGGCCACTTGCCAGTATGTTGTGTGCTTACTGTCAAGAACATGCCAAATTATTCATCTAAATGGCTTCTGTATTTTTTAACAATGAACACTAAACAAGGCCTTTTGATGCATTCCATCTATCTTAATGATATTTGCTGTTTTCAGAGCTTGAAGCACAATCCCAACGGGAGGTTTGTTGTTGTTTGTGGAGATGGTGAATACATTATATATACTGCATTGGCATGGAGAAACAGGTCCTTTGGTTCTGCGTTGGAGTTCGTTTGGTCATCTGATGGAGAATATGCTGTTAGAGAAAGTACTTCAAAGATCAAACTTTTCAGTAAAAATTTCCAGGTTTGTATTTCTAGGTCAGAGATCATAGTGTTTTTATGGTTCTCTATTGGTGGAGATTCTGGAAGTCCTCGTTGAGTTGTTTTCAACTAGCTTTTCTTTTCTTTTAGTAAACACAATGGCTGAAGGATAAATTTCCCTATTTCTCTACTTTTCCTGCTCTGTCAGTTTCTAAATCTCCATTGTTTATACTTGTGTCATATTATACGACTCCCGAAGCTCAGAGTTTCTTCTGGTTATGGGTGATTTTTGATAAGTTAATGTCCTGTTCTCTCTCTTCATTGCGCTGAACCTGTATTGAGATTTTCTATAGATGGATTAGTGTTATCTTTTTATTGCATGAATTGGAGGATGGTGATGGAATATAACAGAGGTCAATTTACAGGAAAAAAAAAGTGTTCGGCCAACCTTTTCGGCGGAACGTATTTATGGTGGAACATTGTTGGCAATGTGCTCCAACGACTTCATCTGTTTCTATGATTGGGCTGAATGCAGGTTGATCAGAAGAATTGACGTCAACGTGAAAGTAATGTCACCAGATACCTTTGTCATTTCTATGCATGTTTCAGCCACAATTCTGTTCCTTCCTAACATGTTGCTCTGCTGTTTCAGAACCTGTACTGGGCTGATAGTGGCGATTTGGTGGCCATTGCCAGTGATACATCTTTCTATATCCTGAAGTACAATGTAAGGATCTCATGTTCTACATTTCTCATTGTTCTATCATCTCTGTGTGGAAACTTAAATAGTTCTGGGAGACTGGACTATTCATTGGGTAAATTTATTGTCTATTGAATCTAGGTTATATTTTGTTTTGCAGAGGGATGTAGTTTCTTCTTTTCTGGACAGTGGAAAAGCTGTAGACGAACAAGGAGTTGAAGACGCCTTTGAGCTTCTGCATGAAACCAATGAACGTGTCAGGACTGGTATTTGGGTTGGTGATTGTTTCATCTACAATAACTCTTCCTGGAGGCTTAATTACTGTGTTGGGGGCGAGGTATAATGCCGTCATCTTGTTCCTCTATATTGCTCTTTATCTTTCTCTCCTTGCAACTGTCTTATCATTTTGTGATATTACATTATTGATTGATAATCTTCTTGACCTATCTATCTGTTATGTCAGGTGACAACGATGTTTCATCTGGACAGGCCCATGTACTTGCTAGGATATCTTGCAAGTCAAAGCCGGGTGTATTTAATAGACAAAGAATTTAAGTGAGCACACATTTTGTAATTCTCTTAGTGTGAGCTTTACATGGCCAACACTCACCAAGCTTTTGTTGGTTTGTTATACTATTTGTGCAGTGTCATGGGATACACTTTACTTCTCAGCTTGATTGAGTACAAGACTCTAGTGATGCGTGGAGATCTTGAGAGGGCAAATGAGATTTTACCTTCCATTCCAAAAGAGCACCATAACAGGTAAAGCAATAGCTGACATTGAGAAAACCTTTTTTGTGCACACTATCTATATATGTGAAGATGTAAATATTTCATAAATAATAACTCAATGCCATTGACATTTCATTGTTAATAGCTGCCTTGGCCATGTATAATTCAATGCAATGAAATAATCTCTCTTTCCTTGGCCTCTTGTGAACACTTGCAATTTCTAATACTGATTATGATGGTTTAAGCATTGTCATTGTCTCTTTCACTTCAATTTAGAATTTATGTCACATTTCAGTGTGGCCCGTTTCTTGGAATCACGAGGTATGGTAGAAGATGCTCTTGAAGTAGCCACTGACCCAGATTATAGATTTGAACTGGCCATTCAACTTGGCAGATTGGGGATTGCAAAGGTGAGTGAAGTCTTTTGTCACTTGAAGTGTCACTAGAGAACTTAGGATTGTATTAGTAAAACGTTTTGTAAAAGCAGTGAAATTGCTACAAAAGACCTACTTTTGCTGTATTAGCAGTTATGTCAATACATATCATTTGCTTTGTTACAGGAAATTGCTGCCGAAGTCCAGAGTGAGTCGAAGTGGAAACAGTTGGGAGAATTAGCCATGTCTACTGGAAAGGTTCATTTTATGTTGAACACAATTTTTTTGGTTGTAGATTTATTGGCTGGAAGTTTTCTAAAACCGTTTTGAGATCTACTTTGCCCATGGTCCTTTTGAATGATCAAATTCCATCCAGATGATGCAACCCTGAAAGCTGGATTTATAAATGAATCTAATCTTTAAAGGGGAAAATGAAATTTTTGTCAATATGAAAGACTAGCGAATTGGAAAACAAGAAAAGGAGAAGGGGGGGGAGGAGCTTTAGGAAGTTCAATTTCTGGTAACTGGGTTCTTTTTGGAAGTTCTGTTGAAGCTGTATGTAATTTTTAGGGCACAGAAGTGTGTTTTTGCATAAACTAAACCTCTTTCTTTTTGTTTGATTCTGGTTATCTTATTGTGGTGAGGATTGTGTAGGAAAATAATGTGATGTGTAGATGAGATTCAATGAACATTTAGTCTTGAAGTGAGCTGGACTTTTCAGATTTGTGGTCTTCAATATTTATTTCCTTATATTTCTAAGCAATTGCAATTAGAGACGGATTTTTTTCTTTTGGCTTTTGTCAACTTCTATGATTTTGGCTTAGTTTACATTATTCTAATTCTCATAATTTATTGCAGTTGGATATGGCAGAAGAGTGTATGAATCACGCGATGGATTTGAGTGGTTTACTACTGCTCTACTCTTCCTTGGGTGATGGGGAAGGAATTTTAAGACTTGCATCCCTTGCTAAAGAGCAGGGAAAGAACAATGTTGCATTCTTATGTCTTTTTATGCTGGGTAAATTGGAAGACTGCCTCCAGCTGTTGATAGATAGGTAATCCTTATTCTATTGACTTAAAAGTGCCTCCACAAGTGCCATACTGAATACGAAATATCAATCAAACCATTATTTTGGGCAGCAATCGGATACCTGAGGCTGCTCTGATGGCGCGATCTTATCTGCCTAGCAAAGTTTCAGACATAGTTGCTATTTGGAGAAAAGACCTCAATAAGGTAAATTATTCTGTTTTCTTTTCCTGATCATACAGCAACTGGTGCTTGTTATTGATTGTCTTGACATGTGCTGTTTACTAGTCAACAAGCAAAGCTTTTCTTAAGTTTCCTTAATGCCTGTTTCAATCTGTTATGTGTAGATCCAAAGTCTGCTTTAGATATTTTTGAAGGTTTTCTCCCTCTTATTAAGCTATCTTGACTATTTGGTGGGGGTTCTGCTCATACTTATTTTTCCCTGTGTTAGATGCGGCATCATAAGAGATGCTTTCCTTCTTGGTATTTTGAATGAGTTCCGATCTAATTGCTTGTTCATTTTAGTTATACTAAGTTGATAACTTATATATAGTGTAGCCGATGTATTTGTATTCTTACTTGTTGACTAGTCATTTTATTCTTTTACTCAGCAAAGAGTCATTGTGAATGTTTTTTTGATACTGTGGTAGTATATGTTGCTTTGTTTTAAAATATGTGACACATCTAATGACAGGTTAATCCAAAAGCTGCTGAATCTTTGGCTGATCCTGAAGAGTATCCGAACATGTTTGATGATTGGCAAGTAGCACTTTCGGTTGAATCCAAAGTTGCAGAGACCAGGTACTAAGAATCTATTATTTGTGCAAATATTATCTCTCTTCATGCATTATAGTTTTGAGGTCTAACTGGGACCTGCTTATATCCTCTTCTCTCTAAGCACTTCCATTTTTCTAGCTCCTTTTAGTAAGTGATTCCCATATTTGAGCTGTTTTCTTGCATGATATAGCCACACATTTTTCCTATTTAGTTGTTTCTGGTCACATGCTTCGATTCTGGGTTAAAGATTATCCTTGTGTTGAAAAACAGGGGTGTTCATCCTCCAGCGGAAGAATATCTCAATTACTCTGATAGATCACACAGTACTCTTGTAGAGGCTTTCAGAAACATGCAAGTGGATGAGGAAAATGAACCTCTCGAAAATGGTGACTCAAATCATGAGGTACATTGATGAATCCTTTATCTTTTTGGAGTATGTTTATTCTCCCGTCTGATATATGGGTAAAAAATGGATCAGGATATCGTGTTTCTATTATAATATGGCAGTCAACATATATTTGCTGTCTATTATCTATAAATGACTCGTTTTCCTTATAAATATGACATCTTTAGCTTCAGCCATTAAAAGATGAGGCAAGAAGATCCTACTTATTATGCATTTGTGTAGGTCACTGAAGTAGATGGAGAGGAACAAAATGCTGAGGAACATTATGCAGAAGAAGAAAGCCAAGAGGAGGCTGTCGTAGTGGATGCTGATTCTAATGATGGTGCTGTACTCGTTAATGGCAACGAGGCTGAAGAAGAGTGGGGTACGAATAATGAAGGAACTCCGTCGGCCTAAAAGCAATTGGTTGGGCCAGTGTGAAAATCCAAATTTTGTCCCTGGTGATTAATTGATTCTAAAGTGCCATTTCCAACTCCCATTTACACAAGATATTTCTGCATTTTGAGTTGTTTGACCTTATTTAGATTTTAGAGGGTACATTCTTTAAGTTGATGGATGATAGGAAATTCATTACAATGATAGATGTTAATGTAGGACTTCTCCTGCTAGTGCTATGTCTGCTATTATAATACTATGAAGATGCTTTTAGAGGCTGTTTGGGAATGGCTCATGGCAAAATAAGTTGGGCTATCGTTTGACATTCCCATTTTCTCCTTTCCTGCTATGGGCAAAGGAGCTATACGAAATCACAACATCTCACTGTATTGTTCTTTTTTTCCACGATTGGCACCTCTGTCCTGTTTTCCTCTTTATTTTAGGTTTCTTTCTAATTGGTTGCTACCCAACTGATGACACCATACCAGGGGTCACCTAGTTTAAGAACCAGTTAGTTGGGGGGCTGATAACTCCTACGATCTCAAGATACCTCTTAAATTTGATAAAAGGGCTTATTTTATCACATGAGATGCAATTAGAGCTGGAACTTAGTAAATAGACATTATCAACTATATACTCCGAGTGTAGTCATTCCCTGTAGCATGGCTTAATTCTATTGAGATACCAATGTCCTTTTCTGGCCTTTTCCGTTAATCTGGGAGAAAGATAATTGCTTACTGTTCGGTGCTATGAGGGTATATAGGGCCATTTCAGACTTAGTTGGTGAGATACATGTGAATGTGGCTTAAGTAGTTTTATGAATTTTGAGCTTTGAGCCATTTTTAATTCAACTGCCTATGATGTTCATGACATGATTTGCTTTGCAAATTGTGACTCGGTTTTCTATTTAAATTAAGTGCTTCCTTAAACCATAGGGCAGGATCTAGTTACTTTTTGTCTCTATTTTAGATGTTGTCGCATCTGGTTATTATTCCTTTTGAGGTAGATATCAATGGTTCTAGAATTGGTTCTTACATTTTTTTTCCTTTCTTGGCAGTGCTCACGCCACATCATTAGTTCCCCTATCTTCGAGAGAATTTCTTGCCGCCGTACTATGCTTAAGGTGAGAACAAGTACTTTCAATTGGCTGATGGGAGAGGGTTGATGGAAAAGAGATTTGGACATGCTCTGCATATTTCAATCCTACTCTGTGGAGGTTGAGTCTCGAGCTTTTTCTGGCGGTAGTTCATTTATGGAAAGCGTGCTTAGCTAGGGCAGGATACATTTGTAGGAAGTGTACGTGGCGGATTTTGTTGTAGAGTATAATATGTTGAAGAACTACTGATCAGGAGTAATTTTGATGATTATTTGATTGGTGTTTGTCCCAAGATAATACATACCTTGGCAATGAATTGGAGCATTCTTGGTTAGGGTACAAAGCTTGTGAGAATCACATCTTCAATTGGAAGTGGAACTACAGTATGTTCCACTCGGATTTTACTATTGAAAAAATTCGAAATAAATTCGGTGAGATCTAAGGTTATATCCAATCATACATAAATTTGCTTCTTTTTTCCTCCCCGTTTTTCACTGCAGGTATTCCTGAAAAGTGATCACTAGGACTTCTCTCTATACCCAGTGATGCCGGTAATTTAGTGACTCGAATTATGCATTAGGCAGCGTGCTGAGTTTCTTAGTTTCGGTTGCTCTCTTTTTCTTGTTACATTCCTTGAGGATAAGGAGCTGTTTCCTCATCAATTCTTCCCCTGTCACTGGGAATTGGCTGGATTCCGAAGACCAAATCGTGGTCATTAGTTATCCAATCTGTCAGCTCTTGCACTTTATTATGTTTTTCCGAATCCTTTATAGCGATTATAATCATCTTCCCCGTTGAGCTTTTGTCAAGTGCTTTACTGTACAGTTTCCGCCTTAGCAGGCTAAGGTCCTTCAGGCGAAATGCGTTTACATCATGCATTCGTTGATGCGGCTTGCCTGATACCCACCCTTCAGCAAAACAAAAGATTTTCCTTTTTGAGTTTTGCTTATTTGAAAAGTGTTCGTCCTGGTGCATGGATCTGCTTTTTACGCATGCTATCGCTGGAAAGCTGAACCGGCAATGTGCTAGTAAATCGAAAAAAAAGACAAGATGCCTTTGCCAAAAAAAGAAAAAAGAAAAAAGTAAAAGTAGACAATGCAACCAGACATCTAATATGGTCTCTCAAGCAGGGTCGAAATGGATCGAGTGAACCTGCTTCGACCATGATAGGATAGGAGAGCTTGTCATCTCCCTCTCTAGTTGAGTTTCCACGTGTGATTTACTCAAAAGATCATTGCAACGATTGCATAGATGAGAATATCCACCGTTGTAAATTTTAAAACCAAACGACAAACTAAATTAAATGGTGCCGTGGGAGAAAAAATGTCTCAATAAAGTCTTTGGTTATTCGAATTTCAAGTCTTATTTCATTATTTAACAAGAAATGGAAAATTTTTTATAGAGATTATTTCTCATAAAGTTTATAGAATGAGAAGAAATAGTAACTCACGTGTTTTTGCAGAAGAAAAATGAGATGAAAAGAACTAGTAAGTCGCATGAACTCAAAAAAGAAAAAGAAGAAAAAAGATGACGATGTATTTATTGCTTTTGGGTAGGGGTGTCAAAAGGGTGGGTCGGGTCGGAAATGGTTCGATTCATATTGACTCATTTAACCCATTTTTATGCAATGTAAATTTGATGACCCATACCCGACCCGACTCATATTACCAACATATTTTAATATTTAACTTAATTTAAGAAAATTTACTATCACTTATTTAGTCCACTTTAAACTTTTCACATATAAATTATTTGAATAAAAATTTATAAAAATTTATAAAGTAAATTAAATAATAAAAAATTAGTAAATAAAAAAATGTGGATACCTCTAAATTGAAATAGTTTTTGGAAATGGCAAGATCGGCAATGGCAAGCTCGGGATTGGCGATGGTGACAGTGGCGTGATGGTGAGATCGGCAACGGAGGTCGAGAACGCATAGAGAAGGAGGATGGAAAGAGAGATGATAGGTCTACCTAATAACTTACTCAACCCATATTTGTCCCATATTTAACTTTCACTTAACCCATATTTGACCCATTTAACTAAAAGTGAGTTATAATATAGGTTTATGACCCATATTGACACATCTTCGGATAGCTATTTCGAATATATATATTTTTTCCCCTATTGGAAGGTTTTACGATAATATGAAAATGTAATAATAAAACTGAAAAATAAAAGAAGAAGAGAGAAACAACTGCAGGTCGACGTGTCAGGGCAACCCAATCAGGAAGCGCAAACCAGAAAGCCTGGGGAAAATTGGGCGAAGTCCCCAAAATACCCCTAGGAGCACCCGCAATTCACTTTTGACAGAGTATCCAAGTGCCACCATCCTTTCCTTGCAATGCTTACCCCTCTCTCTCTCTTCTTCTCATCTGATGACGCGCAACCCACGAAAATCTCTCCCCCCTCCTTCCTTCCTTTTTCTCTCTAAAAATCTAGGGTTTCCTTCAGGAGGAATCATTTCTCCGATTGCAGCAGAGCCAAACCCGAAACTCTTCTGATTCATTCAATTTCGAGCCCTAATCGCGATTGCCGCTTCGGCGTCGAGAATTCTAGGGATTGTCATTGGTTCGGGGTTCAGCAATTTCGGTGCTTTCGTTCTTTCCTTCTTCCGGAAGTTTCGTTTTTTCTTGGCGACAGTGGCTTGTGCTTGCGTGCAATCTGTTCCGGTAGGTGTGCGGTGTTGAGAAACGTTCGTTCTCATTCGATCTATCGAAAATTTTGTTTCCTCCCTTCTCTCTCTCTCTCTCTCTCTCTATATCCTTTGCCTCTTTTGAGGTGTTGGCAATTTTAGGCGTGGCGTTGCGGGTCGAAGTCGAGTTTTGATGGCTACGGAGCGAGAGGATGAGGTGGAGTACGAGAGCGATCCCGAGGAGACGAAGCAATCGCTGGCGATGCGGAGGCGAAGGGCCGCGAGCGACGACGAGGAGAGTGAGAAGGAAGGGGAGGCGTCGGAGGGAGGAGGAGGCGGCGGGAAGGAATCTCGAGTGGGTCGGATTCGCTCCGAGGAATCTGACAGCGAGGGTGGGGCGGCCGATTACGACGACGAAGAGGGCGAGTTAGAGGAAGAGGAGGAATTGGATGGAGAAGAGGAAGAGGAGGAAGGCAATTATGAGGACGCGGAAGAAGTGATCGATGAGGAAGAAGTGAATGGGAGGCGTGTTGGGGAAGTGGAGAGGAATGATGGAGTCCACGTGGGGCTTGAGGAGGAGAAAGAGGTGGTGGCTCGAGAGGCCAAGAGTGAGGGTCAGATAGCCGCGGATGAGTCTCTGGGCGAGTGGGGGGAGGATCAGGCAGAAGATCAGGTGGAGAAGAAGGAGAATGAGCCTTATGCGGTACCCACTGCTGGGGCTTTTTACATGCATGATGATCGATTCCGGGACAATGTAGGTGGCCGCAACAGGTACTGCTCGTAAATATTTCTGTTGGGTTAACGGTGTTGCGAGTTCCATTGGACTGTTGGGTGTCTGCTATGTTTGGTTTTATGGCTTTTATGAGTAGAATATGATAGACTCTATGATAGACGCAAGTGGGATGAGACATGATTTCTTCTTTTTTATGGTAGATATTTGATAAGTTGGAAATGTGAAGAGACTGTTACATCGGCAGTAGATTTGTTGTTCTAGATATGGTTTAATTTTGTCAAATTAGTTACAATGACTTTGTAGTGTGGTTTTGGGATAAGGATTTACCATTCCTTGGGAATGGAGAACGTGTCACTGTGCGGGTGAAGTGGTGTTTGCTTGGGTATTTTGACAATGTTTAACAGGTGGGTTTGCTATCCCCCCCCCCCAAAAAAAAAAAAGAATGTCAGATCTGCTAAAGTTCTGTAGAATTTGTTGGGTAAGTACGGAAAACATGGTGGGTCTGTGCTGGCAGATTTTATTCGATATTGTTGAGGAGTCTATGCATCTGATCACCCACATGAATTCATCTAGCAGTTTGTCATTCTTTTGCCCGTTTAAAATTATTGCATTGAACATATTGGATCAATATGAACCCCCTCACTGTGTACATTTTATTCTTGTTCTTAACAAGCAAAACTTTTTCCTAATATCATTCTTTATGGATCCTATATTTTTCTAGCTGTCATTTTTTAAGATGATTCTACATTATTACTTTGATTCTTCTGGTTTAGAATGATGCTGGTGATAGCAAGTTTGACCAGCATTCTTTCAGCTAATTTCACTGGTTCATGTAGTGAGGCATGAGTGTTGTTTTCTCTTTGTAATCTCTTTGCGCATCACTTTGTATGAGTATTACTATCCTGCATTATATATTTCTCCGTGTCTTATAGGTTTTAAGATTCAGGAAAGACCTCTCATTTACTTTCAACGCATATCCATTTGTTTAGGCGGACTTTTGGTGGTAGGAAGCTGTGGGAATCAAAGGATGAAAGGAAGTGGGGCCATGACAAATTTGAAGAGATGAGCATGCAAGAAAGGCGCTATGATGAGGTGGGTATATGCTCAGGAGTGGTGCTTTGTCGTCAAGACATGTTTTTAGGTGAACTGATCCTTACCTTTTGCTTTATTGTCATGACAATTAGAGAAGGAGGACTTCCCGAGGTAATTATCGTGGTCGTGGTAGAAACCGGGGTGTTGACCGTGGATATGTTAGAGGGAACAGAGCAAGAACTTTTGATAACAATAATCCAGTTGGCACAGGTAATAACAGTAGCAATCAGAACCAAGTACCTAGAGGCGTGAGAGGGAGAGGGCCTAGAAGATATGAAAGTTCTCTCAAGAAGAGCAGTCATGCACCTTCAAATCATAACAAGCAGTAAGTACTGTTTTGTATGTTTATATGTTAATTAGTCGTTTCTACTTGCTAAAGCTAATGCTGCAATATGTTTCTGGTCGCCCAAAATGTCAGCTCCAAGAAGTCTCTTGAAGAAGCTTCGCAAGATAACTCTGGGCAAGTGTTTATATCCACTTTGAATACAGAAGCTGATGCAGCTCCTGCGAAAAAACAAACATTTGCATCGAGTTTGAATTCTGCTTCTCCACCTTTTTATCCTTCCAGCTCTTCTAGTAAGGATATTGCATCAACACAGAAAAAGGATGTGCAAGTTGGAAATCTTAATAGGAACAATCGTGCTTCTGTGGTGGATGACAATTTTTCTGGGCCTCCTAGTGCATTGTTACGAGGAAAGAACATAACTAATTCAGTCGGCATAGATAAGCTCTCCATCGATGATTCTGTCATTACTTCTGCTGCGAAACCTTTGGCCACTTTGCATATTGCTCCTACTGGTTCATCTGTCAATACTTCTCAGTCTTTTCAGACTAGGGCTCAAGGAAGGGCGATGGCTCCCCCCGCGGGACAGATGCCTTATCAAAATAACCCTTCCCAGGGCCAAAGTAACAGATCATCGCCACCAGTGCCGGTCCATGCTGGTCAGAGAAGTGCTGCCCCAAATAGAGTTCAAACTTCCCCTCAAGTATCAGGACAGCGTCCTGGTAGTGGATCTCAAGCTTCCTCTCCACCGAAAACAGCTGCTTCCGTAAATTCATATGAAACTGCAGAGATAGAATCTGCTTCTGAATCAAGCAAATCATCTGGGGCTTTGGTTGGAAAGGGAAAAGGCAGTGTCCAAGGAGGTGGGAGGGGCTCTTTTGTTTATAGTGGTGCTCATGTCGTGGGGGCTGGTGGGAATATGGGTGTTGGTCATGGTGATCAAAACTTCCCTGGTACTCCAGCATTTTTACCTGGTAAATTTTTTGCATCTTTCTATATATATATTTTATTTTGACGTTAGGTGAAATATCTGATCC
The DNA here is from genome assembly GCA_014182845.1 of Corymbia calophylla. Classification (NCBI taxonomy): domain Eukaryota; kingdom Viridiplantae; phylum Streptophyta; class Magnoliopsida; order Myrtales; family Myrtaceae; genus Corymbia; species Corymbia calophylla. Next base: position 24,605,259 of record CM024698.1, on the reverse strand, counting down.
AGTCAGCAGTCAGACTCCATAGAGTTTTTCATCTTTTGTGATAATTCTTTTCCCTTTTATTTGATTCGTAAAATTATGATTGTCTGAGTGTTTCTGTAGCAGCAACCTTTATCAGAGTAAAGATTTAATCTAAGTTGGGGGACTTGATTGCAAGGACCATTGTACTTATGAATTTCTGGTTAACATGAAGCGTATGCATGCAGATTTGGTTCCTTATTCCTTTTAGCTTACAAAAATTTGTCTTGTGATGCTGATGAATGGCTTGCAGTTATGCAATTTGGTGGTCAGCATCCTGGAGTCCCAGCTGTCGGCATGGCATTTCCGGGATATGTTGCCCAGCCCCAACTTGGTCTGGGGGGAAATTCTGAGATGACATGGTATAGTGATTTGTCTTATATTGCCGTGTTTCTGTCCAGTTGCTTTCTCCTGTTTCCTAAAGTCTTATGTATGCAGTAAGACCGATTAGTTGGCTTGCGTCAAGCTCACGCTAGATTCTGCACCTTATTAAGTGTCTTGGTTGAGCACACAAATGCGAAGTAAATTACTCAGACTTGGTCAGAGGACGTTAGAATACATCGAGCACCTTATTTATATCTGTTGTATTGTGTTTATGCTGAATGTTTACGTTTACTTTTTCTTTTTTGGGGTAAATTTTACTTTTACTTTTTTCATAACTAATGCTTAGTCTGAGACCTTTGTGCTGTGCAATTACAGAAATACCCATGTAGTAAATCATTTTCATTGTCATCAGGTTACCTGTACTTGCGGGTGCTGCAGGAGCTTTAGGGGCTACATATTGTTCACCGTACATTGCTGTTGATGGTGCTTATCATGCTCCTTCAGGGCAGACAACTTCAATGGCCTCGTCAAGGTTAGTTTTTTGCCTAGGGATTTGTAAGGTGGTTTTAGAATTTGTTGAGATGTTCGTTAGGTATTTGGTTTTCCATGTTTGAAGATGTGATTATCTTGATTCACAAGTGGAAAGATTAGTAGACATGTAAGATTTAACTCTTGAAAAAACTTGCATGCCTGTCTAAACATTGAAATTAGAGGTTATTCTTTCTATGGTTAGACTTTGACTGCCATCTTCCAAAAGTTGACAGAAGTAAGGATCCATACCGCAATAGGGTCAAATAGTCTTATGAAAACAAGAAACAGATCAGGTGGGATTTTTAGAGGAAAATCACTATAAGAAGGTAGCATACTTCATTTTAAACAAAAATACTGCTCTCATATCATTGCTGGTTTGTTCCAAATGCTTAATCCAAAAGGAATGTGGAGTCTAATAAGTACATCTATTTCAACAAAAGTCGACTTTAACAATTTGAAATGTTGAAACTTGGCCAGCTTATGTTACAGTCATATATACTCCTTTTCCCCTGATGTTTCAAGATCATGTTGTTTGACATGAGGGTGGAAAGTATTGATCCATTCCTTTTATATATTGTGGGAGTTTTGAGAAAATGATGCTGAGACTTGGTTGCCTCTGTGTTTTGATATGCAGCAAGGAAGGTCAGTCAAACAAACCAAACTCTGAATGGAAGCCCTCTCAGAAACCTGGTAAGAGTTGAGCAGACACATTTGCAGTTGCACTCTGTCTATGTTAACTTGAGCTTGGTTGAAATTTAAGTTTGTGAACTGTGACCTTTTAGGATATGAAATTGAAAATACCGATTGTTGTGTGCAGAACTTGTAAGTGAGGAACATGGACAGCGACAAAATAAACCTCGCAGGCAAGTGCAAATCACTATTTATATAGACCATGAAGCATTTTTTTTAAATCTCTCTCTCTCCCTCCCTTCCCACACACGCACACATAATATGCCTCAATCCAGATGTTATCTTTACATGTGCAGATACTCAGAGATGAATTTCGGCCAGTGAAGCATCAATAATGTGGAGACTGAATTAGCAAGTTTAAGGTCGAGATTTTCCCAAATATTCTTTGGGCTGATTGGTGCTCTATGAATCTGAACCAATGATCGTCTGCTCTTGCAGGCCGCCTCTTAGGCCCTAGTGATTTCCAGCTTTTGGTCTGGTGCACTTTGGGCCAACATATGTTCCGAGATAGGTTAGGTATGGCCTTTTTTTTTCTTTTTTCCTTGCTTGTGTGTATATGGGACTATTCTTTTATAAAATATTCTATTACTGATAAAAATTTTGTGGATTATCCATTGAGTCTCAACAAAAAAAAAAAGTGCGGGAAAGTTCAATTTCATACATATAGTTTGTGAAAAATGTTAGAAACGGTCTTTTGTGGATAATTCTGTATATGGGTGGCTTCTTCCAGAAGCCGTTTTACCTTCTTGGTACTTTCTGGATGAAATACTTTTATCATTCAAAGAAAGAAAGGAAGATTCAACAAAAAATGTATTGGCCGGCTGTTTGTGGGTTCTCTTGTACCGGGTCTGATGAGTGAATCCGGAAATACTGGATTACTCAAACAATGATTTAAACCTGAGCCCTGTTTTCAATTTACGCCTACAGTTTTTTAGATGTATGTTCAAAGTTAGCTTACGATTTATGGACTGAAAGCTTTGGGTCATCGGACCAAATATTTTTAATAAACATGTGAGGATAAAATCAGATGGTGTAAATTGAGCTGAGTGGTGTCAGTCAGGTTCATTGAGTAGTTACTCTGCGTTCGCATGGGCTTGGATTGAAGTAAATTGTCTTATGATTTTAATCAAACTCGCTTTGTTTGTAGGTTAAGTGGCAAATACCTGGTCATGCTGCAGTCAAGTTGAAAATCGTATTGTAGCTTGACGGGTGGTAGTTTCTTGTTTAATGTAAGGTATGGGAGTAGAACAGGATGCATCTATTTTTCTCCTTAATTTTTTTCTGCACAAGTGGATGGAAAGTAATTTTTCACCCTTGATCTGTCTGGTAGGTGTTCTGTTACTCGTCGGATTTACCTGTGGTTTGGTTCCTAAAGAAGCTTGTGAGAGAGAGATATGGTGACAGGCTTTTTCAGAGAGCTAATAAGAAAATGAAAAAAGAAGAATCAATGTGCTGCAGCAGCTATTATGAGACATGAAGTTGATACTATCGTGTGGTTACGTTCTGTGTCCGTGACATTGCATCTTTCTGATGCCCTGTTTTCCGGTTTGGTTAATGCATGGTTTTATCTTATATGCTGAAGAACATTCTTCCGGGACATGACTTGGCTCTAGTGCCATGATCCAAGTATAATGACTTAATTGAGTGGGTCAATGATTCTTTTCCTTAAACCATCTGTGCCATTTACTTTCAAACTTAAATAGGCATTGGAAGCATGTCTGCTATTAAATATACCTACTATGCATATTTGCACATCACACGTGCACACAAGGCACAATATTGCACATAATTTCTCCTCAGAGGTTAGTGTCTGTCGTCCTTTGAATCTACCCAGAAAATATTCAAGTAAATCTTTCGAGCTCTTTTTCTAAGGATTAATGGAATTTCGATGAGAGTGGCAGTACTTGTCCAACCATGTTCTTTTCCATGCTAAGCCAGTTTTGGTCTTATTATTGTTGTTCACTTTTGTAATATAGAGGAAAGTCGCACAGTGCTTGCCGGATTTGGTTTTGAGCGGGATTGGGGAGATTGAAATTATGAATGTCCGCGTACGTCTGTCAATATCAAGGTTCAGTTAGGATGTTCTGGAAGCTCAATAATTTGTGTCGCAGCACGTACTCATCACTCTATAGAAAATGTGGGTTGACTTGGATCAAACATGATTATGTTTGTGCGGTACAACTAAGCCGATGGGTCAAACGAAGAACCGAACCATAATCTGATGGACAACGAACAAGTTCTTTGAAGCTTGTTTCAGCTTCTTTCGAGGGTCTCGTAAGAGATGCTTCTTGTTTGATACTTTCACTAGCTTAGAAATCAAAAGATGATGGACGAAATTCTATATTTATCTGCAGTTTGAAACCCAACCGAATATTTCCAAAGCCATCATTGTATTTTCTCCCTTTTCTAGATCCCAAATTTCAAAACCGAGAGGGGCTTTTTTGGCATTTTGATAGCCGACTGAAGTGATTGGGATCTTCCCTTTTTAAGGAGCTGGGGGAGGCGGCGTATTTGATCCCTACCTCCTTAACTTATTCTGGGAATTGAGGTGCGTGTATTAGTATTGCTTTGGATCTCACCTTTGTGCATCAGGTTCATCACATCCTCCCACACATGTTCACTTCAGCTTTATTGAGCAGGAGGGATGGAGACCCTCGTGACGCCTCTACTAGAGTTAACTTGCAGCGACCGGCTAAGTAAGTACAGCGCGGATCTATTCATATCGTGAATTTAGAAAAAATAAATAGGAATATCCTAATACCGACGAAACCCAAAACAATATTTTATATTTCATCCCTCGTGATGTCTAATATAAATCAGTGTTTTATATTTCATCCCATCCTCCCACACAAGTTCAGTTCAGACTTACCGAGAATGAAGGGTGCAGACCCTTGTGATGTTTTTACTAGAGTTTAACTCGTGGTGATCGACTAAGTACAGTGTGGATCTGTTCATGTCATGAAATACCCATGAAACCCAAAACAGTGTTTTATATTTCATCCCCCAACCCACGCACACACTACTTGGAAACAATAAACGGATCGCATTCACTAATGCATTCAAATACTCACTCACGCAATAGTGTTACTAAATACCAAATTACTGTCATATATAAAAATTTGCTGACGTTCCCAAAACTTATTATTATTTATGTTTTTTTTTTGTCCTATTTTACTTCACTCGGACTTTTGCCCTACCTTCTTGCAAAACGTGAGAGTCGAAATATATTTTTGAAATTAAATCATCCTCACCTCAATCTCTCCTAAGAAGGTGGGGATTCAAATCCCCTACCTCTTCCTTCTTATATGAGAAGGGGGGCCACTAGGCACCACTCATTAAAAGCGTGTTTGTTTATGGAGAAAATTTCATGAGAAAGAAAAATGATTTCATTTTCCCCATTTCAAGTTAGGAAATTCTTTTTCTTAACTATAAGTATATATGTTTCCTTTGATTGTAAATGATTGTTCATTAACGGATTGTTTTTAACAATCTAAAAACGTGAAAATTCATAAAATTAATTTGTGAAAGAAAATTTCACTCAAACAAACACACCCTAACACCCTAACATCTTGTCCATATTTAACCGATGTAATTTTGCGAGTAATAAATAGGTAGTATTATGGGGGGGAGAGAGAGAGAGTAGCTCTCACATTGCCAACCCCTCAACTGAGTAAAAAGACCGGAAAATTTCTAGAATTGCTCCATTTGCATAGACAAAGATTTGATTCAAAATGTCATGATCACTGATTGGCCAATTAGCAACTTCGCTGAAAAAAATTCTTATACGACTTCATGTCAGAGTAGAAATGCCTTGGCCTTTCAAATTAATGACCAGTCTACCAAGGCACTATCCCCATGTCAGGATGCCTCTCAAGCTCATCACACGTCTCCAGAACCATCATATGTGGAGACCCCCCAAGGTACCATCTTCAATTTGGGACATTTGCTGATCCCTAATCGAGAAAGATGAGGCGAGGCTCCTTCAGTAACCCTCCACTCCTCCAACTTCGGCATTGGATCTTCTTCGAGTTTCGAATGGAGTAAGACCACCTTCCTTAGTTGTCAGGGTAGATTCTTATGTTCCAGTAACTTATCTATTTTTCCAAGTATGGATAATGTATAGGAATGGTGACAGCTTGACATTGGACACATTTCACCTTTAGTGAATGAACGACCATGACTTGAGAATCTAAAAGATGAGGATCGAAGATCTTTCAAGGTGAAGTTAGCAAGTTGCGGAATTATCTCTAACTCGCGACAACCAATGACAGTTAGTTTTCGCAAATTGGTCAATTTGCCTACATCCTTCACATTACAGTTCTTCGGACAAAAGTTTCTTAATGTCTATAGATTCTTTAAGGTGTCCAATCGCAACTTCTTCCGATCCTTATGAGGTTTCTCCTTGACGGCAAACACGATGGGAAGATGGAGACACCTTAACCTTCTCATCTTCCACAACACATTTGGTATAGTTACTGTAGCGCATGATACCAAATGGAGGTTCAAGAATTCCAAGCGTACAAGGTTTCCTAGAGATTGAGGCAAGCCCTTGAACCAACTTCCTGCAAAACTTAAGAATCTCAAATGGATTAAGTCTCCCACTGATTTAGGTAAATTTTCACTCATTTTTGGAAGGTGCTCTAGTTGCAGAACTTTGAGAAATTTATAGTTGGTGAAAATAGGTTGAAATTGCTTCCACTCATTTTCGATATATCCGAAGAACATGAGAGTTTGAAGGTGGTGCGTAGTCCTTCCCATTGTTATGCTCGGAGTCATGTTTCCTTCAACACTTGCGCACATATTGAGAGAAAGCCTTCGTGTTTTGTGAGCTAACTCTAGAAAAGTATCCTCCGTTTCATTGTCTTGTTGAATGTTAAGAATGCTTAGAAAACTCTCTTGGGTAGCCTTGGAGATGCATAATTGTCGCATCAGGTTGTGCAGGTGGCAAGTTTTGACCTTTCCACTTGAGTTAAATCATACTTGAACCATCCCCTATTAACCAACTCCGTTAAATATTGTTCTGCTACATCTTCCACCGGAATATGTCTCTCTTTGTCATTCAACACGAAGCCTTTGGCAAACCACATCTGAAGAACCTTTGTTACAGGGATTTCAGCATCCTCCAAAAAGCCACCCAAATAGAGGAAGCATGGCTTTAGATGCCATGGTAGATTGTCGTAGCTAAAGGCTAACACTTTTGATACATCACTCTTATTACTAAAATGCAAATTGATCTTTTCCTCAATCGTCTCCCAATCGTTTATTGCCAAAAGTCCACCGAGCACAAAGATAGCCAAGGGTAATCCTCCACACTTGTTAAGGAGTTTATATCCTAACTTCTCCATGTTTTTAGTATTTGCTGCATAATATCAGGCAATATATTGCAATTCAGCAATTATAGAAAGACGTAAATGGCATGAGAATGAGAAGATGACTTTAAAGACGAATGTCGGCTCTTAGATATGAGTGAGATTCTATACTTCTTTATATTTTATGGTTCATTTTTGTTTTTGTAAGGGGAAACACTATAGGGACCACAACAAAGCTCCTATATGTGCCTCCATCTATGCTCGAAAGATCAAGAACCCTAAATTAACGAATGGAATGTGTTGTCTTTGTTATCTATGGCTTGAATTGAGTGACCCAAGCAAATGGGTTAAAGTACAACGAAAGTGCCAAAACTTTTGAAAAGAATACACTTAAACGTCACTTTTTTTTAAAAAGTGAGACATTTCAGTGTCAAGTCCGATGAAAGATGCCGGAATTCCGAACGTGGCATTTTTTAATAATATAAATTGCTGACGTGGCTTGACAGAAAGCTAAGTCAGCTAAGTCAAAATGGTGTCGTTTTGCCCCAAATTCAATTTTTAATATAAAAATTAATTAAATTGAATTAGAAACTTAAAAAAGAGAGAGGAGAGAACTGAACAGGCGGGAGAGCCTCCTTTAGCTTGTTCAGTTTTTTTTTTAATTAAATTAATTTTTATATGAAAAATCGAATTCAGGGCAAAAATATATCGTTTTGGGCTGATTCTAACCACATCAATGCCTAAAATGATGATCAGCGTGCAAAATAACATTGTTTTACACTTATCTCGTTGAAAACATGCCGCGTTAGTAATTTGGTTGGATTTTTTTGCCATTGGTATTTAAGTGTCTCATTCTTCTCTGATTTTGGCACTTAAGTATATCTTTCGGAAGTTTTGGTACCAAAGGTCCACTTGTACCAAGTTTTGACCCTTGCGGTAGACTTTAGCCTCAACAAATGTATAGCAATAATATCCTATTTGATGAAGAAAAATGAATGCAACGTAGCGATAACTCGAGTGTGCTAGTAATCTCCCATAACTTAAGTGTGCTACTAATCTCCCTTGTAGATTCTAATGAAATGGTCATGTTGCTAATCTATTTATCGCATAAAGATTCATGATTTTCCTAACAATCTCAAATCCTATTGTTAAGCCAACTATTCACAAATGCGGAAAGACCTGAGATGAAGCTTATGGAAGAACTAACATAGCTAGACTTCACATTTATCTCATAAATCCTATCTAAATCACTTATTATGTTGGCCATATAAAAGCCTCGTCGATATTTATCCTCATCAAAGGAGGAGCAAACTTGTGGATGTCATTTCCCAAATATCATTATTTTGATGCCTATTACTACGTATATCAATCATTCAAATCCGTAGCAACTATCAACTTATAAATTGTTAAACCGTCCAAAAGACTGGATTGAGTAATGGAGTACCTTGTCTTTGTCCTCCTGTCTCTGACTATCCTGCGATATCTTCTACAGCTTGCTCCACAACAATATCTTGACTAACTTTTGGTCCGACAGGAGAAAGTCCATTAGCTAACCCTGTGGAAGCGCCATAAATCAAAATCAAACAAGCATTATAATCTCTTGAAGCCAATTTATAATTGGATAATATCCTCAGAGAAGCCTTACCTTTCGTTTTAGGAAACGCTCTCTTCATCAGCAACTCCCAGCTCTCCTCTTTCGATAAGTACCAAGGTTGATGAAAAAATCCTTGAGGATTGATGTACTCAGCTACTTCTCTATTTCAGGTTGTTATCACTAGCTTGCTTCTTGTGTTCTTGACAGGAAATGTGGCTCGAAGACTGTTCCATGCCTGGTTGGTACAAGTATCGTTAAGAATCACTATACATCTCATCTCTTATTGGATCTTGTATAAAGCTTTAATCAATTCTTGATCTATCATCTTCATAACCCTCTCTCTGTGATAAGGGATCAAATTAACAAGAATTTGCACCAAGATGTCTTTCTCGTTGTATTCCTGAGATATGTAAGCCCAAGCGAAACCATTGAAATTCTTCTTCACTTTGTCATGAGCGAGCACTTGCCTAGCCAGTGACGTTTTTCCCAATCCCCCATTCCCCATATAGAAATGACTCTGTGCTGTTGTACATCCTTCAACAGCTCTTTCACCAACTGCTTAATACTATCTTCCCTCCCAAAAAATTCCTCCTCCAAATGCGTGTAAGTTTGTTTCGGCATGGAAGCTCTCGCGTGTCCGCCTTCGCCGCCTTCCTTCACAGATTGTATGCCATAATTCTGCATTCTCCTTTCAATATCAGCAATTCTGGATTTTAAGCCCTCGATCTCTATCCCCACCACGTGAACCTGCACGCACGTGCACTTCGCCGTGAGGCCCGCGTACCCTTTGATGATATTTTGTCGGTTCTTCGGCGTGAGCCTGAGGACGTATCCCTCGATGACGTCCTCGGCATCATAGGCAATGTCTCGGACTTGCGCGACTCATTCTCCAACAGCTTGCTCGTGCTCCTGCCTTGCAACCGCATCCCTCAGCAATGCCCGGATAAGCTTCAGCTCCCTTTCCAAGTCCATGACCTTGCCCTCCACGCCCCACAAGAATTTGGCCTCGTCAACGAGCAGCTTTCCTAGTGTCTGCGCCACCGACGAAACCACGGCCTCGGTCATTGGTATTTTACTACTCGACTACGATCGGTGAAGCTTATGATAGAGAATAACTTGAGAATTTCGCTTCTGGTGAGTTAACAAGCTGCAAACATATAGGCCCGAGAGTTGCCAAGAACAGAGGAAAGGAATAAGTGCTTCCGAAGTAACATATTGCACTGATAATACATATATTCCATATCGACCGACGCAAGAAAAGCATCCGAGGAAGAAAGAATGGAGTAATGGGGATGTTTACAGGTATACACTCTCCGCAGGAAGAAGAAACGTTTTTGTAGCTATAGTGACGGACGCAAGCAAATCATCCCCAGCAGAACCTAATCGAACTTCTCAAAAGGGTTATGACATCTATCTAAGAAGGTATAATGCTTTCTTGTTTGAAGGACTGAATCATGAATTTGCTAAACAGCAATCACGAGTATGATGCTTTCTTGTTAAGGGCTTACTCGAAAGTGCTAACTATCACTCTCCCAGCAATTATTTGCAGCTCTCGAAATTCCTGGAATTCTTCCTCATGCCAAATGCAACCGCCATGGAGGCTCTGACGAAATGGAACGTCACCTTCATGAAGCACCTGAAGCAGAAACGCACCATCTATCGCGAGGGCTTCCTCTCTCTCTCTCTCTCTCTCTCCACTCCTCCACCATCAAGGTTCGTTCCCTTCATGTCCTACTCAACTCCGATCAGCAAATCTGGTTACCACCGGTTTGGCTCGGACACGATTGGGTTTGATTGGCTAGTCTATTTCAGAACTGCAGTGGCAATCGATTCGCTGCCGTTTTCTCCCCAAATTTAGCTTGCTTGGTCGAACTAAATAGCAATGGCTCAATGCTGCATAGGGTTCTCGATTTTGTCTGCATCACGGATTGTTCTGTTCTGTGGTTTTGGTCGTTCTGCTCTCTATAATTGAGCTTGTTCTGAGAAGGTTAGGCCCTGCCGTGATTGATGGTCGTATATTTGACTATTAATGCTGTATGATGACACCGGGCAGCTGTTGGAATGCAGGAGTTTGAAAAAATGATAGAAGCTGTTAGTTCTCCTGAGACACTGATGATGTTCAATGCTTATTTGGATGATGTTGGAGTGCCTGAAGAAGAGAAAAAACCTCTAGATGATACTTATTCACTGCCAAGAACTGAAGTTTCAAAGCAAACAACTTCCCTTCACAGAAACAAGGTCGTCACTGTATCTGATTGCGTCGGTATTGTCTGTTCTTAACTGTATGTTTTCCTTGATGCTGGTGTCTCCGGTGGCTTGAAATTTGACAACTCGTACGTTTGTAATGTTGCGATAGTCTACCTGTATCGTTGTATTATCCACTTGGCTTTCCCATTAAGAAGATAAGAACACCGAAGTGTAAAATTGATGAAATAAATTGTCTCGTGTACTTTCTTGATGAAATATTTTATACATGGGTGGCTTTCTACCAGAAGCCGTTTTATGTAGGAGCGTTACCTTATGAAATATTATTATCATTCAGAGGAAAAAATGAAAAGAAAAAAGGAAGATTCAACAAAAAATATTTTGGCCGGCTGTCCTTGTGGGTTCTCTTAAACCGAGTCTGATGGGTGAATATGGAAATCTCTGGGATTACTCAAACTATGATTTAAACCGGAGCCATGTTTTCAGCTTACGCCTACAATTTTTTAGATGCATGTTCAGAGTTAGCTTGCGATTTATGGACTGAAAGCTTTGGGTTATTCGACCAAATATTTCGAATGAAGGCGTGAGGATAAAATCAGATGGGGTAAATTGAGCTGAGTGGTGTCACAGTCAGGTTCATCGAGCAGTTACTATGCATTCGCGTGGGCTTGGATTGAAGTAAATTGTCTTCTGGTTTTAATCAAACTTGCTGTGTCTGTAGGTTAAGCAGCAAATTACCTGATCATGCTGCAGTCAAGTTGAGAACCGTATCGTAGCTTGACGGATGGTAGTTTCTTGTTTAATGTAAGGTATGGGAATCGACCGGGATGCTTCTCTTATTCTCCTTAATTTTTTTTTCTACAGAAGCCAATGGAAAGTAAGTTTTCGCCTTAATCTGTCTGGTAGGTGTTCTGTTACTCGTCGGATTTACCAGTGGTTTGGTTCCTAAAAGAAGCTTGTGAGAGAGAGATATGGTGACAGGCCTTTTGAGAGAGCTTACAAGAAAATGGAAAAAGAAGAATCAATGTGCTGCAGCAGCTGTTATGAGACATGAAGTTGATACTATCGTGTGGTTACGTTCTGTGTCCGTGACATTTGCATCTTTCTGATGCCCTGTTTTCCGATTTGGTTAATGCATGGTTTTTACTTATATTCTGAAGAACATTCTTCCGGGACATGACTTGGCTCTAGTGCCATGATCCAAGTACAACGACTTGATTGAGTGGGTCAATGATTCTTTTCCATAAACCATCTGTACCATCTACTTTCAAACTTCAATAGGCATTGGAAGCAAGTCTGCTCTATTACACATACCTACTGTGCATATTTGCGCATCACTGGCACACACAAATCACAGTATTGCACATAATTTCTCCTTGGAGGTTAGTGTCTGTCGTCCTTCGAATCTACCCGGAAAATATTCAACCGAATCTTTCGAGCTCTTTTTCTATGGGCTAATGGGATTTCAATGAGAATGGCGGTCCTTGTCCGGCCATGTTCTTTTCCATGCCAAGCCAGTTCCCATCTTATTGTCGTCGTTCGCTTCTGTAATATACAGGAAACTCACACCATGTTTCTGGATTAGGCTTCGAGCGGGATCGGGGAGATTGAAATTATGAATGTCAGAGTCAGTCTGTCACCTCAAGGTTCAGTTTTGATGTTCTAGTAGCTCAATAATTTGTGTCACAGCACGTACTCATCACTGCGCAAGAGCTGTTTGACAAATTTTTTTTTCTATGTTGTTAGTATCTTGCCCGAATTGCTCTATAGAAAATGTGGGTTGACTTAGATAAAACGTGATTACGTTTGTGCAGTACAGCTAAACCGATTGGTCAAACAAAAAACCGAACCATAATTTAATGGACGAGGATCAAGTTCTTTGAAGCTTGTTTCAGCTTCTTTCAAAGGGTCTCGTAAGAGATGCTTCTTGTTTGTTACATTCACTAGCTTGTACATTAAGAGATGATCAACGAAATTCTGTACTTAACCTGCATTTTGAAACCCAACAAATTTCCCAAGCCATCAATAAGCAATTGAAAATCAACACTCACTGAGGGTGTATTTGTTTATAGAAAAATTTCATAATAAAGAAATCATTTTTCAGGAAAATATTTTCCCATTTTCAAATTAAGTATGCATATATATTTTTTTACCTTAAGTGATTTTTCGCGAACTGATCATTTCTAGTAAACCAAAAGCGTGAAAATTCAAAAAATTGATTCGCAAAAAATTCTTTCACTCAAATAAATACATCATAACATCTTGCATAATTTGGATATTTGACCCATGTAACCTTGCCTCACCCAAACAGAAATTTTACTGACATCTTTCACATTTAAGATTTGAAGATTTTTTTCATTGAATTAAGAATGTTATTTGTTCATGCTACATGTAAAACAAGTACCAGAGTCTTTTTTAATTGCATAATAGCCGGTTGGTATGGATCGGACACTTCATATTGACCATGCCCGGATTTGATTCCCGCTACTAATGGCTTCTCATTTGATAAATGATCTGTAGATCCATGTAAATATTAAATGTAGGCTTGCGGCATATCCTTATCTTGGAGTGGGGTACATTTCTTTTCAAAAAAAAAAAAATCAGAAAATCCACAAGAAGGGCCATATGAAACACCTAACAATGATATTTAGATGAATGTAGTTACCCACCAACATATTATTCAAAAGGGAAAAAAAGGGAAAGAAAACAAGTTATTGATTTGTCATTACCAACTGCAACTTCTCTCTCCCCCTCACCATCTTCTTTCTTAAAAATTCAAAGCCAAGTCGTCACAACTCGACCTTCCCTGTCCATGTTCATGTCATATGCCACCTCTCTCTCTCTCACCCACCGCCTCCCTCATGGGTTGAGCAGTCAAACTCAACGGTTCATCTTCCAGTTATGCAGTTTTCTTTCTTCCTTTTGGCTGTATATAGCTCATCTTCTGATTGCAGAATTTTTCATGTGAGATTCTTCTCTTCTCCTCCCTTTTTGAAGAACCGATATGTGTGCCTGCAAGCCGTAAAGCTTCAGTAGGAGTCTTCTCGTCGAGTAACTATGGAAATAGAGACCCGTTTGAGAGTTGACCATGCGCTTTCGAATGGTCAACTCTTATGTTTCCGTGTAAATTTCTCCTGCAACATGCGCCGTTGCAGGGTCGATTCAGGTAATCATGTGATATGGAAGCATAACAGAAGCTGAAAAAGCTACAAGCAACCGAGGAGGATATGAACGGAGTGGATTTACATGTAAAATTAGTCAGACAGCCGTCCTTGAGGCAGTCTAGCAGTCATGTTTGTACCTCCTCCGCCTTACCAGGAGTTTCGACGCCCCTCGATGCTCCAACGTCCCAGAGACTGCATTCCAGTCGCAATCCTAGAAGAGATACTAGAACCGGCATAGATAGTTTTGCGTGGTTCCGAAGCCAAAGGTTGCTGTATTGGTTGCTGGTGATTGCCCTGTGGTCTTGTCTGCGGCTCTATGTGCAACCCAGGTGGGCTCATGGTGGCAACAAGGACGATGTCATGGGTTCTGTAGATGAAACAAGCCACTTTATAAATGGGAGTTTCTTGACAGCTGAACATGAGAGCGCTGCGAACAGGAACAGAGCGAGTGGAAGATTGCCAAATCTATCAAGGAAGAGGAACATGATAACCGTACAACATTCGCGCGGCAGAGTGGAGAGGAAAAAGAAGGCCACGTTGGCAATGAAAAGCCATAATGTCGAGGAGAAGGAGATGCTTCCTATGAAGAATGCTTCACATGGTTTGATTGTCGGTCCATTCATGGGTTCTGTAGATGAACAACAGAGCACTGTGAACAGGCACAGAGCGAATGGTAGATCGCCAAATCTATTAAGGAAGAGGAACATGAGAACTGTCCGACATTCGCACAGCAGGGTGGAGAGGAAAAAGAAGGCCACAGCGGCAATGAAAAGCCATAACTTCAAGGAGGAGATGCTTCCTATAAAGAATGCCTCATATGGTTTGATTGTCGGTCCATTCAGTTCAATAGAGGATAAATTACTCGGGAACATTGCGAAGCAACAATCAGGAACTTGTGACCTGAAGGGGGATTTTGGACAGGCCGTGAAGTCGAGGAAATTCGTGTTGATATTTCATGAGCTCTCAATGACGGGTGCCCCACTGTCCATGATGGAGTTGGCAACTGAGCTTTTGAGCTGCCGGGCGACCGTGTCAGTAGTGGTCCTCAGCAAGAAGGGCGGTTTGATGCGGGAACTCGCTCAGAGAAGGATCAGAGTGCTTGAAGACCGAGCACAACTCAGCTTCAAAGCCGCCCAGCAGGCCGATCTTGTCATTGCAGGATCGGCAGTATCTGCATCATGGATTGGTAAGCACTTCTTAGCATAGCCAATTGAGATTGAGAAAATCATCATGGTTGACTGTACTTTTATTTTCTTCCCCCTTCGCTTTCAATATGTTAAGCATATGAAGTACTGAATTGTGCAACCTAACTTGTGGCATTATCGAGTAATCCTTTTGGCGCTTTTCCAGGCTCACTTTAGATAGGAGCCGAGGCATAGTTTTATACAGCATATCTTTGAACGTTTGTCATTTACCATGCTTCTTTAGACAAGCGTCAATTTAATGGTGAATTTACTTTCAGAACAATACACTGATCGGTACCCCACTGGTTCGAGTCAAATTGTTTGGTGGATCATGGAAAATCGACGCGAGTACTTTAATCGGTCAAGAATGGTGCTGAACAGAGCGAAAGCATTGGTATTCCTTTCCGAGTCACAGTCTAGACAATGGCTAACCTGGTGTGAAGAAGAGAAAATTAAACTGAGATCAGCACCAGCAGTAGTACCCTTATCAGTTAACGATGAATTAGCTTTTGTAGCTGGGATTGCCTGTTCTCTAAATACACTATCTTTCACCCCCGAAAGGATGATAGAGAAAAGGCTGAAACTGAGAAATTTTGTTAGAAAGGAGATGGGACTGACAGATGAAGACATGCTTGTGATAACTTTGAGTAGCATAAATCTGGGAAAAGGACAGCTCTTGCTTCTTGAATTAGCACATCTGGTCATGGAAAATTACTCCTCACAAGAATCAAGTAGACTTCGAGGAGGACATTTTAATTTGATTGCTGGGCATCACTCAAGGTCATTGTTTGAGGAGTCAAATAATATTGGATTGCCAAAGGAACAATCTATCCCCTCTGGTCCTACGAATGAGAGAGAGACGAAGAACTTAAGGTTGTCCACTTTATCATTGTTTGAGAGCGGTCAACGAATAAAGAGGAGAAAAGAACCATCAGAAAACAAAAAAATGAACAGCAATACGTTGAAGATACTTGTAGGTTCAGTGGGATCCAAAAGCAATAAACTGCTCTATATCGAAAAAATGTCGAGATTCTTATCCCTGCATTCAAACTTATCAAAGTCAGTGCTATGGACTCCTGCAACTACACATGTTGCTCCACTTTACTCAGCTGCTGATGCTTACGTCATGAACTCCCAGGTAAGGAACCTTCAGAACCACCCCTCTTTGTTTAAATGAACAGAGAGGGAGACTTTCAATTTCATTTTGGACAAGTTTCGACATTAATGCCGGTCAATCCTTATATCCCTGAATATTCATATTGAATCTGCTTGACTTTCGAGTATTTGAATAACCATATAAGGCGTTTTTGTTTTTCACTCATTGCTTGCTTCTAGTTGAAAAAATGGCTGTGTGTGATCAAGGTATCCTGCAGGTCTTTCTATATTGCACTCAGTCTTGGTTAATCTTGTGGTTCTTCCTTGGCTGGGCATCTCCAAAGGCTGTGTTCTCACTTCACTTTGTCATACTTTTGCAACCGAATTATGTCTAGGAAAACAATATATATACATATAAGCTTGACGTTCTTTCTGCGACACCTCTGTAAATTGCTAGCCTGTAACCACTTCCATCAGCTAATTTTGGATGCAATTAAGAAAAAAACAATCAAAAAGTGGAGAAATGCTGATCAGAACTGCTAAACCAAACAATTTCAAATCACAATATTTGGAGATCTTGTCTCGTTTTCTCCTTTTCTGGTTATGGTTGATATTTTAACTCTTTGAATGGCTGGCAGGGGATAGGAGAAACATTTGGGAGAGTGACAATAGAAGCAATGGCATTTGGCCTTCCGGTAAGAACAATTTTCTCAGTACAGGATATTCGTTGAACATTGTTTCAGTGATCGTTTCTGTTCTACATAAGTTCTTTAGGGTTACTTTTTCTGAGTTGGAAATTAGTTCTCTCTTGCTAGATTTCTCTTTCCTTTGTCTGCATAAGCATAGCATCCACAGATCCTTTCCCTGTCAATACTGATGAAATGATACTGATCCATGGAAATCTCCTTTCTCTTTGACCGTTTTCCCAACTTTTAGTAGTTCCTGTGTCACTCCCTAGAAACGCGGCCTGTGCCCCTCATATTCCACTCTGCATCCATCTGAGAGATCAAAATGGTTACAACTTTTTGCCATCACGTAGTTGGAACGGTGCAGGTGCTCGGAACTGATGCAGGAGGCACAAAGGAGATTGTCGAGCATGATGAAACGGGACTTCTTCACCGTCCTGGTTGGCGAGGAGCTAAAGCACTCGCTCCTTGACCTCCGGTTTTTGCTTGAGAACCCATCAGTGAGGGAGCAGATGGGGACGAGAGGAAGGAGAAAAGTGGAGCGGATGTACCTAAAACAGCACATGTACCTAAAATTAACAGAGGTTCTCCTCCATTGCTTGAGAACGAAGTGAACTTCTGAAACCGGACAATGTCTATCGTCATTCCCTTGATGGTACACAGTTCATTCGGAGAGCACTAATAATTGTGCGACCGTATATTCACTACTTTAGCATAGTGGCGGAGGGTTTTCAAATACATTCACTGTGATAAGGAGCAAAAGAAAGTACATTTATTCATGCTTGCGTCTGGTGTATTTCTTCAGTGGATTCCTTGGATGAATTGCATTTTGCTGGTCATGACTTGTGGCCTTGTGCTTGCGCTGGGTGTGACCTTTGAATATGCTCAATTGAGACTAAAAACTTTCTACAAACCACTTTGAACTCTGTAGAATTAAAATAGAACACCCATCCATCTTTCATCTGTGGAACTCTGCCTTTTTCAATTATGTTGGGGTTAACTTAAAAAAAAAAAAAAACATTTACTGGTGACTAAAAGCACCACACACAGCAAATGTTGGCCCGACATGCCCGAACTCAATGCTTCATAAAGGGCAAACCATGCCACTCGTGTTGGACATTGATTTCATGGTTGATGAGGCGATGGAAAGGGAAAGCTTCCGCCTCAAAAATGAATTCGAGCAAAGTGATGCATACAGATGCAACGGAAAATGACCTTGGCAGGAAAGCAAGAAGATTGATTAAAAAGCAATAGGGAAAAATAAAAAAAAAAAAGGATGCATGCTTTATGGAATACAAAGGATATGCTGTTTTGGGTTGTTCCTTGGGACCAAGGTATGGAGAATGATTCACATTAATCTGTCGGAGTAGGACCTTTGTTTGACATCTTCAAGTGGACACTGTTGAACATCAAGGACTAAATAGGTAGCCGAAAATGTGAATTCTCTGCCGTACTTCTCATTCCCAAAGGTAAAAAAAAAAATTTGCTGCACATAGCCAGGAGAAGGAAAAAGAAGAATCCTTGAAGCAAACAAGAATGGCCTGTATTCTTTCCTTCGTCCAGACTGCGCAAACTTAAATGGTACTATGCCTAGACCTTATATGGCATAGCTGATCACTCTCCTGGTTTCTTTGAAGCTCATTGGTCATTGCTCAACCATCTAAACAGGTGACTCCTTAGATCTTCTACCCTCCAAACCCTATGAAGTATAGGAATCCTATTACAGAATTTGGCACCTGTTCATTGCGTTTTTGCCAGTAATCTTTTAGGCTACGTTTACAGTCTGAGAAATTATGCCAACATGTGGCCGTGAGCGAAGATGTGAAAAGGAGAGTCAAGCTTGAAGAGACGGAACTATATACAGGGATTAAGTTTACTGAACATCAAATTATGTTCACTATGAAAACTTAACCAGTCATGACAAAAGTTTCACAAGATGTAAACAAGAGTACAAGAGCACATGGCATCTCAATGAAGAGACGCTAGTTCGACAAGCTCCTTGTATTTATCCGAAACATAGGACTTCACCTTCATAGAAGGTTTTCCATCAGCCTTTCCAGGAGATACATACTTTATGCCAATTACAGTGGCTAAACCTGCAACAAGATTGGCCAAGGATTAGGTTTTCCATACTGCAGAGTAGGGATCACAGGGAGAAAATCCAAGATTCTGACAGTTCTATAACAATGATTAGCATTTATCATGTCAAATGAATTTCTGATGCTTGTCAAATTTAAATGGAACATCCATTCATGGCAGTCGTCAAATTTAAACAGCTTCCTATAGCTTGTTGCAGGTAGTAATATGGATTCTTGTATAAATTTATGCAATGGTAAACTTTATAAGGATAAACAGAACTGCTCAGGAAAATATTGATCAGCTCTTATAGCACAATCACGACCTAGTGGCTCTTGTCACTTGCCATAAACCTAACAGACAGTTATTTGTATGTGAATTTTCAGTGGCATGTTGCAAAACATCAATATGCAGTAACAAACATTCGACTTCAACCTGATTCTGCAGAAATAGCTTATTGAAACCTTTATCAGACCATTTTAAAAACATTTTAGCTTACCAGTCTTCAGGAGCTGACATTAAAAATTGGGGAAATAGAAAACCCAAGTCCAATACTTTCGATAGTGGACACAATAAATTGGGGACGTAAAGCGAAGAAAAGGAAACACTCAGTTGCTAATAAAAAGAATTCTGACACAGCATATAATAAACAACCTTCCTGACCAGAATATTTTCCTCATAATTCAGAAAAGCATATGAGGGGTCCTTACTCTCATGCACACGACCATATAAAAATCTTTCGCCCTTCCAATATTCCAAAGGTCTTGACCTGATTCTGGTGCTTCTCCTTACTCCAGAATTCCATGATGTGCCAGCAGCTAGTGGGGAAAAAATCAAGATATGACATAACAATACAAACAAGCATGTGGGATCTCACTGCATATACAAATGCTAGCAAAACTACCTGCAAGGCTTTGCCTCCTAGAAAGTTCTTTCCCAAGGCGACCCTTGGATGGATGTGCCTTCGATTTTTCATGGGCATTTAATGAATTCTTGGGAGCATCAGCAAAGTCAATTAAGAGCTAGTATTTGCCCAAAAAAAATAATCAAAAGTTAGTCAAGGCATGGGCTAGAGAAAGGTAGCATCTTAGAATACCTAAAAAGAAACAAAGCGAGATGGAGGGAGCACAGATCAAAGCATAACAACAAGATCATATTTCTGATGCAAGATAACAGACATAACAAACAGAAGCTATAGTGTCTCCTTTCCAAGTAACCCGGAAGTGTCCACTGCCGGCCTTCAATGGATAGGACTAGCCCCAAGTTCAACAATTAATGCTATGTCTTGTATTATCTGTTAATGATTATATCTTTAATACAGTATTCTTCCTTTCAAACACCATTCCGATACCATCACATGCAAGATCCAAAAACAGATTCACAATAACATTCCATGCAGTCAAATATCTTAGGCTTCATATTTTTCTATTTATTGTTAAATTCATAAAGCCGTGAAATCTTAAATCAAAAAGGACCAGCTAGTACATCAGCACTTAGCAACTAAGGTTGTTTGTGCATTTCTATCATAGAAGCATAAATGTTGCTCCAGCACACCGACTATATTTCATGGCAAGAACTCCTGATCTATCATGGCATACACAGAAAAGAAATAAAAACTAAGAATTAATTTTCAGGAACCATTACTAAGATCACTTCAATATATAAATGAAACTATGAATATTTTTAAGCAGAATGGAGTCATTCACCCTCTTGATAATTCACAAATTCATCTCAATGAGATTTACTGAGCTTGTTCCTTTCTTAATTAATTAAAGATGTCATTTAGTCATTTCATGAGCATTGATTTACAAAGTAAGACATTGTCAATGTAACCAGAACTGCTGCATACAAAACCATGTTCTGCCCCACAGACATACATTGTCGTCTCAGTATTAACACATGCTGCATTGCACACAAGATGCAAATAACAAACACAGACTTAAAAGAGCATTGGACAATAACGATCATCATTTCTATAAGTATAAATTTTAGATTTATCCCATAGACACCATCCTGTACCAGTTTTTAGGTGCCCAAAAGATACACGAAAGCAAAGGGGTTACCTCAGTTTGCTTTTCAGGAGCTCTGTCAGTACTTGCTAAGGTTCCACCTGTTCCATCATCTTTCATCATAGAATGGTCTGAGGGATCTTTTGGCAGAATTCCACCTGTTCCATCATCTTTCATCGTAGAATGGTCTGAGGGATCTTTTGGCAGAATTCCACCTGTTCCATCATCTTTCATTGTAGAATGGTCTGAGGGATCTGTTGGCAGAATTCCACCTGTTCCATCATCTTTCATTGTAGAATGGTCTGAGGGATCTGTTGGCAGAATTCCACCTGTTCCATGGTCTGAGGGATCTGTTGGCAGAAGCTATCTCATAGTAAGTAAAAATTTCTAGATCAAAATTGATGTACTCGTGTGACTGCATGAGGTGTACATTTTCAAAACTGCAAACTGCACTTTAGCTCTCTTTTGAGGAATATGAAAAATAAGTGAGAACAAGAAAATCAGTCGGCTAAGAGTCTCCATTGACTACAGTTACCAGACAAGAGTTTCATGTTTTAAGTAGAAGCAGAAAGCTGGAGACATACCCACTTGATCATGGTCATTGTGATTCGCTTCTCCAATCGTTGAGTTCTGCATGTCCACATCAAAGTGGGGAAATGTGACTGCTACCTGCAGCAGATTATTGTGTGCTCAATATCCCAAATAACCAAATTAGAGCAATCACGAATTGAGAACAAACAAAAGAGGATGGTTCACCTTCTCCGTTCCACTATTCATATCAGCAGAAGCATCAGGTAAGTCCTCTCCTAATGTCATCAAATCCAAATTAAAGCTTTCATTGTCATTGTTGGGACTGAACTGGGACCGACCTGCATTTGAAACATTAGAATAGTATCCAGTAATGTGTTTGGATTGATGCACATTATCTACTATACCAGCATCTTCTTCAACCATTGGTGACTTGGACATTTCAGAAGTACTAAGGTCTTTCCTCATGTCAGCATCGTCAGAGTGAATTTCCAAAAAATTAGAGAGGGGAGAATTCTTCGTGGCTGCTACATCAATATTAGCAGCAGAAAATGGGTCAATGGAGTTATCCTTAAACATACGTCTCTTCAACAATATCAATGGGGCAAGAGGACTCTTTGTTGGGGGTGAAGGGACATTTTTTCTAGAAATGTCCCCGCTTTTCGAAGGTGATTTACTGTGAATCCTCTTAAAAACGTTCTGTATATCAGAAAGTGCCCGTCTATCCCGTGATGTCTCTCTCTGTGAAGCATTCAAGTCATTCCCCATAATATCTTGCATATCAGGGAGGCTCAAGTTCTCAATGCTAACAGGTTTAATCTGCAAGTGCTCTTGTAAAAGATTGACCGCGCCATCTCCATCAAAATCTTCACAATTTCTGGATAACAAATCATCCAAAAGTTCATCGATCTTGTTTTCTGCCATCTCAGAACCTATCATGGCGGATATTATCAGATCAGGTACCAAGAATGTAAAGCTGGAAAGAATAAATAAAGCCACCTTGAAATTTAACACTTAAACCCTCAGGTTGATAACCACCTCTACTTACCAGCTAATTCAGTTTCATCTGTCAACTCAATTGCTTCAGGTTGTGTAGTATAAACTGGTCCAGGGACAATGTCGTTTTGAGACGTTGATTGTGAAGATATGATGTCGTTTTGAGATGTCAATTGTGAAGATATGACAGACTGATCAAAAAGATTCTTGTAGGACTTCCTGTATATATAAGTCAGAATGACAATTTGGCTAATCATATGTTACAAAAAAGAAGAAAAAACTTCCTCTCTATCTTGCTGCTCAACCAAATAAAAGAGGAGAAAAAAGCAAAGACCATACCTCGAGGTCCCTGGTCGGCGGGGACGTGCATTTCTCACAGTATCATACTGATTTTGATCCATTGAAACTCCAGTCTGTCTGTGTATTTCCCTCTTGGCGTCTTATGACCAATCCCAAGATAAGAGTTAATCCACATAATTCATGAAATACAGAAAGACTATATGAAATGCAGGAGACGAAACATACTCTCAAACATCTCATAAGCCTCGAAAAATTCAACTGGATCTTCATATCTATCAATATCAAATTTTGGCTCCAAGGTCACCAATGGCTGGCTGTGAGATGAAGATTTACATGACTTAACAGAAGCTGACGGACAAAAGCTAAAGTTGATACTCTTTGAGACAGCTGATTCTCAACAAGTTTTACCTAGAATCAGGCTTCAGAGAAAACCGAGGTCGCTTGAGGCCCAAACCAGGCCTTCTTTTTCTAGTAACTTCATTTGCCATCACTGTGTTTGCTTCGTTCTCGTCTTCTGATGCTGCTTCACTTGGGATACTAGTGTTCAGGAGTTCTGAACTATTGCTGACGATAGCCTTGGCTTGATCTAGAAGTCTTTTGGGACTTCGTAACGCCTGCAATGGTGCAAGAAAAAACTCAAGATTTCCCATTAAAGTTCTCATAAAGACTGAAAAGAAAGGCAATTAGTGAAGGCCAGAGAGTCAATCTTCACAGCCAGTACTAGAATGGGATAAAATTTATCAAGTGGACCAAGAATTTAATTCTTCATACCCAAGTGTTGGATTTAACATGTATCAGAGTCATCATATGACATAAATGGTATACAAGAAGCCTAACATTTCATGGACAAATACATCCAATAAAGAAGAAACAGAGCAACAACGAAGAACCCTATCAAGAAAACAAAAGAACAATAATAAAGAACAGTTCCTAGAAATAAAAAAGGCTCTGAAGAGCTTTTCTTCCAATTGCACTTCCTCACCCACCAAAGAAGTAGTCCCATAATTACTTTAACCTCGAGCATAATAGAACAGACATGTCAAAATAAAGACAAAAAGATGGGTAACTCGTTTGTTGGTGGCAAATACTACTGATTCGATTAACTTCCTCCTGCAATAAGCATAAGGCTCGTAAGTAGCAGCGACCGCGTGATACTCAGGAACTCCTCTCACTATATTATCTTGTAAATTAAACCTCTAGATTAATTTTTTGGGTTAAAAAGGTGGAGTTGTGCCGACACACTGCCCAAGCATATCAGGGTCGATCCCTGGGTCCCCACTCCCTATCTTCACTCCGCATATCGCACAGCGTCCGGCGTAAAACGGCCTGTTCTCTAAGACAAATCGAGCTACGAGAACGGGAGAAAAGACAAGTTAACCTAAACGAAATGACGAAAGAAGAAGAAAAAGAACACGCAAAGGACAGGCAGAGAGCAAGAGCAAAGAAACGGCACGGAAGCCTAATTAAACGCGGACAGAGGGGCGCAGCAGGTGGGGAGAGAGAGAGAGAGAGAGAGAGAGAGTGAGAGAGAGAGGCGGTACGACAGATTTGAGGTGGTCGTGGAGCGAGTCGAGGTCGCGCTCGAGATCGTACGGCGCCGGGGCTCGCTTGAAGACGCCGAGCGTCCGGGGGAAGAGCGAGAGGACGGAGTACTCCGCGAGCGGATCCGACGGGTCCGGCCGCCAAGCTCCGCTCGCCATCTCCGGCGGCGGCGATGCGGAGGGGAGCGATCGATCGGAGCGGCGGCGGGCGGAGCAGATGGAAGGTTTCCCTGAGAGATGACGTTAGAGAGAGAGAGAGAGAGAGAGAGGGTCTCTGACTGATTTCGAAAGGTGAGAGGGATTGAGCGGGAGCGGAGCCCGAGTGGGAGAGAATTATTTGCTTTGCTTTGCCTGGACTCGTAAAAAAAAAACTTTCCTATTTTGTTGCCGAAGAATAAAAAGTATTATTTGAAATTTATAAAAAGATCGTGAAAAAAGTTATAAACTGATAATTTGTGAGTCGACTTTTTTTTTTAATGTAAATTTGGGGTGTCCAAAATTAAGAACAAAGTTTACTTAAGTGTTATGAGATTTAACAGAAAATAAAAAATAAAAAGTAGAAAGCAAAAAATCACTATGAACAAACTCCCACTGTGAAAGAAATTTCTAAAAAATATTACTCATTATGCATGTAAAGAAGTTATCTTCAAATACCTAAATAAGTTATAGACAACCTTAAAATTCTCATTTTTTTAATTTGAAAAATGTAAGTTTCTTATGGTTCAAGCTATTTTTAATATGAAAAAGTGACCCTAAACTTTGAGGTTTCAAACTCTATATAAAAGTAGGTGTTCCGTAGAGTTGCGAATATGTTTAGAAATTACTTTTACTTTTATTTTTTTTTGGTTAATATAAATCTTGCCACTTAGGTATTTTGACTTTTCTTTAAATTGAAAATCCTCAAAACTTTCATGTAATTTATATATTGACGTGTGGATTCACATATAATTTTTTAATGATAAGTTAACATTTATATATCGTTTTAAATAATTTTTGCAGAAGAGAAAAAATAAAATTTATTTTTGTGTAAGTCTAGAAAGAAGGCCCAGCAGAGAAGTGACAAGTAGTCTTTTTTTTTTTTTTTATGCTAGAGAGTGAAGTTAGGCATAATCAGTAGTCTATATATATATATATGAAAATTGAATACTAATGAGATCTAAAAAGGTTTTAAATTCAAATTTAAATGTCCTATACAAAAGATTTACGAGATCATGTTCTACTTATCCCGAGGATTTCAAATTGCAAACCTTATTCATTCGAAAAATGCTAATTATTGATGTCAAATTCAAAAACTTATGAAAAAAAATCATGTGTCTCAATAATTATATGGACGTAATAGACTTTAAAGTGAGTTGATTCGCGACTTGAACAAAGAACCAATTCCAAGACCTTTGATTTCCAAAAAATTGGACTTAGTGACTTATATAAATAGATTTTAGAACCGCCCAATCGGATTCTCGAATTTATCAGAAAATCGACACAATTTATGTTTTGAGTAAAAAATTAAATCAATGCAAAAGTTGTGCTAATTTACCATAAAAATTAGCCAAAAATTACAAAAAATTTCATGCTATATTTATTGAGATATATTTATTCCAAATTTTTAATTTAAGATTTTTTTAGTGGCTTTTTCCTTCCCCTTAAAAATGTTTATTGGTAGAAGGTTATTTTCTTATCAAACTTCGTATGAGTTATAATACTTTTTTTTTTAACTCAAGAAAAGCAGAGGCAGGGAACATGCGGAAGGAGGACGCTGCTTGCTTGCTGCTCTAGAAGAGAGGGTGGGAAAATTTTCAGCGCTTGTTCTCAGGAGAGGCGAAGAGGTGCTTTGATCTTTCTTCTCCCCTACCTACTCGCTGAATTTTCATTATTGCAGTTCTTCTCGTTATGTTCTGCTGAGAATTAGCTTCCCACTGATTCCAAATGTTCATGGAGTGATGGCGTGAGCTCGGAGTTCCCGCATGAAATCGAAAACCTGGTCGTGGTGCGGAGGAGTCACGGCCTCGGCATTTTTTGTCGAATAATTTTATTAGCGCCTTTTCGTTGCGATGATTGCGTCGATTCGGTCGTTGCATTTATTTAGCTTTTTGATTGGCTTGATTTCGCCCCTAATAGCCCTGGAGAATGTGTTATAATGATTTTCGCCGAGAGCTTCAGTGGATGCGTCGTCTGGGGTATGCCCAATTTCGTGGTATTGGAGCCGAGCTCCCTCTATTTGATTTTTCAACGAGCTGTTCTTTGATATGAGGCGTGATGCAATTTATGCTACCATCGGCGAAACAAGAGTTGCGGTCGCGAGTGGAATCTGTGGATGTTTTGTGGTTTCACTTGGTAGAGTTGCTCAGTAAGAGCTGGGGCTGTGTTAATTCTTGTTCTAGTCCGTGTTTCCTCGATATGCAGTGTGCATCAAAGTTGTCGCATTTCATTGTTGCTGATATCGGTGAGCCTTGCCGTATATTTAAATTTCATGATTGTAGCTTCCCATGTGCTGCGCATCAATGGTTGTTGCCCAGCCATGTCAATACTTTGTGCAGCCTGTGATCGATAGGATCCTTGCTAATTGCAGGATTATCTACAGGCCCAATACAAAAATGAGTCCGAGTGACGACGGAAACAAGACTGCAAAACGAAATCTTCCTTCCTGGATGAATTCCAAACACAAAGGGAGTTCCAGGAATGGCAAGAAAGCAGCTGGTTCTGGTGAAGATGAAGACACCGGAGAAAATGAGAGGCCTGAACAAGCCAAAGGGCTTGATGGAGGACTCGAGAGCAGCACACTGGCCAAGAAATCTGAGACCAGCGGGAAACCTTCTTCATCGACCTTGGATACCTTGCCATTTTCCAAACTTCTGGTACTAATGTTTTCTACAATCAAATATATCCTCTGCAAGGTCTTTACTGATTTGCATCTCAAAGTGGGCTCAGGTTGCAAATTATTCATACAGGAGGGCGTGGTTTTTGTCTTGTCGGGTTTTGTCAATCCAGAGCGCAGTACCTTGCGATCCCAGGCCCTTGAAATGGGAGCAGAATATCAGCCTGACTGGAACTCTGATTGCACACTACTAGTTTGTGCTTTTCCAAATACTCCAAAGTTTCGACAAGTCGAGGCAGACAATGGAACAATTGTTGCAAAGGTGCCAACATCCTTACCTGCTGCAAGTTTTTAATTGGTTAAAATGACCTTGTGGTAAGCAGGTATTTTGAATGGGAAGTATCTTCTTTTACATGAATGAGTCACCTAAACGTCCTGCTTTGGTCTAGACTTCTCGTTACTCTGGAAAGGTGGAGTGAGATTATCATATTAGTCGACGTGTCTTCTAGGCTATTCGCTTCTTTCTTGATGTAGATGCTTTCTCCTGACTACATGGACAGATTATTGTTTGATATACTAGCAGGCCATTATAAGATTGTCTTGGTAATGGGCATTTACATCACTAATTAGAAGAGGCATTTTTAGGAGTTTTCAATATCGTGCATTGATAAATGCTCTTTTCTTATACCCTAGTTAAGTAATTTCATGACGTATTTGATTTCATTTTCTGATTACCTGCTTGACTGGGTGACCTGTTTAGCATCCCGTGTTGCCACTTTCCATAAGTGACCTTCCTCTGACTGTCCAGCCCCAGGATTGCCATTGCTCAGTGAGGATGTGGGAGGATGGGGACAAACTGAAAGAGCTGCTCGATTGCTTGATGACCAATCAAATTGGACCTAACTGTTTGTGGAATAAAGGGCTCTTCCCTTACTAGGTGCGGGGCTTATTCAATGAGGGATAGACTTTAGAAAAGTGGTTTAGGCAGCTGGGATAGCAAAAGAATGAAAATCCCTGTCAGTTATTTATATCTGAATAGTAAAATTTTTACTTCCTTTTCTCCTTCAAAGTGAAAGAAAGACTTGCTTCAACTCAAGAAGGAACTTGCTTCAACTCAAGAAGGAATGTCCCATGATTCTGTT
Source organism: Corymbia calophylla (assembly GCA_014182845.1). Classification (NCBI taxonomy): domain Eukaryota; kingdom Viridiplantae; phylum Streptophyta; class Magnoliopsida; order Myrtales; family Myrtaceae; genus Corymbia; species Corymbia calophylla. Next base: position 24,577,058 of record CM024698.1, on the reverse strand, counting down.
AATCTTTTGCAGCAGATATAATGATAAGAAAGTATTGGTAGACTCATTTGTGAAGTATCAATTAATTGCTTGTGCTTTCAAGTTGAAAATAGTTCAATCATGCTGATGCTGGCTAGCCTGGTTTGTCTAGGCAGGCAAATCTGGAGGATTAGTGGTACAGGGAAATCACGATTTGATAAATATATTCGTGTCTTGCTTCATGGGCTGGATAGACTGACTGGGTGGGCTACATAAATGTCTTACTTGTGAGCAGTGTCGTGTGGACGGCATCTTTTTCTCCCTTCTTATTATCAGTTGTTGAGAATGTTTTGCATACTCTATTTTCCTAAAATAGTGGTAAAACTAATAATGTGCTATAGTGAGACTGCATTTTGCTCGAGCCCATCATTTCTTCTTAGTTTGCCATACTTTTATCACTTGCTTCACTTGTGTTGTAAGTATGAGATCATCAGTTTAAAACAGCATTGGTTTGATCATTTGCTTGTGTACATTAGGAGTGGATAACGGAGTGCTACACCCAGAGAAAACTAGTTGACATTGAAAGTTATCTAATGCATGCTGGAAAACCATGGAGGAGGAGGAGTATTTCAGATAAATCAGGCAAAGGTATTCTAACTTGGTAAATGCTCCTTTGGGATCAATGGATCTATATGTGATGCCCTTGTATCTATTCCTCTTGGAATGCTGGTAGTACCCATAGATTAGAAGTTTTCAATTCTATTGTGAGAAGGGTCTAGGACCGTCATCTGATGCTGCAATTTGTGGGAAAACCAAGTCTCTGTATCTCTCTGCAATTTTTACTGCAAGACTGGAAAATGTATAATGCATGAAGGATTTGGGAGCACAATAGATGGTTCCGGGTGGGGTTCATGTTATGATGGACTTCATTTTGGAATGGCATGACAAATAAATTATGTGATTGGTAGCTTAAACTTTTGACGACCTCTGTAAATTTGATGCTTCAAAAGCCTTCTTTCAGATTCAGAGAACTCACCAGGTAGAGGTTATCATAAGCATGTTGAGAAAAGATCACAGTCCAGACAGTCAACTGCTGCATCCTCAAAGGTTTATCCAATGCTTATCATTTGAAGATGTTCAAATTCTTAAATTTTTGTCTGCACTGATTGGACCATATATTTGCTGATGATATCTCTATGCATGTCCTTAATTGTATGAAGATTCTGGACGTTCATGCAGTTATCTTCAATCTGCCTTTTTACAGTTCTTACTGTTCTGTTGTCCTCTTGAGCAGAAGGCAAATTCTAATGTTACTGAGGACTTATTGATTCCTTCAAAAGTGAAGAGCTGGGCCATTATTGATCTGGACAGAACGACCACGTGGCTGGAAAGTCAAGAAGAAAAGGTTGGTGGCCTTAAGTTCGGTAAATTGTCATGTTTGATGAGTATGTTGTGTAATCTACCAAACTTTGCTCTGGCCAAAAGCAGAAAGAAAACAAAGCTGGGTTTGCTGCTTGTTCCTTGATATATGCTTTTGATGGGCAAACTTTCTATATCTATCCTTCTTGAAGGACTATCATGTGGGCTCTCTCTCACCACCCAACCCCCCCAAAACCCCCTTCCGCCCTTCTCTCTCAACGGGAGATCACCATCGTCTTTGATTGCTCTAGCTTTCTACTTTTCCTTGTTATTTGTTTTGCCACCCATCTTTTATCATTAGATTTGAGTTTACAATAGATCCCAATATTCTTCATAAATATCTGCTTTTGGTGGGATCGAGGTTTCCACTAAGAAAGGATCCATGAATGTACTGGAAAAGTATTCAGAAGCAGAAGAAAAAAGAAGTAGCAGAGTTGACAGTTCCTTTATCTCATTATTTTTGTATCCTTCGTTGCAGATATTACTTAAACCATGAGCTCAAATCTGTGTATCTTGGTGCCTGTTGTTTCATTTGGCAAAGTTTTGTTTTCTACCGCATGGCTATAATTGTCTTGGGCAGTTTTATTCTATATTTAGTGCTAGTGTTTAGCATCTGCTTTGACCTTGCAGCCTCCAGCAGATGAGATAAAGAAAATAGCCGCTGAAGGGATAATAACTTGCTTACAAGATGCAATTGATGCCCTTGAGCAAAATCAGGTATAGTATCCTCACATTAACTAGTGTGTTTGCAAATGATATTTTAGTACCCTCACATAAACTGGTGTATATATCTATGCATGAGCGCGCTGTGTGAAATTCAACCGCAAAGTAGCATCCTAGGTATGTTTTAGTTGGTGTATCCATGTGTATTGATGAATAGGAAAAACAATAATTTTAATATGAAGTGAGGGAACCAGCTCGAACTTTGAGTTGTCTGTTGTGATCGGCATAAGCCTGATATCCAAATCACATTTGTGTCCTGGCCTGGGATATTCGAGCTTTCAGTTTGGATGATGCAAACATGACTCGATGCAGGATGTCCAACGAATTAGTGAACAATGGAACATTGTACCTCGTGTGGTGGAGGAGCTAATTAAGCTTGAGGGCTCTGGAAATACTGCTACTTCGATCTCAAATGCAGATCTCCGCAGAAAGGCCGTGGATTCTAAGAAAATTTATGAAGCAGAATATAGTCATTTGGATGATGCTTCAATGAAGCGAAAGAAGCCTAGCACTGATGATCGGAAATCCAAAGGGAAAAAGGCAGCCATCTCTGCTGAAGCAGCGGCTGGATACGACAGTGACGAGACCATCGAAATGACTGAACAGGAAATAGAACTCGCATACAACACCGTGGCTGCTAAAGTTCCAGAATTTTGAGTGTTAACTGGATCTGGTCTGTCTTAGTAGTGTAAATTTTGCAACCAATATCTAACTACGTCAGTACTTTGTGGCAAGTTTTGCCTTATTCTCGGTTCACTAGCATGTCTCCCTTCTACTCCAATGGTAAATTTCTGTTGAAGGTGTTCTCAGTTTCGACAAGTAGAGTGTCGTAGAGCATATGGACTTTAGAAGTCTCTGTACAGGCTGAACGGACCAGATCCTATTGCCTCTATTGTTAGCTTCAACCTTATTGAAGATGGTCTATATAGATCAGAGCCATGGACGTACGAACCACGCCTCAGGTTGACCTGTTAGGTGACTTGCCTTGTAGAAATTCCCTGAAGATGTCTCGGAGTTCGCCTGGCGGCACCAGCACGGGCACCGGCACCGGCAGGGAAGGGGCACGGGCACGGTTATTGGATGGCACAGATTGACAGACCCATCTTTCCTTTGTTTGAAACAACGATGTCATTCAACCGTTCATTCGTAGGATAGACTACTACTCCTTTGCTGGAACTTAAACTTGGCGTCACATTCTGCCTATGGAAGGAAATGAAGGGGTGAAATAAGGAATAGTGTAACATTAGTTTATATCAGTTATGTTTATATCAGTTATTTGAGTTTTTCTTTTTTTAGGGTGGATGGTTTTGGTCAAAAATTGGCGTCATGCGATGCGAAGATTCAACTGTGGTCAGCCGTCAGCGCAGACGTGGTTTTAAGCATGAAAATAAATTTAAGAAGACTGTACCGGGGAAAATCTTATTTATTTATTTATTTATTTTATTATTTTCTGGGGAATCCCATGATCGAATATTTTCCTAAAAGTCTCGTGGTATAATGTGGAATCAAATTCGGATCTTAATTTCACGGCTTGAAAGCCTTTTTGGTGGAACTTTGGTCCAAGTCATTTTCATTGCATATGAAGTGGAACTTCTTGCTCCAAAGTGAAAAAAATGGAAAAAGCACGCGCGATTAACCATCCAACCACGCGCATTCCCGCATTAGATAGGTGAATTTGTACCTATATTATTATCGAACATTTATGCTCAAACAGTAAATCGTCCTTACGATGGAAAAAAATTATTTAACGGTATCAAAGTGTTACGCCATTGAAAACATGGCAGAATTTGTCTAGTCAGATCTAATCACGACTTGACAAGTGATAAATGTAATATAATTAAATAAATGGTTAAAATCATGTAAAATCTTATATTTATATATTTATGATAATTTATTAAAAATTGATTATTTGACTATAAAAAATCTTAAATTGAAATATTTATAACAAATTAATTTGAAGTAAATTTATCTATGGGGCAGTTTGGAGTTTTTTCGTAATATTAATCTTTAGATAAAACGCTCTAAAAATCTGACCATCTCCAAACTATAAATGCACCGCAACATTTATGAAAAGAAAGGAAGGAAAAAGAAGAAGATGGAAATGCTGTTTAATTTTGGTGTTTACTTTGCTAAAAAGGAAAAAAAAACTATTTTAAAATCACGATTATAAATGTAAAACACCGGTTTAATTACCTTGGCTTCCCACACGACCGCACGCGTGAAGGGAGAAAGAGAGAGAGAGAAAACTCCGAAAACCCTCCCCGCGATTCAACCCCCACCCTCAAGAAGCTCGGTCGCTCGCTCTCGTTGTCGCTGCACTTCACAGACTTCTCTTCTTCCTCGCAGTAGGGTTGCAGCAGATAAACGCCACCACTCCCCCCATCCCCCCTTCCTCTCTCTCTCTCTCTCTCTCTCTCCCTCTCTCCCTCTCTCGCTCTGCGTTGCTCTCTCGCTCTGCGTTGCTCTCTGTGTGACTAGCAATGGGCGCGTCTCTGCCTCAGAAGGAGGCCAACCTCTTCAAGCTCATCGTCGTAAGCCTTCGATCCTTCCCTCCTCGATTCCCCCCTTCTCCGTTTTCCCATCGGGGGACGGTCGTCTCTTCGCCGCGAGATGATTGGAGTGCAGTGAATTGCGTCTCCTCCGCCGCCGCTTTGCCCAGTTCTTAAACCCTAGGGTTCGGTTTAGCCGGTCCCCGCCTCTCCCCTCGGTGCTTCTGAGTAAGGGACGGGCGGAGCTGGCTGAGCCCTTCGTCCGATCGGATTGCTCGCCCGATTGGCCGAAAGCTGAGTTTTTTTTTTTTTTTTGGGCTCGCTCGGACCCCCTTAGGTGGAGGAAGTTGACAATTTGCAAAAGTGCTGGAGTTTGTGTGTCAGTGACTCCTCTGATTTGCTTTTGACTAATGGGGATGTTGGGTTAAGGTCTCGAGTTGCTGTCGTTGCTTACCCGAAAATTTTTGGACGAGGCGGTCTTGTGATGGACTGTATCGTTTAGTAGTCATTCATTTCGTATTTTGGAATATAATGAAATGGAGCCACTTCGAGGTTCCCTATGAAATGAGGCGTTTTAACGTGATTGGAAGATCATCAGCCGTCAGGTTTTTGTAAACAAAGTCGGCTGCTGTTTTATTCTATGCATTTGAAGGGCTGATGATTTTTTTTTGCAAGGCTAAATTAAATTTCGATGGGCGAGATTTGCAATGCTGCTGGTTGGGAGTACTCAGTGTCTTACTTTTCTTGCTCGAAGCATTGATCTTGTATCATCGCTGCTCCATGAACAGTTACATAACTTAGAAAAGCATATTGTAGTTTCTGATTGGGTCAAAACAATCTGCCACTTCCAAGTTTTCTGAAGTGCTTACTCCATCCAGCAAGTTTACGATTGGTTAAACTAGTGATAAATTTTTATTAGAATGTAGTGATATCAAGCTCTGTATCTAGGCAATCTATTGTTTGGTGCAGATGCATCTTACCTGCACTATAATATTGGCTCCATTCTTAATGGTGCTATTTTTCTTGTGTTATCAGATAGACCCTAGAGGTGAACGAATTTCTCATTGTTCACCCGCATGCCTTCGTCTCTTTTAAATAGATGTGACTACCCAAAATTTTGTGTGTGTTGCAGAAATCGTATGAAACTAAACAGTATAAGAAGGGATTGAAGGCAGCAGATTCCATCTTGAAGAAGTTTCCAGAACATGGAGGTAAATTCACTCAATTTGGTGTTTGGATATGCAATACTCTTCTGTCTTGCCGTCATACAAGAATCTTGCAAATGGAGGAGAGACGTTGCTTTTTGCATATTGAGATGGTTCTGTTTGTGTAATTTGGGAACCTCTTGGTTTATGTTTGGTAAACAATTACAAATTGTGTATTTAAAATTAAACTGAATTGTGGGAGAATGCTAGTGATTAGGCTAAAAGTTGGCAAAGCGGACTTTTGTTCTATTGATAGCTTGAGAAGCTTAATGAATTTTATTGTACTGATTATGTAAGCTCTATGGGCTGTTTGATTAAATACTTGAGGAGTCTTCATGGTAAAATATCTTGTTGAAATCTGATCATGAACCTGCCTAATGTGAAAAGGAGCGGAAACTAATCCCAGGTGGCTAAATTGAGGGAGCTGCTGATATTTATGTTATTGCTTTTCAAATTCTGATTGAAGTCATAAGAGTGAGTTTAGTAGATCATCCAGGTAATTCAAACTGATTGAAAAGATGGTCAATATGCCTTCGATCTCTTTAACCTGCGGGTTTTTACTCTTTTCAACTTAGGTATTTTAACTTGATGAAACTTGGAAGTTTCATTTATCTGTTGGGTATATCAATGCCATATGGTCTGTAAGTTTACTCCTAAAGACTGAAAGGCAACTCTTTGAGTGGAAGATGAGGAAAGGGAGGAACGGAAAGAAAAGTCGCGATTAATAATTGAAAAGTGATGCATCAATCACCATAAGTGTTCTAATTCTTCCTGCTGTAATTTTCTGCACAATCTGTTTTACTACTTCAAGGAATTCGCTTGGAATGTTCTATCTTGACCTTAATCTGAGTTGTGATCTGCCTTGATGATTTGAGTACCCGTCCTTGTCAACAGAAACCTTATCAATGAAGGGCTTAACCTTAAACTGCATGGATCGTAAAAGCGAAGCATATGAACTTGTACGACAAGGTCTAAAGGTTTGGATTTTTTCCTCACACTTGTGTGTTATGTATTATATTGGGGGGTGACAACCCTTTTTACAAAGTGTCCTGTTGATGCAGAATGACCTGAAAAGCCATGTCTGTTGGCATGTGTATGGTCTCCTATACCGTTCAGACAGAGAATACAGGGAAGCAATCAAATGCTATCGAAATGCATTGAGAATAGATCCAGACAATATCGAGATATTGCGTGACCTCTCACTCTTACAGGTATGTTCATGTGTTGATACTATGTGGGACAGACTGTAAGTGAAGTCTTTGGCTTGGTATTTCCGACACTGTACTAGCATTTATTGTTAAAACTTGATGCCACTGCTTGAGACTTCAAATCTTCTTTGATAGAATTTGACGTACAGAGTTTTAGGGCTCATGGTGTTCTGCTTCAATGCCTGCCATCTGATGGCAGTTCCTTGTTTATTTTTTTCAACTAATTGGTTTTTGATCGATCCATATAGATGCTTTGATTTCAGTAGAACTGATTATTCTGTCCACTTGATATCTATATCTAATCATTCTGTTTTTGTTTTTAGATGATATAAACCTCACTTAGATACAATTCATGCTATTTGCTGGCAATTTTAGGAATTGCTGCCCCAGGCATATTCTCAAACATGGATTAATACAGTTACGATATCTTAGTTCTATAAGCATGGTGGGCCTTGAAATGTCGGGGAGGATTTACTCTTGTCTAAATTTATCTTCGGAAGGCATATGTATTTGGTTGTGAAATCTTCACGAGTGAATACTGTCTTTGCTTAAAGGGCAGACAATGTTATTGTAGCCAGTGCTACAGATTTGGTGCTTAAAGGGCAGGCAATGTTATTGTAGCTAGTGCCATAGCTTTGGTGCTTGTGTGTTTTGATGTGTTGTTGTGGCTAAAATTGGTGTTTAGCTTCAATCTATTGTATTGATTAACAAAGAGGCTGCTGTATTTAGGATCTCTTTATTTTTATGTTTTTACGGTGAAAATAAATGTCTTAAGTGTTTTACATATATAAAGATGATCAGAATTATAGAGACCTTTAAATATGAAAATTGGAACAGCAAAAGCTGCAAAAGCTTCATTGCACTGTCTTGCATAGCAATAATGAAGTGTATTGTTTCAGTCTTCACTTACTTCTGCTTTTGAAAGTATGCAAGATGCTCCATTAGAGTTGCTGCAATTTTTTGACAGCAGAAGCAGCTCTTACATGGCGTTGCTGATCATTTTCTTGTAGCTATAATGTTTGAAATTGTTTTTGAGATGTTATTTGCTCATCCATCCTCATTTGTGTTGGTTTTCTAGTTTTCCAAGATATTAGGCTGCTGCTTTTATCACTACCCACTGTATGACCTCATCTTCTCTTCTCTCTCATCTCTGCTCATTGGAGATCACCATTTTATTTTACAGGCACAAATGCGTGATTTGACAGGCTTTGTTGAAACCAGGCAGCAGCTACTGACTCTGAAACCCAATCATCGGATGAATTGGATAGGCTTTGCAGTTTCTCAACATTTAAACTCAAAGTATGCTTTGTCTGAAGATCTTCACAATAGAAAGCGCTTAATTATAGTGAACTTTTATATGAGATGTAAATTGGCTTATTGTCAGTCAGGCCTAAAGTTCCCCTTCCATCTGCATGCTTCATATATTATTCATACTAATTTGGACTGGCTGAAAAAAAGTGAGCTTGTGTTATCCCCAATGTAATTAAGTTGTCATGGCTTTTAAGATTATGAAGCGGGAAAAGATTTGTTGTGAACAGTAAACTAATGCCCTGCATGTTCTGGATTTCTTTCTTTTATCAAGAAGCTTATTGCTTTCCACAGCTATTGATGGTCACAGATTACCATGAGCTGATGGGTTGATGATATTGAGCCCCTCATCCCTTTTTTTTTTTTTTTTTTTTTTTTTTTAAATATTCTTTTTTTAACTCTTCTGCTGGGTTAAACTCTTATGATTCTGCTCTTTTCTTTGATTTGCACCTTTGTGGGTTTTTAACAGGCTTATTCTTCACCTTATAAATTTCATTAGCATCTCAGGACATTTTATCTCTCTTTATTGGTGAGAGTATTTTGGGTGGGAGAGCATCTTAATCTGCTTGACTCTACAAATTAAGTAGTCATATAGTGTGTTTTCTTGGTGTAGCAGGTTGAGCCTCTCTGCTCTTGTAGATGATATGTGAAAAGTTCCAGTTGAGCTCTTTATGACTTTATGCTTAGTTGGATCTCCCACATTTTGTGTTAGTGTCATTGCATTAAATGGAGAGATGCAATTCTGTCTGTATGTGTGCCGGTAGACATACCAAAATTACCATACTGCAGTTGCAATTGAAATTCTTTTGCTGTTTCGGGCCATTAGGTGTCACTCCGAGCACCAATATTATGGCATAGTTTTCTCCTTTCTAAGCTTTATTTTGCATTAAACATTTTGTTTGGTTTTGCTAGCCCTTCAAAGGCAATTGATATTTTGGAAGCATATGAAGGGACACTGGAAGATGATTATCCTCCTGAAAATGAGCGGTGTGAACATGGGGAAATGCTATTATACAAGGTTTAGCACGCGTGCTGTACCCACTTGAATTCATTTTGATTGCTTTTCTTTTGATTCTGATGTCTTGATTCTTGACTCTAGTAGAGGAAGTAACTCATTACTATATACAAGTCAATGCTCATCAGTATTTATGTTGCTCGAGTCATCTGTAGACCTTAGTCATACACAATGTTACCTGGAACATAATTCGGTTATGGTATGTTTTGCGAATTCTGATTCACGAATTCACTAGTTTCCTTGGTTCACAGAACACAGGTGTAGGCTTAGATAATTAGCTATTTGGAAATGCAGTCTGGAAAAGGCGGATCACTTTAATGTTTGCACATATACCCTCTAAAATATTTTAATACCGTTTCTTTTATACAATTACATACTAAGTATGAATTGGTTGGAGTAATGTTCATGCAGACTCTACTTCTATTTGGACCTTTTCTTTCTAATTAGATTAACCCATGTGTTACCATTGGATTTTAGACAATGGCTTGGGCTAGATAAGTTCGTCCTTTGGGCCCTTCTGAAGTTAAAATATTGAGGAAACCATGCCCTTCTTCATTGTTGATGATATGTTCAATAAATATTGAAAAAGGATGAAGTCAAATCTAAAAGTTTTGCACATTGCTTGAGGTTTGGAAAGGTAGAGTTATCTATTTCTCTTGACTCCTCCTCCTCCTCTTCTTCTTCTTCAGCTCAAGATCAGTCAGCATATTCCATCTTTCTGATATAATATTTCTTCCAGATTTCAAAATTTTTAAACATATGATGGGATTGCCTAAAATTGCGGTATACCAGATCGCTGTTTGGAGGGGGCAGTAGTGATCCTGGTAACACTGGTTACACATTTTTCCTTTGAAGGATGTGATTAACTATGCAAATATGAAGACAACTGAGAATTAGTTTGGCACTAACTCCTTCTGCACATGTTGTGTCTTTATCTCTGCTAACCAAGTCTTTTGTAGATGTTAACTACACTTAATCATAGTTACAGTTTTGTAAATTTGGAGAGAAGCTGCACTTTGTGCTTAAGTATGCAAATGAGCAACTTTTGTCGATAGTTGATTCACTGGCATCTAGTTACGTGTTACATTCCTAAGACGTACCGGTAATGCAACTTGATTTGGCTATTTCTCCCTAGTCTGTTAAATTTGTGCTTGTATTTTGTCTGCTATGTTGTGCAGATTTCTTTGATGGAAGAATGTGGATATCTCGAGAGAGCACTTGAGGAATTGTACAAGAAGGAGCAAAAAATTGTAAGAATCAACTTCTCAATTCATTGGTTTGCTACATTATTAAACTAAGCCCGGTCACCTTGGTTGCTTATTAATTTGTTAATTGGGTATCTAGCTTGACAGAATTGCATGTAGAGAGCAAGAAGTTTCTCTCTTGGTGAAGCTTGATCACCTTGAAGAAGGTGGTAAATTGTACAGGCTGTTGCTTTCGATGAATCCAGATAATTACAGGTGATTTTTTTGTTCTCTCTGTGGATTTGGCAAAGTGGAAGAATTTTTCTGTCTGATAAAAATAGATGATGATGTCAGGTTTTGTCTATAATAAGCTGAATTATAGCTTGTGTCCTGCATTTTCACATTTGATGTACTTGTGTTTTGTCATCTATTCTTTGACTAGATGTTGGTGAAACTAAAGATCAGTAATCTGCGATGACTAGAGACTTTTTACTTCAATGTGCTCTAGCAGGAAAATAAATTCCATGTGCATTCACTTGCATTTATACAGGCGAATACTTCACTTCAAGTGCTAACTTCACTCTCTCTTTTGGCTGTCAGCTATTATGAGGGTCTACAGAAATGTGCTGGGTTATATCGAGCAGATGGACAGTACTCTTCTGATGAAATTGTTCAGTTGATCTCCCTGTATGGATCCATTGCAGAGCAATTTGCTTGGTCTTCTGCTGTTAAGGTAAAAGCATTATGTTACTATATGTTTTCTAAACAATTTACTCAGTTTTTAGATCCAGTAACCTTTACCAAGCTGCATCATATTTGGCAGTGGAGTGAGTCTTCCTGGCATTATTGCTGCAAATTGTTGGGTGACAAAATTATCACCTTACATTGTGGCAGTCTACTTCTGAAATCTTTGGCAAAAGTTTGCTTTTTAATGAAAAATACCTGTTGGAGAGTAAAAGTTTAGTAGGAGATTCTTTGTTGGGTTACTTAGCTCGAGAGAATATATTGCATGCCTAAAGTCTACTTTAGCTGAAGCAGAAAATGCTAGTCTGTCAATGGTCAATGGTGGTAAAAAATTTTCAAATACGTTTAGTCTTAATCACTGGTATTTAAGTATGACGTGGGAATAATACGTTACACAACCAAAATGAAAAGATGAATTTATGTTTTTGTCGGAAAAGAGAGGTCCTGAATTGTGATATTCTTTCCAGTTAAACGGTATCTATGTACCCTTGAACAACATTGTTTATTCATGGATAAAAATCAGTTAGTATTAACCAAAGCATGTGTCTTCTCAGGGTGAGTGTTGGCTTTTCTCAGTTTTCAAGCAGGTGTTCTTCCACTTTGTATTCCGTCGTCTCGTGTGATTTGTGTCAGCGACAGATTGACATCATGCTGGTTTTGATTACCAGCCTGTAGATTTCAAAGGGAATTGTGTAGAATCTTGCATGAGCTTCTGACAGTTGGCTTTATGCTTTTTTTGACAGAACAAGATCAGTCCCTTCCTCTTTTCTTCCACCGACAAAATTAGTAGTTTCTTTTATTCTCCCCTTCATTCGTTCTCTATGGTTATTTTTTTGGTTCCTATTTATGTGACTTTCCCCATTTTAAATTTATTCTAGCCATTTTTAAATGCTGTTTTTTCCGTTAGTATCCATTATAAGCAGAAGTACATTTTTTTTTATCACATTGTAAATCTGTTCTCTATTTCCTTTCAGAGGATACCTCTTGATTTTCTACAAGGTGACGAGTTGCGGGAAGCTGCGATTAACTACATAAAGCCTCTCTTGACTAAGGTTATATGATTCTTTAACATGGGATAATGATGGTTAAACTTATTGTGACAGTTTTTTTGAATGTTTTGTTTGATTTGCAGGGTGTTCCTTCATTATTTTCTGATCTCTCCCCATTGTATGATCACCCTGGAAAGGTTAGTCTATGACAAGGATCAAATGTTAAAACAATTTCACAACCTCTTACTGAAGTGGTTCTTTGATGTGCATCTGTGAGAACTTTTATGGTTGTTGGGTATCATTTTCTTGGTTGGTGCTCTCTTGCAGGCAGACATTTTGGAGCAATTATTTCTTGAGTTGGAGCATTCTATTGAGACCACCAAGGGATATCCAGGAAGGTAATTACACCTGACTGGCTCATTGTCTCAATTAGAAAGTATAATTATAAATTCACTGAAATTTTTGTGTGGCAGATGCTGAATACATGAAAATACTAGAAAACACGCTTTTGGTGGTAAATCCACAAATTAACACCTTTGTATGGTGGAACTATCCTAGCTTCTTGCCAGGATCCTTTTAATTCCTAGGGGGCCCTTTCTAAATTAATAACTCGATCAAGCTTTGTATTTGTACATTGCACTTAAGTTGTATACTTGTGGTGGGTCAATGGTCTTGCTAGTTTTTTCTGGTCTGCTAGCCATGCAATACGCTTTCATGGTTTGTACTGCCGGAAATCCTTTAATGTTTCTGGGGTGGGTTGGCTAGGATGTGGTCCACATATGCTGCAACATATTGCATGATAAGTGTAACTTATACAGAAAACTGTGATGCTGATTATGTCATTGTATTGAGTATTCTGTTTGGTTCCTCACAATTGTTGGTGCAGGGAAGAGAAAGAGCTGCCTTCAACTCGATCAAGCTTTGTATTTGTACATTGCACTTAAGTTGTTTACTTGTGGTGGGTCAATGTCTTGCTAGTTTTTTCTGGTCTGCTAGCCATGCAATACGCTTTCATGTTTTGTACTGCCGGAAATCCTTTAATGTTTCTGGGGTGGGTTGGCTAGGATGTGGTCCACATATGCTGCAACATATTGCATGATAAGCGTAACTTATACAGAAAACTGTGATGCTGATTATGTCATTGTATTGAGTATTCTGTTTGGTTCCTCACAATTGTTGGTGCAGGGAAGAGAAAGAGCCGCCTTCAACTCTTATGTGGACTTTGTTTCTTCTGGCACAGGTGGGCTCTTCTCTAGTTGGCTTCCCTTGTTTCATTAGGTGGCTCTCTGCAGTGTTCTATTTTACTTTTCCTCCCTGAGATTTCTTACAGACTGTGTATTGATGCAGCATTATGATAGAAGGGGCCAGTTTGATGTTGCTCTGTCAAAAATTGATGAGGCTATTAAACATACTCCAACTGTAATTGATCTGTACCTGGTCAAGGTCTGTATGCTTCATTGATGATGCACACTTAACGACATTCTGGGCTTATCTCATTCTTTTTACTGTTTTAAGTTATTTTGGATTTTCAACTTGTTTGTATTTTTGTGTAATCTACAGAGTAGAATATTGAAGCATGCTGGCGATTTGGCAGCTGCAGCTGCTTTGGCAGATGAAGCTAGGTGCATGGATCTTGCTGATCGCTACATCAACAGTGAATGTGTCAAGCGTATGCTGCAAGCTGACCAGGTTTTTAAGTTGTTACTTCATCCTGTGGTATATTCCGGTAATCTTTTTATCTGCTATGTGTCTGTCGGGTGAAGAAAAGATTCCTTTTGAAGGTGAGTTTGGCGGAAAAAACTGCTGTCTTGTTCACAAAAGATGGTGATCAGCACAATAACCTTCATGATATGCAGTGCATGTGGTAAGTTTCATAAAATACGGGACAGGTTCTGCAATTTGCTGTAAATATTGTTGCGGATGCTAACGGATGTATATTTTGGAGGTATGAACTTGCTTCTGGTGAAAGTTACTTCCGTCAAGGTGATCTCGGACGAGCTTTGAAGAAATTTTTGGCTGTGGAGAAGCACTATGCGGATATCACAGAAGACCAATTTGATTTCCATTCATATTGCCTAAGAAAAATGACTCTTCGTACATATGTGGAAATGTTGAAATTTCAAGACCGTTTGCATTCATATCCATATTTCCATAAAGCAGCAGCTGGAGCTATCAGGTGAAACGTCTATTCGCGCATCTTCTAAAATGAGGATCTTTTTGTCTTTCTTGTTCTTTGGGTTTCTGTTGCAACTTGTGTCAGGCAATCTGTTGCTCTAAGAAACTGCACCAGTAGGTTTTTTTGCAGTCCGACTCTGTAGAATTTGGTTGCATAGAGACTGATGGTTATATATTATTCTTTCTCCACCTAAGACCGATGCTTCGTGCCTGGTGCCACCTTTCTGATAGCACTTCCAAGGTGTTAAAACTCTTTTTTGGCCAAAATGATTTATATGATAGGCTCAAAACGTGGAAGAACCATGGTAGCATGGACAGGGCATTCCGCTTTTTTATTTTGCGGTTGATTCTTTACCTCAATTGACTGGGAAGTGTGAGCTGATCTTTGAGTTTGTTTTGTGAAGGGATATGAGGTATTTTATGGTATCTTTCTTTCTCTTGTTGTTCCCCATGATGGTGTTAAGTGGTCCCTGTGACACCTGCTGTTACACTATATGTTTCTAGATACATTTAATGAGACTCAAACTTCAATCGTTAAGTTGCCTGTTTTCACATGAATTTTGTGTGTTGATTTGCATTGGCATATAGCTCTACCTCTTTGCTGTTAGCCGTTGGTTGTCATCTACTTGTGCTATTACCATTCAACTGCTAGGTGGCTTCCATTTGAAATGGCTTTTTATGGTCCAGATGCTATCTTAAGCTGTTTGATTCTCCTCCCAAGTCAGCCACTGAAGAAGATGACGAAATGTCAAAGTTGCTACCCTCTCAGAAAAAGAAGCTGAGACAAAAACAGAGAAAGGCAGAAGCACGGGCTAAAAAAGTACTGATAGTTTCTTGTGCTTCTGTGCTCTCTTCCTGTAAAGTTTTCTGATAGTCTGCATCTTCTGTAGGAAGCAGAAGTTAAAATTGAAGAGTCAAGCAGTACTGGCGTCTCAAAGTCTGGCAAAAAGCCTGTCAAGCCTGTCGATCCTGATCCTCATGGGGAGAAGTTATCACAGGTTTTTGTTTGACCATTTTTTTTTTGTAGCTTTCTTTTTATTAATAGTTAGTTACTGCCGTGGCTGGACTCCATTATGTATATGTGGTGGTAGGTCGAGGATCCACTATCAGAGGCAACAAAGTACTTGATGCGGCTTCAAAAGAGCTCACCCAATTCTTTGGAAACACACATTCTTTCGTTTGAAGTAAATATGAGAAAGCGGAAAACTTTGCTTGCTTTTCAGGTAATTTAGCCTGGGGTTACTTTGCTTTTCCTTTTTCTTTTGTTCAGTGACTTTCTTTCTCTTGAAACTTCTTAAACCATATCATTCAGAGTAACTAAATGATGAGCTGGTAAATATTCTGTTTCTTTTTCCTATATATGTGCTGCTTGCAATATAATTTTCTGCTTAACTCTGTTTTTATATATGCATCTTTATGTGCTGCTCCCTTTTCATGGATCCAGGCGGTGAAGCAGCTGCTCCGGTTGGATGCTGAAAGTCCTGATACGCATAGGTGCCTGGTTAGTTTCTCTCTTGCTTGCACTCAGATATATTACATCATTCTCATATGTCTTCTTAACTCCTTGGGTTGAGCTGTTTGATATATTTGTCGCATCTATGGGTGTCTCTAAATTCTGATGCAAGTCATAGTATGTTGATCTGTCTTGCTGCTGCTTTTTCCTCAACTCTTTTTGGCGGTGGTCTATATTGTTCCCCTGGTTGCTAGAGGCTTTGAGGGCTCTGTATTGTTCCTGATGGGTGCTTCTTATGCTGCAGTTAAGGTTTTTCCACGGAGTTAGTTCCATGGCTGCCCCAGCTACCGACTCAGAGAAACTTATTTGGACTGTTTTAGAAGCTGAGCGACCAGAAATCAGGTTCTCCGCAACATGTCTTTCCGACTCGCTGTATCTTGCTCGCTTGTTTGTTTTATATGACAGTCCTAACACACATAATTGTTCATCTTGCAGTCAGTTGCATGAGAAGTCTCTGTTAGAGGCTAATGAGTCATTCCTTGAAAAGCATAAAGGTATCATCAACATCAGAAATTTTTTTTATAGATGTGCTCTAACATGTTCTGAGTGTGCTTGGTCTTTTTTGTGCGTGCGTGCGTGTGCTTGTGCGCAGATTCCTTGATGCACAGGGCAGCTGCTGCAGAAATGCTGTATCTTTTGGAACCCAGCAATAAGGGCAAGGCTGTGAAATTAATTGAGGATTCAAGCAACAACTTGGTGCAAAGGTACTGTTTCGTAATATGAAGTTCTACCATCTTCATTTCATTTGTTTTGGACTGTTTTACACTGCCATCCCCTTGATAATCTGTTGAGCATGTCCATATTATGTTGGATAGAAATGGAGCACTCGGATCAGTTAAGGAATGGAAACTCAAGGACTGCATTGCGGTTCACAAGCTACTCTCCTCGGTATTAGTTGATATGGATGCTGCGTCAAGTAAGTTTTGATCTTGTCAACTGTTGCCAATTAAAGTTATGCTCTGTTGGAATAATTGGAGTAGCGGCAGTATAGGATAGCAAGTGGGTGGCTAGGTGGGTGTGTTGGGGTGTGAGAGGGAGGGAGGGAGGGATCTCGTCAGTGAATTTCGTTACTGATGATGATTCTTCTATCCCTACTTGCTTATTGGCTTACTTATTTTACTGAATACAAAGATGGGATATCATGCTTGGATAAAGCTAGATTTGACTTTTGAGATGGTGTCTCTGACACTTGTAAAACACATCTTCAACAGGATGGAAAGTATGTTGTGCCGAATACTTCCCATACTCCACGTATTTTGAAGGAAGTCGCAGTTCTGCAGTTCTTAAGTCCACGTACAACCAGATTTCTAGTAATCCTGAAAATGGAGTCAACCATTCTGCGGGTGGCATAAACATGGATTCTCTTGCGCCGAATGGAAAACTGGAAGCTTTAAAGGACCTCTCAATCTAACAAAGTGGGGTTGAAAGCTCAGTTTGGGCATGTAATTCTACATTCATCAGTATGCATGAGAGTAAGATCACTGCGCAGCTTTGGAGATAATGCGTTCATCCACTGGGGAAGTATCATTCATGCGGCCTTTTCCGGTTCATGGCCATTCTGTCGCTTTATTGGATTGGCATTTGCTTCTGTTCTTTTTGCCCTCTCTCCCTCCATCTCTCCCCTCCATCTCTCTCCCCCTCCATCTCTCTCCCCCTCATCTTGGATTTTTTTTTGCTAATTGTGTATAATCTTCCTCCTCTTTCCTTTCTGGTCGGATTTCATAGCCACGTGTCTGTGGGCATGAATGAGAAAGGTGGCGGGCTCCATGGGAATATGCATTGAACTAAGGTTTTCCTTTTTGCGTTGATAGCTTTACAATCTATAGGAGATCCCTGAGGAGGAGCGACAGGAGAAATTTTTGAGAAGTGATACTTCGTCAGGATTAAGAACAAAGTGGCCTCTGCAAACTTACTTCTGGAGATATGTTGTACTTTCCTTAATTATGTCAACCATTGTTTTTCCTTTGTATAATCATTGCATTCTGTGAAAAATTTTGGAATGAGATGTTACAATTGATAGATTTTGCATCAAATAACACGCACCTCTGGGTTGGTTTTTGTTCTTTGATTTCTCTCTTTTGGGCCATGAAAGGTCACTGTTGCTACTGCGAACCTACAAGTTTATCTTCTTTTGGTTTTCCCATATCACTAATGAAAATAGATGAAGACAAATGGTCTCCTGATAGTACTGTTGTTGGAGAGGTACTGCATATTTTGGTGGACTTGATCTGTTTCCTGGCATGGAAGTTTCTCTAGAGTGTAGGAAGTTAAATGGTTTTTCTTTTTTTCCTGTGTCCTAATTTTTCCTTTTACAACCTTCAAAGAAATTGTCTGTTGAGGGTTTTGGAATTTCTCTCGCTTTTAACTCGTCTGAAACTCTTACAAGTAAATCTAGAAAATGCGAAAATAATGGCACGCCACGCCATTTTTGTTGTTTTGGCATCAGCATAAGAAGGATGGAATTAGGAAAAATTTCGAACATGGACTCGAAGTTGTACTATTTTTTAAAATAAGGATCTAATAATGATCTAAAATGGTTAAATCAGTCTCAAATAAGGATTTGAACTCGCTGGTTGGTGAGCTCGAAATATGGGTAACTTTATTTTAAAAAAAAAATCTAGATAAGAATTAACAAACCCCAAAATAGAAAACCCCAAATTACTTCTTTATTTCTTCTCATTCTCTTCTTTCGCAAATTCCGTCGAATCTCGAAGTGTAATTGAATTTGTTTGCGCAGGTTTTTGTTATGTTCATCCTTGGTTTGATTTGCTGCTATGGGGTTTTGATTGGATGGATGACTTTGAGGTGCTTTTAGACTGAGGCTTCAAAGTGTTGTTTGATGATATTTTAGTATTCCGAAAAGAAGATTAGCAGTCATGATGTGGCTATGGCGACAAAAAAGGAGCGAGCCCAGGTTTGGGTCTCAGCTTCAATTGGAGAAGATGGATGGGGCAACGAAACGTTTGTAAGGCAAAAAAAAAAAAAAAAAAAAAAATCATTCAAAGAAACCGCACGAACACAGAAATTTGGGGATGAAGGGTCGTCGATGGATTCACGGCGCAGGGAAGAAGTTGGGAAGAAATAAATAAGTAATTTGGGTTTTCTTTTTGTTTTAGGGTTTGTTGGCTTTTAACCAATTTTTTTGGGACAAAATTGCCCATGTTCCAGAGTTGGAAATACCTCACACTTGCCGGTCGCGGGCTAGTAAAATTTGGCTGTCAATGAGTTTAGATCTTTATTTGAGATTAATTTAATCACTATAAATTCTTATTTGAAACAATCTTTATATCGAGTCATTATATGAGAAAATAACCCAACTTAAGATCTTTATTTGGCATTTTCCCTTGAAATTATGCACTCTTTTCCCCATTTTAGGCCACAATCAAAATAATAATATAGATGGTATGAAATATATTAAGTGAAGAATAGAGCTGATGTTCCTTTTCCTATGAATCCCAAACCGATGCACTCGTAGAATGCCTGTAGAATGCCCTCTCATCTCTTGTGCATTATGCTTTTAGGATCCATTTATTTCATAAAAATTAATTATTAAAAAATATTTTTTAAAAAATCGATTGCTTATATTATTTTTAAAATAAATATTACATGTATAGCTCACAAAAATAAAAAAAAGAAGAAGAAATTTTAACACTCTGATATACATGGTTGTAGTGATGAAAACACTTTTTATTGACTCATTATTTTGATCTTTACAAGCGATCGATATTCAAACAATATTTTTCAGATTACTCTTTTTCACAAAATGAACAGAATATTTTTTACAAAACAAACAGAGAACAAAACCAAAAACTAAAATGCTATTGCTATCTATTATCAGTTTTTCGTCCACCAAAGTTCTTCCAAATTCTATTGTCCATCTGCCTTCAGTGTAGAAAAGGGAAAATAAAAACTAAGTTGTTCTATGGGGCAAATTCAGCAATTTTTAGCATATTGAGAGAACTTTGATTAAGCACTACAGCATGCTAGCTATTTCTTGACCAGCCTTGGGTAACTAGAAGTCTGTAACAGCAACAATACTGAGGCCCTTCATCTATCATAAGCATGCCCACACCTAGGGCGCTGAAATAGAAAAACAGACACGATGAATAGTTACAGCTTATTGCAATTTACTCGATTCAATACACCATGTGCTGTGTTCTCGAACAAGTTATATACATCATTTCCATTATCCTGAGATACGTCGATCCATGCGCAAAGGTACCTTAGCCATTGCAGCACTCTCCCAAGATCGTTTCACAGGACCCAGCAAACGAGTCAAGCATTCAACTTTGCCCTCACATTTACACGTCCTGAGAAAGTGGGACCTCCCCCAAGCAAGAGATTCACTTCTCCATTGCGTAGCGATGGTGAATCATCCGACGCGTTGCAAGGGAACCTCTTTGCAAATATAAACTCTTGCTACCAGTGCCAAGTCAATACACCTCTCTGCGAAGAGGCCCTGTTTCATCGCAAGTCTGATGAGTACACACGGCAGTTGGCACATTCATGGCAGCTCCCCTACGCAAATTCTTGAGCTACTTAAAACTCATCCTTGGTTCTAGCTGTCTCTGTCAGACTGCGAAAGCCCACTGCTCTCGCTAATCTCACTTTTACAGAGGGGGCATGAAGCATTGATCTTTAGCCATTTATCAATGCACTCAACATGGAAGACATGGCGACAAGGTAGCTCTTTTAGTTCATCGTTATCTGCGTATCTCGACAAGCAAATACAGCAAACCTGCACAAATACAATGGCAACATCACCTTGCCGGCTTGAAGAAAATTATCATGCCTAGCTGCCGATAATGAGCATTTGCCACTTGCAGCTATCGAGATAACTTCACCATGTTAAGGAACAGACAAGCAAATGTGAGGCAAGGCGTTTCTTTTTCTTTTAAGGACATAAAATCAAATGCTAGTCCTACATTATAGGTCAAAATTCAGCAGGAGGGTACTATAACTGCAGAATTGGTATGGGAGAACACAAGTGGGTATTGAGCTTACTGCATCTTCTCCCGACAAGAAACGCTCCTTTTCTGTCCCTGGAGCCAAGAACCCACCTTCACTTCCTCCTGGGTTAAAATCCCCGCCATCAGCATTTAAGTCTTGCTTCACCTTGAATTTGTAAACCGGAAGAGCATTGATGGATTCTGAGGTGGCACCTCTTGTCTGCGAAAAGTCTTCTCGGATGCCCAGAACAGACATTATGCAAGGTAGGCAGCAACAAATTGTTGCACAAAGTATAAAAGGCATGGCATATCCAATACAGCTAAAAGTTAGAAATACTATACATAACCTGCAAAAGGGCCACAAAACATATACGTGATCAAGCACAGCCATTAAATGTATAGACAGAACAGAACAGAGTCCCTATAATTGGTACCTATACAGTTTCGGAGCATCGGAAGGTGAAGAGTGACCTCCAAAAATCCACACGTTGCCGACAACAAACCACACAGCAAAAAAACAGTCTAAGGCCATCTTGAAATGGTCCACCAGTCCACTAAGTCTGCAAAAAAAGAAATTAGCTCTTGATTCCGTCTATCGTAGATTGTAAAGAAAAGGATGTTCCAAAAGATGCCAATTATTTCCTACAACGTGCAAAATGAAATCCAATTTGAATAAAACAACAACTGAACTTTACCGTGAACTCAGAGTGTCTGCAGTTTGGCCATTCCATGAAGCCGATTCTCCAAAATGTTGATTGCCCTCATCATTGGACTGTGTTACAGAGATGGCTGTATAAGATCTAGGCTCCGATTGACTGGTGTGAGAAGTCCCTCGATGGGTTCGATTGGACTCCTGATCACTACCACGGTTGCGAGAACGATAACGCCAGTATAGGATAGGCAGCGTTGCCACACAACCAGATGCATAACCTACAACCCATGCAAATAGTGGAGCCTCTGGATTTTCATTTCTCGACAATGACAACACTACCGTGGATGCTATAATTTGACCCATGGTGACAACTAACTCAACTGAAATCCATAGTCCAGAATTCAATGGACTTCTGCGATGCTGGTGGTAATCATCACTTCTTCTCGTGCTTGAGGAATTCGTGGAGTTCAATCTGTTTGATGAATTTACAGTTGTTTGATCTGCAGGGGCTGGCACGCTTGGCGAAAGTTCATCCTCATCCTCTGTCGAGTCTAGCCTGCGTTGCCGATCACCATGAGATGAGGTCAATGAGGTGTCACCATTTCTCTCTACATCAATTATGTGCTGATGACCACTACTACCCTCCGCTTGTTCCATCAGCAAAGGATACCGATCTATCTGGCTATCTCTATGTCGTTCGGGAGCTCCAACATCCATCTAAGTCGACCCAAAGACAAACCTATATGGCAGGAGTGTCCAACATTGTAAGTTATAAGTCGCGAGCTTCCTGTCTTATTGAACTTGCTTCACTGAATAATAGCTCTAAAAAACATATGAAAATTTTATAATCTTTCCACAAAACTCCCGACACTTGGCATCGGTATATGTTGACAAATCAACTGATCGTCGAGCTTCTTTTCTAAGAACCCTCCAGAATAGGACCAATAGAATTCATTAGTGTCATTACCAGGAGCTCATTAAACTCAGGAAACAGCAATCAAAGAAGAACGGCAATCGGAAGGGATAAGAAAAACACTAAAACCTAATGCTAGGACCGTGTAAAACCTAAGACCTGGTCGGAGAAACGGCAGAGGTTCAAGATGCATCCTAAACCTATTCAAAGAGGAAAATTTACGATACTAAAGGGAAACCAGACCAAAAATCAAGACCCGGGAGTTCTTGGAAACCCCGTAATTCCTACCAAAATTCACGTCAACCCATGAGACTGCACGATAAATCAACATCATGGTCAGTGTCAAACCGATTACCTAAGCGGAATTCGCAAAATCAAGATTCGATGCGCATCGTCAGCCGGTCATATCATTTCCAAGAAAAGCTGCGCGCCGAAGATCACGAATGCCATCGATTCCCCAGATTCACATCGACCCAAGACGGAAGAAGGAGGAGGAGGAGGAGGAGGAGAGCAAACGCAGCTCGGAGAAGTGAACTGAAGATCGAGCGAGGGAGCGAGGGGGGGGCTTCACTCACCTCGAATTCACATTCTCAGAGCGCATGACGTCAGCTCTTCTGTTCAGAACGAGAGAGAGAGAAAGGGGAGAGAGAGAGAGAAGACGTGATCACTGGCCACAGCACCAGCGGTGGCGGTGACGGAGCGAGACATCTGGTCCGTTGGATTGGAGTGGGACGGACGGCCACGGACGTCCGACCGGATTGGAGTCCGTTCTAACAGCTCCCGGTCCGCTCCACGTGGATTATGCGTAAGCCTTTTTCTTGTCGAAGTGGGGGGTCCCACCGTTACATGTGACAGGCTACCCACATTTACGGTCCATAGTTATCAAAATCTTAAAAAAGGCCCAAGTTTTATTGATTCACTTAATTCGAGATTTGCTTGATTCATATAAAAAAATAATTGAGAAAAGTAGAAATCGAAGTAATGGAGATTTTTGGTAGTTATAATATGGTTATACATGATTGCTATAATTCTTCTTTGATGTTGGATAACTCGCATTTTATCATGAAAATTATATATTTAAAATGTGAAATCGAGATTATTTAAGAAATAAAAGAGGAGAGTGGTTAAACCAAAAAATGATCTTGCTACCGTTTATTTAGCAATAGCTAGTTTTTTTTTTTTGTCGATCCCACTCTATTTTTTATAGGACGTGATTGTCGAAATCCATATCTAAAATTAAATCATTCCCATTCCAATCCGTAAGAAGGTGGGATTTGAACCCTCCCATTCCCATTCTTATGTAAAAATGGTGTTTATTAGGATAAATTCAGTGCTTGACCGATTTGAGATCGATTTATATGATTTTTAAGTAGAGAATAGAATATGAATTTCAAAAGTGAGCATACCTGCTCATAAAAGTAGAATGTATATTAGGTAAACCGCCTGGAGAAATCAGCGTAATGATTAATGCCGGGTAATGTTCTCTTTCCTTGATTGAATTGTTTTTCGATTCATCGAAGTACAGTTGACAGCACGTAGTGTCACAGGTTATGTGGTCTTTTCATCATCAATCGTGTCCTTTACATTAACAAAGCAGGATCTGTTTGAGCCCATCGTCAGCTCCGTGGGTCGACGATCCTGGCCGTTAAAAATTCAGACGCTGCTTTTGATCTTGGTTCTTCACCAGAACCATAGCTTATGGATGATAAAGGGATCGAGTGATTGGCCCAGCGTTCAGTGCGAATGCAGTGGATACCCCGTTCGAATCGCGGCGTTTCCTATTCTTAGTGACTTCACAGGCCACCTTTGCCTCCCTGCAAATGAGGTCTCACTCGATGCATTTGCGCAAGACGGCTTTGTGTGCATCTGTTGGGGTTCGAATACCCAATGCTACCGCTAAGAAACGAGAAAGAGCCGAAATCAGTAAACGACATAGCGGAGGAGTGCTTCATTTGGTGTGTTCTAGTCATTTCCATGATGTTTTAAACATCATCAAGGTACAGTTCTCAATCAGACATGAATCAAGTCGAAGGTCAATATGCCTCTCACCATCCTTCTACCTTAACTTTGGTGATTTGTTGTCTGGTGTAGTATTTTCAGCATCTCTAGATGCCCTCTGGCTTCTTTATCAGATGTAAATTGCTGGTCTCATTGATCATTTAACGTTTGAATGCACCTAGCTATTTCAAAGCGGCCCTGCGCCTTTACTCGCATTTATGTGCATTCTTGTCGGTAGACAACGGAGTAGACAACGAAGCACAAGAGTGCAATGCATTTTGGTGATTCACCAATTAGGCCTAGGCATTCGAGAAATGCTGCTATTTTGCCTTCACCACTTCTAGGATCCCTCCCCACATCTTTGCAAAGTTTTTTGCTTGGATATGTGGTGAAAGAGAATACATCAAAGATAGTAACCATCCGATCTCAAAAGATTCAAAAAGAAGAAGATGAATGGCTTCATTTTGTTGCCATTATGGAGTTAGTTTTATTAGACGGTTGGTTTGACTTTGCCTTAGGAACAGACCTTGACCTGATAATGGCTTCAGCTTGAATTTTTTTTTTTTGGTCATGATCAGTGTAGATGTCCTGGAAAGCTATGTTAGGTTACAGGCAAGGACTATTTGCAGGCATCCTACTCAACATGCCAAAGGACTGACACAAATTAGGGCACAAAAAGACCGATAAAAAAGGTCTGGTTTATCAGTTTACTCCCCATGTATGGAATTCGTTGCTTTTTCATTAATTAGTGCACTAGGCCACAGCTGTTTCTCTAGCAAGTCTATCCACATGATCGAGGTTCCAGGACTTCTAAGGTGAAAAAGTGTCCTGATAGGCCAAATTGGAGTTTCCATTTTCAATTCTGATCTTATACACTCTGCCCATGATTCAACCTAATAGTGATACCACCATAGGAAAATGGGTTGCAAAGATTATAGTTAACGAATGTTCCCAAGCTTGTATGATATGATGGAAGTTGTCTCCGTTAGGATATGCCACTCGCTGTCCATTTGGTTCCTGTCAGAAGAGTAAACCAGAGAAGTCAAGGAAGACATTGCTTTTGCTTTTCAGATGAGGTAAAAACAGCAACCATCCATCAATACCTAGGACTGGTTGCAAAATGAACTTACAGCCTTATAGGTTTGGTTTAAGTTCTGCGGTCCTGGTTTTGGTGGAAAATTTTAATAATCCAAATTTACGGGATAAGATTAAAAATATACCTGAACAAACCAAATCAAACTATGAAACACACATAGTTTAATGGAAAGAGAACCAAAATAGAGTGAAAGGATGACTAAATGGGTCTTAGGACTTATTTATAGGAAAGAAAATGGCTCTTGGGAATGGCTATCTGTAGTCTATCTGTTCTGGGGACACAGCCCTGCTTCCAGGACAGCACAACCAGAAGGATGCCCAATGCTTATATAAGAATGCCATAATCTTCAGCCTTAATTAAGCTTGCGAATCAATTAAAGATACTTCTCTTCTTTGTTTGAGTTGTCTTCCAGTTAGAGGTATCTTTCTATATGCTATTGTATTCAACATTGAAAAGAAGATAAGACTGGAGATGGAAGTCTATGCAATGCACAGCAATCCGATTATTGACATCAACAATACAAAACTACAACAGCTAGATACCAAGACAGCAAATTACATTCAAACAGGGCTGGCTGTAAGTGCTTCCGGTTTACTCTACATGATAGCTTATAGCATTCCAATTCTTGTCGTGCTCTCTTTTCTTACTAGGGGCCAGTGCAAGTGACCTCTGTCTTTTGCACTCAATGCCCTAGCCAACGTGGAATGATCTAGATGTCCATTACCATGTGAATAATGTCAAGTCCGTCAGCTGGATTCTCAGGTGAATTCTCTCTCTCTAGTCTCTACAACTTCAGTTTCAACAGTTTTATTTCAATAACTCCGCAGAACAAATTTCTGGGTTGTTAGGGGTGTTCCTCTGTCGACATTGGAAAACAATGAGCTTCATGGTGTGAACATAGAGTTCTGAAGAGACTCTGGGAGGGACAGTTCCTTGCTGTCTCCATTGAAAGAAGTGTGAGAGGTTCCTGGACGCAGTGACGCAGATCAAGGAATTGAATTTGATCACCTGGTGCTTCTTGAGAATGGATCAGAAATAGCAAGGCAGATCGGGCAGAAATTTTGTACTCGCCATATATGCATATTTGAATTTCAACAAGTTGCATATGCTACTGCCAAGGACAGTAACAGCACCACCAAACCCTTAGTACCTAAACACATCTTGTTGGGTACCTGAATACCACCTTTTTGTGCGTTGGAATGTCGGCTTGTCGGCTTGTTTTGTTTTTCCATCCACTTTGTTTTGAAACAACAGAGAATATAACTATAAGGTCTTACTACAGCTACATTAACTTGTAATGATCCGGCTCATTCCAAAAACATCTTCTAAAGCTTAACTTAGAAAAGGAAAGATGGAGATGACGAATCTATAACCTAAAGCTATCAAGGTTAGGTTTTCCTCCACTGCGAATCAGAGAAGTCACCAACCGACTTTCGAACATGGCCCACATGCAGACTCAATGCTCACGCTTACAACCCACCAACCGGAGTACGGATCAGAAGAAATTCCCTCATTTCCGAGGATGAAAGAAAGCACGACCCTTTATTATATCGACAAAATTTTCAATCTGTAAATTTCTTTGGGGAAAATGCCACGAAAAATCTTGAATTTTGCCCTCCGTGACACATTTACCATAAATTTTTTTTTGTGACACCAAAAATCCCAAATTTTGCCCCATGTGACAAATTTACCCTAAAATTTTTTTTGTGACACGAAAAACCCCAAACTTTGCTTCGTGTGACACATTTACCCTAAACTATATTACTTATGACAAATTTACCCCAAAGTTTTTTGAGCTGAAGGGCATTTTCGTCATTTTAGTTATTTTCTATTTTTTTTTTTTATTGAATGGAGGAAGCCGGCGAGGATGCCTCGCCGGCGCCGGAGTCAGGCGAGGGTCGCCTGGGCGGCCCTCGCCGGCGTCGGGCGAGGGCGGCCCAGGCCTGGGCGACCCTCGCCGGCGTCGGGCGAGGGCGGCCCAGGCCTGGGCGACCCTCGCCGGCGTCGGGCGAGGGCCGCCCAGGCCAGATCCGGCTCGGGCGGCCCTCGCCGGACGCTGGCGAGGGTCGCCCTCGCCCGATTTGGCCTGGGCGGCCCTCGCCCGACGCCGGCGAGGGCCGCCAGATCCGGCGAAGGGCCGCCCTCGCCGGATCTGGCTTGGGCGGCCCTCGCCCTCGCCCTCGCCTGGGTCGCCCTCGCCGGATCTGGCGAGGGCGACCTTTGCCTGAATCGGGCAAGGGCGCCCTCGCCCAGCGAGGCTCGGGCGACCCTCGCCGGCGTCCAGGGTCCGGCGAAGGGCCGCCCTCGCCCGATCTGGCCTGGGCGGCCCTCGCCCGACGCCGGCGAGGGCGGCCCCCGCCGGATCTGGACGCCGGCGCTCCTCCGGCGGCTCCTCCGGCGGAAAAAAAAGAAAGAAAGAAAAGGGAAAAAACAGAAAAAAAAAGAAAAAAAAAAGAAAAAGACGAAAATGCCCTTTAAAATAAAAGTTTGGGGTAAATGTGTCACGCAGGAAAGTTTAGGATTTTTGGTGTCACAAAAAAAAGTTTAGGATAAATGTGTCACACGGGGCAAAATTTGGGGTTTTTCGTGTCACAAAAAAAAGTTTAGGGTAAATGTGTCACAATGGGCAAAGTTTGAGGTTTTTCGTGGCATTCTCCCATTTCTTTATTGACTACCTTGCCACTGAACGAGTACTGTTTCACCTACTTACCCACACTCGGTCTCCATCATCATTTTGATGAGAAAGATGACTTCAGCAAGATTTAACTCACTCACAAGTAGATAGAAGTGAAGTAATAATCCGTAGGTTAAGTCATATTAATAGTCGTACCAATTTCACCAACCCTATCATTTATCAATATGATCAATGCGCCATACTATTTAAGGTCAAAATGTTCCCCGATTCTTACCCAAAAAAATGCCCCTAACTGGCCAAACTGTCATTTCCATTTTCCGTTCTCATCTTTTGTGTTGCTTTGATCTCTTTCAAACCATCCTTTACATTGTTTTAGGTGAGACACTCTTTAAGGAAAAAGAGAAGCAAAAGATTGTAGCTGAGGGTTGTTCCCTAGTTTGTATAGTTTGATGGATATTGTGCCTATCATTCGTATGACCGAACCAAGCCGACTGCAAACTGAACTAACACAGTTATGGTTTGGGTTGACAATTATTAACATCGAATCCACTGGGTAGGAATGAGGACCTTATTGGCTTAATCGACCTCCAAAGCAACCATAGTTGAAGGGAGTGTAACAAAAACAAGTTATACTCGAGATTTTGTGAATGAGTGTCTGGAGGTCACTTGTTATGAGCATTCAATTGAAGGAGCTTTGCTGTTTTCAATCCGTCGGCTTCTTCCATGTTGTGTATGATCGACACTTTTGAAAATCAAGTTATCTCGTATTAAGTATGCTTCCCAAATATCTAGGGACACTCGTTAGCATGACCCTTAACAAATAGAATTGTGGCTCTTGGGAAATGGCTTGTTTGTCCCCATTCTTGGGGGAGAGCCTTGCTTCCAGGACAGGAACACAACACAACCCTCTCAATGCCAATGCCATTGCCTATATAAGAATGCTACGACACCTTCAGTCCTGCATTACACTTGCCAACCAAGTAGGAGACTTCTCTTCTTTGTTTAAGTCATCTTTTGGTTTTCTAGCGAAAAATGAACTTGACTTGCTTCTTACTTTAGTGTTTGACTTTCTGAACAAAAACTGCTTTCCAATGAACACACCAGTACATGAGGTTCATGCGCCACCATATAGCAGCTATTTTCTTATTTGAGTCCATCTACTTTTTCTTTTCCTTTATTTAATTTTGCTTCAGTTATTGACATGCCATAGAATTTGTTTGGAACTGAACTCAGTTCAGGACGAAGCTTATGTTTGTCATGATTATGCCATGTATTAATTCTCTTTTCTTGGGGTGGGCGTAGCTCACAAGTCCTCTTGTTAAAGCTTGAACTTTAGCAGATTGGTGGGCGACAAATCTGCTATATAGACTAAGTTCAAGTTTGCAGATTGTTCCAATGACAAATCATGCCTTCCCCTTAATTTCCACAGTACTCTTATGATTCAGATATCGTATCGTCCTTGCAATGCCACATGTAGAATAAATTGAAACTTTCATACTTCTTCATAGAAGTGTTCAATTGATGCAGCTTACAAAGAGGAAAATCACATAAAAGACCACTCGGTTCTCATCAGTAGATCCATGGCGGCGACTTGGACATCCACAATGACAATTTTACCTTCTATTTCCTCATTGGCTTATGAATCAGTGAATTTGAATTGTCGGGTAAGGACATGTAAACAAAGTAAGTTTGGAAAAGATGCGAATTCAGCTCCTCCCAGAAGTTCGACACTAGCAGTACAAGCCTGATTTCGTCTCAAAAACAGTGAACTACATGTCAACCTAGTCGAATCAGCACAGAATCCAAAGTGTGAGAATGACACAGCACTTCTTCCTAAGAGGAAAATTACCAAGCCATCGCATTTCAGTAGTGTGTTTCTGTCCATTATCAATTGGTATCAATACTTTCTCATATAAAAGGTGGGCAATGCAGCATTACACTCAACCTGTTCAAGGGAAGAATGCTGCAGGGTGGGCTTGTGTTCCACCAAAGTTTCCCAGTTAGAGCATCCGAGGTAGGCACTGGTTGTAAAGCAACCATGGAGGCCCTAATGAACTACTTGCAGGTTGGAGTCTCTTTCACTTTATTGTTATGCTCACTTGCCTTTTTCCTCTCAAGCTCATTTCATTGCTTTAGCATGGTGAAGGAAACGGCACTGAACCACGGCAAGAGCGTGGGGTTACTGGCTGATGGTTTTGGTTGCACACCGGAGATGTGTAAAAGGAACCTAGTGTGGATGGTACATAGGATGCAGATCGTGGTCGATACATATCCTCTCTGGTAATTGGCCATTATGATAAGCACATTTGATACACTAAAAGCATCAACATTTTCATGTCCAGAAGATGGTTCAAGTCTCCTGAACCATGAAGTTCTAAGATTCCGTGACCAATATAATAAAAGGGCTGCAGGTCAGTCCCTGATCTTAAACCCTAAGGAAAAGATAGCATAAGTTACATTTCTCAATGTAGTTTAGAACCAAAATGGAAAATATCATATGTGAATTGTGAATCACTTGTAGATGGTAATAACGGCATCGTTTTTTCCTCTAATATTTACAGGAACAGTGTTATTGAAGTAGACACTTGGACATTTGCATCTGGGAGGAACGGTAGAGTGGTTTATTCGTGATCCAAAAACCAGAAAAACTATGGTGAAAGCAATATGGTATGTCCACACAATATGCACTGATTTTGGGCAAACATGCTCTTTCCACTTTCCTTTCAGTATAAATTCTGTACCATTTCAGGTAAACAGTCCTGATCAACAAGGAAATAAGGAGACTCTCGAATTTCACAGAGGAGATAAAAAGGGAGATAGAAGTTCATACAGTGAACCACAGTCCTATTGTAGACATGGACAATGCCTATCATCGACATGGACAATGCGAAACTGCGGCCACTCGATGCAGAGACAGCAGATTACGTTCGAACAGGGTTGGCTGTAAGTGATTCCTAGTTTCTAGCGTCCCTGGTGGTAAAACATGGAAATTTTTCCGTGGTTAATATGATTTTGAAGTTGTTCCTAAGCTCCAGATACATTTGGTAAAAAGAAAATGAGTGATTAGTCAATTATCACTTATCAGACAACTAGTTAAGAAGTTGTTAATTTATTAATCAATGTCCAAAGTCAAATTGATTCGTAATTTACCAACTTTTTTTATAGTTTTTACAAATGGACTTGAGTGGGAGGTTAGTAAGTTATCTAAATTGTCATGAATTTACCAACTTCTAATTGGTAAGGGAGGCGCCAACTATCTTAAGATTTTACAAATCGACTTAATTAGACGTTAGTAGATGGCAGTTACCAACATTAAAATGAATCTACCAACAACATAATGTTTAGTAAATTATCAATCCCTATTGAATTTTATGAATTGCCAATTCTTTTTAAATTGTATAGGCATGATTAGAGATCAGTAAGTTCCAAATATTGTAATGAATTCAACAATTTCATATCAAGTTTTAAGTTATCAACTTCTGTTAAATTTTACAGGCGGACTCGGGTAGAGGTTAATAAGATATGTGACTATTTTGTCACCATTTTATGAATATCAAATTGATTGGTACCAAAACAACCAAGAAGCGCCTGTCAATGACTCAATAGTAGTTGATATATAAAACCAGTTGGCAATTTAATAAGATAAAAAAAAAAGTTTGCTAAGTATATTTTTGTTTAAAGTTTGGTTGTTTGAAGAGTAAATGTTGGTAATTTGTTAAGGTTTAACCGACCTATCAACGACATGACAAAATATATGAACCAACGGGAAAAATGTTGGTAAGTTACTCAACTTGAAATTGGGTGATACAAAGAGTTGGTAACCTTAGTATATTGGTAAGCGGCATAAATTGTATTGACATGCTATTAATATTAAAAATTAGAGAGTTGGAAAGTTGTTACCATAAGTTAGTAATTCAGAAACCACTTATATAAGAGTTGGTGGTTCAAACTAGTCGCTCAGCTTAATGAAAAGATAATTTTAGGGCTAACTCAAATTAAAGTTGGGAATTTGACATATTAATTGTCAACCACATAAAAACATTGATAGCTTCACTAGAAAAATGTTGGTAATTCCAAACTGACCAATAAAATGCTAGTAAATGACTCAAATAAAAGATGATTAGCTAAAACTAATATCAGTAACTTACTCATAAAAAAAGTCGGTATATTATTCAAATTGAAGTGGCTAATTTATAACATTGATAACTCCTTAACTAGTGAAGTTATAAACAACCGACATTGTAATGAAATTCATTGCAATGTTGATAAATTATCAACCAATTACCTAACAAAAAACTTACTACCACACCCATATTAACAACATATTTGAAGCTCACCAATAACTCGAAACATCCATTGACTAAGAAAAGTTTCAGTTTTTTTACCACGCAATGACTCTAGACTCCCGACTCGATAGCTTTGATTATTAGCATTTCGATTTTGGTCGTGCTCCATTTCCTTACAATTAATTTCTCCAGCCAAGATGGAACGATCTGGACGTCAGCCGTCACGTCAAGTACATCAACTGGATTCTTAATTCTTCATCTCCCGGTTTCCACAGCTTCATTTCTGCAACTCTAGGGAACGACCATCTGCTCTTCAGGGTATACCTCGCTCGACACTGGAAAGCTACGAGCTTCACGGCGTGAATCTAGAGTACCGGAGAGAATGCCGAATAGATAGCTTGTTGCAGTCCATATCGACTTAGCAAAAGCGGCCCTGGACACTCCGAAGTGAACGAAGGGATTGGATTCGATCACCAGCTGCTTCTTGAAAATGGGTCAGAGATCGAGAGGGCCAGGACCAAATGGAGGCCGAGAACTGCCGAAGAACCGGGGATGCATTTCGGGTGTCGGGAGGAATCGCTTAATCCCGAGGTCGATATCGGGCATAACTAACATGTCCTTGGGGATTTCACCAAACGAGATTATACAGCTTGTCATATCAATGTTGTTCTGTCAGGACTGCAATTGGCAGAGTACGTTTCACGTGTGGTTTCACCTACTTATCGGCCCCTTTCGTTTTTCTTTTAAGTTCGACTTTGTTAACATATAGATATAGAAGTGAAGTTATAAACCGTCCCAATCCACAGTGCTCATCAATATCTAAAGGTGAAATTGTCTCGTGATGGACCAAAGTGCTTGTTTCCACACGCTGAATATGGCCTTGCAAGTTGCATATGAACGGGATGGTTGTGTGCGCGTATGAGTTAGAAGTCCAAATTACTGGTGTTATTAGAAGGAAAAGAGAAGCCTGTTAAACATTGCTTTTTCAGAGAAGTCAAGCGACAATCGCCCATTATTCCGATTTATCAATACATTATTCTCATTCACTTTCGTTCCAAGCGTTGAATAATTTCTAACTGATTAAGAACTGGTTATAACTCATTCAAATCTCATCAACTGGATACAAATCGAAAGAGGAATAAAAAAGAAATAGATTGTGAGGTGTGTGTAGGTCACTTTCTTAAACATGATATTGCCTTTACCGTGATGGGAGAATAATAGAAAGCAAGATACCTCGATAATACAACAGAGTCCTTATAAAACTTTCTTGAAAAGATTGGGTGAAAAATTAAATAATTTGCACTTGTATTAAATATATATAACTTTTACTATTGAAATAATGTGACTGTTGACTAATTACATTTTTCTTATTACGTCTCTTTGGATGTAATCTAGATGACTATTCGCAAATAATTGTTTCACTAGAAGACACCTTGACGGCTGGTGAAGGCTTGCACGGCTAGCCCTCACAAACCACAATGAAATAAAAAGAACAAATCAAAAATCTTATAAAAATTCAGATAATTTTAAAATTGTAAAAATTGTCCACGAAACGTCAGGACTTTTTTTGTTTTTTCAGTAATTTTCCTATTTTTTTAATACACGACAAATGTCATCAATGATGCCCTAATAGCATGACTTCATTGAATTTGGAAGTGGCCGCAGTTTCGGAAAATGCACAAACGAGAATCCGTCTCGATGGAGTAACACCTTTGAATTGTCAGACAAGTCAAATCTTTATGAGTGGATATGCAGAGTTCGAGCGCGATACGGCTAACGATTCTTCGATGGAAAGGATAATAATCCTTGACTTTCGGCTTTCATTTTGGCTATAAAAGCACGACCGCAGTGTAAGTGCCATCAGAAAACTCATCCGGAACAACATGGCTCGGAGCAATGCATGCTGTAGTCTGGTGCTTCTCCTCCTATGTGGTGAGCCTTACTATGTGTATGCGCTTCTCCTTCTTCAAGATTGAACGGAACAAGTGGGAATGAAATCCTCGTTTTGCTTCTTTGTTTCTTTGTAGGTGCACTCCTGCTGGAAATGAACCCCGGGACGATGGTGATGAGCGCCGCCGATTGTCCGTTTATCTGCGTGGAGGTGGAGTACATGACGTGCCCCTCCACTGGGGATAAGCACCTGAGTGCCCCGTGCAACTGCTGCAACGCTCCGAAAGGCTGCACTCTTCACCTGCCCGACGGCACAACGATTTCTTGCAGTTGAAGAAATCGCAGCCTGTTCGTCGAACTTTTTATCTGAAATTGAATAAAGATGGCACAGGAATAAGTCAAGACTTCGTTGTCTTTGAATATCGCCATTCTCTTACTAGGGTTATGATGATTTCTTCTTCCTTCGTGCTTTGTTCTATTGTTTTATTGTACATGTATTCGTGAGACGAGTGTACAAGGACTCGAGCGGCCTCCATGACCGTTTCTTGGCTTTGTCCGTCGCCTTGGGTTGGTGTACAAGACCTCATATTGGTCGATATGGCTATTATCACCTGAAGGTTTTCGACACTTTCCAACCATAGTATGTTTCAGTCCCTCATAACATTTTCTGACATACAAATAAAGGCTTCGATGATGTGATGATAGGGAGAATTATTAAAAAAGTCATAAACATATTGTAATTATGTTAATTCAGTTCTAAACTCTCTTTTTTTGGCCAATTTAATTCTAAACCTTTTATAATTGTGCCAATTCAGTTCACTCAGCCAAATTTGACCAGAGAGCACTGACATGGACACCAGTCGACGTCGGCCATGCTATTGGATTTTATTGTGGCCCATATGATTAATGACCCATATGTAGTTTAGATATAACAATTATTAGGTTGTAAATTCCTATTGGTCAATAGAGAAGCATATTTTAATTGCTATCTAAGAAGCACCGATACTTTTCGGGATCCTTTGTGTTGTGTCTGACACATTCCAACACATTTTGACATGCTCTGACACACGGTGAATAGGTGATGGAAAATTCGACACATGGTCAAATCTTTCGACATGCTCTAACATACAATTCCGACACGCACGAAGTTTAAAAAAATTTCAATAAATGATGGGTCAAGATGGGTCAAAATATAAATATGTAAAATATAAAATATTATAAAAATTATAAAAAGGGAAAGAGAAAGACTCAATCTTTTCTTCTCTTCTGACTCTCATTTTTCATGACATACAATTCCCCCAAGTTTTTCTTTTCTTTTCTCTTCTGATAGGCGAGTCAAGAATATGAATTGCTTGGTTTTTTTTATTTTGCTCCAAGTTTTATGGATTATTAAAATGGAATGTAGTTGAATTTGTCAAATTGAAACAATGAATGATATTAACAAACGATGAATTAATATTTTTAGTATATATTGATTCGATGTTCTCTTTTATTATTTATTTATGAATTTGAATTTAATTAATTTGATTGAAATAATTATAAAAATGATCATTATCATTTATGTATAAAAATATACAATTAATATACAACGTGTCTCAATATGTTAGAATTTTCTATTATTTTCGAAATGATGTATTGGCGTGTCGTGTATCGCATGTTGGTGTTGATGCTACTTAGATTACTATACATCTTGATAGATGGTGCGACTATAAAAAGCCCTAATTAGAAACTAGTCCTCTCTCCAAACCCTAAAAAAGAGCGATAGTTTTCTCTCTATAAAAAAAGTCAAAAAGCCTAATGGTGTTAAGAAAGAAAAACTTATTTCTTCAAAATATTTCTCATCTATAATGAATTTCTTCACAGGAAGTCATCATGGATAAATATTAGGTTTGATTTGCATAGAATTTATTTGATCTTACATGTGGTATTAAAGCATGGTTTGAGAACTTGTGGTTTTCCATTGATTGTTTGATTGATCAAAAAAGTTTATTGATGTTTGCCCTAATTGTGAGATTTATTTATTGGCCAAAAAAAGAATGAATATATAAATAAATTGAATTGATTAATTTCCGGCCCACAAGGTCGGGACGCACGAATTGTGGGTGCACCAGCGCATGATGGATGCGTTGATGATGGCAACGCATAATGTATGGTTTTGTGTCAGGTCGACGCACACGGCACCAGGCGCACTGCCGCACTTTTGGGGATTTTCAATGATTTTCCACCGCAATTTTTTGATTTTGAATAAATTGCATGTGTATATTTCAATAGAGGGGAAAATTACAAAAACAATCCTAAACTTATTATAATTTTTTCAATTCAATCTTAATTTTTTTTTTTTTGCTAATTTAGTCTTAAACATTTTGCAATTGTGCCAATTCAGTCCATTCGGCTAAATTTGGCCGGTCGACATTGACGTGAATGCCGGTCAGACGGTCAATGTTAATGTGATAATTTTTTAATAATATTTTATTTTTGTTCAATTTTTTTTATAATTTTTCCTTTTTTATCAATGATCCGCTTATAGCATCACTTTAGCATTTGGAGTTGAACCTGGAAGTGGCCGCAGTTTTGAATAATGCACAAACTTGAATTCGTCTCCATGAGGTAACACCTTTGAATTGTCGGAAAAGTCAAATCTTTGCACATGGATGTGCAGAGTTCGAGCGCGATACGGCTAATAATTCTCCGATGGAAAGGATAAGAACCACTAATTTGAGGCTTCCGTTTCGGCCATAAAAGCACGACCGCAGCGAAGTGCCATCAGAAAACTCCATCCGGAACATCATGGCTCGGAGCAATACTTGGTTGATGGAAAATGCTAATGTGTTTTTTTAAAAAAAAATATTCTTTCTCCTACGTGGCGATAATGTTGTTAAAACGACGTCATTTTGGTCCAAGTCTAATTTTTTAAAAAAAAATTATTTAAATTAAGTAAAAATAAAAGGAGAAGGAGGAGGCAAAGGCTTTGTAGCCCTTGCCGTTGTCACCCCACCATTGCTAGGAAGGGCTAGTGATGGTGGGCGAATGGTTGACGAAGGTTGTGGCCCTCGCCAACCCTCCCCTAGATTTTGCGAGGGTCAGGCCGCGGGCCCTTGCTCAATCTTGGTCGAGGGCAACCATTGGTGGGGCTCAATTGGCCCCAATAGCCCTTGGCCAAGGCTCGATGACCCCTGCCAACCATTCCTCCACCATCGTCGACCTTTCTGGATGATGGTGGGACAACGGTAAGGGCCATAAAGCCCTCATCAGCTAGCTCTTCTTCTTACTTTTCTTTTAAAAATAAATTTTAGCTTATTTTTAAATTTAAATTAATTAAATTTTGTATAAAAAAATATATTTGCACCAAAACAACATCATTTTAGCCTTATGTTTTGTGTTTTAGCCACATCATCGCTATATAGGAGAGAAAAAATATAAAAAACCTACATAAGCATTTTTTGTTAGCCAAGTTAGATAGAGGTAACAAAATGACTCAACTACACCAATCTAACAAGTTTTAAGACTTGATTACATTTTTTGCAAGTTTTAGAACTTAATTACATGTTTATGATAAGTTTTAGGATTTTCAGTAAATATATCTTTAAAATCTATGAAAATAATCTCACAAAAAAACTCATGCACATGCATATAGAAATATATCAAAGTGAATTCAATTAGCAAAAGAGAAAATTTGAAGATGCAAATTAATCTATGAAAGAAACTTAAATAATTATCAGATGGGGGAGATTAGAATTCAATTTTAAAAAAATTACTATTTATGCGAGAAGTTGGTAATAACTTAGACTGTATTAGTATTACGGTCATGTCAGTTTTGCTATATCATGTTATTATTAAATATATTAACAGCAAGCATGTTCCTCACAACATTTATTTAATGAAAGTCCAAAGTTGAAATAAAATTTTGGCATCCGATTCATCATCATCCTTGAAGTATTGTTTTCTTTTACCTCTTTATTATTAATTAAAGCATTCACATGCAAGTTGACTGACCATTTCGTATTGTGGCGAAAATACTATATTTAATACTTGGATATCTTATGAGTGAAGTCTGTTAATTTTAAGGATGACCATGGACTCTTCACTAGTTTACGCTATGATTAGGATCTAAAGTGAACTAAAATTTCGGCGTTCGAGCAGCCGTTGTTCTCTTCCTGAACCTTGAACCGCAAGAAATGATTGGAATGGTAAGACCACATTCATTCAATAGCGTGCTTTGAACGAACATAGTTAAGCCAGACAACACCGGTTGAGCTAGATTTGCCATCTCGTCTCCCGTTCAAACATTGATGCTGAAGAGCAGAAAGTCAAATCTATGTTCTTTATATACGCAGACTTGGAGGAGGCGATTACGGCTGAAGTCATGCAATGGAATACAATAATATATAAACCTAGGAATCAGGATCACGATTACGGCTGAAGTCATGCAATGGAAAACATTAATATATAAATCTAGGAATCAGATTCATGACTTTGGGTTTTCATTTTGGCTATAAGAGCACAACCCAAGTGAAGTGCCATCAGAAAACTCATCTGGAACATCATGGCTCGGAGCAATGCATGTTGTCTGGTGCTTCTCCTCCTGTGTGGTGAGTCTTACTATTGTTAATCTGTTCCCCCCTGATCTTTTCAGGCGCACGTACCTTGGCTTCGCTACCCCGATGCCTTCAAATTGGTGATCGCGTTAAGTAAAGGAACCTTTGTCTGAGAATAAATGAAGAAAGTGGCAATGAAGTCCTCACTTTTCTTCTTTGTTTCTTAATAGGTGCATTTCTACTGGGAATGAATCCCGGGACGACGCTGGTGAATGCAGTAGTTTGTCCACTGTTCTGCTTGGATGTCGACTATATGACATGCCCATCCACCGGTGACAAGCAACTGAGTCATAAGTGCAACTGCTGCCTTGCTCCCAAAGGCTGCACTCTTCACCTGACTGATGGCACATCAGTTCTTTGCAGTTGAAGAAATTGGAAGCCTTCTCAAAATGCTGTGTGCATTTTATCCTATCGAACTTTGTATCTAAAGTCGAATAAAGATTGCAAAAAATAAGTGAAGACATCTATTGTCGTCAAATATTGTCATCCACTTGCTTGGGTTTCTGATGATTTCTTTGTTGGTGATTTGTTCTATTCTGTTTTGTACACATTTTGTGTGAGGTGAGCGTAACAGGACTAGAGCAATTTCCATGACCATTTCTCGGCTTTGTCTGTTGCCGATAGTCCTTATATGAGTCGAATTTGCTATTATCACCGGAATGACTATCAACACTTTCTGACGAGCTTATGTTGCAGTTCCTCATGGCATTTTCTGGCATACAATTGAAGGCTTCAATGATGTGACGATATACTGCAAATGTTTTTAAAATGTACGTGTATTATTCAAAACTCCTACGCATTCCCAAGAGAGAGATGATTAATCCTCATTTGTCACTCCGTCTTTCATAAGCAAGAGTCAGCTGTTAAAAACTGACTTAGCAGTCGAATATGTATGATGCAACCGTAGGCATCATCTTTCACTTCAGCCTTCGAATCTTGTATAGCGTGTCAATGTGTATGGGTTAGGTTTTTAGTAACACGAGACAGGAAAATTATGAAACGGTTGATATATCTGCTTGGTTCATAATTCACTTGGTTAGGATTTTGTGTAAAGGTAGATTTAAATGAATATGTGAATTAGCTTGGGCTTAAGCATTCCCAGGATGAAGTTATCAGCCTAGTATGCTTTTGTTGCGCGTCCACAAAGGAGTGGATGTACTTGAAAGAAACTAGAAGATCTGGATATTGGATCATCTTTGTTCAGACATCTCACATCCCTCACATCTCTGCTCTGGTGGGAGTTAAGCCTCTGTCCACTTTGACAACTTTGGCAGCTCCTCCCCCAAAACCCTTTGACAGCGGCCTGATAAACATGAAGGCGACGTGAATCTCTCGGTTAAAGACAAATTCAACTTTCGAAAATGTGTTCGCTTAAATTAACTAGATAAAAATTTCTATTATCTTGTCGAATATCCTTGAAACGTAGTGTTCTGACAACCTTGTTCTCTAGCAGCCTCTTGAAGACCAACTGAAAAAACTGCAACCATAACAAGGAGTTATCTTCCAATGAGGGTCCTACTGGATTGTACCTTCCCCAGTAAACTCAATGGCTTAAGGAACTTTATTTTGGTTTCTTTTCTTTGACAGTCGTTGTACCTACATGTATCTTGATATCTTTGCCAAGAAACCAGCTTCGTCAGATTGTATTATAACAATGTAGCATACGAGGTTTTTGACTTTTGAAGATAATAAAACAATGGGGAACCGTAGGCTACCCTTTCAAAGGATGCTGTATATGAAAATAAATTCTCCTTGACTTGGATTGCCATATCTTATATGAGTTTTCAATCGTTGCGTTTGACTTCACACAGAACATGAATGCCCAATTTCTTTATTCCTCCCATAATAGACTCCAAGCACAATGGAATAGTTTAGTTTCAATTAATAATGTGAATGGCATGCGTATCGTGCGAGAGGATCCATTGTGTCGTCAATGCATTCTCATTTTTCTATATATATACACAAAGAACCACATGACCACTTGAGTCTATAAAGCAAGCATGGCCCATAGTCATACTTAGCTTCAGCTCTCTTACACTCACGGATCACGCTTGCTACTCCAAGGTTAGATCAGTTCGGTTACATCTCCAGCAATTTGATGGTTTAAGGATCTGACCATCTAGCAAGAAACTTGCATCAAAATAAACAGTGGAACGGAGAACTGATACAAAAGTACTCCAAGAGATCAAGGCACTCTCATTTACCTGAAATTTTGTCATTTGTTCCTGGTCACCGGGTGCAATTCTAGTCGCAGAAAATCATGGAACTTTGAATGCCCAAGTTTGTCGTCAGTATTGCTTCGATGTTGTGTACATAACATGCCCAATCACGGATGATAAGCACCTCAGTCCCAAGTGCAACTGCTGCCTCGCTTTTAGAGGTTGCCCTCTTCACCTCACCAATGGGACTTCATCACTTGCAGCTAAAAATGAAGGCTATAGGCAATATTTTAGTGCAAATGGGATCGATCTTTGTAACGAAACTCTAATTAAGATCACAAGGATAGCCGGGATGGAGTAGCCTTTTAAGTATTATTCTGCACTCACCATCTCTTTAATGCTTCTGCTCTGTCACTGCTCTGTCAAAGTTGTGCGATAATTATGGACGTAATTCACTTGACAATGAACCAGAGATTGCTGCAGATATTCTTAATAAGTACAATGGTAATCTACCTTCTCGTGAACACCAATTGCGAGTTCTAAATCTCTCCAGTCTTATTGTTTGCCATTCGACATTCATAAAGCATAAAATCATTCTGTCTCAAAATCTCGACAACCAGGGCACAGACTGGCTCTCTCCGCCTCTAGGACCTTCAATACTTCCTTGTATTAGATATCTGTAATTTATAATCTCGCAAGAGCAACTCCAAAGGAAGCAATAACTCTATTGTTGATAGCGACAACAGAAGAAATTCTTATAGTGTTGAGAAATTTATTCCGATCCATTAATACATTATTCTCATTCACTTTCGTTCCAAGTGTTGAAAAATTTCTAGCTGATCAAGAACTGGAGATCACTCATTCGAATCTCATCAACTGTATACAAATCGTGCGAGAAATCAAAAGGAAATAGGTTGTGAGGTGTGTGTAGGTCACTTTCTTAAACATGATATTGCCTTTATCGTGATGGAAGAAGAATATAAAGTAAGACATCTCGATAATACAACATAGTCCTTAGAAAACTCTCTTGAAAAGATTGGGTGAAAAATTAAATAATTTGCACGTGTATTGAATATATAACTTTTACTATTGAAATAACGTGACTGTTGACTAATTACATTTTTCTTATTACGTCTCTTTGGATGCAATCTACATGACTATTTGCAAATAATTGTTTCACTAGAAGACACCTTGACGGCTGGTGAAGGCTTGCACGGCCTAGCCCTCACTTACCACAATGAAATAAAAAGAAAATTAAAAAACAAATTAAAATTTTTATAAAAATTCAGATTTTTTTAAAATTGTAAAAATTGTCCACGCAACGTCAGGACTTTTTTGTTGTTTTAGTAATTTCCTATTTTTTTAATACTTGACAAATGTCATCAATGATGCCCTAATGACTTCATTGAATTTGGAAGTGGCCGCGGTTTTGGAAAATGCACAAACGCGAATCCGTCTCCATGGAGTAAAACCTTTGAATTGTCAGAAAAGACCAATCTTTATGCGTGGATATGCAGAGTTCGAGCGCGATACGGCTAATGATCCTCCGATGGAAAGAATAATAATCCCTGACTTTCGGCTTTCGTTTTGGCTATAAAAGCCACTACCGCAGTGTAAGTGCCATCAGAAAACTCATCCGGAACAACATGGCTCGGAGCAATGCATGCTGTAGCCTCTTGCTTCTCCTCCTATGTGGTGAGCCTTACTATGTGTATGCGCTTCTCCTTCTTCAAGATTGAACGGAACAAGTGGGAATGAAATCCTCGTTTTGCTTCTTTGTTTCTTTGTAGGTGCACTCCTGCTGGAAATGAACCCCGGGACGATGGTGATGAGCGCCGCCGATTGTCCGTTTATCTGCGTAGAGGTGGAGTACATGACGTGCCCCTCCACTGGGGATAAGCACCTGAGTGCCCCGTGCAACTGCTGCAACGCTCCGAAAGGCTGCACTCTTCACCTGCCCGACGGCACAACGATTTCTTGCAGTTGAAGAAATCGCAGCCTGTTCGTCGAACTTTTTATCTGAAATTGAATAAAGATGGCACAGGAATAAGTCAAGACTTCGTTGTCTTTGAATATCGCCATTCTCTTACTAGGGTTATGATGATTTCTTCTTCCTTCGTGCTTTGTTCTATTGTTTTATTGTACATGTATTCGTGAGACGAGTGTACAAGGACTCGAGCGGCCTCCATGACCGTTTCTTGGCTTTGTCCGTCGCCTTGGGTTGGTGTACAAGACCTCATATTGGTCAATATGGCTATTATCACCTGAAGGTTTTCGACACTTTCCGACCATAGTATGTTTTAGTCCCTCATAACATTTTCTGACATACAAATAAAGGTTTCGATGATGTGATGATAGGGAGAACTACTAAAAAAGTCATAAACTTATTGTAATTATATTAATTCAGTTCCAATTTTTTTTTTTTTGCCAATTCAGTCTTAAATCTTTTATAATTGTGCCAATCGGCCAAATTTGACCGGAGAGCGCTGACGTGGATGTCAATCGACGCCGGCCATGCTGTTGGATTTTATTGTGGCCCACGTGATTGATGACCCATATGTACTTTAGATATAACAATTATTAGGTACTAAATTCCTATTGGTCAATAAAGAAGCGTATTCTAATTGCTGTCTAAGAAACACCGATACGCTTCGGGATTCTTTGTGTTGTGTCTGACACGCTCCAACACGTTTCAACACGCTATGACATGGAGTGAATAGGTGTTGGAAAATTGAACAAATGGTCAACTCTTCCAATACGCTCTAACATACAATTCCGACACGCATAAAGTCAATTTTAAAATTTTCTAATAAATGAGGGGTCAAAATGTAAATATGTAAAAATATAAAATATTATAAAAATTATAAAAAGGGAAAGAGAAAGACTTAATCTTTTCTTCTCTTCTGACTCTCATTTCTCATGACATACAATTCTCCCAAGTTTTTTTTTCTTTACTCTTCTAATACGCGAGTCAAGAATATAAATTTCTTTGTTTTTTTCTCTCCAAGTTTTATGAATTATTGAAATGGAATGTATTTGGATTTGTCAAATTGAAACAATGAATAATATTAACAAACGATCAATTAATGTTTTTAGTATAAATTGATTCTATGTTTTATTTATTTATTTATTTATTTATGAATTTGAATTTGAATTTAATTAATTTGATTGAAATAATTATAAAAATGATCATTTATCATTTATG
Organism: Corymbia calophylla; assembly: GCA_014182845.1. Lineage (NCBI taxonomy): Eukaryota > Viridiplantae > Streptophyta > Magnoliopsida > Myrtales > Myrtaceae > Corymbia > Corymbia calophylla. The sequence continues at coordinate 24,532,750 of CM024698.1, read as the reverse complement.
TATAAAAATATACAATTAATATACAACATGTCCCAATATGTTGGAATTCTCTATTATTCTAGAAATAATGTATCGGAGTATCGTGTATCACATGTTGGTGTCGATGCTACTTAAATTACTATACATCCCGATAGATGATGCGACTATAAAAAGCCCTAGTTAGAAACTAGTCCTCTCTCCAAACCCTAAAAAAGAACGATAGTTTTCTTTCTATAAAAAAACGTCCGAAAGCCTAATAGGGTTAAGAAAGAAAAACTTATTTCTTCAAAAGATTTCTCATCTATAATGAATTTCTTCACAAGAAATCATCATGGATCAATGTATACCTCTCTTGCCTATTATAATATTATGAAAATCATATTATTGTAAGATTTTGATTATGATATTTATGCAAATATTAGGGTTTGATTGCATAGAATTGATTTGATCTTACATGTGGCATCAAAGCATAGTTTGAGAACTTGTGATTTTCCATTGATTGTTTGATTGATCAAAAAAGTTTATTGATGTTTGCCTCAATTGTGAGATTCATTTATCGGCCCAAAAAAGGAATAAATATATAAATAAATTGAATTGATTAATTTGCGGCCCGCAGGGTCGGGATGCGCGGGTTGTGGATGCACCGGAAAGGTGTGCATGATGGATGTGTTGATGATGGCAATGCGTAACGCATGGTTTTGTGTCAGGTCGATGCGCACGGCACCACTGTCGCACTTTTGGGGATTTTCGATTATTTTCCACTGCAATTTTATTGATTTTGAATAAATTGCATATGTGTATATTTTAGTATGGCAGAAAATTACCAAAACAGCTCTAAACTTATTGTAATTTTTTCAATTCAATTCAAAACATTTTTTTTGTGTGTGGCTAATTTAGTCTTAAACCTTTTACAATTGTGTCAATTCAATTCATTCGGCTAAATTTGGCCGGTCGACATTGACATGGAAGCTGGCCAGACGGTTGACACTAACGTGATAAATTTTTTAATAATATTTTAATTTTTAAAAGTTTTTTATTAATTTTTCATTATTTTTTATAATTTTTCCTTTTTTTTTAATACGTGGCAAACGTCATCAATGATCCGCTAATAGCGTCACTTTAGCATATGGAGTTGAACTTGGAAGTGGCCGCAGTTTTGAATAATGCACGAACTTGAATTCGTCGCCATGAGGTAACACCTTTGAATTGTCGGAAAAGTCAATCTTTGCACGCGGATGTGCAGAGTTCGAGCGCGATACGGCTAATAATTCTCCGATGGAAAGGATAAGAACCACTGACTTGAGGCTTCCGTTTCGGCCATAAAAGCACGACCGCAGCGAAGTGCCATCAGAAAACTCCATCCGGAACATCATGGCTCGGAGCAATGCATGCTGTCGTCTAGTGCTTCTCCTCCTATGTGGTGAGCCTTGCTATCGTTAAACGAACCCTTCTTCAAGATTGAATGAAAGAAAGTGGGAATGAAACCCTCGTTTTCCTTCTTTGTTTCTTGATAGGCACACTCCTACTGGAAATGAATCCCGGGATGATGTTGATGAGCGCCGACGCCTGTCCACTGTACTGCTTGGATGTGGACTACATGACGTGCCCGTCCACTGGGGATGAGCACCTGAGTCCCCGGTGCAACTGCTGCCTCGCGCCGGAAGGCTGCACCCTTCACCTGACGGACGGCACTTCGGTTTCTTGCAGTTGAAGAAATCGGAATCTGTTCCAAAAGCCAAGCACAGTACATCGGATCGAACTTTGTATCTGAAATTGAATAAACATGGCACAGAATAAGTCAAGACTTCGTTGTCTTTTAATATCGCCATTCTCTTACTTGGGTTCTGATAATTTCTTCTTCCTCTGTGCTTCGTTCTGTTGTTTAATTGCACATATATTCGTTAGACGAGTTTACATGGACACGAGCGGTTTCCATGACCGTTTCTTGCCTTTGTCCGTCGCCGTGGGTTAGTGTCCAGGACCTCGTATGGGTCGAATTGGATGTCATCACCTGAGGTTTCCGACACTTTCTGACGACCATATATGTTTCAGTCCCTAGAAACATTTTCTGACATACAAATAAAGGCTTCAATGATGTGATGATATGCAGCAAATGTTTTTGAAATGTACGATAACTACTCAAAACATTCCCGACAGAGTAACTCAAAACATCTGACATCGTTTTAATTACATAAAATGTAATTAAAATTAAATGTACAAGCAAATTTGAGGATACTTTAAGAGATTCTACGGCATTATACTTCACAGTTTAATGCTGGGTTAGACACACGATTTTGGGGAACAATGTTAGTTTCCTCTTGGCTGAGTTACTCTTACTTCTTCTTGTTATGTTTCCCTTTCCTTTCCATTGAAAAAAACAAATTGATAGATTCTAATAGCTATAGCTTTACAAAACCATACCTACTACAATCTAGGGATATATAAATTAGAAGTCCTAAAACTTACCATGAAAATATAATCGAGTCATAAAAATTGCAAAAAGTATAGTTAAATCCTAAAACTTGTTAAATTGATGCATCCATCTAGCTTGGTTGATGGAAAATGCTAATGTGTTTTTTAAAAAAAAAATATTCTTTCTCCTACGTGGTGATAATGTTGTTAAAACGACGTCATTTTGGTCCAAGTCTAATTTTTAAAAAGATATTATTTAAATTAAGTAAAAATAAAAGGAGAAGGAGGAGGCAAGGGCTTTGTAGCCCTTGCCTCCCTTGCCGTGCCCCACCATTGCTAGGAAGGGCTGGTGATGGTGGGGGAATGGTTGACGAAGGTTGTGGCCCTCGCCAACCCTCCCCTAGATTTCGCGAGGGTCAGGCCGCGGGCCTTTGCTCAATCTTGGTCGAGGGCGACCATTGGTAGGGCTCAATTGCCCCCGACAGCCCTTGGCCAAGGCTCGATGACCCCTGCCAACCATTCCTCCACCATCGTCGACCTTTCTCGATGATGGTGGGACAACGGTAAGGGCCATAAAGCCCTCATCGCTAGCTCTTCTTCTTACTTTTCTTTTAAAAATAAATTTTAGCTTATTTTTAAATTTAAATTAATTAAATTTTGTATAAAAAAATATATTTGCACCAAAACAACATCATTTTAGCCTTATGTTTTATGTTTTAGCCACATCATCGCTATATAGGAGAGAAAAAATATAAAAAGCCTACTTAAGCATTTTCTGTTAGCCAAGTTAGATAGAGCTAACGAAAGGACTCAATTATACCAATCTAACAAGTTTTAAGACTTGATTACATTTTTTGCAAGTTTTAGAACTTAATTACACGTTCATGATAAGTTTTAGGATTTTCAGTAAATATATCTCTAAAATCTATGAAAATAATCTCACAAAAAAACTCATGCACATGCATATAGAAATATATCAAAGTGAATTCAATTAGCAAAAGAGAAAATTTGAAGATGTAAATTAATCTATGAAAGAAACTTAAATAATTATCAGATGGGGGAGATTAGAATTCAATTTTAAAAAAATTACTATTTATGCGAGAAGTTGGTAATAGCTTAGACTGTATTAGTATTACGGTCATGTCGGTTTTTGCTATATCATGTTGTTATTAAATATATTAACAGCAAGCATGGTCCTCACAACATTTATTTAATGAAAGTCCAAAGTTGAAATAAAATTGTGGCATCCGAGTCATCATCATCCTCGAAGTATTGTTTTCTTTTACCTCTTTATTATTAATTAAAGCATTCACGTGCAAGTTGACTGACCATTTCGTATTGTGGCGAAAATACTATATTTAATACTTGGATATCTTATGAGTGAAGTCTGTTAATTTTAAGGATGACCATGGACTCTTCACTAATTTACGCTATGATTAGGATATAAAGTGAACTAAAATTTCGGCGTTCGAGCAGCCGTTGTTCTCTTCCTGAACCTTGAACTGCAAGAAATGATTGGAATGGTAAGACCACATTCATTCAAGAATTGGGGATCACTCATTTGAATCTCATCAACTGTATACAAATCATGAGAGAAATCAAAAGGAAATCGGTTGTGAGGTGTGTGTAGATCACTTTCTTAAACATGATATTACCTTTATCGTGATGGGAGAAGAATATAAAGTAAGACACCTCGATAATACAATAGAGTCCTTATAAAACTCTCTTGAAAAGATTGGGTGAAAAATTAAATAATTTGCACGTGTATTGAATATATAACTTTTACTATTGAAATAATGTGACTGTTGACTAATTACATTTTTCTTATTACGTCTCTTTGGATGCAATCTACATGACTATTCGCAAATAATTGTTTCACTAGAAGACACCTTGACGGCTGGTGAAGGCTTGCACGGCCCAACCTTCACTGACCACAATGAAATAAAAAGAAAATTAAAAAACAAATTAAAATTTTTATAAAAATTCAGATTTTTTTAAAATTGTAAAAATTGTCCACGCAACGTCAGGACTTTTATGTTTTTTTAGTAATTTTCCTATTTTTTTAATACATGACAAATGTCATCAATGATGCCCTAATGACTTCATTGAATTTGGAAGTGGCCGCGGTTTTGGAAAATGCACAAACGCGAATCCGTCTCAATGGAGTAACACCTTTGAATTGTCAGAAAAGTAAAATCTTTATGCGTGGATATGCAGAGTTCGAGCGCGATACGGCTAATGATTCTCTGATGGAAACGATAATAATCCCTGACTTTCGGCTTCCGTTTTGGCTATAAAAGCACGACCGCAGTTAAGTGCCATCAGAAAACTCATCCGGAACAACATGGCTCGGAGCAATGCATGCTGTAGTCTCTTGCTTCTCCTCCTATGTGGTGAGCCTTACTATGTGTATGCGCTTCTCCTTCTTCAAGATTGAATGGAACAAGTGGGAATGAAATCCTCGTTTTGCTTCTTTGTTTCTTTGTAGGTGCACTCCTGCTGGAAATGAACCCCGGGACGATGGTGATGAGCGCCGCCGATTGTCCGTTTATCTGCGTGGAGGTGGAGTACATGACGTGCCCCTCCACTGGGGATAAGCACCTGATTGCCCCGTGCAACTGCTGCAACGCTCCGAAAGGCTGCACTCTTCACCTGCCCGACGGCACAACGATTTCTTGCAGTTGAAGAAATCGCAGCCTGTTCGTCGAACTTTTTATCTGAAATTGAATAAAGATGGCACAGGGATAAGTCAAGACTTCGTTGTCTTTGAATATCGCCATTCTCTTACTAGGGTTCTGATGATTTCTTCTTCCTTCGTGCTTTGTTCTGTTGTTTTATTGTACATGTATTCATGAGACGAATGTACAAGGACTCAAGCGGCCTCCATGACCGTTTCTTGGCTTTGTCCATCGCCTTGGGTTGGTGTACAAGACCTCATATTGGTCGATATGGTTATTATCACTTAAAGGTTTTCAACACTTTCAAACCGTCGTATGTTTCAGTCCCTCATAACATTTTCTGACATACAAATAAAGGCTTCGATGATGTGATGATAGGGAGAACTATTAAAAAAGTCATAAACCTATTGTAATTACGTTAATTTAGTTCCAAACTTTTTTTTTGGCCAATTTAGTTCTAAACATTTTATAATTGTGCAAATTCTGTCCACTCGGCCAAATTTGACTAGAGAGCGCTGACATGGACACCAGTCGACGTCGGCCATGCTATTGGATTTTATTGTGGCCCATATGATTAATGACCCATATGTAGTTTAGATACAACAATTATTAGGTACTAAATTCCTATTGCTCAATAGAGAAGCATATTCTAATTGCTGTTTAAGAAGCACCGATACTCTTCGGGATCCTTTGTGTTGTGTCTGACACACTCTGACACGCGGTGAATAGGTGTTGGAAAATTCGACATATGGTCAAATCTTCCAACACGCTCTAACATACAATTCCGACACGCACGAAGTTTAAAAATTTTCAAATAAATGAAGAGTCAAAATATAAATATGTAAAAATATAAAATATTATAAAAATTATAAAAAGGGAAAGAGAAAGACTCAATCTTTTCTTTTGTTCTAACTCTTATTTCTCATGACACACAATTCCCCCAAGTTTTCTTTTCTTTTCTCTTTTGATACGCGAGTCAAGAATATGAATTGCTTGATTTTTTTATTTTTCTCCAAGTTTTATGGATTATTGAAATGGAATGTAGTTGAATTTGTCAAATTGAAACAATGAATGATATTAACAAATGATGAATTAATGTTTTTAGTATAAATTGATTATATGTTCTTTTTTATTATTTATTTATGGATTTGAATTTAATTAATTTGATTGAAATAATTATAAAAAAGATCATTTGTCATGTATGTATAAAAATATACAATTATTATACAACGTGTCCCAATATGTTGAAATTCTCTATTATTTTAGAAATGACGTATCGGCGTGTCGTGCATTGCATATTGGTGTCAATGCTACTTAGATTACTATACATCCTGATAGATGGTGCAACTATAAAAAGCCCTAGTTAGAAACTAGTCCTCTCTCCAAACCCTAAAAAAGAACATAGTTTTCTCTCTATAAAAAAAGTCAGAAAGCCTAACGGTTTTAAGAAAGAAAAACTTATTTCTTCAAAAGATTTCTCATCTATAATGAATTTCTTCACAAGAAGTCATCATGGATCAATGTATACCTCTCGCCTATTATAATATTATGAAAATCATCTTATTCTAAGATTTTGATTATGATATTTATGTAAATATTAGGGTTTGATTTGCATAGAATTGGTTTGATCTTACATGTGGTATTAAAGCATGGTTTGAGAACTTGTGATTTTCCATTGATTTTTGATTGATCAAAAAAATTTATTGATGTTTACCCTAATTGTGAGATTTATTTATTGGCCAAAAAAAGAATGAATATATAAATAAATTGAATTGATTAATTTGCGGCCCGCAAGGTTGGGACGCACGAATTGTGGGTGCACTAGAAAGGTGCGCATGATGGATGCGTTGATGATGGCAACGCATAATGTAGAGAAAATATTGGGTAGGTTAAATAATCCACGTGGATGGTGCAGCTCACCATTCAAAATTGGACATGTGTCCTCTGTCCTCTCTCTCTCTCTCTCCTTTGCAGAGGAGAGAGAGTAGCCCAACTCGCTTTGGGGGGGAACACGACGGCGGAGGTAGAGGCGGCGTCGGCATCCAAGAGCAGAGGCAGAGGGGCAGACCCGCTGAGGGAGAGGAGGTTGAAGGGCCCGCGGAGGGAGAGCGGCGGCACGTGGGGCAAGGGATGGCGGAGCATGACGTCAAAGACGGTGCCAAAGGCAGGACAGCGAGGCCCATGCGCCGCCTGAGCGCAAAGGACAAGAGGTCGTCGACGACGTCGGAGCCGGCCAAGATCTCGAGGACGACGGGTCTCATGGCGGAGGAGGAGGAGTCAGAGCCAAAGGAGTCTTGGGCGGTGGCGACAACGATGGGTGGTTTGGGACCCAGACGCCAACGCTACCTCTGCCTCCGCCGTCGTGTTCCACCCGGCCCGGACCAGAGTCGAGCTGCTCTCTCTGAGAGGAGAGAGAGGATGGAGTAGGTACGGGAGAAAGGAGAGAGGAGTTCGGCCCCGCGTGGGCCCACCACCGACGTGGACGCTATGTGTCCGATTTTGAATGGTGAGCTACACCATCCATGTGAACTATTTAACCTACCCAATATTTTCTCCATAATGTATGGTTTCGTGTCAGGTCGACGCGCACGGCACCAGTGCACTGCCGCACTTTAGGGGATTTTCTATTATTTTCCATTGCAATTTTTTGATTTTGAATAAATTGCATATGTATATATTTCAGTAGGGGCAAAAATTACCAAAACAATCCTAAACTTATTGTAATTTTTTCAATTCAGTCATAAACTTTTTTTTTACTAATTTAGTCTTAAACATTTTGTAATTATGCCAATTCAGTCCATTCGGCTAAATTTAGCCGGTCGACACTGACGTGGATGCCGGCCAGACAGTCGATGCTAAAGTGATAATTTTTTAATTATATTATATTTTATTCAATTTTTTATTAATTTTTTTATAATTTCTCCTTTTTTTAAATACATCACAGACGTCATCAATGATCTGCTTATAGCATCACTTTAGCATTTGGAGTTGAACTTGGAAGTGGCCGCTGTTTTGAATAAAGCACGATCTTGAATTCGTCTCCATGGAGTAACACCTTTGAATTGTCGGAGAAGTCAAATCTTTGCACGTGGATGTGCAGAGTTCGAGCGCGATACGGCTAATAATTCTCCGATGGATAAGAATCACTGACTTGAGGCTTCCGTTTCGGCAAATAGACTTCATTAAAATTTTAAAATTTGATTACATTTTTCGCAAGTTTTAGAACTTAATTACACATTCATGATAAGTTTTAGGATTTTCAGTAAATACATCTCTAAAATCTATGAAAATAATCTCACAAAAAAACTCATGCACATGCATATAAAAATATATCAAAGTGAATTCAATTAGCAAATGAGAAAATTTGAAGATGCAAATTAATCTATGAAAGAAACATAAATAATTATCAGATGGGGGAGATTTGAATTCAATTTTAAAAAAATTACTATTTATGCGAGAAGTTGGTAATAGCTTAGACTGTATTAGTATTACGGTCATGTCAGTTTTGCTATATCATGTTGTTATTAAATATATTAACAGCAAGCATGGTCCTCACAGCATTTATTTAATGAAAGTCCAAAGTTGAAATAAAATTGTGGCATCCGATTCATCATCATCCTCGAAGGATTGTTTTCTTTTACCTCTTTATTATTAATTAAAGCATTCACGTGCAAGTTGACTGACCATTTCGTATTGTGGCGAAAATACTATATTTAATGCTTAGATATCTTATGAGTGAAGTCTGTTAATTTTAAGGATGACCAGGGACACTTCACTAGTTTACGCTATGATTAGGATCTGAAGTGAACTAAAATTTCGGCGTTCGAGCAGCCGTTGTTCTCTTCCTGAACATTGAACCGCAAGAAATGATTGGAATGGTAAGACCACATTCATTCAATAGCGTGCTTTGAACGAACATAATTAAGCCAGACAACACCGGTTAAACTGGATTTGCCATCTCATCTCCCGTTCAAACATTGATGCTGAAGAGCATAAAGTCAAATCTATGTTCTTTATATACGCAGACTTGGAGGAGGCGATTACGGCTGAAGTCATGCAATGGAATACATTAATATATAAATCTAGGAGTCAGGATCACGATTACGGCTGAAGTCATGCAATGGAAAACATTAATATATAAATCTAGGAATCAGATTCATGACTTTGGGTTTTCATTTTGGCTATAAGAGCACAACCCAAGTGAAGTGCCATCAGAAAACTCATCTGGAACATCATGGCTCGGAGCAATGCATGTTGTCTGGTGCTTCTCCTCCTGTGTGGTGAGTCTTACTATTGTTAATCTGTTCCCCCCTGATCTTTTCAGGCGCACGTACCTTGGCTTCGCTACCCCGATGCCTTCAAATTGGTGATCACGTTAAGTAAAGGAACCTTTGTCTGAGAATAAATGAAGAAAGTGGCAATGAAGTCCTCACTTTTCTTCTTTCTTTCTTAATAGGTGCGTTTCTACTGGGAATGAATCCCGGGACGACGCTGGTGAATGCAGTAGTTTGTCCACAGGTCTGCTTGGATGTCGACTATATGACATGCCCATCCACCGGTGACAAGCAACTGAGTCATAAGTGCAACTGCTGCCTTGCTCCCAAAGGCTGCACTCTTCACCTGACTGATGGCACATCAGTTCTTTGCAGTTGAAGAAATTGGAAGCCTTCTCAAAATGCTGTGTGCATTTTATCCTATCGAACTTTGTATCTAAAGTCGAATAAAGATTGCAAAAAATAAGTGAAGACAGCTATTGTCGTCAAATATTGTCATCCACTTGCTTGGGTTTCGGATGATTTCTTTGTTCGTGATTTGTTCTATTCTGTTTTCTACATATTTTGTGTGAGGTGAGCGTAACAGGACTCGAGCAATTTCCATGACTATTTCTCGGCTTTGTCTGTTGCCGATGGTCCTCATATGAGTTGAATTTGCTATTATTACCGGAATGACTATCAACACTTTCTGACGAGCTTATGTTGCAGTTCCTCATGGCATTTTCTGGCATACAATTGAAGGCTTCAATGATGTGATGATATACTGCAAATGTTTTTAAAATGTACGTGTATGATTCAAAACTCCTACTCATTCCCAAGAGAGAGATGATTAATCCTCATTTGTCACTCCGTCTTTCATAAGCAAGAGTCGGCTGTTAAAAACTGACTTAGCAGTCGAATATGTATGATGCAACCATAGGGATCATCTTTCACTTTCAGCCTTCAAATCTTGTATAGCGTGTCAATGTGTATGAATTAGGTTTTTAGTAACACGAGACAGGAAAATTATGAAACGGTTGATATATCTGCTTGGTTCATAATTCACTTGGTTAGGATTTTGTGTAAAGGTAGATTTAAATGAATATGTGAATTAGCTTGGGCTTAAGCATTCCTAGGATGAAGTTATCAGCCTAGTATGCTTTTGTTGTGCGTCCACAAAGGAGTGGATGTACTTGAAAGAAACTTGAAGATCTGGATATTGGATCATCTTTGTTCAGACATCTCACATCCCTCACATCTCTGCTCTGGTGGGAGTTAAGCCTCTGTCCACTTTGACAACTTTGGCAGCTCCTCCCCCAAAACCCTTTGACAGCGGCCTGATAAACATGTAGGTGACATGAATCTCTCGGTTAAAGACGAATTCAACTTTCGAAAATGTGTTCGCTTAAATTAACTAGATAAAAATTTCTATTATCTTGTCGAATATCCTTGAAACGTAGTGTTCTGACAACCTTGTTCTCTAGCAGCCTCTTGAAGACCAACTGAAAAAACGGCAACCATAACAAGGAGTTATCTTCCAATGAGGGTCCTACTGGATTGTACCTTCCCCAGTAAACTCAATGGCTTAAGGAACTTTATTTTGGTTTCTTTTCTTTGACAGTCGTTGTACCTACATGTATCTTGATATCTTTGCCAAGAAACCAGCTTCGTCAGATTGTATTATAACAATGTAGCATACGAGGTTTTTGACTTTTGAAGATAATAAAACAATGGGGAACCCCCGGATTTTTGGAGAAGAGCCGCCCAGGGCTTAGCTTAGGATGATGTGGGTTTTCTATAACCCGATCTTCTTGTAATTTAATCTTCTTTTTTTTGTGACCGCGGTACCCTTCTACTCCAGTGACATGTAGTCCAATTGAGTATGTGTCGGTATCGTGTTCTCCCCCCTACTGTATAGTTCTCTAGTCAATTCTAATACAACTTACCTTACCAAAAAAAAAAAAAAAAAAACAATGGGGAACCGTAGGCTACCCTTTCAAAGGATGCTGTATATGAAAATTAATTCTCCTTGACTTGGATTGCCATATCTTATATGAGTTTTGAATCGCTGCGTTTGACTTCACACAGAACATGAATGTCCAATTTCTTTATCCCCCCATAATAGACTTCAAGCACAATGTGAATAGTTTAGTTTCAATTAATAATGTGAATGGCATGCGTATCGTGCGAGAGGATCCATTGTGTCGTCAATGCATTCTTATTTTCCTATATATATACACAAAGAACCACATGACCACTTGAGTCTATAAAGCAAGCATGGCCTGTAGTCATACTTAGCTTCAGCTCTCTTACACTCACGGAACACGCTTGCTATTCCAAGGTTAGATCAGTTCGGTTACATCTCTAGCAATTTGATGGTTTAAGGATCTGACCATCTAGCAAGAAACTTGCATCAAAGTAAACGGTGGAACGGAGAACTGATACAAAAGTACTCCAAGAGATCAAGGCACTGTCATTTACCTGAAATTTTGTCTTTTGTTCCTGGTCACCGGGTGCAATTCTAGTCGCAGAAAATCATGGAACTTTGAGTGCCCAAGTTTGTCGTCAGTATTGCTTCGATGTTGTGTACATAACATGCCCAATCACGGATGATAAGCACCTCAGTCCCAAGTGCAACTGCTGCCTCGCTTTTAGAGGTTGCCCTCTTCACCTCACCAATGGGACTTCATCACTTGCAGTTAAAAATGAAGGCTATAGGCAATATTTTAGTACAAATGGGATCGATCTTTGTAACGAAACTCTAATTAAGATGACAAGGATAGCTGGGATGGAGTGGCCTTTTAAGTATTATTCTGCACTCACTATCTCTTTAATGCTTCTGCTCTGTCACTGCTCTGTCAAAGTTGTGCGATAATTATGGACGTAATTCACTTGACAATGAACCAGAGATTGCTGCAGATATCATTAGTAAGTACAATGGTAATCTACCTTCTCGTAAACACCAATTGCGTATAAAGAGTTCTAAATCTCTTTAATGTTATTGTTTGCCATTCGACATTCATAAAGCATAAAATCATTCTGGCATAAAATCTCGACAACCAGGGCACAGACTGGCTCTCACTGCCTCTAAAACCTTCAATACTTCCTTGTATTAGATATCTGTAATTTATAATCTCGTAAGAGCATCTCCAAAGGAAGCAATGACTCTATTGTTGATAGCGACAACAGAAGAAATTCTTTTAGTGTTAAAGACAGAAAATGGCGAATTACATGGAAGAAAATTGACACTTAACACCTTCGTCGACTAGAGTGTCACAAGCGAACTCAAATTATAAAGATTGAGTTCGAGTCACAATTTAGGAATTGTGGATACAAGGTGGTCAACAAGATGTTCTTCCCAAGATTATCTCTCGCCTCTTTGCTCAGGGGTGAGGCCTCCCTTTCCACAATTGGGGCAGCTCTTCAGCCCAAACCCTTGACATTCAAAGCATCTGCATCGAAGCATGAACGTAATTTAACTCTCATGGAAGATACTAATTGAAATAGTGTTGAAAATTTTCACTTGGTAACAAAAGAAACTCACTTCCACCGTTCAAAAATGTTTCCATTCTTCTTGTTTTTCCCGGTTCCCTACATAAGAGAGTTCATTAGCAGATCTAAAAGTGATTGAAGTCGTGAATGCGTGAACTATCCCACCATGAGAAAAGTGAATCCTTTCTTGAATGTCCACTTCAGTTAGTTCCTACAGGAACACAGAGCTTAATAGTGGAAGTGGTCAAATGTAAATCCTCTGGATGCTGTGCCTACCAATTAAGCGAAAAAGAGTAAGGCTTAGTAGTTGATCGGCCAGCGAATGGGACCTTTTGCATATATAAGTCTGGAAGCAAATATGGAGTCCAAGTTCACCTGAGAAGAAAACCAATCTCAGGAAGATTCTTCAAAATCCATGGGGTTTGATGGATCTTGCTTTCTAAGTTTCCGATTCCCCCCAGGACACTCCAAAAAAGAGGCAGCAACTTTTTACTTTCATTTAATATTTTCAAGGGCTAGTTTAGTATCCAAAAATCCTCGGTTTATGTCTCAATTCAAAAAGCGCATCCAACGGTTGAAGTTTGAACAGAGATGTAATCAGCTGGTTCAGGATCGATAATATGGTCAAATATGTTAAGGAGGCATCTAGCTCGCCCATCAGGATGTTCTAACTATTCTCTGTTCACTTCAATCAGCTTCTCTTGAAGCCCGAGGCTGTTCTGTCTCGCCTTATAGACACCATCTTGTGAAGGTTTTAAGTTGGTCTCTCAAGCCGTCAGCATAACATTCAAAACCTAAATAGGAGTGAAAGCAAGAGCGAGGAAAACGATCAAGACCCTTTCGAGTTCAATTGACCTGCGAGGTAACCTGCTATTGTGCCAACTTGCTGCTACTAAGTACAATCTCCGTCCAAAGTAAAATGCAAAAGCTGAGAAGCGATCTACCAATGTGAATCATGAAAGAATGGAAAATAACTGAAATGGAAGTAAAAAAGCAACGAATCATGAGAAGTACAGTGGAAGGAAAGAGAGGAAGAGCGAGGAAATGTCCATCAATACCTTACACCCGGGACACTCTATCGCACCTTTTCCGCTGCACGTTTTACAACTTTTGAGGATCTGCAAAGAATTATTTCACAACTCAGACGGAGTAAGAAAAACGGAACCGTTACTCAGACTCGATTATCAACTGCCTAAATGGTTCTATGGTCCTATGGTCTGGTCTGTTGAATCCCATGACACCAAATGGTGAAACAAGCCCATCATCAGAACATAGAAATAGTACTTCATGCATAGTTAGGCCCTTCTAGTGGTGAAAATGAACCAACAGTGCAGATGTTAAAAGCAGAACAGCATCTTTAAAAGAAAAAGAACCCGAATCTGCCACGCATCCGATTCCGTTCCTCAGACACTAAAGACCAAGGTCCATTTTGGTGGAAGCTTGGGTTTTCCCTCCAGACATCACGCCAACATACACAAACCTGGAGATCCTGTCTTCTCGAATAGCTCGAGATCTTAGAACAGCAAGAACGTATAGCAAGCAAGAAAAACATACCGAATTCAGCGAGACTCCACCAGATTTCGAGGCCGAGGTAACTACTCGTCTCTGCTGCTCGTTAGATTTGATGGGCTTGGGAGGAGATTTGGGAGTGAGAAGCGAGGAGGGAAGTTGCAATGGAGGAGGAAGTAAGGCGCTCAGATTGATGGAAGACACTGATGGGAGTTTTGCCATGTTTTCTTCTCTCTGTCCAGCATAAAATCGAAAGTCCAGGACGGTCCGCTTCCTGTTCCTCCCGCCTTATCTGTCCAAAAAGTCGTTTCTTCTCTCTCTCCGTCTCGCTGATGATATAACTGAGGACAGACCACACATTTTTTTTTTTTTTATCATTTTTCTCCGTTTAGTTGATAGAATCAACATTTCATAAAAAAATTGAAATAATTATTCTTGCCAACATTTAAAATCTTAATGAAAATTTCAGATGTCCTGTTAAAAAAGACCCGAATCATGTCCTCGCAAGATTTGGATCAACTATATAACAAAAATTTTAAAGGTAAATCTGAATACTGTCCAATCATATAATATAATAGTAATATTATCTCTCATTTTCAGGAATTTTCTTGTGCTCCTTTACAAGGCAAAATTGCTGTGCTTGATCTCAACCGTTAGATGACAAACAATTGATATCAATCAATCAGTATATGCTGAAACATCTTCACCATAGGCTTAGAATGAATTAATGTCAATAGTTGGATTTGGAAGGATGACTTTATTGTCCCAAATTTAATGACATAGGAAGCACTCCTCTTTAATTTTAATGATCATCATCTATCTTTGCTATAATTTGTCAAATGTTAAAGTTTAGGTCCTAGGTAATATTAGGCAAGCCAATCGATTTGTTTTAAATAGAAATGAATAGCGCTTTAAAGGATAATTGATGGAGTTTCATAAATAAAGTTTATTATTTGTAGGCGATGCAAATGCTTTAATAGAAAATAGCTAATAGTATTTTTTAGTAAAAAGGCCACTCCACCCGTCATCATCTTCAGTGGTAGGTGGCAGACCTTAGACGACAAGAGCCACCGGCGAGGCGGTGACCACCATGAGATGTGGTGGCGGCCAACTTTATCATAGTTGCCATGGCATTTTTTTGTCCTTCCCTATTGTTTTTTGTTCTTTTTCTTCGAATTAGCGTACAGAGATTAATGGTGGGTGGTTTTATGATCTTGTCCCACGTGAAATGGGAGAATTACATTTTGCCCCCCAAATTTTTGGGACTGTGGCAAGTTGCCCCATGACATTTCAAATTTTACAATTCGCCACCTGACTTTTTGGAACTTGTGGTAATGTGACCTTTAGTATTGACCCCTACAAATTTTTCTTACATATTGACCAAGTGACATGATGCGGAAGGCAATGGTCAAATATCCTCGATATATGTGAGAAAAATATAAAGGGATTCCTTAAAAAATATATTTCAATTGATTCCGAGTAAATTTTCATTGCAATTTCAATAAAATGCTATCACATATAATATGTTATTCGAATTGTTTTTCTAGTTTTTGATATGCATGTATTTATACGACGAATTTGGCTTCCAAAATTAGTTATACGCTATTGCATAGAGTGATCGGTTTCAAAGTAAATTTGTTAGGGGCTTGAGAACTAACTTCTTGTGTTGTGATCCTCAATTTCAAAACATTGAATTTATAAACTAAACCAGTTAATTGTGGAACTACATTTTTCTAAATTTTCTATCAAAATGTAAAAGTTGTACTATTTTATTTCAAAAATATTCTTTCGCCAAATGGTTATAAGATTGTTTGATTATATTGCAAATAATGGTCAAATCTTGATGTTTGCAAAGTAATCTTTTTTTTTTTCCTCAAAAGAGACTTTAAAACCATTTCAACCTAAAATCCAGCCCAATCGGATTGTTTCTTGGAAAAAATAGATGGCTTTGGCTTGAAAAGGGAATCGAATAGATTCTCCCTAGAATCAACTTGGAATCGACCCGATCAAGCCAGTTCTGGCCAGCTCCCAAGTTAAACTGGACCTGGCGCTTACCCCTACCGTCGCATGATCGGAGCTCAAAGCAAAATTTGGTTGGAGTCAACATTAGGAGGTATATTGCACTCAGTTTCTGAAACGCAGGGGCAAAATTGTAAAAATTAAAAACATCCGGGGCCAATTAGCAACAACCTAAAACGTGGGGGCAACATGTAATTTGCCCCGCGTGAATTTGACCCGTACTTTTCATCCATGTCTTCTTTTAGCGGGTCTTATTCCATTTCGGGTTGCGGAAGGAGCAACGCCCACCGACGAACGCAGAAGCATTAAAAACTCACCGATCGCGGCCCCCGTCCGACCACCGCCGCGGCGGAGCACCGTTCGCTCGCGATGGCGAAAACCGACCAGTCCTTCGCATCCTCGTCTTCGTCGGTGAAGATCCATCCGTTCATCGATCTCGACTCCGACCCCAACTCCTACTCGCTCGAGAAGTTCAGGCTATACGAAACCCGAGCGGTAATCGATTCCTCGATCCCCTTCCGTTTCATTTCCTCGTTAGGTTTACTAGCCGATGGGGGCGTTGCGTGTGATGAGGACTTCGGCAATGTAGAGAGCCGGGAGCAATCTGTTATTTTCTGATGATATTTGAATTTCTGTTTCCACCCCCATTTTCGATTGGGTGTTTTTTCGCATGTGATTCGCTTCGTCGGTGATGTTTCCCGAACTTCTCGGAGCAGAGGTATTATTTGGTCGGGAGTGATCGCTATAAGAGGCTGTTCCGAGTGCTGAAGATTGACCGTTCCGAGCCGTCTGATCTCAACATCAGCGAAGACCCCGTCGTGTACTCTCCCCTGGAGATCAAGAACTTGCTCCAGCGGATTAGCGAGGGCAACCGCTCGATTGGCGGGCTTGCTTTTGCTGGAAAGTTCTATGGGATTGCAGGTTTGGTCTCTTCTTTCCATGGGGTTCTGTCTTTTGGTAGTCTTTATTGCAATGGAGTCGATTCTAATCTTTGACGGCCTTGGTGGCGTAACCTCTTTCTTCTTTTGGGCATTCAGGGTGCATCAAATTTTTGGAGTCCTACTACTTGATTCTTGTTACCAAGAGAAGGCAAATTGGATCTATATGTGGTCATGCAATTTATAGCATAGATGAGAGCCAACTGATAACTATTCCACATAGCTCCGTTCAGAGTGATTTAGCGACTTCTAAGACAGAGATAAAGTACGTTCTTCTGTGGTTTAACATTTCTTTCTGGCCGGCTTTAATTTGCTTGCTCTTTTTCTTCCTTGTATTAGTTTTGCATAAACCGTTGGCCAGCTGTGATTTAATTCTAATTTCCAGTACTGCTTTTCACTTATGTGTCTGAAAGTTTTAAATTCGATTCACTTTGCTGCATTTCTCCTTTCACTGATCAAAAATGTATAAACTCATGTCTTGTTCTTTATGGTAACTGCAGGTACAAAAAACTTTTGTCCAGCGTGGACTTGACAAAAGATTTTTACTATAGTTACACGTACCCTATAATGCAAACTTTGCAAAAAAATGTGTCATTGAGTGGTGAGGAAAGGATGCCATATGATAATATGTTTGTTTGGAATGCCTACTTAACGAAAGCCATACGGTCAAGATGCAGTAATACCATTTGGACAATCGCACTTGTTCATGGGCATTTTAAGCAGGTATCTCTCTCTCTCTCTCTCTCTCACACACACACACACACATCTTTTACTTGTATGAATCTGCATCTCGTTTCCTTTAAAGCATGCTACATGGAGACAAGAATGTCCAAATGGTTAAGTGCATGGTGGAGATTTTATTTGCGGGTATTATGCTTTCTTGGTGCAAAGCCGTGGTTTTTTTAATTAATTCCAACAAATAGAACACTGATATTGTTAATGTGCTTTGTTGGTGGTGATGTTCGCTTTTCTGAACTTATGCACTTTGGAAATTTTTTTGTATGCTTTTTCTTTCCTTCTAAAATATTTATATTTTTTATTAGAAAGTTCTCTCGCCTGATCTGTTGATCCTATGGCTTGGAAGGAGCAGAAGGAATAGGCTTGGAGTTGACCCAATTAGTGTCGGAAGAATCTTCATTTTAACTAGCATGCATCTCTTAGTGGGCAATGCTTGTTCCAATATGATTTTGCACTTAGCAACCGATGAAAGAAACAATTTAATTTAACCTAGAGGATCTTAGAGGGCGATCTAGGTACTAAGTTATGGGGTGCGTAAAACTCCTGAAAGATGACTTTTTTACTTATATGAGTATATTTGTCAGGATTTCTACTGTTTCGCCCAGAACCTATTTGTTTAGCACCTTATGGGTGACACCATTTTTCTATGCTTCTGTTGGATTTAGTATACAAGAGCATCGTATTGCTTTCTTTTCCCCAGAAAAGATTCTTTCTGCATCAACTTTAACTTTGTAGGATGTCTTGCTTTTATATCTGCTTCTTCCACTTTTGTGATCATGCCTGTGACCTCATAATGACAGATTAGGCTTTCAATTTTTGGAAGGGATTTTAATGTTTCACTTATCTCTAGACGATCACGACACTTTGCTGGGACACGGTATGTTGATTTATCTCTTTATATTCAGTGGCTTTATTGGCACGATGTTTGATTCTTTACTATTTTTTATCATAACTAGAATGTTGCATTTCTCATTATTCTAATATGAGCAGTCAATATATGAAAGTTAATCGGTCCATTTACTTACAAGATTCTCACAGAGGAGTTTCTACCTTTGTTCTACTGATGAAAGTGTCTTTCTGTCTCCCATTTTTTAAATTAAATGTTATGCAAGAATTAAATGCAGACTTGACAGCAATTAAATAATATGGCATGGCACAGGAATAGGATGAAACATATTAATTGAACCCGGATACTATATTGGCTTAGTGATGACCAGTCTCTTACTAGATTGAACTTTGTACCTGAGTTGGGTATTTTGTGGCACTGGATAATGTTATCATGGAGGATTTAGTTGTCTTCCATTGAAGAAGATATTAGCTAAGAATCAGGTACCATTACCTGATGTATAACTACCAATACAGTGGGCCCTATATGGCTACTATTTGTCATGACATGTGCCCAGTTGATGTGCCAGGAGTCTTGAGTTACTCCTGGCATTTTCCCTACATCAATGTACACTTCTTATATGTGTATTGTTTCTTTAAGGAACTGTGAGGAGAACTACAATTTTCAGAGATATAGTCTGTAGTCTTCTTCTAGCATTAGTTTTTAAATACAAGGTAGACAAAGTAAATATGGCATAGTTTGGGTCTGAGATTTTTAAATTCTTGCGATTGCACTTTCTTGTCTCAGTAAGCTTATGAAGAAGATATATGTGCTCCTGAAGTTCTAAGTGTTAATCCTGTGGTCTACTAGTTTAGTAATTATGTCATTATCTAAAAATAGAAATCTATAGCCAATGACCTGAGGGAAAAGGCATGCGCTACATGCTTATTGAGAGTTGGGTTTTTATGGTATGACATACCTTTAGAATCATGAAAGTTGATGAAGTAAGCTGCATTAAGAAAGGAGGAAAGAAGTGTGAATGCCATGTAAAGGGATAAGGTAGCACTTAAACCTTAGTAGGTGCTCCACCAAATTGAACCTTCAGTTGATTTTCTCATCTGCAGTTGGTCCAGATATTTGAATCCATTTTAGTTGCCAATTAGGTGCAGAAGAATTTGTACATTTCAGTGTTTTATCTTTGTTGCAAGTATATAACGTGCTTCCCGTGGTTAAGTACATCATGGTACATGTATGCTTAGATACATAAAAGTTACAATTCGGTTTTACCTGGAGGCAATTTTTTCCTGTAATTTGTTCAGGGAAAGACAAAAGGGAGATGAACAGGAAACCAGGTTAGCCGCTGTCCCACTTTCATTTTGGCTTTCCACATATCAAGTTCGTCTATTGAAATTATTCCAAGGATGAAGCCTTCTATAGCTTCTGTAGCAGCACTCCAGCCTCACTCCCTGCGTTCCTCCCTCCCTCCCTCCCACTCTCTCTCTCTCTCTCTCTCTCTCTCTCTCTCTCTCTACAAATTTACGCGTCCTCAGATTTTCATTGTGGATCTAAATTCCTTGGTATTGTCCATTTTACAGATTTTTTTCCCAGATTAACATTACCAGAAAATTACACCTTGTGTCTTGTGATTGGCATAATTATGCTTTTGTTATTTTCTTGTTATAGAAATTATAGTATGTATCTTAATTTTGTATTTGAAAAATCACTTTGCGTCTTCCATCAGTCCTGTCTAATAATCCATCAGCAAAGTCACAATTGTTTCGAAAAGAAAAGCTATTTTAAGATTAACGCCTTTAAAAATGTCATTTTTAAAATGTGGGAGGCGTAAGATTGCTCGTACTAGCTGTTGGAGGATTTCTTCTGTGGAAAATGTCAATGCTTGCTGTTAGGGCACTTGTATAAATGTTCTTTGGAAAGGTAACAATGGTACCTTTGCATATTCCATGTTTTTGAAATGCGTATCATCGAACGTTCCTTTAATAGCAATGTCTTGTTAACAAGATCTTTCTTATATAAAAGAATCTATTTTGCCAAATGTGATGATTAACATGCTCAGTCCATCTTTTTGTGGCTCTCTCTTTATCTCTCCTCTAGTGGTGTCTTCAAGTGTCAATCAAAGCTGTAGGTCAGAGAAAATAGAAAGTTTTGCAGTTTCGTTGATGGAAGCATTAAAATAGCTTATTCCAGAATTTACAGTTTCTCCAATTGAAGTTTAAAAATAACTCATCCAAGATGTAAACTGTGATCATTACATCATATAAAGGGGATACAAATCGCAGTTATGCTTGTATTGTAGGATGCAAAGTATAATTTTCCCTTGTGGTGGAATAATCTAACTACCAAAGGTCAATTAACGTGATTTCCTTGTATTGTGGGAAAGGAACAACGATTTGGAGAATGCATTTTTGAAGAAGATTAATTTACATTATCTTCAATCGTTTTTATTTAATTTTGCACTGTACTTTTTTGTTTTCCTTTTAGGATGGTTGGCTACAATAATTTCAAAAGGTTTTTAGAAATTCTATCATTACTTATGGATATGGCAGTTGAAAGTTAGGCCTGTTCCACATTGTTGTTTGGTGGACTTCGGCCTTGTTGGGTAACATTTCCATTCTTCTATTTTTTCTGTTATTTTGTTCCCTGGAACAAAAAAATAACAAAAATCCATTTGGTAATATCAACTAATTTTTCTATTCCCTAGAACAGATTCGTGGGAAGGGAAAAGATTTTCATCAATTTCCAAGAACAAAAAGACAAATAAGGTCATTTTAGAAAAACAAGCTCGACATAAACTACTGCTCATCTTTACATAATCGACACAAGGTGGCCTGACCCGATCCAAGTCCCCATTTTTTGGAATAAAAAATAAAAAATTCAGAAATTTAGGAAAAAAATTTAGAAATTAGATTTTGAGTAGTTTTCCTAGATTTTAATGTTAATTCTAGTTTTGAATGCCGTTTTCTTTTAGAGACAGTGCTGGGTCATGAAAGCTTGGTGACTCCAAGCAACGTTGACTCTTCTTCTTGTAGCTCAAAAGGTCTATGCACTTGTTTATTGTAATGCCCAAAGATTTACTAGCAACCTCCTCATGTTGTGAGTTATAAATCAGCAGGACTCTCTACTGCCATTTCCAGCCATCTATCTTTGACTAAATATTACGTTAGATTTTCTTAGGCCATCTTAGAATATCTTGATCAATTAACTCATTACAAAAGTGCTGTTTTATCCAAACATTATATGTTACGTCTCCACTGACATTTTTTATAATTAAATGAAAAAAATTGGGAAAGGGTTGTTCTAAATGCGTTTGTCTTTTTTATTGCGGGAATATAAATTTTGTGCAGTTACCAAACGCGTTCTTCTACTTAGAAACTTATCAAGGAATAAAAATAGAAAAAATTATTTCTGACCAAAAATTGTTCCCGGGAACAAAAATGTTACTAAATGCACCCTTCTTTGTCTTCCATTGATCTCCCTTTGTAAATGGCCCCATGGTGGTGCACGCCTTTGATGCCATCTACTTTCAAATTCAAAATAAAGAAAAAGGATGTGGGAATATGCATAATTTAGCGCATGCTGATTTCATCTTCCCTGGCAGACTAGAAGTTTTTCTCACCATGGGTCTTCTTGCCCAATGTCCAAGAATTTTATCCTGTCTTATTCAATGCCAATCCTCCAATTTCTGGTCCTTGGTTGTTTCTTTCTCATATATGACCCTCTTTTTGGCCATATTACCTAAACTTATCAGACATAGTCCTCCAGTTCAGTGCATAACACTTACTCTGGCGTGGTTTTGGGAGTTAAAAGAATTGTTGCCTACTCTGAGCCTGTTTGAGATTCTAGAATCTTAACTCAGGAAGTGGGATCACGCTAACTAGTGCTGGGCGGAGGGTTGATCGCAAAATTGTCAAATTGATTTTGATAGCAATTGGTTGATGACCAAATATGGACTGGTAATAGCAATCTGCTATTCACTGTTACATATGTTACTAGGTGCTGGGATTTCAAGGAGGAACCTCTAGTTGTGTTAAAAGCATCTTATCAGTGCAATTTTAAATATCTGCTGGTAGGTTGTATGCATTATGCTGCTCTGTGAATTAATGGCATCATTTAGCTCTGAAATTGATTTGTAGATAAGATGCGGATGCCCTCAACCGAAATATTTTGACATACATGATAGATAAGATTTCTTAGAGCTCCTGTAGTGATTTACTAAATGCCATTCTATTTGCTCTACATTTTGTTAAGCTAGGGGCCTGTCATGTCACAGGTCCTCACATCTAATATAAATTGTCATCGATGATTGCATACTGGTTTATGGTTGTTGGTGACTTGATACTTGACATATTAGTAAATATTGTATTCAGTTACCTGAAGAGGGGAGTGAATGATCGGGGGAGAGTTGCAAATGAAGTTGAAACAGAGCAGGTTGTCCTTGATGAAGGAGCTGGGCCATGCAAAGGAAAAATGAGCTCTGTTGTGCAGATGCGTGGTTCAATTCCCCTATTCTGGTCACAAGAAGCTTCAAAATTTAGTCCAAAACCAGATATCATACGTAAGGGCATAAGGCTAATAACTGTCCTGTAACTTCTTCAGTTTAGAATTCTTTAGTTGAATCTGATGCATGTCGACTTAGGTTGATGAGAAAATTGGAAGTTAATATTTCCTGTCCTTTTGGCATCAACAGATATAAGTTTTGAAAAATCCTCGATATCTTTTATGCAGTACAGAGGTATGATCCTACTTATGAGGCCACTAGATTGCACTTTGAGGACCTGGTGAACAGATATGGCAACCCAATAATCATGCTCAATTTAATTAAGGTCTCTCTCACTCTATCTCCACTTCTGTGTATGCTCTTTTCCCTCTTCCTTCCAAACCGTTTCTCAATGGATGCCCAAGCTTGATGTTGTGGTATCCAGCTTTTCACCACCTCTCTTCTTTCCTTCCTCTGCAAAATTTGACTGAGTCTATAATTCGGTTTATCTTGTTTTTGGAAAGTCAATTCACATCTATAGTCATGATTTATTGCCTGCTTCTCCATGCTGCTTCATTGTCTTCCCCTTTTCGCTCCATGTCTTTGCTTTGCATGTGTGGTAGTTGTTCAGCACTGTATAATTCTTCTGCTCTGATGAACTGGTTACTTTCCTTTGTCCTGTTTGGATATTTACAAGTTTTTTTTCATAATGTCAATTTGTCTGGGGGCTTGCATGTTTACTCCTGTGAATAACGTACAAAAGCAGTGAATATTGACATGGAAGCATGGCAGGTCTTTGGCATTCCTTCCTATGTTTCATAGTTTTTTTATGTTTTATTTTGGTGTCCAAGTACACCTAATCTCTTAAGCAAACAGGAGAAGTGAAAGGTTGACACATCCTGCTTTTTTATTGTTCGAAAGAAGAAAAATATTTATATTAATAAAAATTTCCAATTTAGAGTAGGTGTGCATGTGCTGTCTCTTAGAAGTTATTATTTTTTTTAGAGAGGGAAAGAGAGAGAGGCTTGTATATGCTGATCTTTTCAATGTTTTCCCTCAAAGAACATATTATGAATATTAAACATATTTTCAATCTAACTGTTTTCTAAAACTTTTTTCTGTACTAAAATGCAGACTTTTGAGAAAAGGCCCAGGGAAATGATGCTTAGACGTGAGTTTACAAATGCTGTTGGGTATTTGAACCACATCCTTAAAGATGAGATTCATCTTTTCTTAGTCCACTGGGATTTCCACAAATTTGCGAAGAGGTAAGTGAGTATTTATTTTTTTAATTTTGTTGGGAAAACTACTATGCAAGTTGTAAAACTTGTCAACTTTGTGCACTTTAGTTCTAAAACTTTTATCTCTTGTAACTTCATGCACTTGAGTCCTTCTGTGAACTCTGTAATTTTTAAGTGATGGAAAAGGCTACGTGGCATTTTTATTATTTTAATCGTATGTGGCTTTTTTAACCATTTTTCAATCCTTGAACTCAAAACGACATCATTTTAATGCCACATCAAAATAAAACAAAACAAACTAAGAATAAGTTTAACTAAAAAACTGAAGGAAAAAAACTCAAAAGTAAAAGCAAAAATCATAATAATATAAAACCATTTGGGGTAGAAAATGTTCCCTTTCCTTCACTGAGGTCGTGGCGAAGGCATCTCTGTGGTGGTGACATCGCCACCACTGAGAAAAGGGCGTGAGTCCTTACGCCTGCTGGCATGGTGAGGGTGGCCCCAAGTGCCACTACAGAGCTGGTGAGGGCAAGCAGGCCCTTGCCACTGGTCAGGCGAGATATGCTGACAAGTGTGGTACCGCCGTCGATGGGCCCAAAACCCTCGCAACTTTTTATTTTTATTTTTAATAGCCAGTGTTTTTTTAATTTTCAGATTAACTTTCTTTTACTGTCAATTTTAAATTTTTAAACTAATCTGTTAAAATTTTAAGTGTTAAATTCTTATATTTTCAGATGTGGTGCCAGGAAATGACTTCGTTTTTGTGTTGAGAGTGCTTTGTCAGAGCACTAATGGCCACATAAGATTTTTAAAAAAGAAGAAGCCACGTGGTGTTTTCTGTCCACAAAGATAATGGAATGACTTAAGTGCACGAAGTTATCAAGTTTAGGACTTAAATGCACTAAATGGAAGTTTTAGTACTAACGCACACACCTGATAAGCTAATATTTGTGTGCCTGTAATTTTCTCAATTTAGTTTATAAGAAGCGATTCCGAAATTGCTATCTAATTGAATTCTTGTCCTTTAATGTGATTTTTTCTAGCAAGTCAGCTAATGTGTTGGCAGTCTTGGGTAACGTGGCAAGTGAAGCACTTGGTTTGACGGGCTTTTACTTCAGTGGAAGATCTAACATTCCCAAAAAGAGGGTGAACCAACTAAGTCGAACAAGCATTGCAAGGTACTTATTTCTTAAATGTGAAAAGCTTTCAAGGATTTTTTGAAGCTCAAGGATTTTTTGAAGCACTTCACTTACACTTGCTAAATTTCATTGGTTTTTGTAATTACCTTGCATGAGTACCTGACTGCTAGTAGCAAACTTAATGCAGCCCGATTATATGGGGTTTTGGTTAATTAGATGATGGCAAATCATTGCTGTAGGCTACTTGTGTCTGAACATAGTTGCTTGCAACAAGAAGGTTCTCCTAGAAGACTTTTGCATGGTATTCCTTGAATTCTTTTTTTCTGCGATAAGTAAAATGCTTTGAGGATTGAAGAGACAAGATGGTTAAAACCATTTGCTTAACTGGGTTGACAGGTGTCCTTAAATTTAAATGTCAGATTGAATTCTAAAATTATGATATTTTACAAAGTATATAAATTATCTTAGACAATATCATTATATTCATAAAATTAGCATGACCACCTTTTTGCATAATCAAATGTCAATTGTTGCCTCCAAGAAAAGGATCAGATACATCCGATTTCAAACATTAATTTGCTGTTTCATACTCATTAAATAACAGTAGGAAGCAAAAACTTGGCAATTGCCAAAAAAAAAAAAAGCGCCTTTAAAGGAAACCCTCATCATAATCATAATTATAATACTCTTATTACCATCATGAACAAGATTTAATCAATCAGAAACTTCAAAAGGAGGCAGAATTGAGACTCTCAACATTGGTTGTAGTTGGTAGAGTTTTTTTGCAATGGTGTAGACACAATTCAACACACCTCTGGTGACTTTTTGGCTGATTCAGAGGGAAGAGACAGGACGATCTTCAATAATACAGAGAGCCACAATGTGAAAATTAGGGGTTTTTGGCTTTTCGTGTTAAACTTTTGCTTTACAAGCAGAGTGAGTCTTGATGTAAATGCTATTCTCCACCTAGTGGACCCTTTCTTCTATATCTGATTTTGTCAATGGGTCAGCATCCCCTCGGTTTCATTTCAGTGAATACCTCCACTGAAAGAATAGAATCTGGAATAATGTTGTTATAGATAGCTGCTTTGACTATACTCTCTTTCCTATTAAGTTGTGCAGACATGCCTGCTTTAAGCATCCATTTACTTTGGCCTTTTCAAGTGTTGAAAATTGAGTTGTAGCTCTAGTTCTTGCTACAATTATTTTTTCTAGTCTAAAGAGCTAAACATAAAAAGCTTGTCTAGATGTGTAGAAATGGTTTTATATGGACTAGCTAATTGTGAGGACCGTTTTCCTTGTCGATGTTTCAATTTCTTTTCAAACAATTCTGTTTGTTCTTGTGTGCTTTTTTATTTTTCACAGCTCATTGCTTTTATTGCAGAGATACTTCTCTAAGAGATCTTAGATCAGAATCAGGGGATCATTCTAGAAACAGCAATGAAAATCTAGATCTCAGAAATAATCGAGATAGAGAGACCGAGTCCAATCAAAATAGCCAGGAAGACGGTTATGGACGGGAAAACCCCCGTTTCCAAAGCGGCGTCCTGCGTACCAATTGCATTGACTGTTTGGATCGCACAAATGTTGCTCAATATGCTTATGGTTTGGAAGCTTTAGGCTGCCAACTTCATGCAATGGGTTTGACAGACATGCCCAAATTGGATCCTCACAGTAGTATTGCTACTGCACTGATGGATATGTATCAGAGCATGGGTGATGCTCTTGCTCAACAATATGGTGGTTCTGAAGCTCATAACACTGTAATCGTCTCATTTTAAGTTGGTGCAGAATCTCATCAATGAGCTCGAGCTCATGTATTGCCTTCTCATCCCAATTAGAAAAGTGATGCCAATTCTTCTTGTCCAGGTGTTTACAGAGAGGCAGGGAAAGTGGAAAGCTACCACCCAGTCCAAAGAGTTTCTCAAGTCTATCAAAAGATACTACAGTAATACCTACACTGATAACGAAAAGCAAGATGCAATCAACTTGTACTTGCTGCTCCTTTTCACTATTTCTTTTTTATGCCATATATGTTATGATTCTTTCTATTTCAGGAAAATTGAACCAAGGATCCTCAACTCTCCCTTACATATGCTTTGCGCCCAGTAGTTTCCAGACTTGACACTGTACACATAATATTTTGAAAAACCTATTTACTTCTCAGACTCTTACATCATCAGGAAATTGTTAGGAAAATTATAAAAACTGGGGGGTGCAAAGTGTTCTTTAAAATAGAGGGTAGTCAATACAGAGCTTTGGTTTTGAAACTATAAGAAGTATGATTAAAGGGATTTTTTTTCTTTCTTTTTTCATTCTTTTTTATTGGGCTTTTACTTTGCATCATTTGCCATCTTATCTTTAGAACTCTAGGAAGCTTCTGTTTTTTCAATATTGAACCTCTTGATGACTTGCCATTTTGATATCCGTGTTTCTGAGTATTTGGCCATTCTTTTCTTTCCCCAAGTTTAGCTTTCTCAAAGCAGTGTTTTTGGGTTTTTTGGGAACAGATTTTTAGGTTATTTCCAGCCACAAGAAGGAAAACTAGCTCTGTGGGAGCTGGACTCTGATTATTATCTTCATGTTTCTGGCATTGGAGATGACTTTTTTCCTGACGAAAGGTAATATATTAAGAATGTGAACTCTGTGTTACTTTTGCCCAAGAAGAGGGGGAAAACTTGAGGCTGCTTTTTATAAGTAAATTATGAGTAAACAGCACGTACTTTTAACGGTAAACATGAGCACATTTGGCATGCTCATATGGGCAATTTTTATATTGTTTATGATCCATGTATGTCACACCTTACATTCACGTCTACAAAGACAAGAAGATTAAACCAACTTACTCTTGATGCTTGCTGTTATTTGAGTTCTTCATATCAACTTTTTGGCAACAGGAATAGTTGAATTGTTGATCTCATGCTTATTTATTGGAATTTCTTTCTTTGTGGTGCTGTCTATATGCAAGCCCAAGAGCTTTTCCAGGGCCTAGACACAGAGCTGGAATTTCTTTGGCGCCTATTCCTGCTTGCAAGGAAGACTTCTCTAGGATAAAATTGACTTCCTTTGATAAATTGATTGCAAAAACATGCAGTTCAATTAAGAATGTTAGATTATGCAGTGAGCCTGGTCCAGGTGGTTCTTCTGGTACTTCTGGTGTGGCACCTGATGCAGCGTACGTATCTCATAAGCGAGGATACTATGTCAATAATTTTGGTTATTATTATTTAGATGTCAACTTTGACTTTCTCATTGATACAAACTTTTGGTCATATTAAAATGTCCAGCTGGAACAAGTACCATAGACAATAATTTTACAGATAGAATGCCACAGAACTGGCACTCTGGTAGATGCTAATCAGGGTGTGAACTATGTGCAGTGAGATACAGCTTAAAAGTCCAAATTGGCTTTTTGGGCAGCGAAAATATGAGGAAAATGTCTGTGCACCCAAAGTTACTTCAAATGAAATTTCGAAAGGAAGATCCCAAGATGAGGCTGGAGCTGATGTTCTATGTGACCTTAGTTTGCTATCTTCTCTCGGGGATGTTGGTGAAGAAGATATTTTCCAAAGGTGCCCCCCCTTTCTCTTTTTAAATTTTTGTGTTTAGTCTACCATGGCCACGCGCATGGACTTAAGTTCCTGTGAGCTTTTATTCTTCTGCGTGGATTGTTTATGGTTATTACTCTAACTGCAATTACGATGAGAGTGCAGCTGCTATTTTTCATTTTGTGTTTGTTTAGCGTCATGCATGCTTATCTGTTACCAAATTGATAATGACCTAGTTGATCTTGGACCCCACCCCAAGCAACAATGGGGGAGCCCTGAGATTTCACATGTCCAGAACCTAGAGCTTCCTCTTGGCCAACACATCAAAAAATCGCAAGCAATGGATACCGTAAAAAGGGGCTGTCCTGTTTCCTGAAAACTTCAATGCCCTGTCAAATGCATTAATAAACCATGGACAAAGGAAGCACAGCAGCCTTCAATACTCAACGTAATGCCTCCCTAGACATTTCCCTCCCTATAGAGCCAAAACAACTTTATCTTCATGTACAGAAACCAGAAAATCCTGGTTGAATATTTTGGCCCAGATGACTGAAATTTAACCAGGCCATGTCCTTAAACAAACCAACATTGGAGCTTCCTTGGGACTCTGCTAGTAGATAACTTCAAGTCAACCAGGGTGAAGGGAAGGTGTGTTCTTTCTCTGTTTTAATTGGAGCTATCTTTCATCCAACCATCAAAAGAGCAGAAGAGATCCCAGCCTGGATGTTGCGGATAGCTTCCCATTGAGGGATCAAACGCCTTGTTGGTTCACAGTTGAAAATGTTGGACACTCAACGTGAATGTGTCTACATACCATAGGAAACACAGATAAAAGAACATGACGTAATATGTGCTTGTTTAGTTGCATGTATACCTTACATGTGTCTGCATATGCAAATGAGTTAATATGGATATTCCTGATTAAGTATGAGCTTTGATCTTTAGGTACCTTGAGATGACAACCGTAAATGAAGCTAATGGTTGGTTTGGTGGAACGCTGCTTGGTGATCAAGACGAGAACAGTGAGATCTACAGGCATTATGCAGAATTATGTCAGGTAAAGACTTAGAAAGCAACTGTTCATAGACTGGCAAGTAGGTCCAGTGCTTGCACCACTTTTTCTTTATGATTCTCGTTTGAATGGTAGGGATTGGCAGCGGATCCCTTCCAAAATGATGTCGAGATGGAGAATCACTATACTGAGGTTTTGCGAATGGGTAGAGTTGATCTTGTAGATGACCCCGCTGTTGAAGCTGAGATGGCATCAGCGCTCCAAGAGTATAATCAGATTGGTTCCGATCTTGGAGTTATCCCCGTGTCATGTAAATTCTTAGCTGAGGACCCAAGCCATTTGACCAGGTGGATAATCGGTGACGAGAAACTGCAAAAGATCTGAGAAGGAAGTAGTTCCATGGGTCGTCGCATTACAAGAAAAATGGTTCTGCACCACGTTATGCTGTTGACGTACATATAGCATTTTTTGGCCAAAAAAAATAAGTGTACATATAGCATTTGCCGAGGCCAATTTTATATATGGGCGCTAAGTTGCGTCTTAGAAAACCATTTTTCAGGGGGAAAAGAAGTCGTGGTTCATCCCATGTAATTTATGTTTTCCCTATCAAAGTTCCTCTTCTTGTATAGGTCGAATTGGGACTGTAACATGCACTTACGTGCTGGCTGCCTGCTTACAACACTTGTGTTATTTAGATTGTCGTCTGAAAAAATAAAAAAATCTGTATTTCATGTGTGCTTCCGTGGAGGTGGAATTCCTTGTCATTATGGGAAAAGAAAAGATTTATTTTCGCTTTTCTCTTGATTCCACTGACTATAATTTTTCATGGTTTTTTCTTTCCTTTTTTTATTTGCTGAAAGAGGGGTTGGATGAAACAATCTAAAGGGTGATGGTGGAAATTGTAGCTAATTCATAATTGAGGGGGATATTTGCAAAATGTTTTATGGGTGTCACTTGCATGTCGGTATTCGCAAAACAGTTTCAAAGCTTAATCCGTATAATCATATGCTAAAATATTTTGAGTTTACTTGATACTAGAAAAATGGAGATCATTAATTTGAAATTCAACCGATCATTATTTTCCACCTTTTTGGTTTTTCATATTTTTGGAGACTTTCGTGATAATATAAAATTAATACAAAAATTATAAGATATTAAAATGTATGTTTCATTTTTTAAAGAGAATTTCAAAAAATGGTCTCAAGTGTTCTTATTTTTTCAAATAAGGCCATAAATAGATCTTACTTCAAATAAGAACTTAACCTCACTAGTAGTTGGCCAACTAAAATTTTCGGATCCATCAAGAGTATTTTTGTCATTTACCTTTCTTTCGTTTTTTTCCTTTTTTCTTCTGGTTCATCTTCTTCATCATTACCAATGGTTAACCAGCCACTGGCAAAGCCCACAGAGGGTTGGGCGAGGTTGCCCTTGCTTGAGATGGCGAGGGCCACCCTCACTAGCCATAGGTGAGGGATGGCTTAGCTTGGGCGAGGTGACCCTTGCCCTTGGGGGAGGTCGGCCCTCATGGTTGTCCATGACGTTGACCCTATGAATGACCGCGAGGGGTGGCCTCCCTTAAGGTGAGAGTCGCCTTGCCCAGCTTTCTGTGGGCTTTGCTAGTAGCTGATTGGCTATTGACAATGAAGAAGAAGATAAACCAAAAAAAAAAAAAAAGGTAAATGATGAAAATGTTCTTGATTATCAAAAAGCCGATCCTTTATTTAAAATAGACATAACCACTTTGAGCACTTATTTAAAATAAGATCTATTTCAGACTCTTATTTAATAATGTAATGGCACTTCAAACTATTATTTAAAACAAAGTCTACTTTAAATATTTATTTGAGAAAATGAAGACACTTGAAATTATTTTTTCCTTTTTAAATGCTGCAAAAATTTCAGGTATTTCAGATAATAAAAGTGTGTGAGCCGCTAATTTGATTAGGGAACAAATCATTATTAATATCGACACGCGAAATTAGTGCCTTTTTATGATTACTCTTTAACCTTAACATTAGAACTTCGACTGAATGGTTTAAAATAGGGAGTTGAGATTCGTTAGTTGTTTTTTGAGTTTGGCTCGATTGACCCAAATCCGGTTGCATTCGGGTCGGATTCAGGTCCAAGACTCATCCGTGCGGCGGCGGAACGAAGCGAAGAGAGGCGACTCTCGAGGTCCTCCGTCGAGGCCTCCCATGGCTGCGCGCAGTTAAATAGCTCTCTCTCTCTCTCTCGTTTCCTCTGCTTTCGTTGTCAGGAGAAGAGGTTGAAAGCGAATGGAGGACATTGAGGATCTGGTGGCCGGAGGAGGCGTAGGAGGGGGAGCTCCTCCCGGTTTCCGGCTTCCGTTGGCGGCGGTCGGAGTAAAACCTAAGAGGAGCCGCGGCAGGCCTGATAAGTCGGGGGACGAGAAGCGCTCTCTGATCAAAGATTCGGTCGCTTCTCGCTCTTCCAATATTCCTGGCACTCAGGTCTAGTATCTCCTCCCAATTTTTCTTCTTCATTTTTTTTTTGTCTTTTGCTTTTGGTTTCTCTGTCACACTGCGCCATCTTCTTCTTACTAAAGCCGCTTCTTTTTTCCGCAGACAATATATATCAAGACTTTCGGATGCTCGCACAATCAGGTAAGTTCTTTGCTGTCTGTATTCTGGAAGATGGTTCTGCAGAATTCATTGATTAGCCATCATCACTCAAATCGACCTGCTTAAATGAGGATTATTGAATTTCGTAGATGGAAAGGGAAAATAGAATTCCAGTGCTTTGCTGTCTTAGAATTTTGTTTTGGCATGCTTGAATGTTACTGGTGGTGGGTCTAGTGGCCATTTCACTGTGGTGGATGACTGTTGGAAATGCAATGGTGGAGGAGCCTTCATTGCTGGGTATAAACTACTGTTAGAAGGGAAAAAAAAGGCGACGTGCCTGAATATAATTTCAGAGAAAGGATGTGGGCAATTCGATGCTTGAGAGTTTGGCATGCATGGCGAGTTTCCTTTCAGTTAATATTCGGGTTGGTGGTCTGTGATCAGGGCAATAAAGGTTGCTAAACAGTAAAGGGAGAATGTCTAGGGTTCGGTCAGCAATCTCGGTGCTGGAGATTGTGGAGTAGCACCCTTTAAGAGAGGCAGTGATGATGTTGGAATTATTTACAATATTGATGTAATAGTTATGGAAAATTACTTGATGGTGGCTAATTACTATGAATTGCATCATAATAATTGATGACCAATTCACAGCAATTAGTTTGTTTGATCCGTTTGCAATGGCGGTTTTTTATTGGCCTAACGCGGCATTGGCAGGTTTGAGTAGTTGCTGACAACCATTTAAGAGAGCTTGATTTGGTGATACGTCCCACCAAATAGTAGATTACTAAAATTCTATAATTGTGTTAATTTTTTGTTGTCTTCTACATATGAACTGGAGAAAATTTAGCAATTCCCTGTTTTTATATTTCAATTTGAGGAAGTTATGTTAATCTATGAAAGATAATCTGCTGCAAATAATTTGCAGTTGTGGCAGTTTTCTAACATACTTTATGACTGTTCTAGAGTGACAGTGAGTATATGGCTGGTCAGCTGTCAGCATTTGGATATTGTTTAAGTGAAGATCCTGAGGAAGCAGATCTCTGGCTGATAAATACGTAAAGAACCTATTTCCTTGATCTTCTTTGCCTGAAAAGTTTTGCTGTTTCTTTGTATTGTCTGAATTTGATGTGCTAAAAACATAGTTATCAACCGAAGGTGTGAATTTTTGGAGTTAAAATTGAGTTGATCACCGGTCAACTGCGTAATGTATGTGAACATTTTGAATGACATGAATACTTATAGGCAAGTTATGTTCTTTTATACGTAGTTGTTTAGCTTTTCAAAGTAGGAAAATGAGTCTTAAGCCTTAGGCTCTGTCAATTCTATCATAATAGTCCAAGATTGTAGGATTTTCCTTCCCTTTTGATTTGGACATTATGTGGTGATTTTGGAATCTGTAAGATGGTATAAAACTATTTGGCTCTCAAGTCCTTGACTGGGTGTACTTTGTACATCAAGTAACTTCTTGATGTCTAACTTCCTTATATTTGTCAAAGCAAATGATTCATCATCACATCTTAAACTGATGATGGTTTACATGGAATGGAGTTATGATCCTGGACTTTGTGAAGTGTGAATTTCAGTGAGAATTATCTTGTTTCAATTCCTATCAAGTTCTATGGGTTGTAATTTAGGTCAAAGTTATGAGCTTATCAACTCATGCACACTAAATTACTTCTGACATTTATTTTCTTGTTTAAACTATGTTTTCCTCAGAATAAATTGACTGACATCTTTGGCATCCTGAATTTTTTTTCATGTACATCCATTGTTTTCTGGACTTTTTGATCTGTATAATAACTATGCTTATCGGTCCTATCCAGATGCACAGTCAAATCACCAAGTCAGTCTGCAATGGAAACTCTGATAGCAAGATGTAAAGGTGCAAAACGGCCACTGGTGGTGGCAGGCTGTGTGCCTCAAGGAAGTCGTGATTTAAAAGAGCTTGAAGGTGTGAGTATAGTTGGTGTCCAACAAATTGACAGGGTCGTTGAGGTCGTTGAAGAGACTCTCAAAGGGCATGAGGTGCGGCTTCTGCACCGCAAGAGATTGCCAACACTTGACCTTCCAAAGGTGGAATTTGCACATCTTAGTGCAATCTTAATTACTGTTTCTTTGAGGATAAGACATTAGCAGCTTTGTATTCTGCACTACATTTTGTGCTTTTTAGCTCTGATATCCTCAGTCTGAATTTTGGTTGCTCCTATTTCGTTTCTTTTGTGAATTGAACTCAACTCATAACTTCTTCTGCAACAGGTGAGGAAGAACAAGTTTATAGAGATTCTCCCAATAAATGTTGGTTGTTTAGGTGCCTGCACTTACTGTAAAACAAAGCATGCCCGTGGTCATTTGGGGAGTTATACGATTGATAGCCTTGTAAGTATGATTGGTATGTGCTGGATACCTATAAAATTTGAATCTTCTTCATTTTGCTTTAAAATTTACTAATGATGCAGGTGGGACGGGTAAAAACTGTCATTGCTGATGGAGTTAGAGAAATATGGTTGAGCAGTGAAGATACTGGGGCATATGGTAGGTTGCAATGATATCCTTGTATGCATTAATATACTTGCAAAAGTCCATGCATCCTAATACTTGTTCAAAATTTCGTCTGCTTTTTGATGATAAATGTGATTAGAAGTTTCAAAAAGGTCTTTTGGTTGATAGATCAATATAGGTAAGGTAAATTACTTCCCCACCCCTTATTATGGCAAAAGAGCAGGGACATTCCACATTACAGAAAGTTGTAGAATCATCCCCATCAGAATTTGTTTAATCTCAAGTAATAAACCATGATGATGTGGCTTTCATATGATTTTTTCAAGAAAACCATAATTATGTGCCGTACATTTTGGTAATTATGTCTTATGACATGGATTCATGCCTCGTGCTTTTCTGTTTTGGTTCACTTAGTTGAAAATGCACATTAAAGTCACCTTGCCATATTTAATCTATGGCACATTAAAGTCACGTAATTATGTTTAATCTCAAGAAAGCCATAATTATGTGCCATACATTTTGGTAATTATGTCTTATGACATGGATTCATGCCTCATGCTTTTCTTTTTTGGTTCACTTAATTGAAAATGCACATTAAAGTCACCTTGCCATATTTAATCTATGGTTGATCCAATAGATTCTCACTATAGTTGTAAGAGTAATTTGCGGAATGCATGGGATGTTTCGGCAATTTTGCCAAAACACAGGTTTGCAAAAGTAATTTATCTTATAATCCAGTACTCACTTTGATAGTGGATTGGTGTGCAAAGAACTCTATTGTCTATTCTTCTTGCGGTGGTTTTTATATATTGATAACAGACTGCTTGTTTGATATTTCTAGTTGATAAGAGGAAAAACGTGTTGCATCCATCTTCTCATACAGAACACTTATTGATGCAGTGGATCTGCAGTCCAAACATTCTTCTGTAATTTTTAAGGAGAAGATAGGAGTATATACATCTAATGGACAATTTATTTCCTTTATTCAATAAGTTCATCTGGCCGAAGTATCTTTAGGCCACCTTTTGGGTGTGATTCGACGAAATACTGCCAGTGTATCTGTTAAGTATCTCTGGGGCCTTGACTTTTTGCAGGTCGTGATATCGGAGTTAATCTTCCCACTCTATTGAAAGCCATTGTAACTGTACTTCCACCCAATGGAAGCACCATGCTTCGGGTTGGGATGACGAATCCACCTTTTATTCTTGAGCATTTAAAAGAGATAGCAGAAGTTCTGCGTCATCCATGTGTATACTCTTTTCTGCATGTGCCAGTCCAATCTGGGAGTGATGCTGTACTTACTGTGAGTACAGTTAATTGCTTGCAAACCTCTTATTCTAGTCCAGTACATTCTTATTTCTCTAGTTGGTGATACGATGTTTATTTCTCTCTTTCTTGGATCAATGGTGCAATTGTTTATTCTAAATAAACATTGCACTGGTGATATGCGAAACTGACTTCCATATTGTTTCAGGCTATGAACCGAGAATACACTGCAAGTGAGTTTAGGACGGTGGTAGATACCTTAACTGAACTTGTGCCGGGGATGCAGATTGCGACCGATATCATATGTGGATTTCCTGGTCAGTCTCTTATTAAAAATATTCTCAACATTTTGAAGTTCTATATAATTGTTAGTATGCAATAACTGTCCAGTAGCCTCTAGTTCCAGTTAATCTGCTCTGGCTTTAGATGGTGCATTGTTGTGCGTGCTTCTTGCTCTCACCGAATGGTACCCTTTCAACGGATGTTTAGGCATTGGGAATTTCAAAAGGAAAAGAGTTAATTTGATAAAGAGAGATTAAAAAACATGTCTAAGCAGGCTGCAGCTGATATGTTTTGCAGACTTGATTAGTCAGAACTTGGGGCACTTCCGATAACCTCATTGTCATACCACTTTTGTTGGTGTTTCTTCCTATCAAGGTCTGGATATTGGTAACTTCCCCCTGTAAATAATCTGCTGAAAGGAAATAAGTCTCAGTCGCAATTGCTCACAAACTGAATACAGAGCATTGGGAATTAGGAATTTTGTAAAGGAAAAGCATGAATTTGATAAAGTGAGATTTGAAAACTTGTCTAACTTACCTAAGCAGGCTGCAGCTGATATGTTTTGCAGACTGGATTAGTCAGAACGTGGGCCACCATTGATTACTTCATAGTCATACCACTTTTGTTGCTGTACCTATCAAGGTCTGGATGTCGGTAGCTTCCTCCTGTAAACAATCCGCCAAAAGGAAATAAGTCCCAGTCACAATTGCTCACAAACTGAATACAGAGCCATGCAATGTCTTGATACATTTGTTTTTCTTCCTTCATCTTTGATTTAACTTGTCTTCGATATCTGCAGATCTATAATTTTGCGTGACTGCAAAGTGAAGAAATATTGGTCTGTTAAAATGATTAAAAAACTAAAATCAGTTAGTTCTCTTATGCGGCATGAGTACCAATGGATCACTTCGTTACTCTAGAAAAGCATTTCATGGTGACTTGGTAAACTACTATACCATTGATAGCAGGGTCCTCACTGGTCGTTTCATTACCTAAGTCAAAAGTGTGTGCACAGGTCAAGTATTCAATTTTTCTTCAACTATTCGTTAAGATGCTAAATCCTCTGCTCTTGGACCTTTTCAGGTGAAACCGATAAAGATTTTTCAGAAACAATCAGTCTTGTCAAGGAGTACAAGTTCCCTCAAGTTCATATATCACAGTTCTACCCTCGACCAGGTATGCTTTGAAGACATGTTACTTTTATGCTTCCAAATAAATACATCCTCCATGCATCATTCTCAGATTTTGAGGAAATAAAGAATAATACAATGTGCATGGTTGAGTCTACAGTCTCCCCACTGGCAGTCGGTTATCAATAATTTATAAGTTGCCCTTCCTTACTAGAGTGAGGAGTGAACACGCTCAAATACAGTCGTCAGGAGGGGCTCTGGCTTCTAAGGAACGAAAATGGGAATTGGCTCCTAGTTTTGTCTGTGTGAACTGCACAGAATCTGTAGGTTGTATTAATTAAAATTTTCAAATTCTTCTTGATATATAAATGCACTCATGTAGATATATGAGTATGACAAGTGTGCAATGCACAGTTTTTCTATGATTGTTAGGTGGGCTTCTAGATTTACCAAGCACCATTACGTCTTTTTCCTTTTGCTTTTTTAATTTCCCTCAGACTGTTAAGTTCAAGATTCAAGAATAACATCACAATACTTGAATATGAGAGTATAATCACTGTTTTTGCACTTGTTCATGTGGAGCCTTACATAGGATTATATGCGATCCCCAAGTAAAAATTGGAGGATTGTATTAACATGTGGGGGTCGAATACTGTATTCATGGTGGAGTTCAAGTGGGTGGCAATGCCTGAAAGATCTTTCAATATGCTTATCCTTGTGACTAAAGAACCTTTGGAGGCTCTGAGTCAGAGACTCCAACCTGATGGATGTTATGTCAGGAGTATTGGGCATTTGGAGAAGAGACAGGTGGAAGCTCTAGAATCTTCCATCTGTGGGCTTATGTGAAAGTAATACCACTAAGTAAATTGGAGAAGTGTAGGTTCATACAGTAACAATGAAATACTGCAACAAAAAATGCTTATTGGCCTTGTGGCGAGCCTGACTGCACTTTTCTGTTTGCCCATTGCTTAGCAAGATACTATTCTATTAACAGACCGATTCTTCTGCTTTGCTCGTCTCACAGGAACGCCTGCTGCAAGGATGAAGAAGGTACCTAGTACTGTTGTGAAG
This sequence comes from Corymbia calophylla, assembly GCA_014182845.1. Lineage (NCBI taxonomy): Eukaryota > Viridiplantae > Streptophyta > Magnoliopsida > Myrtales > Myrtaceae > Corymbia > Corymbia calophylla. Next base: position 24,493,641 of record CM024698.1, on the reverse strand, counting down.
CAACGGAGCCGTGAACTGACTTCTGTTTTTGAAGCTTTTACGCCTTACAGTGGCATGGAGGGTAGAGTGGAGAGAATATGGATAACTGAGATTGCAACAGATGGCGTTCATTTGGTAAGTTCAGAAATGTAGATGCTGGACCTCTTTCCTCCCTTCTACCCTCTCCACAAGGAATTTGATATGTGACAGCTATTTAACTATTCGTACATATTTTGTTGCTTTTGGGTAAAATACATTCTGCATGCCTTCTATTAGGTAAAGAGTATTCATATCTCCCTCAGTTTGAAGTGCTCAGCTCTATCTACCCTCTAATTCATTTCTCATTTAATGTTCCCTATCGCATTCCTTTTCATTTTGCAAGGTTGGCCATACAAAGGGCTACATACAAGTACTCGTGGTTGCTCCAGATAACATACTGGGCACATCAGCCATTGTGAAGATAACATCAGTTGGACGGTGGTCAGTTTTTGGAGAAGTGATTGAGACCCTGAACAGTGTCAATCAAGAGACAGCTTCAATCAACAAAGTTTGTCAGGATGAAACCTCTGCCTGCTCCACCACTTGTGATGCATGTTCCTGTTCAAAAGACGCTGATCCTTATGCTTGTGGCGCACAAAGTTGTGAACAGAAAACAGTGGAGGAAGCTACTCCTAGGAATGACATTTGGGAAGATAAAACAACCAATTTAATTGGATGGCTTTTGAGGAAAAGAAGGAACCGTGTGAAGAAACGAGAAGAAAGCGAAATGGTCTCTCGACATAATTCAAGCCCAGAATTGGTCAGCGAAAGAAGGGTTGCATGGGGCGGTATTGATAGGGCTCTTTTGGGTGGAATGTTGGTGAGCTTAATAACAATTGTTGCTCTAGTAGTGCATCTTGGAGCCAGGGTTTCTGCATAGATTAAAGTACATCGGCTTTCCCTTTCCCAATTTCATATTTGCGTCCGTTGCAGATTTTGCAGTTTAGGGTTCTCGTAAGAGATTAAGCTTGACACTTGATGACGGATTATTCATGATAATTTGTTATGTTGCATTTAATGTTGTAACAGACGTCCTGATTTTTGGCTTCCCATTGGTTCCTCCTCAGCCTGATGACCTTATGCAAAAGAAAAAATTGAAGGACTAGACATAATCCGTTAATTCATTCTTAGAACCCAAAATAAGTTATCGATTGCCGGGGTCTCTCTTACCGCTCAACTTTACTATGCTGATCTGAACGAGTTTGAAAATCATCTCAATGAAGGAAAATGCCAAGGCACGCACGACATGAAATTACCATTACAGGGGAGAAATCTGATGCATATGATAAGTTACTCTTGTGAAGGGAGTGGTGCCCATTGTTTCTCCCTCCTGAAGTGGTGTTAATACAGAATTTATTCACTCGATCACTCCTAATGTACAGAGTAATGACTAAGAGGAAGTGGAACACAGACTATCTCGATTTTCACAGAAGCAAATCGGACTTGGCAGGCAATCTCTTGAAGAAATTCACCGGCACGGAGGGCATCTTGGTCCTGAAACGGGGGTGTCTTAGCGAGTAGAGTCCCGCCAGCATCGCCACAACCTGAAATGGCGTGACATATAGGACGATGGCCGAGATCAGAGCGAAAATGATCACTATAGCTGTCGCTCTCGGATCCCGCCAGCTCAGTATAGCCTGAGCTCTTTCTCCTTGCGTCGCTAAATCTCCTACCACCGACTGCACTCTCCCTGCGACGCTCCTGAGGCGATCATACCTCACCCTCATAATATCTGCTGGTTTTGCTGATGGAAACGAATCGAATTCCTCGTCCAGCTCATCTGGATGAGTAAACTCTGCCTGCGAAAGCCGAGGATCCATGTAGGGCGGGCACCTCGGCCTGAACCGATAGTTCCACATCCCGAGCACGAAAAGATAAAGGAAAATCGTGGGCAGGATCAGCTCCGGGTAGCAAACCAGTATCGTGAAAAGCACGTGGACGAGGCAGGTAGTGATCGGATTTTTCCAGTAGCATATTTGGTTGTACCATCGGCATATTGCCGTTATCCCGGAGAGGAGCGACATTATGCGGAAAAAATTGGCCTTGCTCCTCCTCAGACTAAACATGTGGTAGTCCACATCCAGCATGTATTCGATCACCTCCTTCCTAAGAGGTGGCTCGGCTCGCGACAGCCTCACCGCCACGATCTGCATTGCTTGGTGGCGGAGCCAATCGATGTACCTGACAGGTATTGGCTGCACGTAATGCATTTTCGGAAGCAATGGCTTGCCATACTGAGCCACCATGTTGATCCAAGCTGTGCAAGTGAATCGCAACGCCAATTCAAGCTCTCCGCGTTTCTGTAAGCCGGACGGGTGCAGGACCAGGAGGGGATAGCAATCGATGTATATCCGGTCGGTCTCCAGAGTAGAGAGCCGGATTCTTACCTTCCCGATCCTCTGGTCTCTCACCTCTTCTTTTCCATTGACGTGGCAGTTGTCGAAGACGCCGATGGTAATCACCGTGCAGGGATCGTATACTTCCCAAGTGTACCTCTCATGCCACCTCGGAGCCAGCGTGTCAAGGAGTGTTCGGGTCCGAGCCCATTTGTTCCCGTACTTGGCCACGCAATAGGCATCAGTGGTCTTACCATCCTTTCCCTTCATGGGGAACAAGTTCCTGGCACTCCGGATCCCAAGTTCAAGATATCCGATACAGGGCTTTCTCAGATGCTTGGACGACGGCTGAAGATTGCTGCTGAAATGTGTCGATTCGTCGAGGACATGATACCCGGAATCCAGGCACCACTGCAGACAAATCTTGCTCGAAAACTTTACTTCCTTCTTCTTCTCGTCCTCCTCAGCCCTGGATGGTGGGAGAAGGTTGAACCAGGTGTCCGGGATCTTCGCCGCATCTCTCCTCTGAAAAACGTTTCGAACCGGCATTATCAGCCTCCCCAGCGTCTCATCCTTTCCAGGTCCCAGCCTGTCTTCGACCGAGACAATAATATAATCCTCGAAAGGCTCGGACACAACAAACATTAGCTCATCATTCCAGATTGGATTGTTGGTCTTCACCTGGGAAGGCTTAGTGACGCGGAGCTGATTCCCGAGCTGCACCTTCACATACGTGTCCGGTATCCGGCCTTTGTCGAAGGGGACGAGGTCCTGAGCCCCGATGATGTGGACTCGAAAGTAGTGCAGGTTCGGCGAGAAATAGACCTTCGATCTAGTGTTGGAGAGGTTTACATGGCTGACATTGTGGGCATCGGAGTGCCACGCTTCAGGAAACGACTCATCCGCCTGCGTCCCCATCCAAACCGCGAGCATGATCTCTCCTCTGCTCTTATCTCCTCTCCTGGTCTCCAGCCTGTACCACTGAGGCGCCAACGGGCTATCAGGCGGCACTCGACGAGGCACTTCATGGGTGTCGAAAATGAGCCTGCCCACAAAATCATCCTTCCCGACGTCCTTGTCCTTCACAGTGATTTCCAGGAAATTCGACTGCATCCGCTCCCTCGAGAACGCGAAAGTCTGATGCCACACTGGGTTTTGGTGCTTCTCCAAGTACTTGGTCACCCCTTTGTAGTTCCCTAGCTTCACCTCCACATATGGGTCAAGGCTCCCTGAAACATCCATGACAGGAAGGTCCCTGGCCTTAACCACACTCACATACAGAAAATGCATCTGCTCTACCAGGTCATAAGTACTCGCCATCTTATCCCTCCCTCTGAATCGCATCCAGGCTCCGACCGGAGGAGGAGGCCGGGCCTCCACCAGCCCGAACTGTGGGTTCTGCCTCGGCACCTGCATGTGCATCACAGATGCTGGAGGTGCTGATGCTTTGACAAAATCAGCCCTCATTTGCACGTGGGGTGGTGCCTTTTCCTTCATCTGATGTGCCTGAAATGCATATGCTGAGGCCATAGGAGGAGGAGGAGGAGGAGGATCGGCAGGACCATCAGTGGCAGCATTCCCAATGGAATAAAATGTCTTCAACTCTTTCTCCTTCTGCTTCTTCTTCTTCTTCTTTTGCTTGTCCCCCAAATCCTGATCACCCTCAAGATTGTTGGTGTTCACCTCCTGCAGGGGGCTCTCCACATCTTCGCAGGCCACGCCGTTCGCCACGAACGGATCAGAAAAGCCCTGAATTGCATAGATCCTGAGTGCCAAGTCGCCCCTGGTGTGCGAAAAGAGGCCCGGCTTCTCAAGCGGGTACCTCTGGACCAACGCCTGCGACTCGGACCACGAGACGAAGCCCCCGGAGATCCTGACCCGGCCTAGGAAGTGCTTGTGGTGGCTGCCGCCGCCGCCACTCTTGTCATTGTACACCACGACGTCAATGGTGGCGTGGGGAAGCTGCGTGGGGCTGGTCACGTTGAAGACAAACTTCTCATTCCACTGGGGGTTGAGGTCACTCGGCTTGGTCAGCGTCCTCTGAACCTGCTCACCAAATTCTACTTCCACATAAGGATTGGCCGAGGCTTTCCCATCTTTGGGGGGCGCGAGATCACTCGCGTCAAGAACTTCCACCACCAGTTTCGCCATTTTTATCCCCGACTCGGAAGCTCCTGATCCTGCAATTTCAAACAAAGGAGGAGGGCCTTTCTCGTCTTACATGCAAGAGCCGGAACGAGAAGACGAAGGAGAGAACAGACACAGTGGCGACACAGAAATGTAGGAGAAAAGAGAGAGAGCGAGAGCTGGTGGGCAGCCAGTGAGCGGTACGTGAAAGATGACAAACTCTCTTTTTTCTTCTCCTTCCCCGTGTCGTGACCTGCGAGCGAGTCACTATTATATGAGCAGATCCACGTTCATCCCATCAATTGGTGAGCTCGAAACGACGCATTGGAAACCCGGGCATCTCAAGATTTCGAGCTCAAGGGGACGATGCAGGATGATCATCATCATCATCACGAGTGAACATGAGAGGCGGGCGAGCGAGCTCCAACGCCACTGCGAGAGAATCAAAGAGATATTCAAGCGAGATCGATGGAAACCTGAAGAGGGTATTCCTATTCAATGATGGGTTTCGAGTACGCAGGACGTTCAACGTTGAAAGTGGCAGATCGAACGCTGCCAGAATCAAGGACGGAGAAAAAGCGAGGCGCGGGGCACCGGCCAGGGCCCAGGCCAGGATCACCTTTCTCTCCTTTCCACCTCGTTTTGTCTTTGTTGACCCGTGAGTCATGCCCATCTCAGTCTTTTTTTCTTTTTAATTTTTAATTGGACCTAACTTGATTTAGTCTTATATAGTACGGTTTGCTTCTGTGCAAAACGAATATTTTGCAACATATTTTCCCAAATATGATTGCCTTTATCACTTACAAGAATAAATGGACCAAGAATATTTTCTGAATCATGCTTACAACACGGCGAATATCTTTCGAATCATTCATACGGTGCTTTACTATAAATTTATTCATCGACGCTAACAGACTGTGGATTTCAATTGTCTCAAATTGTGATCCCTCAAACTCGTTTACTTGGTAAAATATCTCTTTCTTTAGTAAATGGTGAATGGCTCAAGCACCCGATAACAAAATGTTGAGAGAGAAAAAGGCATGTGACCTATATAGAGAAGTTCATTGCTTGCGTCGGATGCATCTCAAGCCCTCAATGCTCGTGATCCAACCATCTGGCTTGTTAATGAACATATTATATATGCATTGTTGATCCTTTTCCTTAAAGTTTAGGTTTTCGAAAAAAATAAATGGTCAGTCGACTCACACGATTTCAAAATTTAACACCTGTCTTATCTTTCTCATTTTCACATCTAATCAATTATCTATTTGATGTGGTTACATTCATACCTTATGTGGTTCAACAACGAGCTTTGTGTTCCATGAACATCATATCATTTGATTGTTCGGATGGATCATAGTTGAGGTTAGGATAGTATCTGATCATCTTTGAGTCCCTAACTTTTGTTCTTGATTAATGAAAACATCATTGGTCTTTCATAAATCCAAGAATTTACATTGAAGGTAAACCAAGCTGACTCATCAATAGCTCCTCAAGCATGAAAACTCGAGGACCCATGTTGCATCGGGCCTTGCATTGTGATCATGGACTGGACGTGGACCGACGGATCAATCCCGGTCATTCATGCCCAAGACAAGGGCTCATCTTACCGAAGGGACTTGCTCGTGCGATCCGTGGCATTTTTGGACTTTGAGCATAGTAGGTCGTCGCAAGAAGTCTACTAAACCTTATTATTTAGAGGAATGAGAAGTCTTAACGAGGTTTCGTAGGCCAACATAGTTTGTTTTGAAAAATTGTAGATCCTTTTGGGGTCCGTGTAAGGAAAAAGTATGCGTGACGAGGATTCGCTTAGCTATTTGCGGTGGAGGGAACATGTGGTGGGGGCAGACCAACATTCTCCATGGTGCTCTATTGGGTGACTTCTTTCTTTCCTTTTTTTTATTTTGGGGTCTTAGGGATAGGGAGGACCCATTAAATGGGATGAACTAAAGAAACATTATCAGTTTAATTAGTACACTCACCTAAAAAGAAATAATTAAAAAAAATCATAAATTCATTGTATAAATATTAATTTAATTCTAAACTTTTCAATTCAATCAAATTTAATTTTAAATCTTTTAATAATTTATCAATGTAATTCTTCCGATCAAATTTTAAAAATAAATCACTGATGTGGATGCCAGCCGATCTATATGGCATAATCGAAACTGACGTGGATACTTTTTACAAATTTTTTATCATTATTTATTCTTTTCTTTTTTTTTCTCACTGTTAGTTAGCAAGTCACCGACTCTTGGGCGATGGCCACCAAGCCTTTGCTAGACTTCATTAGGAAAAAAAGAAAAAGAAAGAAAAGAATAAAAAATATTTAAAAGATATCAGAAAATTTTAAAAAAAAAAATTGCAAAAGCCGTCTACGTTAACACTAACCATGCCATGTCGGATGGCTAATGACTACATCATCAATTTCTTTTTAAAATCAGCTGAAAAGACTACATTAATAATTTATCAAAAGATTTTGGACTAGATTACTCAAATTAAAGATTTTATAATTGAATTGATATCTATATAATAGGTTTAGAATTTTTGGTTAAAATTAATAAGAAGGATTATATTGATAAATGATGAATATTAAATTGATCAAATTAAAAATTTTAAAATTATATCAACATGCGTACAAGGACTACTTTAGTAATCATCCCAACTTAGGTAGATATGAATTATTGAAATTGAGGCTCTGGGGCACACATATGACTAGTACCGTCCAAAAGGTCAAGCTGTAACACTAGTCACCCTCTCAAATAATTATTTGTCCTTTCTAGCCAGATGAAAATTGTACTTTTAACGTTATTTAAAAATCTCCGGGAGACCCATTTCAATTATGTGATGCACTGGGGACTGTTTGCATTTGCAAATGACCATTGCAAAAGGCCATATACGACGAGTACCCAACCGATGCACAATAAAAAAAAATTGGGTCTGATTTGATCTCGATTTTCCCCATACAATCTCGTGGAACCAATTTATAATCTTCGATAATACGACGAGAAAAACTGCATAATGCCTCTTTTTTTTCCGAGATCATCACGAATTTTTCAACTACTTTTTGTTTGCGCATGTCTCGCCAGACCTCAAGCCGCCCCGATCCCATTTGATCAATGGTCATGATTGGTTCGATCCATGTTTGACCCAGACCTGGGTCAGTGTTTGCCCTTCACTTCACCCGTAATGGAAAAAAGAAGACAACTTTTCTTACTCATCTGCCCGCTGCAACTTGCAGCAAAAGCATATGATGTTGCAGCTTGCGAGGAACTTGCTTGGGCGCCTGTTAATGGAAATGTATGGGACCAGAGTAAAGAAAGTCACTTCTAGTACGCTCCCCTGGGAAAAACATTTATTTTATTAATTTCTCCACTATGCTTTGGTATCTTTTCTATGGCATCTTCTCTTCTCTATGAACTCACTTCGTCCGCTTCAGATCAATATAAAAGACTGCCATTTTGTCAACATGTGTAGTCAAATTTGAGTCGTTTAGACAGCTTTCAGATTCTTTGTTTTTTTTTTTTTTCCTTTCAAATCTTTTTGGTCGAAATTATAATAAGAGCCCCCCTCCCCCCCTCCCCTTTGGAGTGACATTGCAAATTAATCAAATGCAATCTTTTTTTGAAGATTTCTTGCTTAATTTTTTTTTGCCATCGTCTTGGATGCGACTCTTCAAGAAATGCAATGCTTTTGAGATTTGTCGTTTTATGACTATTGTGCAAAATATAATGAGATTAAGGTTACTTTGGAAGCGATGTTTACTGTGGCCTTTGCATTAATTAATTAATTTACGAGGTCATTCTCGAGTCATTCAGTGGCGTTTTTACAGATCATTCAATGTATCGTGCTGGCAATTATTGTTCGCGAACGTTTGGTGGGACACCGGTCGAGGTCGAGGTCGAATGTTTCATCATATGGGCGGGAAAACGCCCTAAAAAATAAAAGGGTTTTTGCCTCAGGTCCTGCTTTCTTTGCATCAATGATTGAGGTGGGTGGAGCTTGGACGTAATAGTAATGTCCAACGTGCCCTCATCAATCCCATGTATGAAAAGCTCATAGCTGACACAGAAAAATAGCTAAGTTTTCTATTTAAAGATAATAATAATAATAATAATAATAATAATAATAATAATAATAATGACAACAACAATAATTTATTGAAAAGAGGGGAGGGAATCGATAAGAGGGTTTGGGAGTGCATGCATGTGTTTTCTTCCTCTTTTATCGTTGTTTTTGTCGTTTTTTGTTTTTTTAAGGTACAGGAACACCCACATGCAATTGCACATGCCAGCTTTCGGATTCTCTTTTGTTGTCCTTGTCTTTGCCTCCCCGACTTTCTGAAAGAGAGAGTGGCGACTTTTGTGCATCGAAGTCTCCCAAAAGAATATACTCTGCCGAGAGAGGGAGAGATGTGTGCATTGTGCTTTGTAAGTTTTGCAGTGCTGCGTGGTTGTTTGCACCAAATTCCTTTCGAGTTGTATCCTCCCCAACTTCAACTTCGAAAAGAGGAGAGAGAGACAGAGAAGAGAGTTTATAATATCGAGGATTCACCTAGGGGATGTGAGGGAATCATAGTACTATGTTCTAATGCTATTTCAATCCATTCGATCATCAGATTTATGTTGCTTGCGTAACAAAATGCCTAACTCACAAAAAATCCAATTATATATGCAAGAATGTCTAAATTAAAAGTTTGAATATTTAGGTAGAAAGAGACTCATTATCACAGTGTATTTAAGCAATGTGAGAAGATATTTTACATTGAGAAAATTTTTAATTAAAGATGAAAATGAATCGAGTTGTTATGAAAGACACAGTAGCTTTTGTATGGCATTTCTTTTTTCATTCATTTTTTTTAGAATTAATCATTACTTTTAAGTCGGGTTCCAAACTCATGACGGTTTCTTGGCTCAAACTCTTGCCTCCGTGGTGTGTAAAGTAAGATCGGCATCTTTTGGAATATGCGCTGAATTTAGGTTCTTTTCATGGTCATTGTGCTTCGATGCAGTCTGCAATTTGAGTCATCTTTATCCTTTTTCAACAAATTGATGCGCTCTGACTAGCATACTACTCTTTTGACAACTTTATCTCATCATGGAATTATTAAATGAAAGTCCCCAAAATGACTAATGTGGCATGATCATGGGGTTGCATTGGAATACTATTCTCGCATTGGGAATTCACAGGAAAAAACTGAACTATTTATCTCACCAAAGCCCGAGGAATACAAAGATATTTTATCCCACAAGTTAGAATTAAGATCCTCTCTAGCGTTGACTCGACTTTACTATCCAAATAATCAATTATCCATCAGCAGTAAAATGCATCTCGAATGCCTAATACCTTTTTCAAGGTAAATGTATGATGTCTAAGAGACTAGATAGTGCAAGACAACCTGGGTTAGATTGAGAAGATCCAAGGTCCACAAGTTGTACTTGAGGCTTGGTTGGATCTAAGAATGTCTGAGTGGAATGTTGAAACAAGGGATCGAGAAGCAATCGTGATTGGAGTCCTGGTGGACATAGGCTGAACCACATGGGCTTTGCTAACCCCTGAATGGGCTCTTATTCAATAATCTTACTGATCATTTTGGGGAATGGGCAAGCTATATCGTTTTGGTTCGATAACTGGTGCTCTTGAGGATCTTGTTAGATAGCCAAGAATCTAGAAGGTACCATGTCATAGTTGATTTCTGATTTGAACTAGTTTCCCTTGAGATCGGCATAGAACCAATCTGGCCGGTCATGGGGTTCACCCAGAAATTGGTCTAATTTGGAACCGGCCTAATCATAAATAAAGTAACTATTGTTTAAGGGAAACATATAATATGAAATATGTGGCATGGTGTTTAAGGTATTGATGGATTTCCTAAACTTTCCAGGGTTAAAACCCATCTCCAATGTAAATATTTTTTTAAAAACAAAGTAAGGAAAAAAAAAAAATTACCCATTGAACTCGCGAATTGGCCTTCCATGTTTAACTTGTCTTTCTTTCTTTTTAACAAAGTAAATAAGAATCAACTTGAGAACCGACCTTAAAATATGAACCGAACTAGTCAAGACCAGTTCCACAAAAAATCTTACACGTAATTACTTTGAAAAACCCCAAAAGATCTCTTCTTCTTTTTTTCCATGGGAACAAAATCTGACGCGTTATTACTTTCTAGATAATAATGTTGGATTGTGCAAAAACACAATTCCACGATGAGACCACCATCGACCTTTGTTTTGTGGGATAATTACATAAATAATTTATGAACTTTGGCCCAATATGCAAAGTGATACTTGAATTTTTAATTTATTCAATATAATCTTAAACTTTAACCAATCAGTAACGTAATTCCTGAATTTTTAATTTATTCAATATGCTCTCTAAGCTTTCGGGAAATATTCAATTTAATATTTGAATTTTTAGTTTGTTTAATACGGTCTTTAAGTTTTTTTGTAAATATTAATTCAAATTTAAAGACAACATTAAACATGGTTTAATAATTTAATTGAATATTTGCTAAAATTTTAAGGACCACATTAAAAAAAATTAAAAATTCAGAATCACACTACATATTAAACCGAAATTCATATTTTTTTTTTATCCCAAGTTGCTTAAGATCCCATGTGCATTGTATTTACGTAATCCCCCTCTATTTATTATCTTAAAGCTTCCACGTCGAATTTTCTATTAGTTTTCATGGATTTCTAATCTACAGACCGGTGCATGCTTTTGCTCTTCCTGTATCGGCTGATTTCTAGTTGGGTTTCGTTCAAGGTCGTAAAGGAGGCGCGTGCTTTTGCCCTACGAGTCCGCACTCCGTCTGAAAAGACGTTAGCTTCGACATCCACTAGCGAGATCTGGTCTCGACAACGATAACCCAGGATCATCGCGTGACGTATGATGTGGATGGGGTCGCGCGACCCACGCGAGTGGTCCAATGCACGTCGATCGGGGAAAATATTAGGTGGGCCGGCCATAACACGTCAGCGTGCGCCCCGACCAATCAGGAAGCTCCATGTGGCTCTTGTTCCAAAGCAGTCAATTTGAAAATTTTCACAAACCGAGAGCCACGAGCTATGGCAAAAATGAGGAGAACGCGATAGCACCGCATGATTCATATCCGAACAGCAAGCACATCAAAGGCACAGGTAAGTTGTCTCCAACCGGTTGGCCACCAACCCAAGCCAGGGAGCGACGACAATGGCGGACACCATCGTCCTGTACCCGTCGCCGGGGATCGGCCACCTCATCTCCACCGTCGAGCTCGGCAAGCTCATCCTAAGCCGCCACGGCCACCAGTTCGCCATCACCGTCCTCCTCACCACCGGCTCCGCCCAGTCTCCGAGCATCACCTCCTACGTCGGCTCCGTCTCTCGCTTCCACCCTTCCATCTCCTTCCGCCGCTTCCCTCTCGTCTCCGTCGACCCGGCCGGCCCGCGCCGGAGCCCTGCCGCCGTGGCTTTTGAATTCATCCGCAAGAACTCCGACCACGTCCTCCAGTCGCTACGGGAGATCTCCGCTGCCTCCAATGTGAGGGCGTTCATCATCGACTTATTCTGCACCACCGCGCTGCCCATAGCAAGGGAGCTGAACATCCCCACGTACTACTTCTTCACTTCTGGCGCGTCCGCGCTTGCCGCGTTCCTTTATTTTCCGAGACATTTCGAGCGCTCGACTAAGAGCTTCAAAGACCAGCATGGGGTCGTCCTGGAGTTCCCGGGCCTCCCACCCTTGAAGGCCACTGAGATGCCGGAGCCGACCATCGATCAGGACGACCCGGCCTACGGCGAGATGTGCTACTTCTGTGACCAGTTGAGCAAGGCGGATGGCATTCTGGTGAACACATTTGAAGCACTCGAGCCAAAGGCATTGGATCTCATCGCCAGCGGCGCGTGCGTGCCAGACGCGCCGACTCCGCCGGTGTACTGCATCGGGCCCCTGATTGGAGACGAGTCCTCGCGTGCCAGCGACAGTGCTGTGGGCGGGCAGCAGGATTGCCGGTCTTGGCTGGACAAGCAGCCCAGTAAGAGCGTGGTCTTCCTGTGCTTCGGAAGCATGGGAACGTTCTCGGCCGAGCAGATCAAGGAAGTGGGGGCCGGTCTGGAAAAGAGTGGTCATCGGTTCCTGTGGGTGGTGAAGAACCCACCCGGCCATGAGCAGGGCGGCGGCAATGGCGATGTGGATTTGGAGGCGCTCATGCCGGAGGGCTTCCTGGAGAGGACCAAGGAGAGGGGGTTGGTGGTGAGGTCATGGGCGCCGCAAGCGGCGGTGCTGAGGAAGGAGGCGGTGGGCGGGTTCGTGACGCACTGCGGGTGGAACTCGGTGCTGGAGGCGGTGGCAGCGGGGGTGGCGCTGGCGGCGTGGCCGCTCTACGCGGAGCAGCACATGAACAGGAACTTCCTGGTGCAGGACATGAGGATGGCGATCGGCGTGGAGCAGCAGGACGGCAACGGATTCGTGAGCAGGGACGAGGTGGAGAGGGCGGTGAGGGAGCTGATGGAGTCGGAGCGCGGGCGAGAGCTGAGGGAGAAGTCCTGGGCGATGAGAGAGAAGGCCGCCGAGGCTCTCGGAGACTCCGGATCTTCCACGGCGGCGCTGGCCAAGTTGGCCCAGATATGGAGCCACCGGCTCTCCTGACGCCGACGAGTTCTTGTTTGCATCCCTGTATGAAGTCAATATTTTTTCTTTCGACCAAAAAAAAACTCCAAAAATATTTTGTATGATTTAGCTCATATTGTCAGTACACATCTGTATCACGTGATATTATAATGGCGGGTAGTTTTGGTCACATTGTCGCGACTTAACCAACTAGGGGAGTTTTTTTATTAGGTTCAGGGATACTGTCAACTTTATACCAAATGCATTCTCTTGACTCAAACTCTCGTAAGTCCATAACCCACGTAATATTGGACATTTCACAATTTTGATCGATTCAGCTTATGTACATTTTAACAAAGAAATCACCACTAACTTTTTTGCGATCGACTATAAACCCAAATAAGATATGAGAGAATATTTTACTATTTACATAATCAAAAATTCTAAACTTAAGAACTTGATTACGTTAATCCTAAGATTAACACCTTTTAATACCTAACTTAATTGTATGGTAACTAACGACATGGCAACCTATCCAAGAAATCTAACGTTCGTTCTAACCATTTTAAAGCAAGAAAGTCACTTCCAAGATATTAAAATGCGCAATCAATTATAATCACAAAGAAAAGTAAACAAGTATCATAATATTGTCCCTAAAAAAGAAAAATGCAATGCAAAATAAAGAACCCTATTGTAAAGTCCTAAAGGTTTGCCCAATTTTGGGTTTTTTGCATTTTTAAGGTTTTTCACATATTCTAAATTTTTTTTCCTGATTTTTCTGGTTTCATTTTTAGAAATTTTTTTAGGATTTTTTTTAATGATTTTTTATTAAGCACTTGGATCGGATCAAGGGACCTGATCCGAGTAAACCGACCCGGACCCTATCGGTCCGAATTGGACTAAAAAGGGCTATATTAAGCCCAATCCGAATTAATCCTAATTGGCCACGAAAAATCCCATGATGCACTAGCCCATCGACCAGCCCAAAATTCTAAAGCCACAGCCCATTTCGCTTTTTATATATATTTTTATTTTTTTCGGTTTTTTTATTTTTTTTGGTCATTTTCCCCCGCAAATTTCTTCCTCTCCCGACGTCTGTCTTCTTCATCGTTGAGAGTTTCACGCCCGACTCTTCCTGCCGAAACTCTTCCGCAACTTTTTTTTTTTTTTTTTTACCGAATCAGGGACCCTCAACACAACCAACACTCCGGCCGACAACCGCCATCCACCGGTCCTTCACCTCGGCCGGCGTCGACCACCGTCGGCCACGAACTCCGGCGACCATTAATCTACTTACCGAAACAAAGAAAAACCTCCCCCTTCTACGATACTCAGTTATTTCGTAAAAGCCACATAAAAACACCATGAACATAGAGAAAGCAAACACGATATGATGAGCGCAGAAGCGAGGGCACGTCAATCTTGAGTTTAAACATGAACCGGCTCTCGGCCTTCTCTGGGGCATTTCATCGGACACTTGGTATGCATTACAGAAACTGAAGATTTCTTACTCGCCCAGGACTCGCGCACAGAACCGTAAATACATGATCGACAGGGCTGGAGCTTGTGTGAACTGGTCGGCCACAAGCTCCGACCTCCCCCATTGCCAAAAAAAAACAGAACGCAGATGCTTGGGGGAGGCCTACCTGGTTCCGACGAAGGGCAGTGGTGGACGATGGTTGATGATCAGACTTCCGCCAACGGTCAGCCGCTTTCCCGCGTCGCCATTCTCTCTCTTGGGCTCGCTCTCATCGAAACTCTCTCAGCCCCTTCTGTCGGCTTGGCTTTTCCAACCTCCCTGAAGAAGAGGAAGCCTCCCTCCAAGAAAAGAGAAAACCCAGAAAAACCGGCGGATGGAAAAAAAAAACTTGCCTCTCCCTCTCAATTGTTCGGTCTCTGCCCAGAAGAGGACTTCTCAAGGAAGAAGAAACCAACCCCAGAAGAAGAAGCCTCCACCGAAGAAGAAGGCACGCTCCCCCTCCTCTCTCTGCGTTTTTCTCCCGGTTCTCTCTAAAAATACGGAATGGCCCCCTCTGCTCTCTTTTCTCTTCACAGCTGAATCACATCCCCATGCTTCGTCAAGGACCCTCGTGCTTTTTTCACCTCAGCACACATGGAATTTTTTTTATGTTAATTTTCTTTCTTTCCGTACGCCAGCTCACACCATTCTAGTCTAGAAAATCTGATTTGCTTGCGTACTTCTGTCTCCCTCCTTTCCCTCGCCCTCGCGGCCGCTCCCTTCCCCTTTGCCGCGTTCATTCTTCCATTCTTTTTTTTTTCTTTTTCATGCTGGTCGTGCAAAGGAGAGAGCATGTGGAGCCGGGCCTTGTTGTCCTTCTTCTTGGGCTCAAAAAGGACAAACAATGGGCTAGAAAAAGGAAATCAAAGATGGGCCATTAAAGCACAAACGAAATGGGCCAAAAAGAAATAAAAAGAAAATGGGCTAAGAGATTAAAAGAATGGAATGGATCACACCGGCCCACTCGACTCGAATTCTTTTTTAATTTCATCATTTTTTTAATTTTATCTTTTTATAAATTTTATATTTTGTTGCAAAATTTAAATGAATATTTAAAAATGTCGACAAAAATTCAGGTGTCAACATACATGTTCTTCGAAAATTTGTTTCATAATAGGAATCACAATTTCTAATACAACTCAAAAACATTGACATGAATACGATATAAATTATTAAGAAACCTGAACTTAAATTGAACACGACATGATACTACGAGATTAATGTCGAAATTGACAAATTTTGAACTAGTTTCCCTATGGATCGGCATAGAACCAATCTGGCCCGTCATGGGATTGACCTAGAAATTGGCCTAATTTGGAACCGACCTAATTGAAAATAAAGTAACTATTGTTTAAGGGAAACATAAAATATGAAATATGCGGCATAGTGTTTAAGGTATTGATGGATTTCCTAAACTTTTCAGGTTTAAAACCCATCTCCAGTGTATATATTTTTTCAAAAGCAAAGCAAGGAAAAAAAGACTAATTACATATTGAACTCGAGAACCGGCCTTCTGTGTCTAACTTGTTCATCTTTCTTTTCAACAAAGTAAAACAGAAAAACCAACCCAAGAACCGACCTTAAAATGGGAACCAAACTAGTCAAGATCGGTTCTCTAATATAACACAAAAAATCTAATATGTAATTACCCCGTCTAAAATGACGATAGCTCCCATGTCCACTAGTGGGATCTGGGCTTTGACAATCCGACAATGATAACCTAGATTCTCCCATGACACATGATGTGATTGGGGTTGCGCAGCCCACGTGAGTGACTAAGGGGTTGTTTGTTAATTGGCCAAATAATATTTTATTTTGTTATTTTATTTCCAAGAATAGATTTTGTATAGAAATTAATTTGGTAAAATTTTTGTTTCTAGAAATAGATTTAGACTGAATTAAGAATAAATAAAAAGTTGATTCATTGTTCACAGGAACAATTCCAGAATTAAGATCAATTTTTTTTCATTTCTCTTTCTCTTCTCTTTCCTTTCATTTTATTCTTCTTCCTTTTGGCCGGCCGCCGACCTCAACCATGACCGACGACTAGCCAAACGAGGGTCGACTCCCTCGCTGGGCCACCACTAGGTAGGCAAGCCTCATCAGTGGCTGGGTGAGGCCGCGAGGCCAAGCTCGCCCAACCAAGGTGAGGTCAATCCTCACCTAGCTCATGGGGAGGCTCGTGGCCCAAGCCTCGCCATGGCTTGGCATCGCCGAGGGTTGACAACACTCCGACGAGGACACCAACCATCAACGACTTAAGGAAGAAGAAGACAATGGGGAAAAAGAAAAGAAAAAAAGAGAAAATTGTATTTAAATCATTAAAAAATTAAAAAATTAAAAAATATTTTGGACTAAAAATTTTAAGATTCTATCGGACGCATTTCTATCTCTAGAATAAAAATTTTGGATAGTTGCCAAAAACTTTCAAATGCTTATAAATTATTTATAAAAATAAAATGAAAAAGAATTATTTTTAAATAGAAATTATTTTCAGGTGAAGAAGTGTTACTACGAGCATCCAAAGTCCAATTCCCATCAACTGCTTCTACGACTGTTAATAGTGGTGCCCGTTTCGATGACCATCGTGTCCCGTTTTTTCAGTAACGTTTTGTTTTGGTCCTTGTACTGGACGCTTGTTCCCGAGGAGTCATTTGAAAATTTGTGCAAACCAAAAGCCACGAGCTATGGCAAAAATGACGGGAACATGATAACACCGCATGATTCATATCCGAACAGCAAGCACATCAAAGCCACACGCAATTTTCAAGTGAAGGGCAAGTTGTCTCCAACCGGTTGGCCACCAACCCAAGCCAGAGAGCGATGACAAATGGCGGACACCATCGTCCTGTACCCGTCGCCGGGGATCGGCCACCTCATCTCCACCGTCGAGCTCGGCAAGCTCATCCTAAGACACCACGGCCACCAGTTCGCCATCACCGTCCTCCCCACCACCGGCTATGCCGAGTCCCCAAGCATCACCTCCTACATCGGCTCCGTCTCTTGCTCCCACCCATCCACCTCCTTTCGCCACTTCCCTCGTCTCCGTCACCCGGCCAGCCCGCGCTGAAGCCATGCCGCCATGGCTTTTGAATTCATCCGCAAGAACTCCGACCACGTCCTCTAGTCGCTACGGGACACCTTCACAACATATTGACATTTTTCTTTCAAGTCATTTATTCCTTTATTTGGTGTTATAAACTAGGTTAATTTGAACTTTGGTGTTGCTTAATCAAGTTGAAAACATAGAGAAAATATACCAAACAAGTTCTAAATCTATAACATCTAATAATCTGTCAATTTAGTTTTTCTGGTCGCTTTGATTGAAAAATGTTGACGTGGCGATCTACTCAGTGGTGGCCATCCTACCTAACATAACCGGTACTAACATTGACAATTTTTTAAAATTTTAAATTATTATCTTTATCTTTTATCTTTTTCTTTTTTTTGCAACTCTGGACAAGCGAGGTCGCTGACCACGGGCGATGCCCTCACCCACCACGTGCAAAGGCATCGGGCCTTTGTCCATATCAAGATGAGGCCCTCACCCAAACAACCTAGAGTTAGAAGAAAAAAGGAAATAATAATATAAAATTCAGAAAAAAATTACAAAAAATTATCCACATCAATGTCGATCGTGTTACGTAAGACAGCTAGAGTTGATAGAACGTTATGCTAGCATTTTCATATCAAAATTGACCGGAGGGAATAAATAATTGGCAACCGTCTAAAGGTTTCAAATTAAATTGGCATAATCAAAAAACTTCAGAATGAATGAACATAAGAATAATAAGTTTAAAACTTTTTCTTTTTATAATTTCCCTGGAAAACATAATACCAAATACCTTTATAATATTTGATATCGGAGCATTATAGATTTTAGCTTCTAACTCTTACGTCAAAAGAAGGCATGCATTTATACCTTGTTGAAAACAAAGAAAGACTTTCTTATTCCTTATTATTTAATTGAAGTAAAGGATTTTATTAGTATATTAGTCTTTTAGCTGTTACGGGAGTAGCAATATGTTGTGAGCATAAATTATTGAAAAAGTGGACTCCATAATATTTTATAATTGAATTTTGCTAACATAGCAATCTTTAGATCACTATGAGAATATGTTGTGAGCTACAAACTTTTTGAAAAATGAATTGTATAATAATTTTTATTTATTTATTATAATAGATTAAGAATAGTTACATAAGCATTTCTCTTTGTAATTATTTATTATTTATTTTTTTCATCCAAAACACGCCGTGATTTATAGACAATCCATGAGCAATATGATCTTACCTGTCCTCACTCATTACCTCGATATCCCATCTCAACAGCGTTACTTGGACTCGGGAGAGACTTCATATATCATCGTCACCACCTCGCACGTTCAAGCGAAGTGTAAGTCGTCTGCAACCAGTTAGCCCACAACGCACAAGCCAAAAGCGACAACAATGGAGGGCACCATCGTCCTGTACACGTACCCGGAGATCGGCCACATCATCTCCACGGTCGAGCTCGGCAAGCTCATCCTCTGCCGCCACGGCCACCGTTTCTCCATCACCGTCCTCCTCCCCGTCGGCTTAGTCGACTCCCCCAGCATCTCCTCCTACATCGACTCCATCTCTCGCTCCCACCCTTCCATCTCCTTCCGCCACCTCCCTCCCGTCTCCGTCGACCCGGCCAACCCGGCTCGGAGAAACGCCGCCGTGGCTTTCGATTTCATGCGCAAGAACTCTGCCAACATCCTCCAGTCGCTAAGGGACATCTCCGCTGCATCCACTGTGAGAGCGTTCATCATCGACTTATTCTGCACCTCCGCGCTCCCCATAGCGAGGGAGCTGAACATCCCCACATACTTCTTCTACACCTCTGGCGCGTCGGCGCTTGCCGCGTTCCTTTATCTTCCGAGACATTTCGAGCGCTCGACTAAGAGCTTCAAGGACCAGCATGGGGTCGTCCTGGAGTTCCCGGGCCTCCCACCCTTGAAGGCCACGGAGATGCCGGAGCCGACCCTCGATCAGGACCACCCGGCCTACGGCGAGATGTGCTACTTCTGTGACCAGCTGGCTAAGGCGGACGGGATTCTGGTGAACACATTTGAAGCGCTAGAGCCGAAGGCAGTGGAGCTCATCGCCAGCGGCGCATGCGTGCCGGACGCACCGACTCCGCCAGTGTACTGCGTCGGACCCCTGATTGCAGACGAGTCCTCGCGTGGCGGCAAAAGCACTGTCGGCGGGCAACAGGATTGCCTGTCTTGGCTGGACAAGCAGCCAAGGAAGAGCGTGGTCTTCCTGTGCTTTGGAAGCCGGGGAAGGTTCTCGGCCGAGCAGATCAAGGAAGTGGCAGTCGGGCTGGAAAAGAGCGGTCACCGGTTCCTGTGGGTGGTGAAGAACCCGCCCGGCCATGAGCAGGGCGGCGACAAGGGCTATGTGGATTTGGAGGCGCTCATGCCGGAGGGCATCCTGGAGAGGACCAAGGAGAGGGGGTTGGTGGTGAAATCATGGGCGCCGCAAGCGGCGGTGCTGAGGAAGGAGGCGGTGGGCGGGTTCGTGACGCACTGCGGGTGGAACTCGGTGCTGGAGGCGGTGGCGGCGGGGGTGGCGCTGGCGGCGTGGCCGCTGTACGCGGAGCAGCACATGAACAGGAACTTCCTGGTGCAGGACATGGGGATGGCGATCGGCGTGGAGCAGCGGGACGGCGACGGGTTCGTGAGCGGGGACGAGGTGGAGAGGGCGGTGAGGGAGCTGATGGAGTCGGAGCGCGGGCGAGAGCTGAGGGAGAAGTCCTGGGCGATGAGAGAGAAGGCCGCCGAGGCTCTCGGAGACTCCGGATCTTCTACGGCGGCGCTGGCCAAGTTGGCCCAGATATGGAGCCGCCGCCTCTCCTGAGGCCGACGAGTTCTTGTTTGCATCCCTGCGTCAAGTCACTATTTTTTCTTTCGACCAAAAAAAAAAAACTCAAAAAATATCTTGTGTGATTTAGCTCATATCGTCAGTGCACGCCTGTATCACATAATATTTTAATTACGTGTTGTTTTTGGTCACATCTCATTCGGAAATTTGTTTCATAATAGGGATCGTAATTTCTAATACAACTCAAAAATATTGACACAGATACGATATAAATTTATTGAGAAACCTGAACTTAAATTGAACACTACGTAATACAGTGTGATTAACTTGAAATTGACAAATTCTGCAATCTCTCATAAATTTTTAGCAAAAAAAGAACTGTGTCTCATCACATTAGAACAATTTTGTTATGCAAGTATTGAATCAAATGAATATTTGGTCATTGATAATCTTATGTTTCTTACTTTTCCCTTTTAACTTACATTGGCGAAAAATTGGACAAATAAGAAGTGCAACGGTGCAGTCAGCTAAGCATTTCTCTTTTAACATCTCGAGATGCCGATTCATTTCTCTTTCCATGGTCCCAAGAGTTTTTAATATGTCTGGGGTCCAGTCAGGTTTCGTGTATAGTGATGCTTATGGCCATTTCCTATCGATAGCCCGTGGTGATGTTTGAACGATGGAGGCAGTTCTGAATGGTAGACCGGCAAGTACTATCGAATCCTCTCCTTTTCGTCACCGGTGTCATTGAATGCATACCAAATCCTTTGAACTATGTTGACTCCCACTCTGTCTTGGTTCAAGCCTGTTGAGCAAAACTCGATCCGGATTAATGTGCTACGTTCAAGCCGGATTTAGAAAATTCGAATCGACTCTGTCGTCGCCGGATAAGTCCTAGCATTGCCAGCGATTTCGCGAAAATCATTTTGCACATTGGGGCCGGTAATTTTAGTTTCCTATTTAGAGTTGGAGTTGCCTCGGGTGGGCCGGTAATGTTCTTCAATTTGGGGTTTTGGTCTTCATGCAGTTGACAGGCAGAGAGTTTCTTTAGAATCGTTGAAAGATACTCAAGGAGCGAATGATGACCATCATTTTCTCGAGAATAATTTTTACTCGGAAATAGATTTTTATTTTTATTCCTTTGACTAGTTTCTAAATAAAGTTATACGTTTGATAATAGTACAAAATTTATATTTCCGAAACAGAAATTTATTTGATAGACCTTCTCAAATATCTCCCTCCCAAGTGGCCGGCAAATGGGTGATGGCTGACAGGCGGGGAGGATGAGCAACAAGAAATGTTTTTATTTCTCATTTATATTCCAAAATAAATAAATAAAGTAAAAATTTCTACTTTTTTATTTTTGTTTCAAACCTAATTCTGAAATAGAAATTCACTTGATAGAGTTATACTTTTTTATTCCTTTGACTAGTTTCTAAATGAAGTTATACGTTTGATAATAGTATAAAATTTATATTTCTCCCTCCCAAGTGGCTTGCAAGTAGCCGACGGCTCACAGGCGACAAGGATGAGCAACAAGCAATGTTTTTATTTCTCATTTATGTTCCAAAAATAAATAAATAAAATAAATAATTTCTACTTTTTTTATTTTTGTTTCAAACCTAATTTAAGCTAAAAATTTATCTCGGAAATAAATAAAAAATGAAATTGTGTTACCAAATGGATTTTTGTTTCAAACTTATACCCGAGAAAAAAAAAATAGAGAAACTGAATGGTTATCATTCACGCCCTCAAAAACTGAGTAACCTTTTGTTGTGGTTGGTTTCAAACGATTACTTCTTCGTGATGTCGAAGACAAATCTTATGTCGAAATGGATAATTCTCTTTCGAGATTATTTTGTGAGCAAATGTGGGGGTCAAGTAATGTGTGGGATTATCAGGGACAGCTAGGGGTTGGAGAACCTTGAGAGTATTTGAGTGATTTTGGTGAAGTTGTAACATCTTTTATATCGGTTGATTGATTTACGGTGAAATCACATGTGGTTCCCCTTTCTTTTTCCTTCGTATGTCTAGGCTCATTTTTCTATCAAGATCATGGAGGAGACACCATGCTTTTTGTACGTTAAATCAAAAGTCTACATTCTAAATGGATGGGGGATGTGCGACCACGTGAGTAAATATAATGCGCATCAATTGCTTATGCATCTCTTATTTGAAAGTGCCCCTTTAGGTGACCAATATTTCTAGTTTTTCAGCAACATTATTCTTTTTTTTTTTGGGGGGGGGGGGTTATTGCATTGGAGGAAACTTTATGTGAATTATTGAAATAGTTTTAGAGAAGATATTAAATCTTCACAACATATTAACATTTTTCTTTCAAGTCATTTATTTGTTTTATTTTGAGCTATAAACTAGGAGAAATTGACATGAATGAGAGGCTCTTTTAGGGTCATTTATTCGTTTTCTTTATTTTTGTCATTTGTTTTTTTTGTCCAAAACACATTGTTACTCTGATAGTGGATCAATGATTTGAAGTGCTCTCATTTTCTCAATAAGTACCTAAAATGAACATTTTTTCAAATAAGGACCTGAAGTTACCGAATTGTCTCAAACAAGGGTTTAAAGTTGTCAAATCGTCTCAAACAAAGGCCCAAGTGGAATTTGTTATAAATAAAAATCTGAAGTGACCATACCTTTTTTCAAAATATGGCATAACCTCTCTGGTCAAAGGGCATTTTCGTCTTTTAATTTTTTTTCTTTTTTTTTTCTTTTTTTGTTTTCCCTCTTCCCTCCGTCGGCCTTGGCGAAGGGAAGCCAGACTCAAAGTGAGGGCATTCCTTGCCAGATTTGGCAAGGGCTAGGGTTGCCCTTGCCTATCAATTTTAGAAAAGGACCTAACCTCTATACTAGAAGGGTACTTTCAGGCAAGGGCTAAGGTTGCCCTTGCCTATCAGTTTTAGAAAAGGACCTAACCTCTCTATAGTAGAAGGGTACTTTCATTTTTTTTTCTTTTTCTTCTTCCCTCTGCTAGCCATGGTGGAGGGAAACTAGACTAAGGCAAGGACAGCCCTAGCCTGAAGTGGCCAACATTATCTGGCCATTGATGACGATGTCCATGGGAGAGACAAGGAAAAAGGAAAAAAAAGGAAAAAATTAAAAAATATATAGTTACAAATTTTTTTTTACTAAAATGTCCCTTCTCTGATGGCCAGAGTAGTCACCACGGGCTAGCCAAATGCCCTTATTTGAGACGATTTGCCACTTTCTAGTATTCATTTGAAACAATATTCACTTTGGACCATTTTAAAAAAAAATTGATTGCACTTCAAGCCATTTTTAAAAAAAATTCCTTTATTACACCATCTAAAATTCGTAGTCAATTATCTCTTGGATTTCCTTTTCTTAAATAAAGTCATTAGATTTGTTTTTTATACAAATGCAAAACCATGATTTTCTATTCCGACTGCGCATGGTAGACAAGATAAAATGGCTGGCGTAGGTTGCACCATTACTTATCAAAAGTAACGGTGCCGTCATGCAAGCACACTCCATAAAAGAGTGTTCATCCAATCATTTCTCTTTATTTTGGACATTTGTTTTTTTTTGCCAAATACATTGTTATGCTCGTTTGGTTTGGTGGATCAAGGACAATCACATTACGCAAATTGCCTCGATATCTCAACGGCACATCTCCGTTACTTTGAGTCGGGAGAGACTTCACTAGGATACTTCATATATCATCGTCCCCACCTCGTACGTTCAAGTGTAGGTTGTCTGCGACCAGTTTAGCCCACAACACACAAGCCAAAGAGCGACAGCAATGGAGGGCGCCATCGTCCTGTACACGTATCCGGAGATCGGCCACATCATCTCCATGATCGAGCTCGGCAAGCTCATCCTCTGCCGCCACGGCCACCGGTTCTCCATCACCGTTCTCCTCACCGTCGGCTTCGTCGACTCCCCCAGCATCTCCTCCTACATCGACTCCATCTCTCGCCCCCACCCTTCCATCTCCTTCCCCCACCTCCCTCCCGTCTCCGTCGACCCGGCCAACTCGCCTCGGAGCTACAGCGCCGTGGCTTTCGAGTTCATGCGCAAGAACTCCGCCAACGTCCGCCAGTCCCTACAGGACATCTCCGCCTCCTCCGCCGTGAGAGCACTCATCATCGACTTCTTCTGCACCTCCGCGCTGCCCATAGCGAAGGAGCTGAACATCCCAACGTATTACTTCTTCACCTCTGGCGCGTCTGCGCTTGCCGCGTTCCTTTATTTCCCAAGACTTTTCGAGAGATCGACTAAGAGTTTCAAGGACCAGGATGGAGTCGTCCTGGAGTTCCCGGGCCTCCCATCCTTGAAGGCCGCGCAGATGCCAGAGGCGGTCCTCGATCAGGACGACCCGGCCTATGGCGAGATATTCTACTCCTGTGACCAGCTGGCCAAGGCGGACGGAATTCTGGTGAACACATTTGAAGCGCTAGAGCCGAAGGCAAAGGAGCTCATCGCCAGCGGCGTGTGTGTGCCAGATGCCCCGACCCCGCCGGTGTACTGCATCGGACCCCTGATTGCGGACGAGTCCTCGCGTGCCGGCGACAGCACTGTGGGCGGGCAGCAGGATTGCCTGTCTTGGCTGGACAAGCAACCGAGGAAGAGCGTGGTCTTCTTGTGCTTCGGAAGCCGGGGAAGGTTCTCGGCCGAGCAGATCAAGGAAGTGGCAGTCGGGCTGGAAAAGAGTAGTCACCGCTTCCTGTGGGTGGTGAAGAACCCGCCCGGCCATGAGCAGGGCGGCAACAAGGGCGATGTGGATTTGGAGGCGCTCATGCCGGAGGGCTTCCTGGAGAGGACCAAGGAGAGGGGGTTGGTGGTGAGGTCATGGGCGCCGCAAGTGGCGGTGCTGAGGAAGGAGGCGGTGGGGGGCTTCGTGACACACTGCGGGTGGAACTCGGTGCTGGAGGCAGTGGCGGCGGGGGTGGCGCTGGTGGCGTGGCCGCTGTACGCGGAGCAGCACATGAACAGGAACCACCTGGTGCATCTCATGGAGATGGCGATCAGCGTGGAGCAACGGGACGGCGACGGATTCGTGAGCGGGGACGAAGTGGAGAGGGCCGTGAGAGAGCTGATGGAGTCGGACAGCGGGCGAGAGCTGAGGGAGAAGAGCTGGGCGATGAGAGAGAAGGCTGCCGAGGCTCTGGGAGGCTCCGGATCTTCCACGGAGGCTCTGGCCAAGTTGGCCCAGATATGGGGCCGCCTCCCGGACCTGAGAAATCCTCATGCGCATCCGCCGCATGCGGCAGCTCAATAGAAGTGAGGGTGGATTCACGCGTCAGCCGCGTGCTTTCGAGCTAAATCTCCGTACGTCGATGCGTGATTCATCTTATATTATCGCGCTCCTCATTTGTATTGGAATAAGCTTCGATCAGCCGGTAAGTTGTGTGTCCGTCCGCTTTGGCCATGTATCGTACGACCTAAAGATTAACATGGTCAGGAGCGGTTGATGTTTCGTTCACGTTCCTGCTTCCATTCATGTGTCATAGGAAGTGCAGTTTTTTAAGGAGGTGTTGTCTGCAATGGAGACTCTGCATTGCGTTTTCCATCTAAGCATTTTACACGGTTTGCACTCATGCCTTGACCTTACAGCATCATCGCAATGCCCGAAATTGAGATGGTAAATGTACCTCGACGCTCAGGTTTTTGCTAGGTCGACGACGAGGGTAACTTCAAGGTTCGTTGCAAGCTGACGCCATGACACGAACGCGGACGTTCGCACGAGTACACACTTTTAATGTCGATGCAGGAGGCTTTGATGGGCTCGTACACAAGTAGATGCTCTCCCTCTCCTCTGCAAGGACCTGCTCTGTCCTCTCTCCTCTCTCTGCACGCTGTCCTCTCTCCTCATAGTTTTATGTACATTCATGAGATTGATCCCAGCAATTAATACTATTTACAAATTCTTCCTGAAACCCCTTGGGGGAAGAAAGGGAAGCTATGAGTTCGTACATGCTGTACACTTGACAAGAATAGACAACTTTACAGTGGCAAGAATTGCAGCAAAAGAACTTCCATAAGCAGTGTCGGGGATAATCAGCCAAGTTGTACGGCACTAATTTAGTGATGACCACTCCAGCTTCTAATACTTGTCTGGCGCGGAGAGAGAAATGGGCAGGGGAGAGAGTCGGGCACGGCAGTGGTCGTTGATCAAGCCGAGCGGTGGTCGTCAGGCACGGCGCGACGGTGGTCATAGGGCGTTGTGCGGCGAGAGAGAAATGGGCAGGGAGAGGCTTCGAGAAAAGGAGAGAGAAAATGGGCAGAAGAGAGAGAAAATTGTCAGGAGAAGACGTGCTTCGAGAAAAGAAGAGGAGAAAAGGGGCAAAGGAGAGAGAAAATGGGCAGAAGAGAGAGAAAATTGTCAGGAGAGGACGCAGGAGAGGACGTGCTTCGAGAAAAAAAGAGGAGAAAAGGGGCAGAGGAGAGAGAAAATGGGCAGAAGCTTTTGCGCGTGGGGGTTTCAAAAAATTGAAACCCTAGATCGACGTGGACTGACACGCGGACACGTGTGGAGCAGCGAGCCCCTTCCCGTTTGACACACCGGCATGTCGTACGCACCAAATATTTTCTCCTCTCTTCCCCTACGCTCTCTCTCTCCGTCGCCTGACTCTCTCCCTCCGAGTCACAACCAGAGGAAGCAGCGATTCGGCGACAAGTTGGTCAAGCAAGGACACGGTGGCTCGTTCGACAAACCACCGCATAGCCTCGGCCTGCGCCTGCGCCTCGAAAGTTCGCCATCGCTCGCCGGTCAAGCGCGGTGGTTCGTCAGTCAGACGAGGACGCGGTGGCTCGTCCGACGAACCACCGTGTGGCCTCCACCTCCATTTCGACTCTGCCGTCGGGAAGTTTGCCGGTCTGGTGAGAGAGTCGGGCACAAGTAGATGCTATACCTGGCCGGGCGTACTACGTTTGCCGGTCCTCAGCGAGCCTCGTTTGAGCGCGCTCCTGGTCATGTGTCCTGTCCTCGCACTGTGGATTGCCGACGAAGTATTGGGCGGCCCCGCTCCATCACGCCAGCGTGATATCGACTCGCTCGAGACGTGAAGCCACGTCAACAAGTGAGGACGGCTAGTCCTTCACTCCTTCTGTACAAAAAAATCAAATATTTCTGTGTCTTACGTAAAGAATTTCTTTCTCAAGGAAGAGAACGAGGAGAAGAGAACAAGGACGCACCATCTCTCCACGTTTGAATGGGCCTCACTAGACCTGCACACATTTGTTTCACTCCCTCTTACCTGGAAGAGAAGTAACCTGTGTAAATAACCAAAATATCGGAAGTTCAAGCATTTCATTGAGGAAAATAAGGGAAGAGGTAAAGCCTTTATTAGGGTTGTGCAATCAGACCGAATTTACTCAGGAACTGGATCGGATCACCCGAAAAATAGATCCGGAAATCGGTTCCTGATTAAACAGGTCCAAAAATCGATTCCAGCTTTTAGAAACTAATTCCAAGTGAAGACTTACTCAGAACCGGACTTGTTTTGGAACCAGTTTTTATCTTATTAAAAAGAAAAGGTTTGTTACTAATATATATGCAATGTTAGAATTTTTTTTGTTTCATCTTATGATGTTTGTTTATAATAATTAGCCTTGTAGATTCTTACTTTTTCGTTTAGTCAAAAACTTCATGTACTCATTGATTACATATGCTTTATGTCTCAATACAAATTATGAGGATTACGTTGTTTTCTTGTAAATTAATATAAAATTTGAAACCATATAGAATATCGAATGATTGTAAAATAAATTTCAAATGAAACATAATAGACCTTATTTCTAGACAGGAAAAATAGGGTCAGGTCCAAAATAGGGAAATCGACTATAACAGAATCGAGTATAGGGTCAAGATTTGGACCCTACCTACCCTTAATCCGATCACCCCTAGCCTTTACATTGCACTTTAATAGATTACAACTTCCGGCGATCATATTGCTCATAGTCAAAACACAAGATACAAGACCCAAGACACACACACATGAAATTGATTGAATTAGTATAATACAAATATAAGACTTGGAGAGACACACTTGAATGTGAATATTTAAATTTATTGTAGAATTGCCAATGTTGTTAAGAGAAAAGGCATTTCGAATCTAATTTGAATTTCTTGAATAAACTGGTAAATAAGTTCCATCATGTGTCACTTGAATAACTAACTTTCCATTCCAAAATAACAAATATGTTTATTGACATCATGTAGCATAAACATATAATTTAAGTGAACACATTAATTATAACTATATGTCACTCACCTCAACTTTCTATTAGCACGGGGTTGTTCCTTTCTTAGGATTTTTCTTCTTTTTTCTCACTTGAGGTTTTTAGTCTTCCACTCACTTTCTTTTGCTTCGAAGAGAGTCCAACATTGACATCTCACATAAAGAATCCTCATTATTATCATTACCACTAACATCATCTGTTGCAAACATACTTAATTTGTATGATGAAATTTCAGCCACTGTTGCATCTATCATCTTTGCTATTCTTAAAGTATTTCCATCTTAAGCTCCCAAACTCATCATTTCAAAATATTTTTGCATTAACATGGAAAATTGATTAAATATGGATGGACCTAGTGACACTCAATGAGATTCAACATTCACGTTCCTTGGCTTCACACCCTTAGTCAATCTATTGAAAATATAAGAAGATGGGATGACTAAACCGATATATTCCTATTCAACATTTGCAAATCATGGTGACACAAGCACCCTTTTTATTCGAAAATTTACATTTACAAGAAATTGAAAAGTTCGCAGCATTAGATCTAACAACATGTTCAATTTGAATTCCCTTGCACTTGAGAGTGTATTCATAAACTAACCCGTGGAAATCAATACTTGAAATTCGTTCGGATACCATTTGAAAAATTATTCATTAAACCTTTTAAAAGTGGCAAAGTATACATTGAAGTGACATACGTCGAAATTTGCAATTTGGGCTTCCCATGAGAACTATCATGTGACCTTCAATTTATCTCATATATTTCAGTGTTCATCATAATGGTGGACAAATTTTACAAGAGTCAATGTTTTAGTTGACGTTTATTGGACGATATTTTTAGTACTCTCACTCCTTTGACCAAATCTTATGCCGCATGAAAAAATATT
The DNA here is from genome assembly GCA_014182845.1 of Corymbia calophylla. Taxonomy (NCBI): domain Eukaryota; kingdom Viridiplantae; phylum Streptophyta; class Magnoliopsida; order Myrtales; family Myrtaceae; genus Corymbia; species Corymbia calophylla. Next base: position 24,464,089 of record CM024698.1, on the reverse strand, counting down.
ACTACCAAAAGCCCAACAACATTTATGTCTTAGGGCATATAACCTATGAAGCCAATCTATTATTGTCAATGCCCCACTCCTCTTCCATTTTCCTCCTAGTATATTCAAATTCATCCTCTTATTGCATCCATACATAAGTTTTGAGAAATATTTATCCCTAAATTCCAACCTGTAGTAAAGATCGGGAATGTTTTGATTGGCATTTTTCTCAATGTGCCAAGTGCATAAACAATGTTAAGTATTCGGAAACACTGTTCGAATGGTTTTTGTCATGGTTAGGTCTTGATCAATGAAAATGGTTTTCGGAGCCTTATTTCACGTAAAAACTTTTAAACACCAAGTAAATAAATTTGTAGTCTCATCAAACAAAGATTCACAACCAAACAAAATATTCTTCCAATTGTAATTAACCTCAACAAAAAGTACGCATATCATGTCATACTTGGTAATATGATATGTAGTATTAAAAACCAACACATCACCAAAACAGCCATAATCAAATTTAGGCAAACTACTCTCCAAAATAGATTTGTCAATCAACCATCTTAGTCTAATTGTACAACATAAAAAAGCAATGGAGTTTGCATTTGCATGTAATGAAAATTACTCAGAAGACTTTGACAATCCTCCCCACTTATATGATTTCATCTTTCATTCTGCAAAAAAAAATTGACAATCATGTCGACGAAATGCATGTTTTGGCTTTTTCGTGCTTCATTTGCCAAGAACTTATATGTTATAGTTCCCCCAGTGTCAGCTCTAGCCATGTATTTAAAACATAATTGCAAGAATAAAAAAATCATTCTTCCACATAAAATTTTTGCACAAAACGTGGCTTTAATGAAAAATTATGAGTCAAAGTATAAATCTGACCTAGATGATAATATTGGAATTAATGTGACAAGTATGATGCTTGACAAGCCTTACGTTTGTTGATTCTTAAAGCATGCCATAGTAAAAAGGATAAAAGAATGGCTAGAGCTAAAGACACTTAAGTTTAGTTATCGACATTTACAAGATGAATAAAATATTCAATTTACTCTTAAAAGATGGCCTAATAAAATTAAGGAAAGGCAAAATTATCTTGAGTGAAGAAGATTTAGATTAAAAAAAATTGCCAGTGGCCCCACTTATGGAGCCATAACACAGTTAACTCTGTTGTTTTTAAGAAAATAATTGAAAAGGCAATCTAATAGGGAAAAATTAAATTTGCCAATGAAAAGGACACATACAATGACCCTTGATTATCTAATTTAAAAAATTGAATAATCAATAAATTAATCACTTCTTTTAAAGGAGGCATATATTGCCACTGCAAAATGACCAACTTTTGGTTATAAGTGACGAAAGGACTTAGTCAATACTAGCATAATTTGTGAACAACAAAAGTCTTTGATGAAAAGAACAATGGACAGCTTGAAGAGTATCGACAACTTGTCAGGGAAGTTATCAACCCAAACATTAGTTGTCGATGAGAACTTTCACTGGGGACAGAGTCATCCACATCGACATGTAACTACCGAATAACAATGTTTTTGGATATGTAACCTCTTTTAGATAAGTGTTACTAGATAATAGGAAATTGTGGATAATGTAATTTCTTGAAACCGCATATAGGATTAGGAAGTTATTTGTTTTGAAAATACGATTAGGAAGTTATCTTTTTAAATTCAATAATCGTCTGTAATCATCGATTGTGGGCTATAAATAATTGCATCCTACTCTTTGTAAATGACCTTAATCGATCATAGAACTCAATGTTTTTTGCAAATTTTTTACTTGTTCACAATTTATATGACTGGTCGTTATTGACTTTAGTTTTCATACCTTCAAATTTCTTGTGAGTTACTTTCTTGTCCAAAATCAACAAAGGGTCATTGGCAGATTTTGTTGATTCGTATTGATTCATCCATATTCTTAAAAAATATTTCATCAACACTTTTATGTTAAACGGGTGCCTATGAAATGTACAAATCATGAGTTCCCTATTGCAAGTTAAAAGAGGTAGTACGAAAAGTTAGAACGACTGTTTTCTAGGAGGGTTATTTCCCCACTGAGAGTCGAGGACAAACTAGCGATCTCCTAAAGTTCAACTCCGGACTAGATTTCGAATTGGTCAGCTCTAGACATGTTCTCGGTTCTACCCAAGAACTAGCACGTTTCCTTTTCTTTTGCGAAACATCGAAGAGCGGCCTATTAACTGCGCTCATCGGCTGTGTTCAACTTTCCCTTACAAAAATCGAAGCATAAGTTCCATAAAATCTGTAAAAAGTCGAAAACTAAAGGCGGAAGTCATCCGATCAACGCAAAACTTGCAACTTCATAAACCTAAAATTGCATTTCGGTTCAAGTGGTTATCTGAATGTTTTACAGGCGTTGGAGGTTTCGGTTTCAGTTCAAATTTTTCTCAAGTTCGGATCCAGCGGGAGGCGTTGGCCCATTTACCATACGAAAGCGGTCTAAAAAAGCTGGGCTTGAAAGTGGGGGAAACATTGCAGAATCCAAAAAAAGGTTTGGGCCTGTAATGTCCCCGGGCCTACTTTCTGGCTTCGTATCAATGCCTAGTCGAGAACTCACCTTTGAAAACTCCTCACTCCGTAATTTCAGTGCTTTATTATTTTGCTTAGGGTTATGACAAAAATCTGGTCTTTCAGTTTCTACATAATCATGTCTGGAAAGCATGATTCTTTTGACTTATATGTTTATTCTGGTTAGACAAGAGAGTTTATATATTTCTAATCGATTAACCATTATCAGCCCAGTGTTTTAATCCAAAAGTGGTAATAAGAATAGTAGGTGAGGGCGAGAGAAATCCAACTCGGGTATTCTTGAAATTAATAATTGAACCAATCGGACCAGCTCATTGATCGAACCATATTCAATATGTTTGACTCTTCCCCGTCTTGATTTTTCCATTAAAATACCCAGACTTCAATTCGGAACAAGTGGTTTAAACTGAGTATTGTGGATATTAGGAATTTGACTGACCAAATCACTTATCGGTCTGAACCGAACCCGATGCTTGGTTCCACAGAAAAACCTACATCAAAAGTCAATCCAGTGCATACGACATGTTAAAAAAAAGTATTATAGGGGCAACTACGTGTTTTCTAAGTGGGCGCAGCCCGTTTTATATTTTATCGAGAAGAACAGATTCGAGTATAAATACGAAGTTTAGTGGGTCCTCCAAAATTAATTCATTAAATAATTGATTAATTAAGGAAAAAAAAAAGTGGGGGGTGGATTGATCAATGTTGTCGATTAGAATGGAATCGACAAACGCAGCTGCCATGACTCGGTTTCACATGTCTGCCCCCCACTTATAAAAATACATTCCGGCTCGTTGGGGCTTTCGAATGCTTCTCCCCCAACCCAAAACCACGCCGCCCCCAAACCACCGCCACCACCACGCCCATGGCTCCCGGTCGCCCCATGGATCCCCCGGCCGCCGCCGCCGCCCGCCCGCGTCACCGACGGCGAGGGCCATGCTAGCCGTCGCCGCGTGGGTCCGCGCGCGCCACTGGAGCCGCCGCTGCCTCCTGCTGGCGCTCTGCTCCCCGCTGCTCGTCCCCTTGCTCTGCGCCACCTTCCCCCTGCTCTGCGCCGCCGAGCTCTGCCTCCGGCTCTGCTGCCGGAAGAGGAGATCCGGGGACGAGGGCTGCGGCGGGGAGGGGGGGGAGGAGCGGGAGGAGGACGAGGAGGCGGCGGAGAGGCTGCGGAGATGCGAAGAGGGGCGATGCGGCTGCGGGGTCGGGGGCGGCGGCGGGGAGAGCGAGGTGGGGTTGCTGCTGCAGAGGTACTTGGAAGATCAGCTGAGGCTGGTGGGATCTGTGTACGAGTGCGGGGACGACGGCGACGGCGACGGCGACGACAACGACGGGGATGTCGGGTTTCTCGAGAGCTGTCGGAGTCCTCTCCTCGCTTGAGTTTGATCGGTAGATGGGATTCGATTTGGTTTGGATTTTTCTTTTGTGGGTATTTCGATTTTTGCTCCGTTTGGCCATGGGGATTTCTTCTTTACTCGTGTACATGACGATTGAAACTTGCTAATCAACAGCGGGGGCAATCACGAACAAAGAAAGAATGCGAGATTGCCCCTTTTGATCGATCGAGCGGCTCTTGTCTTCCTGGTTCCATTTCGCTTCTTCTTCCTCTCTTTTCCATTGATTGGATGTGAAATGCGATTTCCAACCATTCTTGAACGTTTGACTTCGAATCTCTCTCTTCTCTGCACTCTCTCTCTCTCTCTCTAGCTGTCTGCAATGTCCAAACCAAAAACTGGTCATTTTCCATTGCGGGATTCTCGCTCTATTCAGTCACCGTGCGCTGCCTTGGTTTTGGAAAACTTTGACGGTTCGCTAGCTCGCGCTCGTTAAGCGAAAGAGGGAGCTAGCTGAAGTAAGACGCGATCCGAACATTTACAAATTCTGTTCTGTACCGATCGAAATTAGGAGATGGTACTTAAGGATGAGGAAGGACAATCTAGATCGAATGCGCTTGGAAATAAGCTAAAGAAGAAGACGTAAGAAGAATTGCGTAGTAGCATCGAACTTCCTCTGTTTAGAAGAACCCGATTTCAACGATTTGGGTAGAGTTCTTTTCCACGTATGGAGACAAACAGTTGCTATAAGATAACGATGCGGGAATCCTACAGAATCGTTTGGATTGGTTAAAGTTTTCGTTTTTTCCTTGCTTGAAAGGTATAGGTTTGAATAATCATATTCATGTTATTGGTTGGCTCCGGTCAAAGGCATTGGCCAATTTGCTTCTTAATTACAAAGAATACACAATGACAGGCAAAACGCCCATGACATTACTTTTGGGTCTATATGATTCGTGATGATACGAAAAATGAAGGTTAGGTGCTTATCATGGAGATGGTAATTTTGACCATTCGAACTATGGATTTTAGGCACGAATTGTATATTAGAGACTCTAAATCTGAGGGGATGCAAAGTGAAAGTCAAGGGAAATGCCAATTTAGACAAGAGAGAACAAAAATGTTTCCATCAAATCAATTTCATGAGGTTTTGACTCGACTCTTTTTGTGAATATGTACATATAATTATACTCAACCTCTATTGAAGTTTATAATGGTTCATCAACAACCCAATGTACAATTTATTGCGGTAATCCGCCTCTCAAATCACAGTAAATTTCCCATTCTTTTCTAAAAATTATTTCCATGTAAAAGAATATATTTATTTATAGATCTTGACATCATTGTCGGTAAGGCCACTTCATTTTGTTCTTTCCATATAAAATTGAGGTCTTGTTAAAAAAAAAATGGCTCAATAAATTCACCGTAGAAGCTATTGGTTTGAAATAAATTACATAATCAAGAAACTAACCATAATCCTAATATAAGGCCAAAAATGGGAACCAAAACTAATTTGAGGCTAGTTTTGAGTTTCTATTACGGTTTATCTCGTAGAAAAAGATTGATTTGGAAAAAAATTTGATTATGAAAATAATGAATAAAAAATATTTTCATCATTTATGAAATCGTTTAAATAAATACTGTTCTGGATAATAAAAATATTTTTTATTAATTAATTAATTCAGATGATATGGACGATTATATTTTTTATTATTTTTCATGAAAACAACATGGAGGGTAAAGTTGAATTTATCTTGGGAATATAAAATGAGCGGAAAAGCATGTGCTCGAATCCGAGTCCATCGATGGTTTCCGTCTCGTCACGGATGTCGATCGCATTTCCATCTTTAAGAATGTCGCGTTCGATTCAGGCATGGACGTGAATCCTGATTTAGGGAAAGGAATGGCCCGCTAATGGCGAATGTCCAAGGTGGGGAAGTGACGCGTCCCTGTTTTCCCTTGTTGAATTCAGACTTGGGCGGACAGCGTCGCTCGTCGCATTCTAAAATCTGCAAAAAGATGACGGAACCAAGCCGCTGTCCACACTTTAGACTCGCTTCGTGTATTCCCCCATCAGTGAACAGCGCGACAGGCATGCTAATAAAGCAAGAGGGTCGTTCAGGACCCGGGCGGAGACGGACAGAAGAGTGGCCAAGAAAGCAAGAATCCTCTCTGCCGAAGCGACCCAGATGGGCCCACCTGGTCCTTCCGACGCGGGCTCGCCGGAGAGAGAGCGCCCGCTCCTGGGTGGCGGCGGCGGCGACGACGACATCGTGGGGGGCGCCGTCGACTACAGAGATCGCCCGGTTCGCAGGTCCCGCTCCGGCGGGTGGAGATCTGCGTCCTTCATCATCGGTAAGATGTTTAAAAAAAGTCCTGTCGCCCTGATCCGCGTGAAAGGCGTGATTACGCCACGTGGGTGTCGGTGAAGTTCGAGTCTTTTGATGCCGTGTTGCTGATTCCCAGGCGTGGAGGTTGCCGAGCGATTTGCGTACTATGGGATAGCGGCGAACCTGATTAGCTACTTGACGGGGCCACTGGGGGAGTCGACGGCGACGGCGGCGGAGAACGTCAACGCGTGGTCGGGGGCGGCGTCTCTGTTGCCTCTCGTCGGTGCCTTCGTCGCCGATACGTACCTGGGACGTTACCGGACCATCATCATTGCTTCGCTTCTCTATATCTTGGTTCGTTCCACGCCTACTCATTTCTTGTCGTCGTCGTCATCGAATCAAACTGTTATCTTGGAGTTTGTCGACATTGAAAGAGTAGTTAGGTGAATGTAGCTTAAATATGGTTCTTTAGATAACCGTGCACTTGACTCTTTCTCTTTGGCAGTAATGTCAGTGTTTCTTGAAATTAAAACGAAAACTTCCGAACAACTTTTATGAAAAGCAATTGACTGAATGAAATTATCTTTGTAGAACACGAGAGAAAAATACTTTTGGAAGAGTGCTTAAAACTTAACAAGCAGGCAGGCCCAATTCATTCTGCTGAGACTATGAACTGCAGAAAAGAAGTAACTTTTCTTTTGTGGGCGTGCGTTTTAAAGAATTGAAATTAAGGAAAAGGGGAAGTCGCTCGGAAGTTCTTTCTTGACAACTGCATTAAGGACGCAAAATCTACCTAGGAATGGAAGGAAAAAGTGGGGAAGAGGATTAGGAGACAACCGCATGAACTCAACTGTGTTCAGATACTGCTTGATAGAGAGAGTTGGGTCCCAGTTGAGCACATCGCTGGAAACCTGCTTGAGTTACTGAAACTAGCTGGCTGATGTTTAAAGAAGATTTGGAACCCCAGATTTCATAGAGTGATGACGGCCCTTTGTAGTCAATGGTTGCAGATATGTGTTTAATCTTTTATTCTCAGATCTTCTTTCATGTTTAAATGGTCGCAGACTCAGATTGTAATGAAATTTGTGGCAGGGACTTGCTTTGCTGACTCTATCGGCTGTCCTCACTTCGCTTGGTACATCTGAATGCCAAAACACCACTAGGATAACATCCTGTTCGTCCTCTAAACTCCATGTTGTCTTGTTCTTCTTCTCTCTCTATATGGTGGCAATTGGACAAGCTGGCCACAAACCATGTGTTCAAGCTTTTGGGGCAGATCAATTCGATGAACGAGACCCAGTGGAGACCAAAGCTAAAAGCTCCTTCTTCAATTGGTGGTATTTTGGCTTATGTGCAGGAGTCACGGTGACACTTGTGGTCTTAGTTTACATTCAGGACAACCTCAACTGGAGCCTTGGATTTGGAATTCCCTGTATTATGATGGTGGTCGCTTTGGTCATTTTCTTGATGGGGACAAAGACTTACAGATTCAGCGACCGAAGTAGTGGAAGGAGCCCATTCGTAAGAATTGGTCGTGTTTATGTTGCTGCAGCTAAAAATAGGAGGAAGAATGCTCCATTGTTGCCTAGTGAAGAGGAAGTTCAAAAATTGCCTCCAGAGAATTACAAGCAATTCAAGTAAGCTATTCATTGATGCCTTTCTTTTCTTTTTTTTCTTGCTGGTCCTCTGCATATCCAGGTAGCACAAATTGCAGCGTCTTCTAAGCTCAAGGTCCAAAGACATAAATGGTGGCAGGTTCAATGCACAATGTAAATATTCATCTTAGAAAGCTTGGCTGACCAGTCATCCAACTAAATTCTGTTTGCCTCTGATAAAGCCATGACTAAACTAGGAACCAATGCTACATGTAAATATCATATTTTTACTTTTTTGATTGCTCGTACTAGCTTTAAGTCACTTCATGCCTCCATTTTCGGGACTCAATTAGATCTCTTAATGTTGCAGGTTTCTAAACAAAGCTTTGATAATAACGGATGACTCGAAAGAAAACCACACTAATGTTGACGATGTTGAAGAAGCAAAGTCCATACTACGGCTTGTTCCAATATGGCTGACAAGTCTGGTGTTTGCCATTGTCTATGCACAAATCTCAACCTTCTTTACGAAGCAAGGAGCCACAATGGACAGGACCATTGTCCCTGGCTTGGAAATACCGGCTGCATCACTCCAAGTATTTATTGGACTCACCATTGTCATCACTATCCCGATATATGATCGGCTTTTTGTCCCTTTTGCGAGAAGTTTTACCAACAAACCCTCTGGAATCACGACACTGCAAAGAATAGGGGCCGGGATGTTCTTCTCCATTCTTGGTATGGTCGCTGCAGCCCTAGTTGAAACGGAAAGACTGGAGATTGCCCGAGAATATGGGCTGGTGGATATACCGAATGCCACAGTTCCGATGAGTGTGTGGTGGTTGGTTCCCCAATACGTGCTTGTTGGGTTCGCTGAAGCTTTGACCATGGTTGGTCTGCAAGAATTCTTCTATGATCAGGTCCCATCTGAATTAAGGAGCGTTGGGATGTCGCTTTACCTTAGTGTTATAGGTGTAGGGAGCATTCTAAGCAGCATCCTTATCTCGATCATCGAAGCAGTGACCGGTACTGATGGCTGGTTTTCGAATAACCTTAACAAGGCGCATCTCAATTACTTCTATTGGCTGCTTGCTGGGGTGGGTGCAGTTGGATTAGCCTTATTTTCCTGTTGCGCAATGGCCTACATATATAGGCGGAGGGCGACCTGATGATCTGCACACACAACGATCAAAATCATACTAGATGGAACGGAATGCTTTTCTCCTCTTTTCTCTCGAATTTTCAGTCACCTCAGTATAGTTTTAATCGGACATTTTTTTCTTCAGAGCATGAGTTGGTGCAATCCTGAAGAAATGTTGTATGAATATGAAGTCAGAGTTGTATTTATAAGTTGATGATTCTCTATTATTCTGTAAGAGTGGCTTCCCGGCATGAGTTTCGGGAAGTTGTATTAGCAGAACATCGGGCTGGTTCGCCTGAGAACATGAGCCGAATACATGTCAACCGCTGCATCATGTTGGCTCACGCAGGGTCCGCCCGGTGTCAGGGGGTCTGTCCGAGCTATAGGATCGAATTCCAATGGACCTCCTTGGGAGTACTTTGTGAAGATCTTTCTACCATCGAATTGGGGTTGTGAAATCTGCAGAAAAGCTGTACTGGTTCTGTACACAGCCCAGTTCAGCATTCCTCACCCTCTGTAATTAGTTCTAATCTAATCTAATTCAATGATTTGGGAATTAGATGTGGGCATCATTGGGTTTCCTATGAAACTTCAAACAACAGAACACAGAAGTCACAACATCATTCGATCCGATTCCTCTTTAACAGTTCTCTCCCAATTGAAATCCTGCACTCTTCCGTGGCCAGGATGGCTTCCCCAGCGACAGCAATCATTGGGGAAGAAAGATGATGGCATTAGTGACGTCACGGGTTGCTGTCTTCTACATAATTATTTCGAGAGATTCCTTCCATGTGGGTATAGTCACAGGCCGCCGCCGTTGTCTTATTAGAGCACGCAAGATTTCCGGGTGACGCCAACGAACAGCGACGCCCAAAATGTCGGGATACCTCCTCAAACACCAACAAACGAACGCCCACCGTTGAAAGTTTCTACTTTTATTGGCAGCGAGTCCTCGGCTGCTGTAGCTGAGCAATGGGAACCACGCCCACCTTCTTCGCCGCCCGCTCTGATGACGCCGAGACCCCCCTGCTCCGGGACACTGTCGACGGCGCCGTCGACTACAGAGGCCGTCCCGTCGCGAGATCCGCCTCCGGCGGGTGGAGATCCGCCGGTTTCATCATCGGTAGCTCTGCTTCCCTGTCGCCGTGCCCTTCTTTCTAGCGTCGAACGGCGAATGTTTTGATGACTGTACGCTGATCGATGTTGCCAAATTTTGTTGGGTTTTTTTTGTTCAGGCGTGGAAGTGGCGGAGAGGTTCGCATACTACGGGATCTCTTCGAACCTGATAACTTACTTGACGGGGCCGCTCGGCCAGTCCACGGCCGCCGCCGCGGCGAACGTGAACGCCTGGTCCGGCACGGCGTCGCTCTCGCCTCTGATCGGGGCTTTCGTTGCCGACTCGTTCCTCGGCCGCTACAGGACCATCGTCGTTGCTTCCCTCCTCTACATCTTGGTCAGTTTCTCTCTCTCTCTCTTATAGATGGATCCGATTGCGATTTCGATTGCTATTGATGTCTAGGGCATACCATTACACTACACATCAATCAAAGAAGGTGTCTTTTAGATCAGAAACTGGTAAAAGATCTTCCCCAGTAGTTTTCCAACATCTCTACCGGCACTTTTCGATTCGTTTGGAACACATAGAAAATTGCAAATGAATTGTACTGATGTTGCTAGACTTGTTCTCTCTACTAAAGCTCAGCTCTTTTGAGTGATTGAATTCTACTAGCTTGAGCAAGCCAACGTTGAGGAAGAATCTTGCATAGACTCAGTCCATGGAGTCTAACCTGATCATATAGCTATTGAATGCGTATGCCCCACACTGGTAGCACAGGATGAATGGCTATGTGACCAGAAGTCTGTCAATTTCATTAAGCAGTCTCATGTGATTTCTCTCAGTTTCTACAAACTGTTAAACTATCTCCAGACAATTCAGCCAGTCTGACTTCTACTGTATTTTTTGAGTTAAAGATACTTGGAGTCGGGATCGACCTCAACAGGCTTTTGTCTGTAAAAGCTCTGATATGGCCATAACGTGCCGCAATTATGGAACACCATAAAATTTATTTAATTTATATTTGGGAGGATGACTAGAATGGTAATGTTTGCCCGGTTCGAAATATGTTGCAGGGATTGGGCTTGTTGACTCTCTCAGCCATAATTCCTTCTCTTGGTACATCTGACTGCGCTATCTCATCTTGCTTTCCCCCTCTCCACCAAGTGGTGTTTTTCTTCTTTTCTCTGTATCTGGTAGCATTTGCACAAGGAGGACACAAGCCTTGTGTACAGGCATTTGGTGCTGATCAGTTCGATGGGCAATATCCAGAGGAGTGTAAAGCCAAAAGCTCATTCTTCAACTGGTGGTACTTTTGCATGTGTGGGGGAACGTTAGCAACACTTCTCATCCTGAACTACATACAGGACAACCTTAACTGGGGTCTGGGATTTGGAATACCTTGCGTTGCTATGGGAGTTGCTTTAGTTCTTTTCTTGCTTGGCACCAAATCATATCGCTATAGCATCAAAAGCGATGAGAGAAGCCCATTCTTGAGAATTGGTTCAGTTTTTGCTACAGCAGCTAGGAACTGGAAAACTACCACAAAGGCATTAGCTGCTGAAGAAGAATCTCGCGGAACCTTGCCTTATGAAGGTTCTGGCCAATTTAAGTAAGAGGATGCTTTTACATATACTATGAGGCATAGATATTTACTAACCTGAGATTTCCAGCAATATATCCAAAATTTTTGGTGTTTAATAGAGCATCATTTCTTTTGGTTATACAATACAAATGGTCCATTAACATTAGAATTTCGAACTACTTGAGCATTGTGCACCATGACTACCCATTGTGAGCTGTGGTAATGGAGTCTATGTCATAGAGTAAGATGTGTTTAAGCATTTGTTAATCAGAATCGTTCTCTAGTCCTTAACAACAAATGATGATGTTTTTTTTACTGTTACTTTTAATTATCCTGCACTGCTTCACTATTGGGTTGTTTGCTCTTCTATATGGAGTCGCCTTCAACCTAATAGCTGAAATTTTTAGTTGGACCTTGCAACAGTTTAAATGACATTTTAAATTGAATGACTGCTCTAAACTGTCATTTTGATTTGTTCTTACACTTTTCAAACATTCAATTCACAAATGATGTTCACAGGAAATTGTGCGACTTAAAAATCACATTGGTTTCGTGTACTGTACAGTGACGTGCCATGTTTGTGTGTCTTCTCATCGAAAAGTACTGTATATGAAGAACCAGAGTGTTTGCTAATGAGGACCTCAACAGGGTGAATGCATGCAATTTCCAAGACATTTGATATTCGGTGAATGCCATCTGGCTGTCATTTAAATATCTAGAATTGTGGCTGATTCTAGATCAGCGGATTGATAACTAGGATAAGAAAATTGGTCCCCAGTTTTGTTGGAAAATGCAGTTTTGTCCTTTGACCAGAAAGTTTACCTTTACATGCAAACTACTGTATGGCAACCGTTCATGGTCATTTATAGTGCAAGAATTTCAATTATGATCCCCACACCCACCTTTGTGTAAAAGAAAACGGACTTCCTCTTACTTATGATTTCCATCTACTAACATCTTGCATTTTGTACCCAGGATATTGGCTTGGTAATATTATAACGTTGAACTGAAAAGGTTCCACTAACATCTCAATATGGATAATCTCTGTGGCAGGTTCCTCAATAAGGCCTTGCTGTCGCCGGACGGTTCGAAGGGTGACAGTAAGGTTTGCACCGTTGGTGAGGTGGAAGAAGCGAAGTCAGTATTAAGGCTCACTCCAATATGGGCGACAAGCTTGATTTACGCCGTAGTATTTGCTCAGTCCTCTACTTTTTTTACCAAGCAAGGAGTAACTATGGACCGATCCATCACACCTGGATTCAACGTTCCACCTGCGACACTGCAGTCCTTCATCAGTCTTTCAGTTGTCCTGTTTATTCCCATCTACGATCGCGTGTTTGTCCCTCTTGCAAGAGGTTTTACTCAAAAGCCCTCCGGCATCACAATGCTTCAAAGGATAGGGACCGGGATGTTATTATCTGCTGTTTCCATGGTGGTTGCTGCAATAGTTGAGACGAAAAGGCTTGAGATTGCTCGAGAGCATGGGCTGGTCGATATGCCTAATGTGACAGTTCCGATGAGTGTCTGGTGGCTGATCCCTCAGTACGTCTTGTTTGGGATCTCGGATGTGTTCACCATGGTGGGTTTGCAAGAGTTCTTCTATGATCAGGTTCCCAACGAGTTGAGAAGCGTGGGCCTTTCCTTGTATCTCAGTATTTTCGGTGTTGGCAACTTCCTCAGCAGCTTTCTCGTGTCTGCCATAGCGAAAGTGACCGGAGGCGATGGGGGAGATAGCTGGTTCGCTAATAACCTCAATAGAGCACATCTTGATTACTTCTATTGGCTTCTGGCCGGGCTAAGTGCATTGGAATTGGTCGTCTATCTGTATTTTGCTAGATCCTACATCTACAACAGGTCAAGAACAATATGAGATATTCCACTCTTACAGCTGTAACATCAAAGCTTAGTGTGATAATGTACCATCATCTGGGGATACTCCCGTGAACTTATGTTAAAAAACTAGAGAGGTGTAAATAACTCTTAGCTTTCATGGATTACAAGCACAGTTCGAAAAACTTATTTATGCAGTGGCAATTGTCAATGCTAGTTCATGATTTGATTCGTGGATTTGTTGCATTCACTGTGGGGCTAGCGCAGAGTTGATTTGGCCCTCACGAGCGACATAACTATTAAGCCCCGACATGTGCTGTCCATACGCTCTAGAATGAGCACTGCACGTGTTGTGAAATGATATCTGATTCGACTCGAAGCCAATCCAGTGAAATGGACGATGCCAGAGACTTTTCCGCCTATCTCTTCAACTTCTCTCGCCGGCGCCCTTTGTCAAAAATTCGGTCATCGTTTGTAAGGATATACTGTCATAAAATTAGACCTATACTGGACTCCACGCGTCTCCGTCACCTGTATTCTTTCAATCTTACAGAAGGAAACGTACGCCCGGCTCCTGGATGAAGATTAAACAACAGCAAGAAAGAATTAATGAACAGATCATTGTTTCAGAAAACAATCGATGGAAATGATAAAATAAGATTTTAGTTAGGAATGTGGCCCCCCAAAACCCACCTACGACTCGAAGATGCTGACAGCCTCTCAGGCCCGCATATCCGCTGTCGCCGGCGACAACTATTCTTCGCTTAGCAAAGCAAAAAATCTTATTCAGTTCTTGACAACATGTTCGAAGTGGGAACGATCTTTCGAGATCCGAAGTTCACATGAAGGTGTCATCTCGAACGTCAGGACTTGGGGCGGCCATGAGTCATCTCCGACCCAAGAAAATGATTACGTGACAGGCTGTTTCCTACGGGCATAGTTTGAGCGAGCAGCTGACTTCCATCATCTTGGCTGAGTCTTGGTCGCCAGTTGGGACTCCTTGATTTGTTCTTCTCGACTTCTGTCAATGCAAATCACGATACCTCAAGTAAAAGATCACAGCGTTTCTCATCTGAAGTGACTCTTGCAGCCACAGCTCACCATGCTAGGTCGAGGCGAGAGTCGTGTTTGATGTGCATGGATCGGGGTCAGATGGACGCTCGTGGTACCTAAAAGGAAAGAAAGATGGAGACGAGACGGAAGCTGGGGGGCGATAATGATGATGAAAGAAACTGATCTCGTTTTTGAACAGTTAATCATGAGTTTCAAGGTATCGCGCGTTTTTAGAATATCATTATTGGATGGAAAGAAAGCCGGTAATTTTGATCCAAAAGGAGATCTAATTATCAATCGCCCTCTCCAGTGGCCAGTTTCCATGTTTGTATCCTTGGATTACTTACTAAACAAGAGAGGAAAACATGGATATTGCCCTCTTTTTTTACTTAGTGTTAGGACCCATGAACGAGCTAATACTTTTAAAAAAAACTTGACTATATCATGTTGATTAATGACGTAAGGTGAAGGACAGACAACTAATTCTCTTTGTTTCGGTAAGTGACCAAACCTTAAAACTAAATTAAGAATTTGGTCAGAAGTCCAAAGCGAATTATGTATTTAAATCCAAACGGTGTCTAATTATAAACTTTTGGATAATAATAGAGATGGATTATGATTATGAATCGCAATGTGTCTACAGGCTGTCTTCAACAAATGCCGATTATCTACACAAGTTGGCGCCATGCGCCAAATCTTATCATTAATTATTAGTTGTAATGAATAAAAATAATTAGTATTGGGGGCATTACTTTTGGGGAAAATGGTATTCTAAGAATTCATCATCCTCCTCTTATTTTGCTCGTAATGATGATCACCATGCACATTTTTTAAGGCTATAATAGAAAAAGAAATCAACTCTTTCATTCAAATGATAAGAAACCCATTTACTCAATGATTTGCGTTTGGCCTTGAATTTTAATAAATCTAGAACCACCGTTACCTGTATTAGAAGTTTATAAGTTTGAATTAATATGAATGAATAATTTAAAATTTAAATCCGATATATTAGTGTCTTGAAATAACCCAATTACATGCGGACATTAAGTTCATTGTCCATCTCCACCTACATGTGGAACGGAACATTTTTTAATCATCATGGTTACAAGGTTTTCAAAGCTTAATTATGTCTATATGAATATATATTTATTATCTACTGTAACTTTTAACGCTCATTGACTTTTTTTTATTTCGACTTTCACTTTTGGTTGTAATGAGTTCCAATCGTGATTTCCAACATTGGAAGGGACGATGATGACTCTTGGGAAGGGACGAGAAAGTAAAGGACAGAATCCTCAGGACTATCAATTTCTTTCATCATTATAATATCAATCACATAATATCTTCTTCTCCTTCGGTAATGGAGAGCAATTAATGAAATGACGTGCGCAAATTTCATCGTCAAGAGTTGTTTATAAAAGTAAAACCTCCTTTTTCTTTTCCTTTTGACAAAAATCAAAGTAGAGAGAGAGAGAGAGAGAGAGAGAGAGAATTCATTTCGATTACAAAGCGTTGATGAAATCAAACAGGGACTCCCACACCCCAAAAAAAAAAAAAAAAAAAAAAAGCGAGTAAGGTGGAACGAATGATTCGTATAAGTTGCTGGAAAAGTGAAAAGAAAAGGGAGGAGAAGAACAGGGATGCATGTCGCGGCGAAACACAATGGGCCCCACCGAAAAGGGAAGGGAAGGAGGAGGGTCTAAAAGCAAAGCAGGTCAAATAAGAAAATTTCCCGAGTGGGGCCCAAAAGAAAAGGGCCAAAAAAAGAAGTCGAGATAATCTGAGTTGGCTCACCTCCTCCCACCAGTCTGTCTGTCCTTCCCTCGCTTACCAGCTCCAGTCGAGTTACAAATACAAACTCTTCCCTCCCCTCTCTTCCATCTTCATCTTCAACCTCTCTCTCTCTCCTCGTCTCACTCTCTCTCTCCTCGTCTCACTCTCTCTCTCTATCCTCTCTCTCTGAAGTTCCGTGGTCATGGCTGAGGACCCTCAGAACCCGCATCCCGCTCCAGAAGCGCCGGCCCAGGCGGAGGAAGTCGTGGTGGGGGTGGTCCCGGACGCGCCTCAAGCGGAAGAAACGCCCGCGCCCGGGAAAGAGCCGCCGCCCCCCGCGGAGGCCGTCGGGGAGGACGGGCCGAAGGGCGCGGAGGCAGAGGCGGAGGCGGAGGCGGAGGGGGGAGAGAAAATCGCCAAGGCCTCCAGATTCGCTTCCTTCAAGGAAGAGACCAACGTTGTCGGGGAGCTCCCCGAGGTTCAGAGGAAGGCCCTCGACGAGCTCAAACGCCTCGTCCGGGAGGCCCTGAGCAAGCGCGAGTTCTCCGCTCAGCCGTTGCAACCGGCTCCTAGGGAAGAAGAGAAGAAGGGAGAAGACAAAGAGGAGGCAAAAGCGTCTGCTGAAGAGGAGCCTCCGAAACCTGAAGCCCAGGTGGACGCAGAAGTGCGGCCGCCGGGGCCAGCGGACGAGGTGGAGGCGGTGGTGATCGTCCAGGAGGTGGTGGAGAAAGTGACTACGGTCGAAGAGGACGGCACCAAGACCGTCGAGGCCATCAAGGAGACGATAGTCGAGGTGTCCACGACTGCCTCCGCTGCAAAAACAGAGGAGGCGGCGGCTCCGGCTGCGGCCGTAGAAAGAAAGGAAGAAGTGGAGCCTGTGGCGGAGCCAGAGGAGGTGTTCATCTGGGGAGTCCCGCTCCTCGGCGACGACCAGAGGAGCGACGTCGTCCTCCTGAAGTTCCTGAGAGCCAGGGACTTCAAGGTGAAAGAGTCCTTGGACATGATCAAGAGCACGGTCCGGTGGCGCAGGGAGTTCGGCGTCGACGCCCTGGTCGAGGAGGACCTCGGGGCGGACTACGACAAGGCAGTGTTCATGCACGGGCT
The DNA here is from genome assembly GCA_014182845.1 of Corymbia calophylla. Lineage (NCBI taxonomy): Eukaryota > Viridiplantae > Streptophyta > Magnoliopsida > Myrtales > Myrtaceae > Corymbia > Corymbia calophylla. The sequence continues at coordinate 24,446,744 of CM024698.1, read as the reverse complement.
CGACCGGGATGGCCACCCGGTGTGCTACAACGTGTACGGCGAGTTCCAGGACAAGGAGCTGTATCAGAAAGCCTTCGGGGACGAAGAGAAGAGGAAGAAGTTCCTCAAGTGGAGGATCCAGTTCCTGGAGAGAAGCGTCAGGAAGCTCGACATGAGCCCCAGCGGCGTCTCGACCGTGGTCCAAGTGATCGACCTGAAGAACTCGCCAGGGCTTCTCAGGAGGGAGCTGAGGCAGACCACCGGCCAGGCTCTCCACATTCTTCAGGACAACTACCCTGAATTTGTGGCCAAGCAGGTATTCATCAACGTTCGAATAGCGGTTTCGATGATGTAGGTTCTGTGAGGAGGAGTCTAATGACTTTCTCTTATGCAAGCACAGGTATTCATAAACGTTCCGTGGTGGTACCTGGCCTACAACAGGATTATCAGTCCTTTCTTGACGCAGAGGACCAAGAGCAAGTTCGTGTTCGCCAGCCCATCAAGAACTGCCGAGACCCTCTTCAAGTAATTCTCTTGCTTCGGTTTCCTTCTAAATTTCTTGATCAACGCGTGCCGTTTGGTCAATGTGGGCCTCCGAAACACCTCCATAACCAACTGTCAGAAGAATTTCTCAGTCTGAGTCTTGATGATGAAAACAGATACATAGCACCGGAACAAGTGCCGGCGAAATATGGCGGGCTAAGCATGGAGGCCGAGCAGGAGTTCATTGCTGCCGAACCTGCCACGGAGGTCGCCATCAAGCCGGCAACCAAGCACACTGTCGAATTCCCTGTCACTGAGGTAGGCTGTTCTTCACGTTAATTACAAACTCCGGTCACCATCAGTATTATTTCTCCTTCTAAACGACCCAGAAATGATCTAAAGCTGGTTGGTTTGATGTGAAGTGCTGCTGTTCTTGTGTCGTCGACTGTTTTGTTGAACGAAAATACGGTGTTGATGTGCAGACGTGCCTGCTGGTCTGGGAGGCGAAGGTGGTCGGGTGCGACGTGAGCTACGGAGCCGAGTTCGTGCCGGACACCGAGGGTTCCTACACCGTGATCGTGCAGAAGACCAGGAAGATAACCCCAGCCGACGAGCCCGTCATCTGCGGCCGCTTCAAGGCCGGAGAGCCGGGCAAGGTGGTGCTCACCATCGACAATCAGTCCTCCAAGAGGAAGACGCTCCTTTACAGGTCCAAGGCCAAGGACTGCTCGGAAGACCATTGCCCCTGTTGATCAGGGAACTTTGGATTGCTTTTAGCAATCTTTATTCTTTTTTATCTAATTTTTCGAGTCAGGCTTTTCCCTTTCTCTGTCTCTTTTCCACTTTTGAAATTATTTCAATTGTATTTCCGGTTTAAATATTGTTCACATTTTTTGTTCGGTCTGAATTTCGGTAAAATCCAATTGATTGTGAGGACTTTATTGACTATAAGATTGTCTATAATGCACCCTGAGGGGTTCAATTTTTATACCATGTCGTGGGTCAACACTGTGAAGAGAAATTCTAAGACATGAAATTTCTTTAGATGGCTTCATTGTAAGTTGGTTTCTTGAGAAAAAGAGAATGCAAGAGGTAAACATAGGGTACGTTTGTTTTAAAGAAGACTATTTTCGATTTTTAGCTTTCTAGTGTTTGGATGATGAAAAATTAGTCGGTCTACGAAAAACATTTTTCATGGATTGAAAACAAGAAGTTCAAATTGGGGAAAACGACTCTCTCTTATGGTAAGGAGGAGATCATTTTTCCTACCATCAAATTAATGAAAACTAACCATTTTCCTTCAAAATAATTTTCATTTATTATGCATTTTTTAAAGAAATGAATGCACTATGTTTCTGTTTATTTTCAGTCCATCTAAGACACATACTTTCAGGAGTCTTTCAAAGCATTAATGAACAAACGTGACGTATAAATATGAAAATGATATATAGTATTTTGCCTATCACAAACTTCCATCCTTGCTTGGAGAATTAATTTGGCAAATTAGAAGTACAGACTTAAGAGAGCATAGTTGATCAAATTATGTGCTTCTAAATTGATGCACAAGCAAGAATTCGGTTTTGAGATCAAGTTAAAGGTATACTGATGTGCTGGAAATAGAGTTAGAAAACAAATATGCAAAATATGAAGGCAAATTCTGAATTCAATATGAAATTTGGTTTAGTACATGGTACATTTTGATGTACCCTTTTGACACAATTAAGACAGAGTTACTTTATAGAATCAATTCAGAATTTGAATTCAGCTCACTAAATACTTCCTACGAGTAACTACACCTACTATTATAGGCCATGGTGTACCTATTTGTAGGCATCTACGTGATTGGATGAGATATATTCGACACATTACATTCAAATAGTCCTCAACAATATTCTTCTTGACAATTTTCTTCTTCCAATGTCCTTAACTTTGTAGCAACGGCATTACATACCTATTTGTAGGCATCTACATCATCAAATGACATAAATTCGACACGTTACATTCAGATAGTCATCGATAGTAATTTTCTTGACAATTGTCATCTTCCAGTGTCCTAACTTTGCAGCAACGTCAATTATGTACCTATTCGCATGTGTCCACATCATCAAATAGGACACATTCGGCATGTTTCATTCAAACAATCATCAATAGTATTCTTTTTCAACAATTTTCATCTTCCAATGTCCTAACTCTGCGGCAATCATTGCAAGAATCATGCTCGATGAAAGAGCATCACAATTGTCGCAAACCATTAGAGTATCGAGACGAATTGTATCGTCATCATGTCGTCCCAGATAAAACCGGCCTGATTGACTTTTTGTTCATCCGCGTTCTACAGAAGAAGAGTTGGTGGTATTGATAGAAAAGGGTTAGGCAGTAGGCGCGATGTTGACATTACTTTCTTCCTCTTTTGGCCCCAACCGGAGGGAGGCCTCGCCAGCCATGAGTTGTCGCCATGGACAGCGAAGTTCATGACAAAGAAAGAGAATCCCTAAGTTCGGTCGGTAATCATACACTCCACCAAACTCATTTAATTAAATGGATTAGATCCAGCGACGACGCCTGCTCTCCCTTTTGCAGGAGGGACGTGCAGGGTCAGTGTCCGATCCCATTTATGATCTCAACCAAGGCCTGCTGCTCGCGCATGGTAGAGCCTCATGATGATGGTATTTGCACAGCTGCGAAGAAGGTAAGTTATATTTTTATCTGGACTTCATGTCGTCGCTGCACAGTTCGTCCATCGGCCTTTTTATATTCAAAAAGAAAGAAAAGAGATTCAAGGCCATGCCCTGTTGCCAACTTTTGAAGCACTTTGGAGACGATTTTAAATTCCTGTTGAGCTACAGATTCTCAAGAATGTGGAAAAGCAGGGGAAAGCAGGAAAGTGAGTGGTTGGACAAATCATCTGTTCCGAAAAGCAGCCATTTCCCCATCATGACCATGCGATCCCAAAACTCCACCAGAGCACTCTACTTTCCATATTGTAATCCAAAGGAGTTCCATCGTTTCGCTATAAATAAAACATCACCTGTAAACTCATAATTGCCCACAGCACGAACATAGATACAAGGGTCGATATTCTACGTAGTTAATGTGATGGATACGAGTCAATACTCGCGATATATTTGACCAACAAATCGAGATGCATAACCACATGGTCAAGTAGAAATGAGATTCATAGCACTTTGTCGTTTAATTGGTTATGCCACATCATTACCGCCACGCAGTGCGTCCCTCATGCACATCATGCACATCACGATCATTTCTTTTCCACGATTAAAAGCTGAGGCGGACCGCCTCAACGAAAGAGGCATCGCGAATGCGAACCAACCCAAGAAAATATCTGGGCAGTGAAGACAATTTCAGGACCATGCCGTGTAATCCTGAATGAAAGTCGAATGTCACACGATAGGAACGTCAAATGCAAGGCAGAAGAAAATCTCAGTGCATCTCTTAGTGCTGCTAAGCATTCGATGCCGGTTTTTTACACTCCTAACATCTCAACCCTCGAGGAAATGTTCGATTACGTGTTAGTGGATTAATTTATCCCTGCACTTGAACAAATAACAGTGAATTCACATACGCCTAACACGCCTTTGACAAATTCCCATGACACTTGCCTAGAACCAGTGACGGATGCCTAGATCCGTTCCATAATACAGACTAACATCATCACAGCTTGCTGTGAGAGAATCTTATCATTACGCTACAAACTCCTAGAGGACACACAATCGAAAGCAAGCAAGGTCAACCAAGAACATAATGACAGCAACGGAAGACCGGTTCATACCTAACTGATGCACTGCGGCCACATCAAGCAGATGCCATATGATCAATAAGGCACTCCATCTAATCAAGTCCGATAATATGACCACTTCCATTCAGATTCTCCACGGAACAGCTTGAATCACCGAAAGTTGAGGGAGATCAAGAAGGCAGGGGAGATGTGGCATCAACGGAATCCGCAAACAAACACAAGTATGCCAAACAAGCACAGGCTGAAAAGAATACACTCCGGAAAGAAAGGGGAATGTGGAAAATGCAAAATGCTCAAGTCGGAAGCTTGGAAGGAACCATAAAAGTACTCGGATAAAGCTTGAATAAGCAGATCTACAAAGGAAATATACCAAGACAAACCTTGCTCATCAAGAATTAGAGTTTACATAAATTTACATGTTTCCCACTAACAACCAAAAGAAAGCATACCAGTATTTGCATGTTCAATCATCAGAACCAGCAAGAAAGACGTAAAAACTGCATACAATTCAGTCATCAAGAAAAAGGACAATGCTTCTTCCCCAAGATATATTAACCAAGCAAAGATCAACACACAAAGCAACAAGATGGCAAAGATAGTTCGATGCAATAGCAAATAGAAAGTAGCTCCATATTGAGACAGATTCATACTGAAGAGCTCCAAAAAAAACTCTTGAGAATGAAAAACTGAATTTTGCCTCCCACCAGGAACTTTAAACGTAGAGATTATTATATCAAGATTACTCCAACCGACTACAAAGGAGTCATTCTGAAAGAGTGGAACTCTGATAAAAATTAGATTTGAACACTAAAATCTGTAAGTTACTCTTTAAGGTTGACCTTCAAAAAATGCATCTGCCAGGGCCAACTAGTTCTGACATACGTCAACTTCAAGCACATTCCATTAATGTACATCAAGAGCAAATGCAAATCATATTCAACAGTGAACAGAACCAAAAACAATACAGATGCCACACTACTATACCACTAGTGTCTCCATGGCGACATCTTCCCACCCTCCCTAACTTTCGCACCCTCACCTAGAGGCATCCAACATAGCCACTGGAAGCAAGTTGGTACTCCAAATTCAAAATTTTCCAGATTGCACCTCTCATTGCCAGGAGGGGAAAACAAGAAAGGCCGACCATGAGAAGAAAAAGGGTAAAAAAAAAGCTAAAACCTAAACCTCAAAATCCAAACCACAAATCGATGAATTATTTAAAACAAAAAGAAGATGTGACATACGATTTACAAGGATTGACCACCAATCAAACTTTCTCCAGGAGAGAGGACAAATATGAGCACCATAGACTTCTTTCTTACTCTCCAATATATCCGAGAATATATTGCATTTGGCTAACTGTGATTGATTTTCTAGACTCAATCACCCAATAGGTCAATCTTGAACCTGTAGAGAAGCTTCTTCTTCTTTGAGGTTGGGTTATCAACAGTAAGCAACACTTTGCCGAGTTCCGAAACTTTGAAGGTTCCGTGCACCACCGGCTCATCCACAGGTGACATCTTCTTGGGCTTCTGGATATTGACTGAATATCCACCAGAGTCGGGCACAAACTCGGCACCATAACTGACTTCCCACCCAACAACACGGAGCTCCCAAGTAATAACACATTTCTGCATTCAGAAGAATCTCAGTCACTAAAACTAGTACAAGTAATCCATCCATTAGCTTTCTTATCACATATTTTGCAGAATACAGATTCAGAAGAATGGCATCCATAACAAGCAGAACTCAGTTATAAGATTGAATGATAATATCTGTTTATACCTCATAGATTATGATTTCTACAATTTGTTTGGTCCCCGGCTTAACTGTCATCTCAGTTGCAGGGTCAGAAACAGTAAATTCGGGATTGCAATCGCAATAATCCACGCTCAAGCCACCATACTGAACCGGTACTTGCTCAGGAGAAATGTACCTGCCAATCATACAAGCACAATGTTTCAAATATAACAAAGGCTCCAGGAGGAAACAAATGAAACTTAGTGCGTCCAGACGCGTTCGGATCTATTTACTTGAAAAGCGTCTCAGCGGTTCTCGAGGGGCTTGCGAACACAAACTTGCTCTTGGTCCTTTGGGTCAAGAAAGGGCCGATCACTGTGTAAAACGCCAGATACCACCAGGGAACATTGATAAACACCTAACCGAAAACCCCAATCATAACCCACAAAATTCGTCAATTCAAACAGCAGGACAGGTGAACATAGCTCATCAAACATGAAAATCAACGTGTTAACCGCAACATACCTGCTTGGCCACGAACTCGGGATAGTTGTCCTGAAGCATCTGAAGAGCCTGCTTAGTCGCGATCCGGAGCTCGCGCTTCCCCGGTCCTGGGGAATTCTTGAGATCGCTCACCTGGAAAATGGTGCAAATGGCACCCGGGTTGAAATCGAGCTTCCGGATGCTTTTCTCCAAGAACTGGACCCTCCACCGCAAGAACTTGGCTCGCTTCTCCTCGTCGGCGAACGTCTTCTGATACAGCTCCTTGTTCTGAAACTCCCCATAGACATTGTAGCACACGGGATGGCCGTCGCGGTCGTGGCCGTGCATGAACACGACCTTCTCCAGATCGTCGCCGAGGTCCTCGTCCACGAGGGCGTCGATGCTGAACTGCTTTCGCCAGTGGACCGTGTTCCGCAGCATGACGAACGCGTCCTTGGCCTTGAAGTCACGAGCCCGGAGGAACTTGAGCAGGAGGACGTCGCTGCGCTCGTCCTTGAGCAGCGGGATCCCCCAGATCGAGACTTCTCCAGCTGAGACGGAGTCCTCGCCAGTTTCGGGTTCCTGCTCTGGGGCTTGCTGGGAGAAGAAGACGTTGGTGTTGAGGCCTTCCTGGACGAGCTGCTTCAGCTCCTCCAGAGCCTTCCTCTCGGGATTGGAGAGATCGGCGACCTTGTTGCTCTCCTCTTTGAACGAAACGAAGGACTGAGGGAGCTTCCGCGGCTCGACCGGCGGCTCCAGCTTCTTGGTGGCGTCGACAGAGACGACGACTTCCTCGTGGGCCGGCGGCGGTTTCTCCAGCAGCTCGGACTCCACCGCCTCGGTCGTCGTCACCACGGCGGACGGAGGAGGCGGGGGCAGCTCCTCCTGCTCCGCCGGAGGAGCATGCTCCCTCGGAGGCTCCGCCAGCGGCGGCTCCGGAGGCGGGAGCTCCTCCGTCACTGGCGGAGGCGGCGGCGGCGGCGCGGCTACATCGGCCATTGCTGATGACGGATGGAGACGGGAATGGCGGAAAATGGCAGGGGAGGTTTCGCAGTGACGAGACGAGAGATAAAGAAAGAGAGACTTTCTTTTTGAGGTGAAGGTGGTGATGATGGTTCCAGGCTACACGTGGGGGCGTGAAGTGGGCCTCCGCCTCGACGAGTCGGTTCGGTTCGGGTCGGTTCGGTTCCGGGGTGGCGGTTTTGTCCGGGCGAGCAGACAGTGACGGCGGCTGGATAGAGCTCTCAGGAATCCTATGCTTCGCAGAAAACGGTCGGAAGCGGCGACGTCGCTTTGTCCTTTTTTTTTTTGTTTTTTTTTTCCTCCTCCTTGTTTGCCCTTTCTTTTCTTTTCATTCGAATTTGTCAGAAACAAACGGAGGAGGAGGAGCAGGAAAGTCCTGCGCTCGTTGTCTTTGAAAGCACATGGCTCGCCCGGAGATTTGACTGCGTTCTGCTGCATCTAAACCGTTGGATTTGTGGGCCCCGCGGCGTGGGTCCCGCAGGACGCAAACGTCCGGGCGCGGCGTGGGGGTATCACGTGGCTGATGCGGAAGCCTGGCTGGTATTGTTTTCTGGGGTAACGACGCTGTAGAATTTTAGCCGACATAGAATTTGGTGTTTAAAATTTTAATTTATTCACTATAATATCTAAATTTTAATTCAATAAGCAATATCATCTTTACATTTTTTATTTCAATATAATCATTCAATTAATTCAAGATAATGATTGAATATTTTCATATAATTTAATGATTATATTAAATGTATACAAAAATTTTATAGATTACATTGAAAAAAGTGAAAATTCATAAATCAAATTGTATATTTAGTTAAAATTTAGGGATTATTTGTGTTATTATTCCTTGTAATGAACTTTGGACCAGCCTAGCAAATCAATCACGATCTAGTTCTCAGGAGGGCGGGGGTCAATCTTTGGTCCTGAAATCCTTGAATCTTGCACTATACGAGTTAATCCTCGATCTTGAAAGTTTAGGGTTGAGTTGGATATATATTATTTATCTAATATGTTATATGTTTTTATCTACTTTAAAACCCAGTGCCTCATTGTTTGTTTTCCTCACAATTCAATTTGTCGTATAAATTAAAAAATAGAAAGAAACCCAACCCTAATTAAAAAAAAAAAAAAAAAAAACTCTTTTCACTTGCCTTGGCCGGCACCTTGCTTGCCACATTGCTCATCTTTGTTCCTTCGTGTGTTTATTTTTATGGTCTATTGCTTTTAATGTGAGAAAATTTTTGTTTTTACGTTATCTTATATTCATGTTTGATATGTATTGGTGTTTGTAATTTTGTTATTAAACGTTACATTGTTAATGGATATATAATTTGAAATAGCGTACTTGTCATTTTAAAAAAGAAAAAAATGAAACAAAAAAATAATTAATTGGTCTCATATTTGACCTTGGAACCGGACCGAACTCAGAGAGTTAGTTCAATTCTTAGTCCTAGACTCAACATGGTTGGTCATTGGTTCAAAAAATTGGATATCAATACTATATGAGTTGGTCTCTGGATTATATGTATGAACAGGCCCAATTCAGACCATGCTTACTACTAATTATTCCTTGTTTTATTGACCGCGGGACTGTACACGTGACTGTGGCAATTGAGGCAGGGGAGAGAAAATAGAGATGGAGGTTTAACTAGTGGGCCGTCAGGGGCCGAAATCGAAATAAAAAGAACAAAAGGGGAGAGGAATTAGAGATGGAGGTCTAACTAGTGGGCCGTCAGGGGCCCAATATCTGCGGGCTGAGCAAAGGCCCAAAAGGCAGCGGTTCGGGCAAGCCCTAGAGCTCGCGAGGGAATCTCGAAGGAGGAGGAGAAGAGGAAGAAGATTACAGGAGGTAAGGAATATCGGAATAGGAGGAGGAAGAAGAGGAAGAAGAAGAAGATTGCGATTGCGATTGCGACTGCGACTGCGATTGGCTCTCTCCGGCGGTCCGTCCAATCCGTTTGGCGATCGTTTTAGTGGCGGGGGAGGAAAGAAGAAGAGGAGGAACGACGACAGGTATGATGGCGGAGGACAAGAAGGAGATCGTGCCGGCAAAGTACGACGTGGACGCCAAGTGGGACGCGTGCGTCGATCTCACCGTCCGGCGGTTCTGCTACTCTTCCTTGGCCAGCGCCTTCGGCGGCCTCCTTCTCTTCAGTACGTGCCTCCCTACCTCTCCATTTCTTCCCGTTTCGCGTCTTTCCTTATACCTGCGCTGACCGATTCATCTTGTGCGCGTGCGCGTGCGTCGTTGTAAATGTGTCTGCTGTTACCGTGTTTTTCCCCGGCACGTTACGAGCATTCTCGAATTTGTTCGCGTTTCTGTCGGGTTGCTTTGTGGTGAACTGGAGTTGTTTTGGATAGATGAGGTCATGACTGCGTCTGGCTCTCTCTCTTTCATTTCTCGAGGGTCGAAACGTTTCTTCATTGATTGACTCTCGGCTCTTCATCTCCCGAGTTAGGATGCTTTTACTAATTCAGCGGCATTTTCACGGAGTAAAGTCGCATTTGCTTGGGACAAATGGTCACTGTCGAACGGAGCGAACTCTGTGTTAGCATGTACATGGGTGCTTTTGCCTCTGTAGAGCTCACTGTTTTCCGTCGTGACAGGGAGCCCTGCGGCTAGATGGTCATCTCTAGCTTTTGGCGCTGGTTTGGGCATTGGGTCTGCTTACACAGAGTGTTCTCAGAAATTCAATGGGTTTCCTACAAAGCCACCTCCCAAGGCATCTGATGTTTCTGCTCATGAGACAGTAGTGGAGTCATCTCCTAAGGTCTTGTTCTTCAACTTCCAACGTTATAGCATTTGTTCTTTTTAAATTTTACTCTTTAACATCATGCAAATTGCTTTTGTTTGCATTCCTTTTTGTGCTAATTTTTGGGATATAGTAGTAGGGGATGGAATCAGGGAATGTAATATATATTAGTCAGTTTCATTATTTTGTAGCATGCGCAACATCTCAGGATCCATTGCAAAGAACAAATATAACACTACCATACCAAGGGTTTTCTTACTTTCTTGCTTTCCCACATGCACTCAGGCATATGTAGGCAGAGTGCTAGTATGTGTGGTATTCATTACTGACTTTTTGTTCAGATCTTTCTGGGCATTTCATGTAGCTAATAAGCAACAAGCCAAATGTACATTGTAGGATACAAACTCCAAAGGGCTTAACATTTGGAAATGGTCCTGATGGACGTAGCAAGGTGTTCGCCTAAAAACCTATAAACATTGAAATTTATTTGTCTTGTTCTGATCTATAAGATTGAATGTTTTACTTATACTGTATCATAAAGAGGTTGTATCTGGTTGAAATGTCAATTATCAATTGTTATGAACTTCTTATAATAGACGTTACGACTAACTTAAAGCTGTGTGGTTAGAATAATTTATTAATGAAGTCAGGGGTTCAACACTTGGTTGTACTTATAGGAGAGTATAAATGGAGATGGAGATTAGTGATAAAGGGACATTAAGTGATTTTGTAATGGTAGGAGGCGTGGAATGGAGTTAATTATGGAGCCTGCATTTGGGGAAGTGGATCTTTGGAGTGCCAATTAGATCTGCTTTAAGCTTTCTAGTAAAGTACACTTAGCTTATGTAACTGCCAAAAGAGGATGGCTGGGTGAAAGATGTTTATGGTGCAAAGGCGGTGCTGAAATGTGAATCATGTCATCTATCACTGTTTTTTGATGAGTCATACCAGGATTGTGATGCTTAAGCTAATGGGTGTCCCCCGGTTAATTTAGCTGACAGTCGTTAGCTGACGGTGGTAGAAGAGCCGAGGGCTGAAATGGTATTTGTTGTTGTGAGGAAATGGGAACATGAATTAGTTCCTCTTCTTTCTTTTCTCAGTTTATTAGAAAGATACATGGAGTCTTTAGAGGGAGAAGAGTCTTTTATTTCCATATGGCTTGTTTGGTCAGGTAATATAATTTGTCTACAGGATTCTAGAACTTAATGGTATATTTTGTGTTAGTTTTTCTTGTGTGTGGGTAGCAATCAACCCTTGCCGTGGTGCCCACAAACGGAGCAAATATGTGTGAAGATTGTTATGTTCTTTATCCGTATATTCTGCTTTGATGTTGTGGTTTGTTTGGGTAGTTTGCTTATATGTCTTTGTTCTTTCAAATGAATCTTATAGTACTTGGTCAACAAGAGCATAGTTTAAAGATTAGGATGTGATGGAGGATGTTGATGCAATGCCTATCAAGTTTAAGTTTGAGTTAGCAGTAAGCACTAAGGACCATCGTTCATATTTCGTTGGATGTGTACATGAGATTCTATAAATTGGTGGGATTACTGTGCCTTCCTTTGTGTGTCTGAGCTGCTGGCAGATGTCCAAATTTTATCCTATCACTGCTAAGTATTAATAGCCTGATCTATGTCATACAGAATTGAGACGGGATTTTATGTTTCTTGGGTAGTATAGGAGTAACACCTCAATCTACAAAATGTCGTCTTTCTAACATGCTTTCAATGTGGCTGTCTGGGCTGTCCACCTGTCAAATTTGATGCCTGTGGAATGACTGACCTTAACTCATGAATAGGTACCTCCACTTCCATAGATGATTGGTCAATCTCTTTTTTGTCTGTTAGGAGCAACCCTATAAGATACTGTTCCCTCTCTCCCGTACGCATAGCAGGCTTTGTCAACTTACACGATGCAAATTTCATCTCTGTTATCTTTTACAGATAATCAGTATTGACATGTGCATGTATCATGTCAATAAGAATTTTTTTTGAGGACTTTTTTTATTTCCTGTTGAATGATGACTTGCTGAGCAGGACCATAATAGATGAATAAACCTTATTTTCCTTTTCGAAACTGTTTTGAAAAATTTGGTGCTATGCATATGCTCTGAAAGCCGACTGTCTCTGCCGGTAGATATTCTTGATCAGTGGGATGAAATTTTCTGACTTTCTGCATTTGTTTTCCTCTGGGTTCCATGTCATACTTTGGGTAATAATCAGTCATACCTGTTCTATCTTATTTGCCCATGAATGCTACCAGGAAGGGACACGAATGTATTGTTTGTGTATGTCAGGGCTTTTCTTGTGAATTTTGAATCATGGATCTTTTATCAATGCATGTTTTTCCTTTCTACTCTGCTATAAAATCGTAGGTCCTTTGAAGTTAACCGCCCTTTATACTCAATGACGGTTATATGAAGCTATTGTTATCATCTATAGTCTTTTTAATTGCCTGTGCATGCTCGTAGATAATTAAATTATAGTTTTTTGTTCTTCATTTTCTCATTCCATTCTCAAACCACTTTACACTCTTAACTTATGCGTTCTAGGAAGGAAGCTGGATTGGGTATGTGTCCAGGCAATCAAGAGGACTTGGGAATTAAAAGTAGGGGTGTCTCATCTGAAAATCAGTAAATCTTGACCGGGCAATTTTGACTTATTGAATCCAGACCAAGATTGAAGCAGAAAATGAGTTCATCAATATTAAACAATCAACAGAATTTCTGGATAATAATGGCTAGTTTGGTTTCTGTTTGGAAGAAAAATGAAGCCAACTTATTCACACTGGTTTTGATTCCATTTTTTCCTGGATTGAAATCCACCATGGAGATACAACTTTATTTGAGCCTATTTTCTGTGTAAAAGATAATTAATATTAGCTGCAAACTCATTTGGTTTTTAAGTGAAAAGAACGCTCATGAATAAAGAATTATCCTTTTATGCTGGCTCGTGTATTCATTTATTAAGTTAATTTCGAATTGGGCAAGTGAGAACATCTTATCAATGGCGTTGTCAAACCATATTATTTTAGTTTAGTCTGAATGTTTAAGTTTATTGTTTTCTCTATTAACTGAGTGTTCTTGTTTCAAATCTTCTATAGGAAGGGCAAGACTGAGGACATCTACGACCTCAAATACACTTGATCGTTCAGACGGAGTTTTCTCAAATTGAGATTGTTGTTGGCCTTTTTTCTCCTGCAAGGGCTTTCACTATGTGCTACCAGCACGGTCCCCATGATAAAAGCTGTCGCAAATTTTATGATATGATTGTGTACCTGTCATTTTCACCCAGAAACTAAAATAATGGCTTTACATCATGCTGTGGATTTTGCGTCTTTTCCCTTCCGATAAGATTTAAGACACAGGTGTTGCCCTTTTAATGTTTTGAGCACCTCTCTGTAGTCCTGTCAGTTGGAAACTAGGACTTTAGTTGCTGTGAGCAAGTAGTAGGTCCTCCCACGAGTAGTTTATATAATCATTTACTTGAGGAGAGAGTGAATATGAATTTCATAAATTGATCCATCCTGAAAGTTACATTGAGCACCAAGGGGCCAAGGAGATTGACGGCCCTCGCTAGCCCCTTGGGTCTGTCACTGCATATCATCCTCTCAACCCCACACCGTCTACCACCGTAACGAGCAAAACACGAAGAAATCTATACACACCTAAGATGAGTTAGCCACGACTAACTCATCAAGCAACCAGCTCCTCATGACCAGAAATGCCTGTTCTGCGTCTTTATCTTCGTCCGCAGAATTGGGCCGGTGAGCAAATCCATGACCTTTTCCTTCGAAAATAACTACCCTTGATCCTCTACCAATACTTTTCTCAAGATCCCTCAACAAACTCACTGGACAAAGTGGATCCTCATCCCCTGAAATAAACAAGACCGGCACATTTATATCGGGAGCCACAGATTTGTCGATCCTTGTACCGTAGAAGGAGACTCCAGCACCAAAATTTTTGGACTGGTCTTTGGCCAGAATGTCTATTACTCGGCCACCACCAAAACAGAATCCAATAACACCAAGCTTCTTGGAGATCCCTGCAGACAGAAGTTCACCTACCAGCCAATCTTTCGCCGTTCTGATGTCCTTTGCTACCCTATCTGGTTTTGTCTAGCATACCATTGCTCAAAGTGGTCCTTCGGCCTGTCTTTTGTCCACGGATCTCCACGAAACAAGTCTGGAGCCAGCACACTGCGATAAACCCACAAAGTTCACATCAGTTTGGAGGTTGAGATAAAGGACTAACGAAAGAAGATCAATGGGAGAATGAAAAGCTGCAGGCGATAACACTTGGCTGCATCTTCGTGGGAAAATCACAATGCAAGCTGTTATTTTCAGGTCAAGTTACACCCATTTACTAAAGGTTCTTCTAGTTTGATCATAAAACTAACAGTTTTGATAGCAATAACAAGGCAAGTTGACGTACTTGTAACCGTTACAAGCAACTCGATATGCAAACTCCCTTGTGGCGGAATCTTCAAATCCAAATATATCAGACAAGAGCAGTATCCCAGTGCCATTGTTGTTCTTCACTGCCTTGGAAAGGTAAGCTCGGATGAGATCGTCACCCTCCCCTATGGAAAGTTCCGTCCCACTGACCAACTCACACGCCTCATCATTTTCACTTTCAAGTTCCACTATTCTGCTGTAGATCTTGTTTGAGGTACTTTGTACTTCTGATTTCCATGCACATAACTTGGAAGCAATCTGAACACAGACTGAAGCTTCAGAGTTAAGAAATTGCCACCATACAGAACAACACTGAACACGTAGCTTAATAAATTGTAGTAGGAGCTTACTATCACTTGCCAGGGATAAAAGTACTGGCACTACTCAAATGCAAGAAATAATGCAGATGAAGCTGCAGCAATCGCGACTGAAATGTATGAGTAAATTAAGGAACGTCTTGCATGCTCTCTCAGTTGATAAATATGCAGTTCCCTCTGTTAACAAGTATCTTGAACGAGAAGTTGCAACTGTTCTGAGATTTAAGAAGTCCATAGATAAGTTCAAGGTTTCACTGAGAAAACTTAGACCTGAAATTACAGATGATGCTACTAAGAAACTGCATAAAAAACACAAAATCAATCTCCAATGAGGACAGGTCGTTAATAGCTAGTACTCCTGTGATGAACATTTGATGCAACATCCATCAGTGCAGTCCACCATTAAAAATTCTCAAACATCTCATTGCACAGATAAAACAAACTTTGGATTCAGCAGAAATTGATGTGAGCAGTTGAGCATAAAACTTGGCAAAGAAAATATTTTTGAAGGTCTGAACGCTGCTGCATTGGATATGAACCAACTGTACTCTACGGTGAGACTGCGAAAATAAACCTTCCTCGTGTTAGTATCAAGGAATGCTGCTGCGATGGCTTGATTCTAAGGCATGAGAAATGGAACATATATATCTTTACAGGGCAGGTAATTATCTCATAGCTAAGCCAGTCATCAAAGGAAATATCGGTGCTCCAGTTGGCATTTGATCCTATAGGCATATGTATGAACATTTGGTTGCCCTCTTCAGCTCCAGTAGGCTGTAGTTATCTCCTCCCCAATAAATGTTAAAGAGCATGTGGCCATGCAAAGCTACAGCAAATTCGGATGAAGTATGCAAGCAAAATAGGCTGCAGTGTGGATCACTGATGAAGACAAAAATGATCTGAAGTTCACGTAGGTAGAATGATGCAGTGCCAAACATAACATAAATGCTGAACAACAAGACAACTTTTGAATCAGGTGGTTCATTGGATTCCTGCAAATCCAATCTCTTCCCAACTTAAAAATCAGCTCCTTCATGTCTGCGTATCGGCGACCAAAATGGAGGGGCAGAGCCAGAGGGTCTTTTTAATCTTGATAATAGGTTTATTCGCTACATGTAGAATGCCCTAATGCATTGAATTAAAAGAAAATTGGTGTCCTGCATCTGGAAAAGGTAAGTAGTTCATTGGAAACTCTCTGAGTACTTCTATCCTGTAAATATCTAGTTTGCTTTTCCCACTTTTTCGACTAGTAAGAACGGTCACATCTGGAATATATCCAAAGTAGCAGTCGTCTCTGATGCTTTGTTTAGGTTCTGAGCTAATATCCCCAACCCAACACCTATTTTGAAGATTATAGTGTCATTAACCAGATATAGGGGGAAACCAAGTGCAGATCAGTTTCACCCAAAGTTTGTAATAAGAACGACGACCACTCGTGCTTCCAGATACGCCTTTTATACACGACGACCATATCAGTAATTAGATTGGATTGAGCTGTCTCTTCCTCGAGCCTCTTTCCATCGACGAATGCTTAAGTTTTGGCATTTATCATGTTATAGAAGTTCATGTGAAAGTGTCTCCCGCCTCTTGCACGTAAAGGGTCTAATTTAACCTCCCCCACATCAAGAACAATAACTCTTAACGTTCGCGGATCATTTGGCACTGCTGCTTCTAGTAAGATCTGCCAAAGGGTGTTTACGGCCGAAATGTTTCTATACCAATTAAAACTGAAAGAACGTTATAAAGGGTTCCCGAGGAAAAGAGAAAAATAAACCATAAACAAGAAGTGAAAGCAAAGGAACAACCGGTGGCAAGAACAGCGACTTAAGAAACGGCGGTGAAGTGGCTGAACTTACAGGGGAGAGAAGAGAAGAGGTTCTGTTAAAGGGTCGAAACCGAAACGAGGAGCTCTGGAGGCAAAAGAAGAGGTTCTTGTTGGGACCGACGGCGCTGACTGATGCATGGAAGTGAGGGCCGTTCAATGAGGAAGCCATCTCTCTCTCTCTCTCTCTCTCTCTCTCTCTGCGAGATGCGCTGATGGCCAAAGCTTTCGAACTGAATTGAACTGGAGATTACTGGGAATATCTTGCTGTGGGCCCACATTAGAACCGATAACCGGCGATAAGAAAAAATCCCAGGATCCCTGTTCCCACCACCACCTCCTCTCTTCTCATGTCTTTTTTTTTTTTTTATCATGTCATAACAGTTTTTAGTTTCTCCTTTCTCTTAAAGTTGAGGATACTTTTTAGGTTATATTATCGCCAGTCATTCTGTATGGTGCATCAGTGGCACATCAACGATTTCTGACGAAAATTAACTGAAAGATTATATTAAAGTTTCACACAAAAATTTAAGACTAGATTTGATAAAATCAAAAATTTACGACTAAATTAACATCCATATAATAAATTTATGATTGATTAGATAATTTCCTCATAATGTTGTGAATGGTAAGGAAATTGAAGATCATGAGGAAATCAAAGAAGATAAGAAACCAAAGTTGATAAGAAATTGCTAGTCATCCTACTTAGTGCACTTGCAACATGTTAGTAATTTTTAGCGAAAATTGATTAGATGGATTATAATAAAATTTCACACAAAATTTCATGACTAAATTGGTAAAATTGGAAAATTTACAATTGAATTTATATCTATATAATAGGTTAATGGTTAATTGAATAATTTCCCCGTAATGTTGTGGATAGTAAGCAAATTGGACCTGATAAGGAAATCAAAGAAGGAATATGGAGGAATCAAAAGGACACTTTTTATAAGCTATGGTAATAAAATGTAATTAACTTGAGACTCATGTATTATCCCATTGGCCTTTTTCCAAGAAAATTGTAGGAGTCCTGCTTTGCGTAATGTGATTTTTGTCGGATAATATAGCCTAATCGTCAAAGAGTGAGAGTTATGGTTCTTACAAATCCGTATTTCATAGAAGAAGCTATCTACAAATCGAGAGCTAGTACAACTTTTAAATTCCTTCACATTTGGATTAAGTGGGAAAAAGGCTTGATCAGAGAAA
This sequence comes from Corymbia calophylla, assembly GCA_014182845.1. Taxonomy (NCBI): domain Eukaryota; kingdom Viridiplantae; phylum Streptophyta; class Magnoliopsida; order Myrtales; family Myrtaceae; genus Corymbia; species Corymbia calophylla. The sequence goes on along the minus strand of CM024698.1, from coordinate 24,428,732 downwards.
ATTCTATAAGTGGCTAACAATGTCATGATATAAATAGAAGAGAATATAAAATATTGTAAGAAAATGCTTAATAAGAAGAGTTGGGGAAAATGCTAGAAGTTATAATTATTGCTAATTTGCAACATTAAAACTCATCAAAAAAATTGTATTAAACGAGGCCAGAACTTGGAAGAGGGAATAATCCTAGTTGGAAGCAAAATCAGTGGAAAGGGCAAGAAAAGTACTCCATTACGAGTAGAACGACCAGCATCTTGCAAGATAAAAGTCCAAGTGAGAACACTATTAAAGAGTACTCTGTAATAAAACATACTAACATAGATATAGATATACTTAGCCGAACATTAGGCTGCACATTTGAAGCTTACTCTGGAAAGCGTACGCTGCACTTTTTCTCTTTGCAATTCTGATAAAGTCATATGTTCATGTCTCCATTTCAGCTCACCTTTCTTCACAATTTTGAAACCCACCGTGACTCGGGAGTCAAAACACTACACGGCCAACTCTAACATGCTCCGTTGGGTCAATCTTCCACTATAAAATCATGCTAATAGCAAAATTCTGAATAAAAAATTGACAATAACGTCCGGAAAAGTGCGAGTGGCAAAGTGGTATCCTATCCTCGGATCCCGAATCCTTCCCTATCTCGCAACATCAAAATGTTACAACCACTTTTCATCTTTTAATTTAGGTTGAAGCTATAAAGCCCGACAAGAGTTGGCCATCCCCCCTCTACCGGAAAGTTCACTATGAGTGAATTCGTGAAAGTTGGTCGAACCATGTGAGGCTTTTGGGACTGCCAAGCATTGCGTTGTGTCATAAGGACACAAGGCTATTTATCATTCCATAGAGATGCTGATGTCAAAAATTTAGTAGTTCTTGACATCAATATATCGCTGCTCTCCTCTACCAGGGCCTGTTGAAATGCATTTAACTTGCTACATCTCGAGAGACTGGATAGCAAGCTTTGCCACAACAATTGCAATGTTCTCTTTTGCTAAAACTAGTGAGTCTTCCAGCCTCTCAAGTGTTTTTTTAGTATCCATTGCTCTTAACTTCTTTTGTTGCAGCTTGAGCAGCTCTGATTCGGTTGATCCTGCCAGAAGTAACAAACGCTGGTTATTTTCACTACTCGCCACTTGCGTGTTAGATAATGGTTCTCTACTATTCTAAGTACAACTTGATAAAGCAAATATACACCAAATATAAAGAAAATACGATAACAACGGTCTCTCTGCAATACTTGAATTGAGTCCACAACTTCTGTTTCCAAAAGAAACACTACTTAATACCTTCAAGAAAAGGGAGGAATCCCCGCATGAGTGTGGTTTGGATCAACTTTTCTTTTGTAAAGACCCATTTCAGCATGCTTCATAGGATTATTTTTGGGTCTTATGCATTTTAGCTCACCAGTTCGTTGGATCTCTCTTTGAGCTAAGAGTAGGCAATTCCACCAATTCTAACACAAAGAATTCCTGATCACACTTTTTAGCATTGGAATTTTCTACTTTTTACACCTCATCAATGTAGAACACTCGTGCTGCATAATGGCATCCAACCCCTCGGGCACCATTCTCAAGGAAAATCAAAGCGAATAGAACTCTGAATTAGTAAATGGTTGCCCAACTTTTAGAAAGTAGTCAAATATTGCAAACGTGAAAATTGAGACTAAAGTTCTAGTAGGTCATATTGTACGGAAGATTTCTTCTGCCTACATAAGATAATGAAAAGAGAAGAATTGAGCTGAAAGAAAGGATTCTCTTTTACAGGTTCTTAACCACAGTTAAAAGGCAACTCCTATGTCAAATGCCATTAATGGAACCTTCCCTAATTACATATTGAAAATTTGTAGTAAAAAGTTAAAAAGAGACATTGCCTGACACAGGCTGCAGGGCTGCAAAGGAAACTCGCTCTGCCAATGAAGGAATGAAACTCTCGTCACACCCTACTGATGGTGTTTTTTCAGCCCACCTTAGAGAGTTTGCTGTATGTGTTTGCAGGAGTGCCTCCTTGGGGGCCTAATGAAATAAAATTAATGAGCATGAATTTCCTGAAACCATATGTGGTAGCTAGAGCACTTTGGTCAATCTGAATGCAGATACAGAAAAAGACAACATCATGTACAAACTTAGAAGATTGAGCATGATAAAGCCAACTCGTAACCACCACCGAGCACCAGTTGCATGACGAAGTAACACAGAATAAAGGAGATATATGATTTCCAAAATGGCAAATGAATGGGAACATTGGTCCATGAAGTGCAAAGGCAAAGACACAGTACTGCAGCTTGTAGTCCCGCTCACAGTAGATTGTCAGTGTTACAGATACATTGAGGTTTGAATTTTGTAGGAGTATAAATATATGGTCTACTGTTACTCAATTGGCAGCTGAGCCTAAAAGTAAAGCTCACTAACGGTACCCTTTATCATTAATGCACTATTAATTCTCTGGACAAATTTCGACTCTTGAAGGAAAAAACCTAGCTAACATCTGCCCTACAAAATTGTCAGTTGTACTTCTCTTGTGTCTGATTAGATTCTTTCCAATCACATCAAGAGGGTATGAAAGAGAGGTAGTTAGAAGAAGCAATGATTTTGCATGGATCAAGGAGCATGATGACAATGACCAAGAAAATACTCCTACATGGAAGAACATAAGATGTACAACCCAGTAGTTCCTTATTCTAATTGATTCCTTGAAGGATTAGAAAACTGACTGAAATATTCCAAGGGAGAGCAATATACCTTGAGTTTAATTTCCAGCTTAATTAAATTGCAAAGAGACTCCTTTAATTGATCCACTTTGGAGCTTGTCTCACTAGGATTTTCAGCAATTGAGTCCTGCACTGGTTTGACTAGACCTCTCAAATAAGGTTCTGCCTGAAAGTAATTGTAAACAAGTTAAACCGAGAAAGAGTACAGCTATACTAACTCAAGACACCTTGAAATAGCCAACAAAAAAAACAGGACTCAAGACACATCCAAAAAATATTTCACAACCAGCTATCAGATTTCTCCAAATCAAACATACACAATGCAGAAGTATGGCCATTACATTCTAGATGCAGAGGATGCTTCAGTATTTCCTTAAGTGGACATATTTAGAGAACAAGAGAATTTCTGTCTTGAAAATGAACATATGACATGCCTAAATCACGCCAACTTGACAGACCTTCTCACCAAACTTTTATAGCACTCATGCCATGAATATATGCATGGTAGCCTCCAGTCTTCCTGCCACCATACTAGAAATAAAAGAGTATCCTTCCAAGACTAGTGTTGCAGAGGGAAATTGAAATTGCAGGAGGAGGATGTTCTTAAAACAGTAATCGTGCACAGAACATAAATTTTGCGCCAAAAAACTTGCCGAGTACATCAGAGAATAAATACCAATAAAGAAAGAAGGCTGAATAGAGCAGAAATATTCATGAGTTGCTTGCCTGTATAAAGTTCAGAAGCTCGACACGGCAAACTCCTCGTATAGAAACTAGTGCTCCTACATCTAGCCGTTCAACCTGCAGAGCACTGAAACTTCATTTAAATGTCATATCTTTCATATTCCGATTCCAAGAATTCTGGTTTATTTCATCCTTTTTCAGTAGAAGCTCACCTTCTCCATTAAAACCAGGCAACCATATTTAGCCGCAAATGATGTCCCGTCCGATGAACCAGGCATATATATGGGCTCGAGAACAAAATGCACAAAAAGATTCTTCCTTGACAAAGACTGTAAGCAATAAAATCCTCATTAAACTTCCAAATATGAATACATAAAGTTAAATCAACATTTATCATCAAATGAGACACTCTTGCTTGATATATGGAAGGCCACATAGGACGACCTTTTTTGAGTGAATTGTCAATCACTCACACTGATCTGGAGCTCTCACATTAAACATGAGCAGACACATTATGATGAAATAGATTCACTTTTAGGTGATCAAGGATATAACAACGTATCTCTGGCATTAACAAATTCACAATTTAGGTGTAAAATCCTGAAACTGTCAACTCTTGTGTATAAAATTTAACCAGTAGAAGTTCTTTGGCACAGAGGTTAAACTCAAGTTTTACTTGTATCAACTGGTTTGATGCCGATGACCTTGAAACCTATTAGGCATGCGTTATCAATATTGAATAACAGAATATATTAAAGGACTTGAGAAGTTGATATTGAAGCTGCAGTAAAAGATGGAAATGGATGACAGAAGAGGAAAATTAAAATCAGAAGTAAAAAAGGATGTGCATATAAATAAGTGATCACAGCCATAGAGATGCCATTAGGCAGCTCTATCTCATGGTTCCAACAAACACTAACGGCGCATGAAACTAGGAGATGCTAAGCTGGAGACCAGAAGACAAACTGTGGTAGGGAACGGATGCTTCCCTGTATTTCTCAAAAAAGAGTTCCAAATACACTTGCGTGCATTGCCAGAAAACATGGAAAAATTTCCTGTTAATAACAAGGATGAGGGACTAAGGGCAAGGAAGATGATGCTGATACTATACCTCCTCCATCAGGGCTAAATATCTAGCTTCATACAAATGGAGTACTTTACTCTCGGAGGGAACAAGCACCTGCAATTATTTAATCCACAAAGGTAAGTAGCAGGCCATTCTTAACTAGAAGCAAAATAGTGGGTATCTGACTGGAGTTCAGGAGATTGTATCAATCGAACAAAATCGAGAGACATGCAATGATAAACAATCTTATCAGAGCTGCATTCTTCTATGGGCGTCATCCATCAAAAAATTTAAAGAGAAAGTTGCTATGATTCCAAATTTATATGAAATCTTGGCTTTATGGCCCCATTTAATCAATGAAATTTCAAACTCAAAGCAAAGATGTATAAGCTCTGTCCATTTATTTTTTCATGCTCATCCTCTTTCATCTGGAAGAATTCAGCAACAATTTGCCACAAGCAATTCCATCTATTTCAATTCTAGCAGCAAAAGCAACACGATTCAACAAGTAAAGAAACTCGTAGATTCAGAAGCATCCTAAGTTAGGGAGACTAAGCAACTACACTACCAAGCTAAATGCGCAACGACAGACAAATAAACGTAAAGGTACGTAATTTAAGCAAAAAACATTCCAAGACTTTCAGAAAAGGCACTACCCACAAGTTAAAAAAGGCTCAACAACCTTAGTCTACCACTACACGCCGAAACGAAGAGCATAGAGACCAGCCACACACATTTCCCTACTGACCTCCTTCATGTTGAAAGGGAGGAGAGGGAGCTCCAAAGAAGAAGAAGAAGAAGAAGAAGAAGAAGAAGCGCTGGGAAACAGACAGCGACGCCGCCGGGGGCGCCTCCTCCCGGGGAACAGTTTCGCGGAATCGCAGGAACGAGAAAGAGGGCGATGAAGTTGCGGCGAGAGGGGTGTACGGGGGACGATTCGGGTCGGCGATGCCGGGGGAAGAAGAGTGGGTGTGTGGTGGACGCGAAGGCAGCGAACTGAGGGGTTCACGCAGAGACCAGCGGCGGGGCAATGACTGAAAGTCATAGGAAGGGAAGGGAAGCTCTGCACACGAGTGATTCTCGTAGCACAGAGAGAGAGAGAGAGAGAGAGAGAGTGACGATGGTGATGAAGGCGATGTGGTTATGGTTTCCCGGTCGCTCTGACTCGCTCCTCATTAACTGCAACCCCCCAGCACCAGAAAGACCAACGCTCTGGATAAACTTTTGGCGGTAATGAAGTTGCTTCTTTTGGTAACACTAGTGTAACTAGAAATACACTTCGGACTGAAAAGCCCTAAATATTTTTTTATATAGTTTTTATCTTGCATCTTGTGTTCTTATTATTACCGCATTTGTTTCTAGTTTCTCTTTCTCTCTCACTCTCCACTATTTTGCTGTAATTGAAGAGAGAGGGGAGGCTATTTTGATGAGTCAATTAGGAAAAAATGGGTGAAATGCCAACCTTATTACATGTTTCCATTATAATTAAGGGGGTATTTTACTAAAATTTGTCTTGTAACCAAAAAAGTTAACAATTGATATACTTCAGGATAGACCCACAAATTGGATCAATTAAGAATTCATAAGGTAGATTTTAAATTTTAAAAATTAGGTTTTGTCTGAATAGGTTTCGAGTTTTGAATCTAAAAATAATATTTAGGCTCGAATTGAAAACCACAGTAAAGTCGATATCTTTTTTTAACGGAAATTGAGCCAAAATTTTATTGAGAAAGATCCCGAAATAACGAAGTCTAATTATCAATTTTCACTCCCCGAAAGGCAAGAGTAAAGAAGGAAGAACCGCCCCCGCCCGGCAATTTACAGCAGTCGCGACCCTCGACTGGCGGGAAAAATTCGCGGTCGGAAGCTGTTCTCCCGAAGTTCATCGGCGACGATAATCTGCTCATAAGCGGGGAAGAATCGCCGGGCGCGCATGACGCCGATCCTCACTTCCTGAGTCGGAGCTGAAGAAGGAATGGAAGTCGAAGAGCCGGAGCCGCCGCCGCCGCCGCCGCCGCCGCCGCCGCAGCCGAAGGAGCCTCCCAAAATCCGGCGGCTCCACGACTCCGTGGTGAACCGGATCGCCGCCGGCGAGGTCATCCAGCGGCCGGTGTCGGCCGTGAAGGAGCTCGTCGAGAATAGCCTCGACGCTCGCTCCACCGCCATCAACGTCGCCGTCAAGGACGGCGGGCTCAAGCTCATCCAAGTCTCCGACGACGGCCATGGCATTCGCGTACGCAGTAGGGGCAAAAAAGATCATTCTTTTCTCGGGTTGTTTCTCAGTGAGCGAACAGAGCGCTAGAGCGCTGGTTCGTATTTGCTTCTTGTGAAGGAGGAACCTGTGAAAGAACCCAGTGAACTTGTTTCGCTGGACGAGCAATTACTAAATTTTTGAAAATGGGTATTCTTTTTAGATTGTAATATGTGGTGCTTGAGTTAATTGTTGGCTTTGTTGGACGTAGTACGAGGACTTGCCTATCCTGTGTGAGAGACACACGACCTCCAAGCTATCCACGTTTGAGGACTTGCAGTCCATAAAGTCGATGGGTTTTAGAGGGGAGGCCTTGGCGAGTATGACGTACGTCGCCCATGTTACGGTCACCACTATCACCAAAGGACAACTGCATGGTTACAGGTGATTCGATGTTATGCTACTTGCTGGATTCTAGGAGATTGATGAAGAGAAATTAGATGTTTATTTGACTCTTTCAGTTGTTTGTGTGGTGTAAATTCTACATGTTTCGCTTGTTTTCTAGTTACTTTCCATGTTCGTGTACTGAAAATTCTCCGCGTCTGATTTTCTTTCTCATTTATTATTTGTCTTAGAGTGAGAGAGATGGTCTGAGAACGACTGTCAGCTTCACATATGTTCTATCGGACACATAAATATGTTGGATTTTTTAATCTTGGGATATCAACCATAATTAATATCTATTAGGAGTAGCTTCAAGTCAAATTTGCCTAGCACGCTTGGTTTTATTGCCTGCATGTGCATAACCTGTTTGTTTCCTTGTATTAGTCAATTTCATTAGTTAGGAGTGGAAGTTTGCCATGGGATAGAAATATAGTATTTTAAGACTGTAGAATCACGATAAAGAATGATGCCAAAGCTTTTGGAAGTTATTCAAAGGAACACATGTTTTATATTTCCTCAATATTTCTTCAGGGTATCGTATAAAGATGGTGTCATGGAGCATGAACCAAAAGCATGTGCTGCTGTAAAAGGAACTCAGATAATGGTAGGATATATATTCTCTTCATATATTTGAAGTTTTATATCAAGGCTGTTAACATTGTTTGGGTTCTCAATATGCTTGACAACATATGGAGTGCATTGTAAGAATTTAAATTTCAAGGTCCGTCCTTATTGATAAAACTTGCATAGAAGGTGGTTTTCTTTGTTCATGATCTTTTTTTGTATGTTTACTCCTTAATAGGTTGAGAATCTGTTCTATAACATGGTTGCTCGGAGGAAGACCCTACAGAACTCAGCTGATGATTATTCGAAGATTGTGGACCTGTTAAGTAGATTTGCCATTCATCATATAGGTTTAAGCTTCTCCTGCAGAAAGGTCATTATCCGCCTTGTCTTTATTGGTTCAATGATTGGATGTACTTACTGTCTTACACGAGCTAATGATAACACATGCACTGACCAGCATGGAGCAGCTAGAGCGGATGTTCATACAGTTGCTACTTCGTCAAGGCTTGATGCCATAAAGTCTGTTTATGGTGTGTCCGTTGCTCACAATCTGCTGAAAGTGGAAGCTCAGGATGATGATCCTTCTAGCTCTATTTTTGAGATGAATGGGTTCATTTCCAATTCATCTTACAGTGCAAAGAAGACCACAATGGTTCTTTTCATCAATGGTTTGTACAATTTCCTGTTCCATTATTTATCAAAACAAGCTCATGTAACTGAATTAATTTCCATAATTCATGGAAAGTTTGTTGATTGAAGCTGCCATCTTCCCTTCCCTTCTTCCGTTTCCACTTACTGCTGGTTAGTAATGGCCAGAGGCATGTAAGTTAAAACTGCATTCTTTTTTCTTACTTTGAAATAGTCGGTGACGTGGATGCGTTTACTCTAAATACTCGGCCTATTGATGACACCTTTTTCTCTTTCATTCCCATTGCTCACATAGAAGTTGTTCACTTTCATTCATGTCCCTGTAATTCTAATATTTTGATGCTTGAGCTCTTTCATATTTGCTTGGAAAGTACTCCAGAAAGATTATGGAGAATAAGCACATCCCAGTTTCTTGGGGGAGATGTTTTGTTAGAATAAATTCTTCCCTAGAAGTACTCTCTATTATATATCGGTGGCTAACTTCTTTTGGTCAGTTCTGAGTATAGCTTATGGGTAGTATGGCATGAACTATTTATCTGGATATTCATAGCTTTATCTGTCTCATGCAGATAGATTAGTGGAATGCACTGCATTAAAAAGAGCTATGGAAGTCGTTTATGCTGCAACCTTACCCAAGGCATCCAAACCTTTCATATATATGGCAATTACCTTGCCACCTGAGCATGTTGATGTAAATGTTCATCCGACAAAAAGAGAGGTAATATTTCTTACATTTATGTACAAAAACTACAAGTTTGATGGTTTAGAAAATTCAGATAGTCAGAATTTGGAAATTCTTCTTTTTTCTTGTTGTGGTAATTGTGGCTGTTGTGAATGTTGGAGGTGAACTCTGCAATGCTCTCATTCTGACATCCATTATTCTTCCTTCCATCGTTCCGCACTTCTTTAGGTTTGCATCTGTAACATATAATCATATTTATCTTTATATATGGATATTAGACTTATTGTTCATCCCTACCTAAAATGGTGAGGGAAATGCTGCTTTGCAAATTAAGAATTGTAACGCATGGCCATTATTAAAAATATGTCTCATTTTTCCGAGAGCAACATGTTATCACAGTACCATCCATAATCATCTTTTATTGGTCAAATCCCTTTTTATTTAATATTACTAGTTTGAATATTACTTTTAGGAGAGACTGCATCACTTTGACACTATATACTTTGTACATATGAATAAATTCATATAGTAGTTTCATTATTGGTAAAAATTAAGAACGGGCATAATTAAAAGGTGAGATTATGGAGAAAAATCATAACAATTAAAGAATCCTCAAAAGCCTTGTCATCTCTTCAATATTTTCTCAATGATGCTTGTAATTTTGGATTAGGTGAAAAGTAGCAGAGTGTAGTAAAAAAATCAAAATTCAGTAAAAAGTCCTCGTGAAGCCACATCACCCCATAACTGTTCCTCACCCAATCCTTTTAACATATATAGAATGCATGCATTAAAATGTCTTTCACAGTTTATATAAAAGCTGTCTTTAATGTTAATTATGCGGCCCAAAGTTAAAGGTATATTCTGTTTTTTATAACTAGTTTAGAATAATAATTTGTTGATACCATTTTATCTGGTTGTTTTGCTTATTCACTTGCTATATACAAGCTCCCTTTTGATGATTTTTGATGTGCTTGCACACTATGTCCTTTCACTTAGTATATACATTATGATGAGGCCATGTGGCAACATATCTTTGCATGCCTTTCCTTGTCCATTGTCGTTTATTAGGTGGTCTGAGAAGAAACCGTAATTAGCGCCTCTTTCTTGTCAGCAACAGGCAGAGACGTAGCAACTTGTTATGTATTACTTCTCTTTGCACACTTCCACGTATCCATTAAGAACAGTTGGTGGTTTAGGTCAGGTTTCTGATTAAGAAATGTCATTGTTTCCCTGTTTGGTGTTAGTAAAGCCTGACAATTGGCGTTGTTTGGAGAGGGATTAGGGAGGAGAAAGGTCAAACTTGTAGGTTCAAATGTTTGATGGCAAGTGGAGCAAAAACAGATGAAGTTTCCTGCATAAAATTATTTAAGCATGCCCAAGCATAGTGCCTGCAATCATGTAAGAGAATGGCTATTGCACATTACTGGCCTTTGCGGAAAATTCTTGACAGGGTACTTCTAAAAATTAAATTTTCAGGTAAGCCTCTTGAGTCAAGAAGTTATAATTGGGAAGATTCAGTCTGTGGTTGAATCAAAATTGAGAAATTCAAATGAAGCAAGGACATTTCAAGAACAGGTAACGTTTGTAATCTTGGACACCTTTTTAAGATTTTGGTTGTTTGGAGTCCCTCTTTAAAGTAAATTATTGGATTTAATGTTCAAATCTTAGATTTCTGCTGAAGGATTACTCGAGACAGTAGAACAATGTCCATTAAGTTTATCTTTCCATAATATTAGATCTTTTTCCTTCATTGTTAGTCATCCTTCTTAACACGTGGAATGCATAGTAAGCAGGTGGTCTAAACTTTGTGAATGCTCAAAGAGTTAGCACTTGATATATCTTCCATCCTTTTTGCATTTTTTGCCAGCAGTGCTTTTACTTATCAGCCTGTGCTTCTAATCTGTTTAGAGCATTGTAATGAATCTTGTCATGTGTTAAGGGTTTTTTCTTGCATCGCTGTAAGGATCGTGGCTAATTAATCCGTTTATTGTTTGCTTTGTTTGTCCTCTGATATGATGGGTATCAGACAGTAGAGCCTTCAGCATCTTGTCCTATTATTGCAAGTCCTATGGTTGCAAACAAGGATCGTCACCATAATCCCTCTTCATCTGGTAAGAAAATTGTTCTCTTTGAGTTTTGGCAATGTGAATGCAATCCTTTTGCCTTCACTATACCAACTTGCATGACCAATTTGCATGCTCTTTTGCAACATTGTCTTTGGAAAATGCTTGGTATGAAACATCATGTGTCATTTTTATCACTTACGGTGAAGTCATTATTGTTACTTACGGCACCTTTTCAGTAGGGTGGCCTGGTGGTGAGTATATTTGCATCCAATTTTTTCAAACAATTATGCTTTGCATCTAGCAATTTCAAAACTTGCACTTAAGCGTCCGAAAAATCTCTGCAATGGCAATGATTTACAACATTCCAGTTATGTGTCAACATTAGGAAAATAATTTGTTTGAAGGTGTTGTTTCTAAAGTTGTCTTTGGAATAAAACTTATGGAACCATGTAGTTGTGTTATTTTATTAAGATAGATGTTTATTTTAATTTGATTGGGTAAAAATGGTTTTGTCCACTTTTATACTATTATATATTATTTTTTACAAAACTTTGTTTTTCAGCTTTTACTTAACGTAAAGAAATGGATAAAAAATTATTAGGCTTTCATGTGGCTACATGGAATAGCATTTAGAGAGCTTTTTGACGATTGTTAGGTCTCAAATTGTCACACTTCATTGCATTAACTGAATTATGCCCTGCTGCTAATTAAGTCTTTTTTGTTGATGTTTCAATGTGAATAGGACCAAAATCACAAAAAGTGCCTGTGCAGAAGATGGTTAGAACGGATTCATTAGATCCTGCTGGAAGATTGCATGCATATTTACCGGCCAAGCCTCTTACCAATCTGGAGAACAGTAATAGCTTGACTGCGGTCAGGTAGTGGCCCTGATTGGTTTCTAGTAGTACAAATCCTTTCTTTACTCTGACAACAACGTATTATATTTGTCGCTGTGTGGATATTTGGTATGGCTTATAAATTTGTTGGGGCCAATGTGTTGGTAAATTTTATTTGATTTCCAAGAACATTAGCCATATTCTACCACATAAATCATTATATGTCATTCTTCAGTCACCCAGCCTCTCAGTTGTGGCTTTCTGCAGCTTCTAATTATTTTCTTTCGTTTCAGTTTTACATGTATTCTTACAATAGGTAATTGATTTTCTTCGACAGCTTTACCAGATCAGACTATCTATTTTTGTTCTAATATCCATTTTAATTATGGACTTATAGTAAGGTTTTGAATGCACGTGTTGTCTGATATGGAGGTAACTGGTGACTCAGATGCTAGCTATACTAACAACTATCTTCAGACTCGAGCTTTAAGGATTGAATTGTTTAATTTTAATCCTTAAGGGTTGAGAAAGGTAATGATCTTAAAATATGAATAAGTACAAATGAAAGGGAGACAGTCAGTATGAACTCTTGATGTTTTAAACACGTTATTGACGAAATTGACTTCGTGCATCTACCCTTTCTTGAAACTTGTGGACAAAATTTTGGGAATCATCGAAAGAAACTTCATGCATTTTCCCTTTTTTGACATTTTCCAGCAACTTCGCATGCTTTACTCTGTACTGTCTCAGTATTTCTGGATTTGCTGTTAATCTTTAAGTTTATATGAGAAAGGATTATTAGCTTCATTACTTCATGATAAACATCTTTTTTCCTTTCAGTTTTGAGTTGAATGTGCATTATCAGTATCTTCTGTTAGATAGCTTATACCTAAAAGTTTGAACTCCCCATGCAGATCTTCAATTCGGCAAAGAAGAAACCCTAAGGAAACTGCAGATCTCTCAAGTATTCAGGAGCTTTTAGAGGATATTGATTCAAAGTGCCACTCTGGTGAGCTCTTTACGAGACTTAATTGACTCATCGACTGCTAATTGCAACACTTTGCGAGTATATTTATAGTTATCTGATGCATTGCTTTGGTTTGTCTGTAGGATTGCTGGACATCGTTAGACACTGCACATATGTTGGAATGGCAGATGATGTTTGTGCATTACTTCAGCATAATACTAATCTTTATCTCGCAAATGTTGTTAATTTGAGGTAGTACTTTCAGCCCTATGCTTGCTGAATTCTAGAGGTATCAGCATTTAGCAGAACTTTTTACTTTGTTTTCGTATTAGTTTGGTTCTGCTGCTGCAACTTGTGCATATTATTCTTTCAAATCCCTTTTCTTGTGTCACTGAGAAAAGATTGATTTTCTACAGTTGACTTGCTGAGTGAGTCCATTTTTCTTCTTTTTCTTTTTCTGGATTACATGAGCCAAATCCTCTTTCTGTGTTGCTTGGTACATTGATGTATGTTGTCATGGATATCTGATGGATGGAAACTGGTGTTTTATACCTTCATCCACATTCTTTGGTCGTATCTTTAGTACTGTCTATCTTTCTTCCCTAAAAATATTGGATGCTCTTATATGATGTATTGTTCCATAGTTGTAGAAACTAAGACTACTCCTTCTGGACAGCAAACTAATTGGCCTCTGCGCTCACTCTTAATCATGACCCTTGACCAAAGCCCCCAATATATGGCATGAAGCTCTGATATGTGGATTCCAGATGCTGTACCTCCTGTTTGATATGTTGCCATATAGATCCACTAATTTATCATTTCTTTTTGGCCTCCTTCTCTTCCACACTTTTCAGCCATCTTCCTTCTTAGGAGTTTTTTGGCCGGTTCCTTCTTAGGAGTTTACCCTTTTATTTTACCTCTTTGTCACCAAATGCTTCAAGTGGTACCCAGATGCAGCTCTTCTCAATCAAGAGTTTTTGGCTTCCTTTTGGTGCCTTTTCAATGTAAGACAATACTGAAATTAGGACATTCTGCATTACAGCAAGGAGCTAATGTATCAGCAAGTCTTGCGCCGTTTTGCACATTTCAATGGTATAAAGCTAAGTGATCCTGCCCCCTTGCCAGAATTGATTACTTTGGCTCTAAAAGAGGAGGATTTGGATCCAGAATGCTCTGAGAATGACGATTTAAAGAAGAAGATTGCAGAAGTGAGTTATTTCCTGATTAATTGCCTTAGTGTGATCCCTGCTTGTTCATATGCCTAAATAACCCTCATGGTAGCAAATCACATGATGGGGTGGTGAATCACTGAAGGGATACTATGTCACCACTGCCTCCGTGATCGTGTCCCGTGTTTCTTTTTTTAATCTGCTCTTTCAATGTCTTATATCCTTACCGAACTTCTTCAATAGGCATTCTGTAATATTGACCTACTTTTAGTTCCCACTACGTAGTATAATAATCTTGGAATAGATGTTCTTTTTTAACATGGAATAGTTGAACCCTTTTATGCAACAATTCATAGGGCTAGTCTAGATTTTTCATTTTATAGGCATTGCTCTTGTATTTAATCCTAATTACATGCATGTTGATGATTTGTAATGTGTAATGCAAAACATGAGATTTGGAACTCAATTTGTATGTCTATTGAAGTGCCCACTGTTTTGGTTAACTTTTACTATTTGGTTTTGCTTAATTAATTCTCGCTGCTCCTGCACTTAGACTTTTTTATTTTTTTTGTGTGTCCAAAACTCTTGAAACTTTTGCAACACTTAATGTTGATTTATAGATCACATATAATTTTTCACAATTTGCTGAAATTAGTAATAATTTAAATTTAGTGGAAAGCAACTTTTTTGCTTTCATTTAAGTAAAAAAAAACAGGCTTGAAAGCTCTGTGACTTTGCTCTTCAGTTTTGCGATACGTTTTCAGAAACTTAAGTGTGGCCTTTCAACTATCTAAATCTGTGAAGTATGTTTCACCTGCAAGTTGATAAGAGTAGCAGCTGAAATATACAATCGGACAAAATTTTATTTAGCAAATGATTTGCACATATTGCCTCCTCAATGTCATCGGACACCTCAAGTTTTGCATGGCAACGATTTAGGATTCAGAGACATTTTCATTGTAAGTATATGCTCTAACCAAATGCTTTAGACCATTCTTGACAGGAAAACACTATTCCAAAGCTTGACATGTAAATTTGTATTGAAGAATACTTCTCTTCCACAAATTGAGAATCTAAGGTGGCATGGTCCACAAAGTACCTGCTTGATTGCTGACTTGAAAGAAAAAAAGAAAAAAGAAAACCATACCGAAAGGACATCACAGTTCACATTGATTTAAGTTTTGAAAACCTTGCATCTGTTACCTTAAAAGAAAAATGACTGTCACGTGGTCCATGCATTGACCCAAATAAAATAAATTACAAAAAAGTTCTCACCTGTTGTGGTTTCTTGATACACTTACTGTGGTTCTCTTAATGATGCTGGTGCATTTGAGCGGACAATGGGATTATTGGGTTGTTTTTGAGGTTATAGCTTTATGGTTGCTCAAGAAGTTTCTCAGTACTCCTTGAAACTGTTATTGAAGATTGTGAAGTTCCTTGCTCTGCTTATAATAGTCTTCTATCAATGTTTCACTCCTTTTCAGTCCTCACACTGTTTTATGTGTCTCTTATTGATTGGAGAGAATATAATAGTCTAATGATTGTTAAATATTGCTAGCTAAGCCATGCGTTTTACTTGGTTTTATGGCTGCTATTACTTCTGATCCTTTTTTTCCTTTTGGGTTCAGTTGAACACCAACCTGCTCAAGCAAAAGGCTGAACTGCTGGATGAGTATTTTTGCGTTCATGTAGATGAAGATGGCAATTTGTGCTGGCTTCCTGTCATTCTTGACCAATATATGCCCGACATGGATCGTCTCCCAGAGTTTGTCCTTTGTTTGGGAAATGATGTATGTGTTGTCGTCATTTTTCTCATCTCTGAGCTGTTTCTATACTTTGTCCTGTTGTGCTATCTCCACGTTCTTGAATTATCATTCTTCATTTATAAAGCATATGTGCTAAAATCTGTGACTAGATCCCTTGCATCTTATCACATTTCACTGAGGGGTTCATAACCTTTGTTCCTTCTCTCCCATATTATGCTATCGTTTTGTCCATGAGAAAGTTTAATGTCGATATGGTTTCTGAAATTCTTTTAATGAACCACTGCTGCATCAAGTTCAGGAAAAAAGTCTTCCAAATCGTTGGAAAAAAATCTGGCCAATTATCAGAAGTGTCCGCCAAAAATAAAAATAAATAATACCTTTGTTTTAACTTTAGACTCACGGTTTATGCTCTTTTGCAACTTGATGGAACATTCAAGCTTTTCAAATTCAGAAAACCCATAGATGCGTGGAAACTGAATGATGTCAATGTTTCTAAAAGAGCGACCTAGAGTAGATGGCTAAAGCTAAACTAGACATCCTAAACCGAGTGATGGATTAGCTTCTCTGAAAAGAACACGTCATTAAGATGAATATGATTATTTGATCTTTCTTCCCTCAGACAATTTAGAAGAGCCGTATAATGAATTTATCATTGAACATTTTAATTTCACCCTTTAATGCCACATGAAAGCGTCTCTTTACGACAGGAAGACATACGGGATTTATATCCTTGTTCCAACATTGCTCTTCTCTGATAGGATTTCTTGCTTAAATTGCAATAAAAACTGTTGTTGCAGGTTGATTGGGAGGATGAGAAGAATTGTCTACAAGGAATTTCAGCTGCTTTAGGAAACTTCTATGCTATGCATCCACCCCTGCTGCCCAATCCCTCTGGTGATGGTTTGCAATTCTACCAAAAGAGCAAACATCTCAGTGCTTCTGATGGTGGAATTGATTTTTCGGTTGATAAAGGTATATCTTATTGCTGTCATGGATCCTACTCCTTGCTTGATGTCTGATCAGTTGAGTCTGCCATTCTAGCATTTGTCATGGGCACTGAATAAATTAATCATGAAATTTATGACCCGACACTATTTCTACTAGCTAGTTGGATGGAAACGACATCTAAGAAGCTCGTTGAAGCCATTTTCTTTCCCAGTGGGGAAGATTGATACGATTCCTTCATCATTGTTCATCTTGCATCATTGACCAGGTTGATAATGCAAAAAGAAAGAATGGGTTAATAATTTAACCCATTCTTCTTTCGATTCGTTTTTTTCATGATTGCAATACATTTTCACACTTAAGATTCGTCTTATAGCTATCTATTTTA
Source organism: Corymbia calophylla (assembly GCA_014182845.1). Classification (NCBI taxonomy): domain Eukaryota; kingdom Viridiplantae; phylum Streptophyta; class Magnoliopsida; order Myrtales; family Myrtaceae; genus Corymbia; species Corymbia calophylla. Next base: position 24,411,603 of record CM024698.1, on the reverse strand, counting down.
TCTATATTCAGAAAGATGGTAAAATGTCTCTTAAGTAACTGCAAATGTGGGTGATCGAAAATTGATCTACTACTGTACTTTTTTTTTTTTTTTCTTATTCATTATTACAATACTTGCAAAAGCTCGTTATAATTTTTATATGTTATGGTTATAATCCAAATTTCCTGGCTTTTGGCCTCTGTCCTTTTGTTTCAAGATGATGGATTCGCATTTTACTATTATTATCCTTGGGAGTCAGGATCATGTACAGAAGAAACAAGATAATAGTCCTTTTGAAAAGAGTGTGATAGCTGTGATGACTTGGTTTAAAAAGGGATGGATTAATATGGCTCTGTGCAGATGACTTCAACATTTCATGGTCTTATCTGCCACCAGCAACCATGTTCATCATAATGCAAATTATTTTTTGCTTCAGAAACAAGAAAGGGGAAGGGTTGAATATTCATATTGTGTGTTCCTTTCTTTCCAGGCGATGACAGCAAGATGGATGATGAGATTGATCACGAACTACTGTCAGAGGCACAGGTTGCTTGGTCGCAGCGAGAATGGTCAATTCAGCATGTGTTGTTTCCCTCTTTGAGACTCTTTTTGAAGCCACCAGTTTCTATGGCTGCAAATGGAACATTTGTCCAGGTACTCCACTTTTCTAACCTATTGGGATCCTTTATGTCATCGTAGGAAAAGCATGTCAACTACTCTTAATTGGAGCTATTTTTGTGTAAATACTTCTACCCCCACGGCATAAGTGGAGTGGACCTCAACACGTTTGTGTGATCATTGGACGCATTTTATGCTGGGTTTTGCCTTTGCACTTTTTTTCATTCACCAAAGTGATTGAGCCAAGCTGACTGCAGCTTTTCTCCACCTCCTATTTGTTCAGTGTAAAGATTGGATGGGTAGGGGAAAAAGGACAATGCGGTTAACTTAGTGACTTCTGTTCTTCAGGTGGCTTCATTGGAGAAGCTTTACAAGATCTTCGAGAGATGCTAAGAGCGACAGATTCAACTTGGTCCAGATCATTTCTTACTGGTTTCAGTGAGTATTCCTGTGCGGCTCTGCCAATGTAAAGTCTGATTGTAACGGGCTGTCTTCTCTAGCATGACCAACATGGAAAGTCTAGATAATATATGACTGCTGTAGAAGATAATTCTGGTTCAGTTAGTTCCGTTTGTTGAAGTTGTCCAACTGTCAATGCGGTTGCAGTTCTCATCTTGTGCTAAACTCGAGCCAAATAGACTTTCCAGGAATCACCTCGTATAACAAGAACTCATTATTTGGAATTTTCAATATTCAGCTGCATTATTACCTATTTCATTTCGTGTCCATCATATGCTCCTTATCTAATGCAGATGGAATGGTGCATGTTCCTTTGTGCCCATTCTCGAGTGCATCTTCACGTCTTAACAACTTTATGCCGGGTGCCAGCAAAAACTCCCATAACAGAGGGGATTTGGAGTTGAGGATCCATCTGGTATCTTATCTTAGCTCTTGCTAAATGTCAATCTTTCTTTTCTTTTCTTTTTCTTTTTCTTCCTTTTGCTTGGTCAAATTCTCTAACTGACTTGATTTATGCAATTGGCCGTTCCTTATCCATGATCAGTGACTCGAGCAGTTTCTTCTCATTTGGCACAGGGTGTCCGCTGCAAAAATCACCAATTAAGTTGCTCAAAATGGTGCCCGACAGATCATAAAAGGAAAAATTCTTAGGTATAACGGGTGCATGCGACCCTATCGCATTAAGACCTTACTTGATTTTTATTTTTTTTGGGGTCAAAAGACCCTACTTGATTTGAACAGGTCTCAAACGAGACTTCCATGGTTCGAATGTTGTAATGTGTTGGGTTCATTATGCCCGAACCTCGGATGGTTCGTGTTTTATCCACTCTCAATCGCAGTAAAAGAACATGAGGGTGAATCTTAGAGAACAACAAATTGCATGTCAATCCAGATATGCTGGGCTTTTTACATCTTCTTATATCCTTGTCTCTTCTAATCACTATTTCGAATGTTCTTACGGTGTACTTAGTCGCAGGCAAAGCCTGTGGTTCTCCTTGGCCGTCCAACATCTGTTGAGCCCTCCTGCATTTATTGGCGATTCTCCAACGGAGAAACAGAAAGGAGAATAAAAGATGTCCCTCTTTGTTCACCGCTTTTAAAAAGCTACATTTCAAATCTGTCTAAAAATCATCTGAACTTTCATTTAGCTCTCATGTCGCAAAGCTTCACCCGCAAAATTCATCTCAAATGACTATTTATTTACGAGCAATGCTAGATGTACTAAAACTAGATTTGAAAATGAGTATACAATGGTGATACAACGATTATGGGTGAGCCATATTCAATATTTAAAACAGTTCCCGGCGCTGCTGAATATACTGAATTTGTAAACCTGCCTTAGCGTAACTCATATGTTTCTTTCAAAATTTATCTCTCTTAATAATAGAGAGGGCTTGTACTAATGTAAGACGCAACTTTTGATTCAAAAGAACTGCTTCGGGTGTCCTTGAGTCAATTCCATTTAAGAGATTCCATCTGGAAGGCACGATCGGAACACTTACACCCATCTCAACAACTTACAGATGAATAAAATTCTCCAATTTTCATTTGTTGTGTAACATTAAGAGATTAGATCACAAAAATAGTGGGGAAACCATGACAGACATTAATCAGATGCGTTCATAAATCCAGCCATTTTGTGCATCATGGATCTCAACACAACATGGAAGAATAGAATCTGAACAAATTGGATTGCGAAACGCATGTTCCAATTTCATTTATTATTTTCCGAATTTTTTTATTTTTTCCGAATTTTTATTGTTTTTTTTAATTTTTCTGTTTTTTTTTCTTTTTTTTTTTCCCCCTCCCCCCCCCAGACCGGCGGCAGTGGCCGGCCAGCTCCGACGAGGCTGCCGGCCACGCACGAGGGCCGCGGGCCCTCGCCGGCGGCGCGAGGGTCGCGGCCCCGTCGACCGGCCACCCTCGCCGGCGGCCTCGCCTGCACCGGGCGGGCGGCCTCGCCATGGCTCGGCCGCGGGCGAAGCGGCCTCGCCGCGGCGGCGAGGCCATGGCGACCTTCGCCCGCCATGGCCTCGGGGCGGCGGGCGGCCGCCGCCGCCCACGGCCAGCCATGGCGCGGCGGCGCCGCCCGATCCGGGCGGCCGGGCCGCGACCCGCGCGGCGGCCCCTGTGTCAGGCGAGGTCGCCGGCGAGGGCTTCGGCCCTCGCGCAAAGGGGGCCGGCAGCCGTCGACACCGGGCTGGCCCCACTGCCGCGGCGGGGGGGGAGGGGAGAAAAAAAAAGAAAAAAGAAAAGAAATAGAAAAATTAAAAAAAAATAAAAATTCGGAAAATAATAAAAAAATCAAAAAATTATTAAAAAATCAAAAAATAATAAAAAAATTATTAAAAAATTATCGCCGGCACCGGCGGCGGCCCACGTTCACTCCGGCCAAATTTGGCCGGATGGACTCAATTGCACACCGCAAAAGGTTTAGGACTGAATCGGTCAAAAAAAAAGGTTTAGGACTAAATTGGCACAACCTCAATAGGTTTAGGACTTTTTTGGCAATTCTCCCCTAAATTAGGTAGCAAATTTCTATGAGCTACCCTCCAAGCATTGCCAACCTAAAGGATGTGTAGAGATGCACAAATTTGTATAAACTCGCGCAGATGGTTGGCCCACCTTACATAAAGACAAGCTCTCCCAGCTAGCGCTGCAATTCTTAACCTTGGAGTCCACTTAGACGAGTACTTATTGCCTTTTTCGATTCTCAAAATGTCTAAAATGTTTGCATGGCCTAGTTATCTGTACATCACAAAACGACATTCCAGCTCATGACCGAATAATTGTTATGTCATGCATGGCTACATAGGCATTTGCACCCTAATCTTTGTAAATATGCTGTTGTTTAATCTAACATGAATAAAGATTTTGGAAGAAAAGTGTTAAAAATATATATCCGATAGAGTGATGGGATAAAATTTTATTGAATATTGGAATATACATAACTTTTTTAAATATTCATGGGGAAATTGTTCAAAAAGTCCTAAACTTATTATGCATAGGTCAATTCAGTCCTAAATCTTTCAATCGTGCTAATTTAGAGATTTATTTGAATATTTGATCGGAATGACTATATTGACTAATTTTTAAATTATCAAAAGATTTAGAACTAAATCGATATAATTAAAAGGCTTATGGCTAAATTGATTGCTAAAAATATGTTTAGGACTTTTGGACAATTATACCAAATATTTACGATGATTCAACAGATTATATTGTTAAAAATATCATAAACCAATTATACCGTACCATTAACCACATAAAAAACATGACAGTCCTTAAACTCGACCAAAAGCATATCTATCCTGGGAACACAAACTTCGAGCTCTTCGCCATTCCTTAGCCCTCGAAAGGCGATGCTCGTCGCAATAATTAGCAGGAAACAAGAGATGCGTGATGACGAGGAGGAAGGAGTGAAGGACTTGTTGTCGAGCATGCTTCGTGATCGGGATGAGAATGGCGAAGGCATGAGCGAGATGGACATCGCCAACAAGATCATAGGCTTCTCCATAGCCAGCCACCAGACAACACCAGGAGCACGGCGATCACGTTCGTCGTCCACTTTCTGGCGGAGTTTCCCGAAATATACGACACCATCTTTGAGAGGTAGCCGACGTCCGCAGCCAGGTTCTTGTTTCATCTTATTTGCAAAGTTCTTCTAATGGATTTACGTGAATTTCTTTCGACAGAGCAAATCGATATTGTCAAGTCCAAATCTCCCGGAGAGTTACTGATCTAGAAAGATGTTCAGGAGATGGAGTACTCATGAAATGTGACATCTAAGCCACGAGGCTAGCCCCTTCTGCCCAGGGAGCATTTCGAGAGGCCATAGCCAAGCCTGACTACGCGGGCTTCATCATTCTAGAAGGATAGAAGGTATCTAGGGTTGTGCTTAGGGTTCATATTATGAAAAACCCTAAATTGAGACACTTAGGATAAATTTATTTCAAATTAATTTTTTTACTACCAAAAACTGGTATATTTATGACAAATATATTCTCCATTAGTTTTTAATTAATTGGATTACCATGAAAAATCATAAATTTGGTATATCTGTGACAAACTGAGGATAAAATCCCAAACTGATATATTTCTCACGTATCATCCAATTCAATAATTTGACAGTAAAATTTAACAGAAACTAACAAAAAGTAAATTTGTCACATATATATTAGTTTGGAGGGTTTTTTATGGTAAAAAAATTAGCGTCGAGTAATATTATCACGGATATACCAGTCTGGAATTTTTTGTAATATTAATCTCCCAGTGCAATTATATTATTCCCTCCGACCAAAAAATATATATATTATCCCCAAGTTGACAGTCAACATGATAACCATTGACACGTGGCAGATGCCCTATATGGCTTTGCATGGAGAGCTTGAGAAAAGCTTTGGTTAAAATGAAACGGACCGACCCCTCTTGGGTTAAGGAAAAAGACATAAGAAACCCGGTGCATAATATTCTATTTAGTTGCTTTCGGCTTAGACAACCTTCGATGCATCGTCAAACCATTTCAAAAGACCAAGGGGCAGCATCGTGAATCCTGTTTTAAACTCCTTTTGCTGTGATGTTTTGCAGGGATACTGGACAGCACATTCGACGCACAGGAACCCTGAGTATTTCTCGGATCCGGAAAAGTTCGACCCATCGAGATTTGAAGGGACGGCCCGCCGCCCTACATGTTCACACCATTCGCCTTGAGATACTCATTTTCGTACACAATCTGGTAGCAAAATTCAGGTGGGAGAAGCTGATCCCCGACGAGAAGGTAACCTGCCATCCCTCTCCAATCCTGGAAAAGGGTCTTCCCATTCGCCTCAAGAGCCCCCATGAGAGCCCAGCTATATAGATCTTATACGTGAATGCTATTTGCATGGCCTTCGATACCTACCGATCTCCCAAGTCAATAAATGTTGCAATGGTCAGAGGTAACTTATTGCCTTCTGATGCAACGTGTCTACTTCCTTTGTTTCCATCCTATGAATAAAAGCCCGCTCTCCCTTTTCCATTTCCATCTTTGATCGAGTACTTTTGCTGCATCGGGCTTGTCATACTCACTGAAGGATGCCGTGGCAGGCAGAATAAATCCTAATGCAAAATTTATATGGAAAATTGTCTTTTCAAGCGAGACCCACTATGGATCATGTGTAGTCTTGAAGTGCGATTGGCTCGGACTAATAGATTTAGTCTATGCAACACTCACCGGGCTTGAAAAATTGAGTGCGAACTTACAAAACGGGGACAAAACAATTTGGGTCACAGCAACAGCCGAAGTTTGTGAAGCTCATGGTATAAAATTGGAATATACTTTCTCGCACTTACTAGTTATGGGTTAAATCTCATGGTCTTAATTAGTATCAATTAGGTAGGCAATTCATAAGGGAGAACTTATAGCGAATCTAGACCAAAAAACAATTAAAGTTATTCTACATTGATTGTGGAAGGAGCTGGTGATCGGTTTATAGATATGGAGGAAAGCCTCACCCTTTAAGCTAGCTTTTGAGGTGAGAAAGATCCAAAATCATTTAATCGAACATCAGAGCTCAAGCTCAATACATGAGAGGAAAATCGAGATACAAATTGTTTCTCCTCGACCTAACGCCTAATGTGTGAAGAAGAAAAGTCCCATCTCTCAACTAGTTTTTTGGAATAACAACAACAAATTGCGTGCTAGTTACTATTTAGAATTCCATCACTTAATGGAATCTTAGTGAGCATAACAGAAGCACGCAATTTCCACGGTGAATATTACACCGATACACATAATGCAGCATCATAGACCTTTTCCGCACTAGATTGTCCAGATGCTAGGGTTTCCTTTTCACGAATCCTTGAACCGGACGGAGATAAGCACTACCAAGTCAAATCTTAAAAAGTGGTTGACCGATTGGGCAAAGACCAGCCCATTTTCCATCTGCATGCGTAGCCCTCGAAAAAATCCATGGAAAGCAACAGTGGCGCTTTGGCGCACTCCAGATCGGGAAGGACAAGAGCATCACGCAAAGTCAAATACGGCTCAAATCGAGTCATGTCTCTCTCTCTCTCTCTCTCTCTGTGTCTCTCGCTCCGTCCACGACATGGGTCAGGCCGAGATTGCGACGCAAGATCGAGATCGAGAGGCTCGGGTACCGTATTTGGAACGATGTCTCTTCGGAATTTGTCACGCCCGTGCAAGCATCTCCCTTCCGGGCATGATGCCACGTCTCTCCTTATCGTTTCCCAAGCCCCACACAGATCGCGTCATTGCCCTCGTATCTTATCTCTTCTCTCGCTACGAGAATGGGATGGCGAGGGAAAAATACTTTTAAAAAGTTTTAAATTTATTACATTAATTTAATCATAAATGTTTTTGTATCGGACGGTTTTAGTATTGATAATTTTATAAATTTGTTAATACTTTTTTTATTTTCTCCTTTCTCTATTTTATTTTTCTTTTCCCTCAATTAGCCTCTGTGATGGTTGCGGGCCTTTGACGAGGGCTAGGCGAGGCTACCCCTTGTTGGATCTAGCGAGAGGCAACCTCGCCAATAGCCAACTAGAGCTGGCCTCACATGTGGCTAGCGAGGGCATCTTGACCCTTGCCTTCGTTGATTGGTGGCGACCTTGAAAAGGTTGAGAGAGAGAGAGGGGGTAAAAAAAGGAAAGAAAAGTAGGAAAAGAAAAAAAGTATCAAAAATATATAAAATTATTTATGTTAGTGATGGTCACACGCCACGTAGCACGAAGACCCAAGACAAGATTAAGTAATTTTCAATCTAAATTGGCCAGATAAACTCAGTACAAATGTGAAAATATTTAAAATTAAATTAGTTCAATTGAAATGTTTAGGATTGAATTGGTACCAATACTATCGGTTTATGAATTTTTTTTGATAAATTTCTCGGGTTAGCTACGACCCATTCAATTCACTAACAATCACAATCAGCCGATTGATGACACCGTTGGGTTGCACGCCGTGTATTAAACGAATCTCTGTGTTATTAAGAATTTTTCGGCAATTCTTTTTCTTTGCTTTATAACTTATTTTGAAAGAGTTCATTTTCATGATCAGTCGAATCCAACCAGAGGGGTTTCTTGTATGTTTCCTTTCTTTTCCTATTTTTTAAGGTCTTTCTTCTTCTTTTTCTTTTCCCGAGAATCAGTCGTATTAAATTGCTTGTCTCGAGTTGCGATATTTAACAACATTAGGTGACGTCGTAGCGTTTTAAAGATAATAATGAGATAGTAAAGTTTAAGAGCGTCGGGCCAAAATTAAGAGCGAAAGTCAAAAGTCTATTTTGGGATTATTTGTCCCGAATTTGTGACGTCATTAGTTTGATTCCATCTTGCTTCATTTACCATAACCATCTTGCATTTTCTCAAGGGAACAAAACATGGTGAAATATATTAAAAATAAGACTCCGTTTATTTTGTGAAAAATAAATAATTTGAAAAATATTTTACAGAAAATTACCTCTTGTATTGTTTATAAAAATGAGCCAAAAACATTTTTATCATCTTGATAATATTTAGACATAAACTATCTTCATAATAAAATATTTTTAATTAATTAATTATTTTAAACAATTATTTTCTAAAAGATTTCTAAATCATTCATCTTTTGCGAAATTAATCAATTTCATCACTTTGTTTAAATATTTTTATAGATAATGAAAATATGTTTCTCTTAGTCAATTTGATAAACGATATAAATAATTATTTTTAAAAAAAATATTCTTCAAATCATCCGTCCTTCATTAAATAAATAAAAAAGTGGAAAGTTTTGACTAATGGAGATTATTTAATGATCTTTCAGTGGCACGTGGCACCAGACAGACAAACCTCGTTTTTTTTCAAACCTCGTTTTTTTTCAATGTGTTTGGACCGGACACGACTCTTTCCTAATCCACACAAGTCGCAAATCCCGCTAAAAAGCATGCCCTGCTTTTTAACTTTCTTTTGTTCTTTCTGGTAAGATGCTCTTAAATTTTCATAGACTCCTCTTTTCTAATCTTTTGGGGCCCTTCTCACCTGCCAAAAACCTTTCCATGCTCATCCAGAACCCCATTTTTGTCTTCTTCCTCTTCCTCTCCATACCGAAATCAGAGGATGTAACCCAATTTCAGTGTTGACATAAATTTTCATTTGGAATCATCTAATACATTCAATTCTTCTTTCTTTTGTTTTTTTTTCCTTCCATTTTTGCATTCCCAATTTTTTTACGGAATGGGTCGACGAGGCCGAGACATGGCACTCTAGAAAATTCGCCACGTGGTCTTCGCGACAACTCGACCTCATGTCAAGAGAGCAGTCGGGCTCCAATCGCAAACACGACCATCACACATTAGTGAAAGTTTAGTGCATTGGACAGTCAAGCACGAAAAATGAATGACCTCTCGATAAAACGCCATTAGGATTTAATACGTCAACCATTCTATATAGGTTTTCGAAGCTTGAGTTAGATATTAACACAAGGACAAGCCAATCAATCAAAGAACGCGCTGACTTATGCTCTTTTTTGCCGATGTGGCAGCAGATTTATTAAAACGGGCCATAAACCCATTTCTTAACTCATATTAATGTTAAATGGGCTATAAATGATTTAGTTATATTAAGTAAATGGGTCATAAATAAGTTTAAACACAATATGAGTATTAAATGGATTATAAATAAGTTTACAACTTAGTTAGACCTAATCAATTTCTATGACCTTCTCTTTAGCTTCTCTCGCCTTCACTTAGTCTCACTCACTCACTTCGCACTCTTACCTTAATTTGGATATGAGTTTTCGTACGAGTTGAGTTGGGCCGAACCAGATATGGGTTGGGTAAGAGTCATTAGATTTTCATTGCGTGAAAATGGGTTAAATGAGTCCATTTGGATTGGACTATTTATGACCTAATTCATCTGTTTGATAGATGCCAATCATCAGCCATGATGGCAGTTGGTGACCTGCCACAAGCGAGCTTGAGCCTCGCGATAGGCCAGCAAGGCTCAAGCTTGCCAGATTTCGGCAAGGTTAAGCCTCACTGGCTTGTGGCGCGGTTGAGCTCGCTTGACATTGACGAGTTTGAGCCTCGCCAACATCATATAACGATTGAGCCTTGCCTGGGATGTCAGATCCTATGGCCAATGAAGAAGAAGAGAAAAAAATAAAAAGAAAAAATAATTAAAAAATATACCAATAAAGATTTATTGAAAGGGGTGCATGAGGAAAATATTTTCTTTACCGAATAATAGAAAATATCTTCTAGTTTATTTTTAGATTTTAGCCCAACATCAGAACATATGATTATATTCCTAGAAAAATGACCTTCCTTGAATATTAATTTGTTTGATAATTCGGGTGGGGTCGGCTATTGGTTATTAAATTTATATTATATGAAAATAAGTCAAAACGAGTTAAATGAGTCAATATAGGTCAGATTATTTTTAACCCAACCCACTTGTTTAACAGCCCTAGGTTTGATCTATGCATTCTCCGGCACCTCGTTGAGTGATCAAACCATAAAAATTTGGACGAATACAACGAAAAACCTTAAACAGGCACACTTGTAACAAATTTAATTTAACCTAAGCTTCAAATTGGTACACTTATAACAATTTTACTTTTCATTAGTTTTCGTGAAATTTTACCTTTAAATTAAGTTGGATGACATCCAACAATGACGGGTTTTATTTTACATTTATCATATATATATACTAGTTTGAAGTTTTTATTAGTATTAATTCAATTTAACCAAAATCAGCAGGTAATAAATTCGATAGGAATATACTAGTTTAGGATTTTTTATGATTAAAAGATAATTTAACGTAAATTTTTCATAAATATAGCAATTTAAGATCTTTCGTAATATTTAAATCCCAAGGGTGTCCAAATAATAATCAAATCTCGAATCAAGACAAGAGAAACTAATGACGCACGCGGGAAACGCTAGGACTGGCGAGTTCGTATAGAAACGGTAAGTTTTTTCTTTCCTTCTCTTTTGCCGTAAATATAGCCTCGACAGCAATATCTCCTCGTCGAATGGCCCCCCTCTTTTTCTCTCTCTGTCTCTGTCTCTGTTCTCGAGCCTCGCTGCGATTGGCCGAGAGCACCGAGGCAGTGTCGCTTTCGAAGCCTCCATCAATCACTGACGACTTCCGCTTCTCCAATCATTCTCTCTCCATCCCTCCTCCTGTCTTCGCTGTCGCAAAGCTTAAAATCCGGACGCCAAGATCGATACATGCAATACCCAGTTCGTCTCTGCTTCGTCTTCTCTCTCTCTCTCTCTCTCTCTCTGCGTCTGTGTCTTTTCCGCCCTTTATCCTGCCGACCATGAAGAAACGAGGCGATGAGGAGTGACGAGGAGGCATTGGTGGGTTTCTAGTTACTGTTTCTGCACGCTTGCTCCTTCGGAAAACTTGCCCTTTTGCTCGTTCGAGATCGGTCGCGCTTCCGAGGTAACCAACTCCACTTCCCGCGCGTCCCTCTGTGTTCGTTCGGCGTTTTTAAGTGTTATCGGGAGCGACCCACTTCGTCTTTCTAGACGCTCCGACGGCGCGTCATCGGAATTTCCCCCGGCACGCGCCCCTATATAAGGACCTCTCCTTTCTTCCACTCCCCCCCCCCCCTTTTCCTTCGAGCGTTCCAGGCGGTTCCGGTGGAGCGCAGGAGCTGTCCCTCTCGGTCCTGTCGAGGTGGCGAGCGCGAAATCATCGGACGTGCACCGAACCGCGACGCGGCCTCGTTCGTGCAACACGTGGGAGGGGTCTGCTCCCCCGGAGTCGCCGACCTTTGACGGATGTTTTCGCTTTCGGGTTCCTGTCCTTGTCCCTCTCACCCACCTATCGTTCTTCTGAGATCGTCGCAGGAGCTCATGTCGTTACTTCTACGGTCTCGCTTAGGACATGCTTTGCACTCACTCATTGAAGTGATGACGATCTCAATCATGGTTACAGTGAATAATAATACTATATTATGGGAAATTAGGTGGCGTTAGGTTTGATTTGATTGTACTGCCGAGGCCGATCCCTCTTCCGCTTTTTTAGCTTTTCTTCCCTAGATGTCTAGTGTGTCTGTTTTGTCAAAAAGGCATCGTCGTCTTGAATTGCTTTTTACCTAGCCGCACCATCATGGACTGAGCCGATGATTCTTCGGTTATAACCGATCGTACGTGAATGATTAACGAATGATTTGGAGGGAAAAAGATGGGAAATTTAAATAAGATTGTTACGTATTAGGTGTGCACAGTGGAGTAATGAGTGACTTCAAAGCAGAGTGATCTCTCTTTCTTCTCTTTTCTGTATTCATAAGAATCCACAGCTACAAACAAATTGACGTATTAACGTCATCTCTCGCTCGCTGGCGGGCTCGCGTCACTATCGCATCTGTTACTGAGCTTCAATAGATTAGTGTATAGTTCTTGTCTTGTGTGTGTCTCATTATCTTAATCTTATATGCTTCGCAGAATGATTGTTGGGTAATAGAAATATTGTCTGATCTTCGGCTCTTTGCGCAGGATGGTGCTCACAACCTGACGCGAGTAGCACCTTGGTTCCTGGACTTTGATCAGGAGGACCGCCTTCCTCTGAGATTCCCTTATGCCAAATTGACTCTTCCGCCCGCGGGCTTCTTCACAATGGCCAGAGCCTCCCTCCTCTGTTTACCGTTGCGGTTCATCATGGTTTCCCTCGTTTTCTTCTGCTGCCAAGTCCCGCCATGCACGCCCCTGATGGTCGAGACCCCGGCGCTCCTCGACATCAAGGCTCAGCTGAAGGACCCTCGGAACGTCCTCGAGTCCTGGACAGAATCAGGGTCTCCATGCGACTTCTTCGGGGTCACTTGCAACCCTGTCTCTGGAGAAGTTGTGAGGATATCGCTGGAAAACAAGTCCCTCTCAGGGGTGATATCGCCCTCCTTTTCGAAGCTCAGGAGCCTGGCCTTTCTTTCGCTGGCTTCGAATTCCATTTCTGGGAAGATCCCTGAAGAGCTTGCCAATTGTAGCAATCTCAAATTATTGAACCTCTCGGGCAATCAATTGGTGGGAAGCATGCCGGACCTTTCTGCGCTGAAAAGCCTCAAGTTGCTTGATGTTACAGCGAATCATCTGTCCGGCAAATTGCCGGGGTGGGTAGGGAATTTGACAGGGCTGATTTCCCTGGGTCTTGGTGACAACGATTATGATGAAGGCGAGATCCCTGACACTCTTGGGAATCTCAAGAACGTGACTTGGCTCTACTTGGGCAGATCCCACTTGAAAGGAGAGATCCCGGAATCCATTTTTGAACTCACCGCGCTTGAGACGTTGGATTTATCAGTGAACAGTATCTCGGGGACATTGTCAAAATCAATTGCCAAATTGCGAAATCTTAAACAGATCGAGCTCTTTGGTAACGACTTGACCGGAGAACTCCCGCCTGAGCTCGTGGAGCTCACAGCTCTGCAGCAATTCGACGTATCTGCTAATAAGTTGCACGGTGAATTACCTCCAGAAATTGTTAACCTTAAGAACTTGACGGTTTTTCAGCTGTATAGAAACAATTTCTCTGGGGTGGTCCCTGAAGGTTTTGGTGACTTACGTCACCTCATTGGGTTTTCAATCTACCGGAACAATTTCTCTGGCAATTTCCCTGCTAATTTCGGTCGGTTTTCTCCTCTAGCCAGCATAGACATATCCGAAAACGAGTTTTCAGGTGAGTTCCCGAAGTTTCTGTGTGAAAAGAGGGTCTTGCAATTCTTGCTTGCTCTGGGAAACAAGTTTTCAGGCAGCCTGCCCGATTCTTATGCCGATTGTAAGTCCCTTGTGAGAGTAAGAATAAACCAGAATCAATTATCGGGGCCAATTCCAGATGGGATGTGGGCGTTACCCCATGCACAAATGCTTGATTTTGGTGATAATAATTTCAGTGGAGTTGTGACGTCAGACATTGGCAACTCTACCAGCTTGAATCAGTTGGTGCTACAGAATAACAGGTTCTCAGGCGAGGTTCCATCCGAACTGGGCAAACTTAGGAATTTAGAGAAACTTAATCTGATGAATAACAGTCTTTCTGGAAATATACCACCTGAAATCGGCAATCTTGGGCAACTCGGGTCCTTGCATTTGGAAGAAAATTCGCTGACAGGACCGATTCCAGCAGAGATGGGTGAATGCAGTAAATTGGTTGACTTGAATCTTGCCGCGAATGCTCTGAGTGGCACTATCCCGAACTCCCTTTCACAGATGAGCTCCTTGAACTCCTTAAATGTATCGGGAAATAAGTTGACGGGTTCGATACCAGAGAGTTTGGCGAAACTGAAGCTAAGTTCCATTGATGTGTCTGAAAACCAGTTGTCTGGTGAAATTTCTTCTGATATGTTGAGGATAGGAGGGACCAAAGCATTTCTTGGGAATATGGGACTTTGTGTGGACCAAAATTCAAGACTGCAGGGGAATTCAGAAATCAAGATTTGCAGTGAAAAGCACACTCGGAGGGGGATTTTTGCAGATAAGCTGGCTCTGTTCAGCATCATATTATCAGCTCTGGTTGTTGTCTTAGTTGGTTTACTCCTTGTGAGTTATAAGAACTTCAAATATGTGGAGGCTGATCCAGTGAATTCTATGGAGGAAGAGAAGGAAACGTATCCAAAATGGAAACTTGCATCTTTCCACCATGTCGAAATCGATGCAGATGAAATATGTAACTTGGAAGAGGAAAACCTGATTGGAATTGGGGGGACTGGAAAAGTATATCGTGTAGAATTGAAGAAAAGTGACGGGACAGTTGCTGTGAAGCAACTGTGGAAAGCAGATGGTGCAAAACTATTGCTTGCTGAAATGGATACTCTGGGGAATATCAGGCACAGAAATATACTCAAATTGTATGCTTGTCTGATGAAAGGAGGTTCGAGTTTCTTAGTCTTTGAATACATGGCAAATGGTAATCTGTTTCAAGCACTTCACCGACAGATCAAAGATGGACGGCCAGAACTGGATTGGTTTCAGAGATACAGAATTGCTGTTGGAGCGGCAAAGGGAATTGCTTATCTGCATCACGATTGTTCACCCCACATTATTCATCGCGACATTAAGTCCACAAATATTCTGCTTGATGAATATTATGAACCGAAAATCGCTGATTTTGGAGTTGCCAAGACTATTGAGAAGTCCCATGAGGGACCCAATTGTAGCTGTCTAGCCGGAACTCATGGCTATCTTGCTCCAGGTGAGTTTTCAGTATTACAGCAGACCACATTTATTTGACTTTTCTTTAATTAATTTTGAGTTTTTGCTTGTGCAATTTTAAAGTTCAGATTGGACAATTGCCTACACTTTCGTCACATCACTATCTTCTTTTTTACCTTTGCAGAGCTAGCTTATACACTTAAAGTGAGTGAAAAGACTGACGTATACAGTTTTGGAGTCGTTCTGCTAGAAATCGTCACTGGTAAACGACCGCTCGAGGATGAGTATGGTGAGGGAAGAGACATTGTTCACTGGACTCTAACTCATCTGAGCGACCACGAAAATGTCCTCAAAGTACTAGATGATAAAGTGGTATCTGAGTCCATTGAAGATGACATGATTAAAGTGTTGAAAGTTGCAGTTCTCTGCACCGCCAAACTCCCATCTCTGCGTCCAACTATGAGAGAGGTGGTAAGCATGCTTGTTGATGCTGAACCGTGCACATTAAGGTGTACGGAAAATGATGCTGATAAGAATGGAAAGTCTGTCTTTGGTTAATTTCTCTATCGCTAGCATAAACTAAGTCAAGCTTCAAGCTTTTATGTAAATGCGGGTGCCTAATATGCTTCTCAGCTATTCCATATGTGTGGTACTGGTAAGTTTTTGGTTGTTAATAGCAGCAGTAGTTTTACCATCATATGAAGTGAATGCATTTTTCTGGGATATAGGTTTCTCTAGATTGCCTACTTCGGTGTGATTATTTAGGTATCTCAAACTGTCTGTGTGTACATAACTTATGCTAATATCTGCAATAAACTTTTGTCTCACCGTGCTCTACTTAAAGCAGTCATTCCTATCCATCTTTGTGAGCACAACTGGAAAACAGATGTCCGCAATATGAATTTGATTCGTACAGTGTCGCATAATGTTTGAAGTTTTAAAGGCCTTCATACAGAATGCTGAAACTATGCGAAACAGGTTTTGTTCATTTTTACCGTGGGTGAAATCATGTAAGTTCACATTTTGCTCAATGGGGGATCTCTCTCTCTCTCTCTCTCTCTCTACTACTGTATCTTCCTCCCACAAATTTGTAGTTAGATAAGGAAGATGAAGCGATGAACGAATGTGGAAAGAGGAATGGTATCTACAGACACTAGGGCCTCCGTTTCTGAAGCGTAGATGATCAACATAATCCAAAGCTTAAACCTTAATTTGGACTGGGAGAGAAAACAAGCTAGCGGGCATTGAAAAGCTCTGTTTCCATGCGTTACCCCTTATTTGGGATTTATCAATACAATCTTCTTAAATCGCAGATTAATGTTCCAGTTTCATCTAAACTGTGACTGACCCCCTCAATGCAAATCACCCGATTTATGTCAATATCTCTATCCAGAGCATCATATGAAAGGATTCTTGCCTGGAACGACATGCTTAATTTAAGGGAATTTCTCTCAATCTCTCTTCAAGAGTTAATTCTCTTGGTAGACCCTTCCCGGATACGACTTAAATAACTGACAAGAGTTATTCCAGTGTATCATCATGTACAAAACAGAAAAAACAAAATGCATTTCTTACTCATAACTTAAGTACACTTCACAGTTGATAGTAAAGAATGGACATAACATGAAGTCTCAACAACATATAAACAAGATGGAACGAGCCCTATGTAGGCTAGAATTTGACTGGTACCTTGACCTACATTTCTCATTATAGAATCATAAATGACAAGCTTCCCTTCAAACAATCGGTAATAAATGCATAATGGACCAACGATATCATCTATGTTCTTTTTCTTTCTTTTTTCAAATAATTACACTAAGGGGAACATCAACTTTATAAGTGCCCAACAAATTCAAGTTTCACCACTGCATTTTTCATAGCAGTGATGGAGAACCATTCAAAAAAGTTATCTCAATATTTGTTCAGCCATTCTTCATCCGCTATGCTGCAAGAGATCCCGAAGCAGCTTTCCCTTGTTCAAGAAGTTTCGAGAGAGCATTATCAATTTGGGCAAACACATCCTCCTTCGGAGCATCTCCATTTACCTGATCAGAATAATTAATCATTTTACAAAAAGGTTTCCAGACAAGTGTATGAATATAAATAAGTGCTATATATGTGTACGCATTGAGCATATATGAGGTATGACTAAAAGCCTGAGATATCATATAAGACATATAGGTAATATTCTATGCGGATTGCGCAGGGGATGATCTCAGAGAATCCAAGCATCAAGGTAAGATTATGTGGAGACAGATTTTGCAATTGACTAATCACAACTCAAAATGTCTTTAGCCAATTTTCTGCACTAGCGTATCTTCCACACTCCAATTCAAAGGTCAAAATGCAATCCTCTTTGCATCCTCAAATGAAAGGTTAAAGAATTCATAGGTCAAAATGCTGTTCTCTTCATCTCTTCATGTCATAGGTTAAGGAATCTATAGTAGCTTTGGAGCTGACACATTAACTATGTCTGGCTGTTTTTGCTATAGGAAGAAGTTGGCAATATGATCTATTTAGAACCGTCATATTGACAAGGTAAGATTTATGTAACTAGCGATGCAAAGATGTAAGGCTTTTCGAAGGAGATATAAGAAAATTCTAGTGATCTGCTATTGAAATGACAGTGATAAGTAAAAAATATTACATGATCTTAATTTGTATAACATGTTAGTAAATATCAGGTAACTGGCAAACTGTCTAGCTGGAAGCCTAGTCTAGAGAGAGAGAGAGAGAGAGAGAGAGAGTGCCTTGATTGTTATGTCTTTATACATTGAAAGCACTGCTTCCACATTTTGATGATGAGTGTGCAACCGCAACTTCACCTAGAAGAAATGAAAATACACACCGAGTCAACGAAGCACATAATGGCCCCCAATAGATCTTTAAGATCATGGCTTCAGGTACTCAATACCATAGCTCTAAGTATGTATTCCCTTGACCTTTTGTTATGTGCATATTGACATACCTTTTCTTCAGTATCATCAAACCTCTGTGTCAATCTGGCAGCGATCTCTTCGGTCTCTGGAGGAGAATACTTCAAGTGATAGATCCTACCAGTAACAGGATCTAACCGTCTGCCAACAACTCTTTCCACGAGAATCTCTTCAGGGACCTAGCAAATACAGTGGATATTGCATATGATAGTTATGGATATCCCATTCTCAATCTTTTCTCATCCAACACCTAAGCAGTGGGTACATAAAGTAAATTCCACCCAGTTATCATATAATATCCCGAGAAAATATATTTCCAACCAATTCAGTCATTAAAAATAAGATGACCATGCAAAAAAAAAAAAAAAAAAATACACCACCAACTCAAGCAGGAGCTTAAGGTCAATCTAAAGGCTAAGTGCAAAATAACAACAGAAAACAGATACTACAGATTCTTACTTCCAAAAGAATGAAAAGATCTGCCTGGAGCCCAAATTCTTGCAGAGCTGTGGCTTGGGATAAGCTCCTGGGGTATCCATCTAAAAGCCAACCATTTTCTAGAGAATCTGATTGCAACAACCGCTCCTTAACCATCTAAGGGTCAAATATAAGGAAGCATCAGCACGAGCAATTACTGTGTTTCAAAGAATGCGGTATCCCTACCATTGCAAGCCATTTTATGAGGTGTTTCAAAAGAATGTGCTGTCCTTACCATTACAACTATTTCGTCAGGGACCAATTGCCCTTTCTCCATATACTCCTTTGCTCGCTTTCCATTTTCACTCCCAGCTGCAACTTCTGCCCGTAACAGATCCCCAGCAGCAACGTGCACCAAACCGTACTGCATATATGAGGACGACTTGATTCAATCTGCTTTTACTTACGGGCAACCCCAAAGTGAGATAAAAGCAGTAACTCATGGAGACAATGACATTATATCACTCAAAGGGAGGGAAGATACAAGTTGAAAGGAAGGAGAGAATATTATAAAGTTTCCCTTTAATGTTGATATAAGAACTATTGCCACTACAACATTATATCATCCAATGGCTAGTAGCCAAAGATTCAAGTACATGTTCCTTGGCTGAGACAATATTGACAACGTATGTCTGATTCAAGAACAGTTCTTACTGAAACATCTTTATTACAGCTAGAGTTGGCCCATGGACAAAAAGCGCAGGTAAGGAGTTAAATATCGCTCAAGTTGTTTACTCATTGGATGCTTGTAGGCATCTGATAATCAACTTTACGCTGTAAAATTACATGGCTGTTCAGCAATTGCTCACTCTTTTTTATGGAAAAAATTGAACTCATTCAGATAGATAGACATATCCACTCACAGGTAATATAATGAAGCACAGCCACAAGATACAAAATGACTTATTTTCACTTACCTTTTTTTTAACTTAATGAGCTAAAATTTCAAGCAATGGTCACTATTCCTCAGTATTTTATAACGTAATTCTCATTTTATACTCTCAGTATTTCTATAATATAATGTTAGATTCATTTGCCTAATATATTTATACTACATTACAAGGCAAGAAAAAGTTTCTCATGTAAAACAAGCTTAATAATAGGTCCCTTAAAAAAAAAGGAAATCTAGTAGAAAACCAAAAGAAGCGATCACCAAATTCCTTCTAAGCAGGGAACTGAAGAATTGGTCCAAGGAAACCCCTCATATAACAGCAATAAGGAGGCTCATTTTGAAAATGAACTCTAAAAATTAGCTCACCTCAGAAGTTGATAATCAATCTGCCCAACCTACTTCCTATAATTTCTTTTCTCTACTTCTCACAGAAGAAAGAAACAGGGGATTGCATAGAAATGTATGGTAAAGTACCACCAAAACTAGAGAAGTATAATACGGGAATCTTTCACTTCATTTTTTCCATCCCTTTCACTTATCATCTAAAGGTCTCTAAGGAAATGCAAAGTCAGATTCCAGAAGCAGATCATACAGTAAAAAAATTTACACAAGCATATTTCAGCATGGCCATTATCTTGACCAGTTTAAGAGAGTATTCTCTCATAAAAGGAGAAATAAACTTTCAGTTTATTTTTCCCATCCCTTTCACTTATTATCAAAAGGTCTCTAAGGAAATGCAAAATCAGATTCCAGAAGTAGATCGTGGGTAAAAATATTTAAACAAGCATATTTCAGCGTGGCCATTATCTCGACCAGTTTAAGAGAGTATTCTCTCATAAAAGGAGAAACAGACTCTCTTTTTTCGGTCAAATGAGAAACAAACTTGACAGTCCTTAAATAAACAGCTTTTCTCGCTTTCTTTGGAAACCCACTCAAATTGCATACGCAGCTGCCGAATTCATGCTTGATTAATTAAACAGATGGTAGAAACTGACAACTAAGCGCGGTGAATTGAGAAAGGAAGAAAGAGATATGTAGAGACTGATGAGTGCTTGGAGAAGGCCACCAGTGTATGGAATAATATCGACGTATACGACATATTACCGAACACATGGAATGCAACGGGATTCGCGAAAAGAGAGGGTGACCCAACAATGATCAAGAGTTGCAGCCAAAGAAATACTCTTACTTTCTTAGTGATGATCTCACATTGAGTCCCTTTACCCGAAGCGGGCGCTCCAGAGATCATAATCTTCAATGGGTCAGGCTTCGCCATTGCCACCAACTGCCACAAAAACCAAAAGATGAAATTTTTTTATAACAGGAACGACAAAGATCCTCAGAACTCGCTTCTCCAGACAACGGGAACAAGCTTTTTCGTGGCCTCGAGACTCTCGTCCCGAATTGGCTTACCGCGTGTCTGGAACGCCGCGCGAAAGGGGCGCTCTTGATGGGGGACGACGCACGGAAACGGCGAGATGGGCCGGGATCTTCGTCGAGAAAACGCGAACTGGGAGAGAGAATCTTGCAGGAATTCGAAGAAGAATGACGCGTCAGGGGGCGAGTCCGGGGCTGCGGCTGGGCCACGAATGGCATGTGCAGAGAGCAAGCCATAGCCATCTCTCTCTCTCTCTCTCTCTCTGCGAGAAAGAGGGAAGAAGCTGTTGGCGTTACCCTGCCATTCTTTCCGAGGTATGGAAGGAGGATATTCTTGCAGCTGGCGAATGGCGATGGTAGTAGGTATTACCTTCCACTAGTGATCAAATCGATCCGGATAAACCTGCGTACACCACCTTTTTCGTCGGAGGAAGGGAGGAATGGGAGAATGACAAAGAGAATTCTCTTCTTCTTTTCATTAATTTTTTTTTTTTATGCTCTATCATATTTCACCCAATTTTTCATTTGCATTTTTCCTCATCTTCATCGCATAGACATAAATCTTAGCTATCTAGCGAAATTAAATAATGAGTTTGCTTGAACGATAAGTGTGTTTGCCTTTCTCGTTTAAGGATTGGGTTTGAATCACCACCCTTACGCATTTTCTTGATATTATCTCAAAAGCATAAACCCATACGTTTTCAGGAATTAATCGGGTGTTCAAAGAATCTCAAGTACTTAAGAGAGATTTATTCAGCCAATTATTTTGTTGAGATTGAGCCACATTTGAAAAATGTGACTTGTAAATTGAAAATAGGAAAATCTTGGATATCAAATATTAGATTTATGTGTTGGTGTGAGTTTATTTGTCTTGTTATGCTCCCTTCTTATAAAAAATCTATCTCGGTAAAAATATTAATTTTCACGCTTTGAGGTATCTCGAAAAATGAATTACCTAACGGAGCAGAGAAATTCTATGATTGTAAATCCAAATAGCACACCTTTGGGATGGAGTCTCACTGATTCATGGCCAAAAACTTGGAAGATTTTACCCCCAAAGAAGTTGTCCGCCCCAAGTTTCATCAAATTCAATCACAGTTAAAAAGCATACCAACCGGAGTTGACGTAAGCGTTGAAACCGCTCGAAAACAAAGCGATGGACGAACATGGGACGAATGTATTTTTTGCTTAAGATAATATAAAAGGTATCTTGTGGTGTAAGCCACGTCAATGTTAGGGGCGCTACTCAATCGAATTAGACAATTCAGAAGATGCTCAACCCACTACACGCCATGCCGTTTTCGTGAATGAAGTCGAATCTACATTAGTAGCCACGAAGAAAGCGGAAAGACAGTTAACATGAAACGGCATGTAATTAAGCGTACACATGGAGAGGCTAGAGAAGTTAGTTGATGAAACTACACATAATAATAACTCACGTAAACTATTGAGACAGTAGAGAAATGACAACTAGGTTGCCCTCTAACATCTACGGACTCTAAGACATGAATAGAGCAGCTTAGAGTGACGATAGAAATGAAATAGTCATTCATAATCCAATTTTGAAAAGAATTTCATCAAATATAGATCGGGAATAGAAAAGCCATTCACGGCAAGATTTTGAGTTTGTCAATAGCAAATTCGATCGCTCTACACGCCCATTTGGTCGCAACCTTAGCACAGCCAAAACTTGTGCTTCGCATGCCTGTTCCACGGAACAAGAAATTATAAACTCAACTTATACAGCTAAATTGAAGGCCAAAAAAAACAAAAAGAACCTCACTGCTAATTTTAATCAAATTGATTATACACATTTACATAGTATAAATGCCGACTAGGTACGTCACACTAAACAGCCCAGACGATGTCCACTCGAAGCTTTAACATTCTTTTGCCGCAACATAAATGACCACGGTACAATAGAACTCAACCCTCTGTATATGTAGCTCCATGGCCCTGGATGAATTAGAATTGGATAACTGGATGGCTCCAATGACCTAGGATAAAGGCCAGAAATAAAAGGCAACACATAGTTCTAGTTATGGAATTTGAGCAAGTTCCACCAAAATTTTGTGCAGCGTCTGTGGTTTTGAGAAGAACGGGCAGTGATCGCTGCCTTTAATCTTGAAGACGCCTTCAGGAGGGTTTTCTCGCACCAGCTTTTCTTGCACATCTGGAGAAAGGGCGTGATCATCCAGTGTCTGAACATAAAACCGACGGGAAGTGCCATACTTTTCAGGGGACAACGATAATTCTTGCATTATAGGCCCAAGCGGAATAGATCTCATCGAAACCATGGCCAACGCAACATCCTGAAAAGAATGTTCATTCAAAAACAGTTAGACCGAGCATGCACTAAATAAAATTATCAGTTACAATTGCAAGATTAATGGGAGTAAAATAGTCAATAATGCAGTAGGGTCTAGAGCAAATAAACAATTCTGCTATGTTTGTGCTTGATATGGCAAACCAAGTTTGGAAACATAACTCTGCAAAGAGGCCTGAAAGCATTTAAAATCCATGACAGTTTTCATCTACCACTCAAGATGGCTCCTGAAGAAACATACTGATGAATTATAAAATTAAACCGTGCTTTGATTAGGCAAAAGTGAATGCAGAAATTTCAACCTCAAGCAGATGTCAAAAAACTTTGATCACAGCAGTAATAGTTCGTCCTCTGTAAGACATAGTCTTCAGCCAGGGAACATTTTGAAAAAAAGCTAATTTGATTAGGAACGTGCTATTTCAAACCACAGTAAGATAAAGGTTTTAGTAAGCAGGAGTCTTGTCTATATATAAATGCTGGTAAAACCAACTAGCGAATACTCTGGAGCTTGCAAGGAAGAAGACACCAAGACACTTTCTGTTCAGTTCTAATTGGCTGCAGTAGTTATGCCATGACATCTGAGAAGAATTGCATTTATGGAGTGTAACTGATGGCAGGAATAGATTAGTTAATGGGAGTTCAAAAAGTGGAGATCAGCCAGCCAGCTTACAATATAAAATTCCAGTAGAGGTTCAAAATGGGTTGGATTTACTTTTGGAGAGTCAAGGATGAGCAAAGGAATAAATGATGCAAGCGCAAAACTGGGAAGTGGAGGAAGGGATGACTCAACTAGGTGGATGTCAGCAAGAGTCCACAACTACACTGGAGTCTTTATATTAGTTCTTAAATAGTCAAATGGAATATAAGATGGAAATTCCTTGGGTAATAGTTGTTCATGTCCTGAACAAGCAGAAGTGCATGGAAAGCTGTTTGAAGCAGTATCTGGACTCTAGACAATCTTCAGATTGAAGAAGATCTCTGCCCATCTATTTTTCCTCTTTGGAAGGTTTTAAACATCCTGTAATAAAGTTTTGCTGATTTTTTTCTTGGATTGAGATCTTATGGAAATGACTTTGCTGATAGTTATAGACTATATGTTAATTGGGCAGCAGAAGAGGCCACATGGGAGACATAAATCAGCATGTGGAAAGGCTTTAAAGTAGTATAAGGAAAATTCTGTCGCTCATTTTTCCAACTGTATTTGTTAATCTGGAGCTGGACAGTAAAAAATAGAAAAGGTGAACCAAAGGATTTGCCACATATAAACACTAGTCAGTTAGAGCACAGTCACAAGTAAAGCCTAATTATAGAACCAGACAAGTGCAAATAATGAAAGTATGGGTCAATCTGATCAGGCCTAGGAGGTGGAAACAGAGTGAAAAATAGAAAACATTATGAATCCCTAGAGTGAGTAAACATTATTCTACTGTATTCAACTCACAAACATGTTTACTTCTGAGGGGAATCTGAAGCAAATAATGGCCCGTTCTTATTCCTCCGGTCAAAGAGAGAGACGGACAACTCTCTTCTTCCCCCATAAGATCGTGAAAAAAATGGGAACATTTTTTTCTACCCAGCTCAACTTTTTGGCCAATATAAATTGGAAGTGGTGGATAGTATGGTATAATATCCACCTAGAATAAGGCTCACCAGCTTTTTGGCTGTTAATCCCCATAAAATGCATTTGCATCTGGTAACAAAGTCATGAGGTACTCCAGGACTCTCTCTCTCTCGCTCTCACAAGCACAGAAGTATACTTAAAACGTGCTTGAGCATGCACACACCGAAAAGAATGATAACAAAACTCGACAGGCACTGTCACTGATATAGATATGTCAGGTCAACATTTCCACCATCATGTCAGACTTTGTTATCATCACAATTCCTGTTAAGCAGCAATATATCATTGTCGTTTTTTTGGTCTTGTTGGGTCTCAGCAGCAATATTTCCTTGTTATTTTTCTGGTGTAGTTGGGTCTATAAATTGAGACAGAGACCTAGTGTGCACATTTACTGTACATTGCAGCAGCTCACTAGTGTGCAGCAACTTCTTTTAGTGAGATGCATAAAAGAATAGAGACTCTTCTTTAATATAACACCCAAAAGTGCTTGTAAGAACACAACTAACCTTAGCAGGGGATTGATTAAAGTATAATCCCTTCATTTGATTTTTCTCAAACTGAAATCCTGTAGGAGTCTTGTCCTTTCCGTTCCCATGTATTAAGTACTTCGATTGTTGCATAAAGAGTTCTGCAGAGCCAAGCTGCATGCAACATCCAATCACAATGTTACAAATTGTACGAAACAAAGCATGAGGTGACACAGCAAGAGAACCATGAATGTGCCAAGTTAGAAGGAGCAAAAATTTTATATCAATTGATAAAAAGTTATAAAATTAGAAGAATTGAAAGGAAAAAAATCGTTGAATATTTAGCAGATGATGCTGCAACAAGAGGATATCATCATCTGCAGAGCAAAGACATACAAGATTTCACTCATCGGGGAATCTCCCTTAGCCCCTATGGACCATAGTGGTGCATACCTCTTCAGCAAATACATCAAAAGGCCTCTGACCATTAGCCACCATTGTACCACAAATATAAATTGCTTTAGAAATCTTTTCTGGGAATTGCTCCAAAGCATAAGAAACACATGCACCGCCAATGCTGTGACCAACCAATATAACCTGCATGAAACAACAGTATCACTCTTTTACTGGGAAAAAAAGAAAGAAAGTTGTTCAGGACATAAACCTAATGAGGCATCTTTAGACCTTTTCATCCTCTGGAAGATTCTGCAGATAGTCAATCAACGGTTTTGAATATTCTGCCAGCGTGCTGACACTATTAGTATCAGTCGTATCAATACCAGACCCTGTGAGATCAATAGATGTGGGGATGAGTCCCACTTCCTCTAAAAGAACTACCGTCTTATACCAGCACCAAGCTCCAAACCCTTCTCCATGTACCAGGACAAATTTCTTCCATTTTACACCTTCCAGAACGTCTGCTACCTGTGTAAGGGCATTCTAGTTATATCAATATCCATCTGTTTTCTCACGTGATCTAACAAAGAGAGAATCGAAATTTATGCAAGGTGTAGCAGCTAAAGCATGTTTTGCCAGCACATGGATCCTCTGCTCGATATATGTCAAACTCTAGAATAATGTAAAGCTGGTTCAAAGCATCATTCATTAGCTGGATCAAGCCATGTCCCAGCGCAGCTCAGTTTCATATGAAGAACAGAAGAGGAAGTACAGATCATGGAACTGAAGTTTGGGCCTAAAGACATAATCAAGCACCAATCACACAGCCACAAAGAAAAGAAAGGAAAAGAAAAAACCACAATTGAATACAAAAATGGAGTTTACATAAAAAAATCGGCACTTTTCCTGCAGATTTAACTTTGCATCTTGCTTTACTTAAAGAAAAGGTCAAAGAAAATATAAGAAAAATGCAGCGTCAACTAAGGGCTAAGCTCTCTAGATTTCATACTAATAACGCTTTACTCAAAAGATCGGAAGCTTTCACAAGACTAAATCGCACATAATTGGTCCCACAATTTCTGCTCCGAAAAAGGGGGCAAAAAGAAAAGCAGATCATCGTCTCTTCAAAAGCTTCACACAGCAGCAGACAAAGTACAATATGAAAAAGAAAAAAAAAATTAGAGGAAAGCGAGTGTGCATCCATCATTGCACTTTTTTGAAGCTCTGAAACAAGAGAGAACGACGTCTTTCCTCTCTTTTTTCTGCGACTCCCCCTTTTCCGCGCACAAGCATCGTCCCGCGACTCAGCACCTGACCACCGACCGTCACCGACTCTGATTAAATTCGGTCTACCACCCCTGCTGCTATCGCTAACCTATCAGATCTTACTCGCCGAAGCTCAATTCACGTGAGATCCGCTCAGAAACGAGCAAAAACCCAACCTCCCAAGAGAAGCAAAATTGACGAGGACTGGGAGTCGAGCTCACCGGCTTTCCGTTGGGCAATTGATCGGTGAGACCGCGCCTGCGGGAGCTGGTGTTGCCGTTGATGCGGCGGGACATGGATCCGTCGAACCTCTGGGAGTGATGCAGGGCCATGGAGAGAGCCTGGCGATGGAGGAGCTCCTCGTCCACCGCCAGTTTCCTCTGGGACCGGCCGGCGGCCATCCGCTTGCTCCGGGACACGTGCCCGCTCTCCTTGGCGTCCTTCTTCGTCATGCATATGAGCCGATTCCCCATGCTGCTGCTATCCTCGTGCTGCTCCTCCTTCTCCGAGGGAAAGAGACTACCGCGGCGGCGGCGGCGGGGAGCGGAGGAAATTTTCTTCAGGAACGTTCCCCGACCAAGAGCGGAGTACCGGCGGAGAAGGTGAGGAGGAGGAGGAGCATTTGACTTATTTTCGCGGGGCAGGTGGTGCTGATAATTGAGTGTGCGAAATGCGGAGGAGATGACGGAACTTACTACTTCAGTACTTCTTCAGTTTTTCCTATTTTAATTCTGGTTTTTTGTTTTCTCTAAAGCGTAGGAATTTTCTACGACGCATCTAAAAAAAGATTTTATTAAACGGAGGTTCCTTAAGGGATTTTATTAGCAATCGATTAAGAAAATTTTGCCATCTATATTAATGTAAAAAAAAATCATGACAAATAAAATGTACTTAGGTATGTTTATTTCAATGAAAGTATTTTTCTGGAAAGTGCTTTTCAGACTTTTTGTTTCTCCAAAATTAATGGAAAATATTTTCCGATCAACAGAAGTATTTTATTTTATTTTAGGAAAATGAATTTATATGCGTGAGAAGAGAAAAACACTTTTCTTCTTTATTAGGTCTTTAGGTCCTTCCTTTTTATTAGGTCAAATGTTATTCAATCATTTTCCAAATACTATCTAAATGTCTGAAAAATATTTTTCAAAAATAGTATGATTTTCATGAAACAAATGCATCCTTAATAAATTAATTGATTTGTTTCCCGGGGGCGTACGATACGAATATCGGGAGTTTTCCTTTTTTTTGTGGGTTGCTTATATCGGATCAAGAGAGAGGGAAAAATTCGTCTCCCAATTTAATGCGGTCGAGTCCTTTTTCTTTGTCGAGTATCGAGAGCAGATGTAAACGTTGGGGGGACCTATGATGCTGTAGGTATAGCTGCGGGTCCCACGTTGGTGGCATGAGCGGGTAATTGAATGGGATGAGGTCATTTAATGTTTTCTTGGGCTGTCAGGCCGGAGGGCCTGCGAACGGAATGGCCCCCCGATTGCTTGCGAGCTCGTCTTTCGCCCGCCGTGCGCCCTGCTGGTTTCCTCTGTTTCTTTTTTTTTCCTGCGATGCCGTCGGTTCGTTCGGCTATTCCTCTGTGTCGTCACGCGATGTCCAACGAGCCCCGAATTACAAAAACAACCGAAGGAAGGCGATCGACCGGGAGCATGTCCAGCTCTTGGAATACCAAGAAAACGAATATCACATGGTGATCCCCGTCATTCGAATCGGGTTCATAACCATCGGTGGATCGTGTGGACCCCAGTTTAGATGGCGTTTGTCCGCGTAATGATCTTCATTTGGAACTTTCCTTTTTGTAATTAGTAAACATTTTTTGGCTTGATTGATCTCCGTGACTATACACAAGTTATCCTCATAAGCACATCGATTAAGGTTTCATTTGCAAGTTGGCCTTAAGGTTTTTTTCATTTTTTCCTAAGTGAGATATGTGATTAGGACATATGACAGCTACCACATGCGAATTAAGTACTTAACCACTCGATTTTACTCATCAACAATCTAGCTTTGCTAGATCGACATGCTGATCCTTAAAGTGGTCTTGATGCACCTAGGCAGAAGCATTAGTACAATCTTGCATGCACCCGAAGTGTGTGAACCTACTCTCAGCCATCAAATCGTGCGGGCCCAATACAATGCACGCACTAATCAATAACCGATAATTAAGATGAAAATGGCTCGCATGCTTTGGCCGTGTAAGAAAATTTCCTAGAAATATTCAAGAAATGATGTGAGGCTATTCTTACATCCACGTGGCAATTCCTTACAGGCTCACGAACGGCATAGATAATGGCGACCATTTGGACCACTCCTTGAGGCGTCGTCCACCCGTGGCCTCTCGGAAGATTCTGATCAGAAAAACTGATGGCTTTTACGTGCTCCAGCAGGAGCTTCCATTGATAACGAATATGCAGCTGCGCACACGCACACGCTTACGCCTAAGTCGATCTGATCACCCTCCGGTCGTGCTCTATCGTAGCATGGTTCACACGATAGCTCCGAACTGTCACCTCATTCCGGGTGGCCGCATCGCTCGAGGCTTGTACCACGACGCTAGCACCGGCGGCGACAATCTTGTCTATCGGATCGCTCGCTGCAGGGAGTTCCGGGAGAGAGATGGACGGCAGCGCAAGGAGAGAGGCGGAGTCCCCGCGTTGCGGTGCGCGTTCTCATCGCCGGAGGGAGCGGAATCGGGAGGTGTTGCCGGGTTGAGTACCGAGCGGAGAGGCGACGACGGCGGGGGACTGTTCGAGTATCTGGTGAAGGCGCACGGATGGGGGGTGAGGAGGCTGATCGAAGACGGAGTCGAAATGAGGGCGGTGGCTCGAATCCAGGCCGAAGCCTTCCACGAACCGGTGGCTCTCTTCAACGATCTCTTCTTCCAGTTCTTCCAGGTTCGCATCTCTTCCGACGACTCACGAAGCCATGAATGCACTAGAATTTTGCTTATGAAGCATGCCAGAACTTCTGCAGCAAATAGTTCGTTCTTTGGTCGATTGTCTGTTTTAAGTGATCCGATGATGCTTCGAGTCCGACCCATTTCGCTCGCCGGAGTAATCTTCACCTCGGGTTAGCGAATTCTCGACGCGATTGAGTGTTATAGTCTAACAGGTCCTCTGCTTGAACACACCTTGTCTTAGGCAGAAGTGCTCGCGGGGCTCGTTTACAAACTCCGAAACTCACCTTCAGACAGGCAAGCTTCACATAAACCGCAACCCGATCGCAGTTCATCCTAATTCATCGACAATGCGAGCAAAAAGAGAATCTGACATTGATCGAAACAGGTATGCCTGCTTAGTGGCTGAGCCCGCGGCGAGCGTTCCCAAGCTCGAAGACGGAGCGGTCGTTGGAGTGGTCGACGTCACGGTGTTGAGGGAGCAGGCCGTGCTCCGGCACTTACCGGGAGCTCAAGAGTACCTCTACGTGTCCGGCATTGCAGTGTCCGAGAGCTTCAGGTCGACGTCTATTTTTACATTTCCACAGCAGTTGTTCCATCGGGACAAGCTGAAACGTATCGCGATTCTACTTCTAAAACAGGAGGCGGAAAGTGGCGACCGCCCTGCTCGAGGCCTGCGACGAGCTCTGCATCGGATGGGGCTACCGGTATCTGGTGCTCCGAGCCCACGAGGACGACGCCGGCGCCCGCACGCTGTACGCGAACGCGGGGTACAGAGTCGTGACGGGGGATCCCGTGTGGGTCTCTTGGATCGGGAAAAGGCGGCGCGTCCTTATGATCAAGAAGATTGGGTGAATCTGTAGTATGAAATTCGACTGCTGTTCGCAATTCGTCTCTGGAAATTTCAGAAGACGGAAGAGGAGATGACATTGATTTTTCTATGCTGCGTGCAGCGAGTTCCTTGGTCAAAAAACAGGATGGAACATCTAGCTACCCAGTACTCGCTCCATCCTGTCGAGTGTCGAGAAACCAAGTTCGAATTGGAAAATCGCCACAAGATTTTAGACTATTTTCGAATTTGACCCGAGAAACATGTATCTGTCTCAATCGAGTCCCCCTATTTTAACTTGTGAGGACTGTGATGGTTTTTGATGGATAGTTATGTTGAAAGCCGCACCGCATCGTTGTTTCTATAGTCTCCTAGAGGATTAGGTCAAAGTCACATTTCAAGACCAAGTTTAAGTACTATGAGAACCTGAAATTCCTGTCGAATCAAAATTGAAACCAAAAATGGCTATAAAGATTGTAAGGATTATTGATTCAATAATTAAAATTTGAATATAACATTCTATGATGATTGGCCTTATAGTGCTAACAGGAAGGTCAATTTTCATTTATAAAACATCATAATCTTATAGACCATTAGTTGGGATATTAGACTATTAGTTGTAGTTATCTTGTCTCTCTCTCTCTTATTTATATTTTAATCAATATATAAATAGTTAGTAGTACCTGTGTGCGTGGAGATGGACCTTTCCACTGATGAAATTCTAATAATAGTCCTAATAAGAAACGTTAGATTTCTAAACAAATAGGACACAATTAATTTAACTTTAATGAGCTCTATCTTCTAGGCAGAATGTTAAATTATTTCATGTGGGCTTGAAGAGAATTTTTAAAAAAATGAGAGGGAGGAAGGTTGAGTTGATAACTAGGTCGAGAAAAGATGGAATGGAATAATTAGGCCTTGATTCGTTGATTCAGCATAATCTCAAGCCAAATTAAGATTCCTATTTTACACAGCCATCGTTTGAGATGTTTATCGGTTTCAAAATTTGAACATAACTCAAAGTTTAACTCTTCTTTTTTGGATAATCATGTAGTTTTATTGTGCACCAACAATATGATACAAAGCAAAGAGGACTTCAAATTCTTATGGATAGATATATTAATCGTCATTTTCTTTTACTAATATCTTCATTTCATTTATTTTAAATATATTATATACATGGACAAATGAGTAAATTTATTATAAACATAGAGGACCTCAAATTCTTATGGATAGATATATTAATCATCATTTTCTTTCGCAAATATCTTTATTTCATTTATTTTAAATATATTATATACATGGACAAATGAGTAAATTTATTCTATACATATATGAAATAACTAATCAAACAATGGATCCATGCTTTGGAATGCTTGGCTTAATCCAAACAACTCCATGCCATTGATTTTTTTTTTTTGTCAAACTATGCCACTGAACTTCAATTCCCTACGTATGAGCAAATTCCAAGCATCACTTCAATTAAATTTCCCAAATTCCGAGTTAAGAAACATTACTTTTTTTTGTAAATATCAATGTAAGTAAAAATGATATCACAAACGGCAATTTGAATCACAATCGTCGAATATTACTTTCGAGTATCGTCTTCAATAATCTTTGCTGTTTTTGCTAAATAATAAAGTCTTTCAAAATATATGAAAATTGATATTTATATAAAATTGTTAGTTTTCAAATTTTAGAATGCGATGTCCTAAGGGTCGATTTGAATTTATTTTTTTCTTCTAAGGGAGAAGTGGGGTGGGGGGGGTTTTATCGTTTCCCTGTTCTGTTCGAGGAAGATAAGAGCGATCGAGACGAGGAGAGAGAGGGTAGGACCCAGTCGCGGACGACTCCTCTTCTCCGTGTGCTGCGGATAAATGCACCAGATACTTGCCCTTCCTCTGGACCTCCGGGCCAAGCAAGGCAAACCAAATCCAATCTTGGGAGTGTTCTTCCTCCCATGTTCGAGCGGTGAAGAAAAAGCCATCTCTTTCTTGATCCTCGCGCTGCTTGATAACTTATCTTCCTGATCTCCCTGGACTCGGATTTCATCCCTCCCTCGCGTTCTTCCGTTACTGGCTTCTGAGTAAGTTGATCTCGCGACCCTTCTTCCTGTTTCCTCTGTGATCGAAAGTTCCGCGCCTCTCGGTTCGTTCTTGATCTTGTAAGTTGATACCGACGATCAAAATCTCTCCTTTTTTCCCTCCGGCTCGTCAATTATGTGTTTGTTCGATCATTATCCACTGTTTGAGGATGTGGGTTGTTTTCAAATTCGACCATCGTGGTAATATCTGGTTCTTCATGTAGTGGGTACCTTGTTTGTCAGCTGTTCTTGCTTTTTGACTCGTTTACGTGTCCGCGAGGGCCGGTGATGGACCCAGGACTGTCGGGAAATATCAGAAATTGAAGGGGTTGAGAATTTGAGAACAGATCTCGGGGGAATTTTCACAAGCGCTAGGCATGATATCTGTTAAAATGAAATTGGGAAGCATAAGTGTCCTGATTACCTTTGTATGTTGATAACTGATGAGCCTCTATGGACGTCTCATTTTGGTAATAATAATAAGAGAAACGGAAGTAGGTGAGGAAACGAAATAAATGGAAAACGATATGCTAGAAAAGAGAATCAAGCTTTGACATAATTCTTTGAAGTTGTGTCGAAGCGCTAACCTGATATAGCGGATGTGATAATTATATATATGTTTCTTTTTTTAAACATAACGGGAGTGTATGCATGCAGGTTACATGATGGGGGGAAGTGCAATCGATGATGACTGGGAGCTTACTTCCCCAAGTAATGGGATCAAGACATTGGTACTTGTTGGCCGTACCGGCAATGGCAAAAGTGCTACGGGAAACACCATTCTTGGAAGAAAGGCCTTTAAGTCAAGGGCTAGCTCTTCTGGCGTCACAAGCACCTGTGAATTGCAGAGAACTGTCCTGCGGGATGGCCAAATTGTGAATGTGATAGATACTCCAGGTATGATTGTGGGATCAATCTTGGTAGATGAGATTATATTACACCAATTCAAGAGAAAAAAATGTATTTGAAGCTTTTGCTAATTGGTTAGTCCAGTAGGCATTTATTTGGCATGTAGCAGCTCTGATATCGCATATCATGGCAGGTTTATTTGACATCT
Source organism: Corymbia calophylla (assembly GCA_014182845.1). Classification (NCBI taxonomy): domain Eukaryota; kingdom Viridiplantae; phylum Streptophyta; class Magnoliopsida; order Myrtales; family Myrtaceae; genus Corymbia; species Corymbia calophylla. The sequence goes on along the minus strand of CM024698.1, from coordinate 24,377,780 downwards.
CTGCTGGAATTGATTTTGTTGGCAAAGAAATAGTAAGATGTATTGATCTGGCGAAAGATGGAATTCATGCCGTACTTGTAGTGTTCTCTGTCAGAACACGGTTTTCAGAGGAAGAAGAAGCTGCTCTCCGTAGCTTGAGAACTTTATTTGGCAGTAAAATAATTAACTACATGATTGTAGTATTTACTGGAGGAGATGAGCTTGAGGATAATGAGGAAACATTGGAGGACTATTTGGGTCGTGAGTGCCCACAGCCTCTGAAGGTTGATTTTCTGCCTGCTTTATTTCTTGTTGCACAATAGAAGTAGAGGCTTCTTTCCGTCTTTCATTTGCTTAGGTTATTGGACAATAAAAGATAGAGGTTTCTCGTGTTTCTGCTGTTTGAGATGAATTCCACAATTTATTATGGGTCATCCAGGGGAATTATGGTGACTGCTTGTTTCTTGAGCAATATGAGAAATGCAGTAAAATGGTGTTGTCTTGTTCTTTTTTTAAAATTTCGGGCCAAGAGGGAGTTCTATTGCTCTATCAAAGAAGAGTTCACCAATGAAGAATCTACATTAGAACAATTAAACATCTCTCTTAACTATATGTATTCTTTTCTAGTAGGCACTACGATCCCATCTAGAACTTTTTGTTCAAGAATCAGTCTTCACTTAAAACCAGCAATTATGTGCTTTTCAATCTGAAAATTTATTGTCACTGAGAATATTATGTACTTATACTACATTTTGATGAGGTAAGTTATCAAGGAATACTATATAAACTTCAGCTATTAAACACTGATCCCATAAACCACATTGTGTGCAACCATACTTGGTATTGAATGTGTCAGACAACACCTTATTCTTATTTTCTTGGTGAGTGTTGTTGATTTGGGAAGTTAAAAGTATTCAAGCAGCCAGATTTGTCGGTCAGTGTGCCTTTATGATTTTCATCTGAAATGAGTGGCTGGACTTGCATGTGTATTCAAAATGTGATTAGTGATGCTATCTTTCTTATTGGTTAACCCAACGTGCATAGGATGTTAAACTCTCTGCATGAAAGCTTTTTCTCTCTTTAGTGTGTTATCTCTTAAATTCTGCCATAACATGTGTCAATGTACCATCCTTATTTCACAGGACATTTTACTTCTCTGTGAGAATCGAAAGGTTCTTTTTGACAACAAGACCAAGGATGAAACCAAGAGGATTGGACAGGTTCATCATCTGTTATCGCTTGTAAACACGGTCATGGTGCAGAATGATGGAAAACCTTATACAGATGATTTATTTGTTGAAATGAAGGTAAGTTGACAACATTAGGTTGTAATTGTTGGAAGCATATTAGATAATGTGTGCCAGTGTCGGTTTTGGCTTAATTGTGTAATGTATATGTCTATCAACAGAAAGGGGCAATGAAGCTCCATGAGCAGCAAGAAGTTGTTGGTTCTTTGAAAGGATACACTAAAGGAGAGCTTTTGAAGTTGGAGGAGCAGATGCATAAATCTTATGAAGAGCAGCTGCAGCGCATCACAGAGATGGTATAAATTCCATTGCACTTGTATATCAGCTTTTGTTTTGTACTAATAGTCAGGTACTTTCTTGATTCAGAGTTATATGGTCGAACCTTCTATCAGCAGAGAAACTAGAAGGGGTTTCTTCCCAGAACAATGGATTATGCCTATCTGTTCTTCTGCATTAGTCCTCTTCTAGAACTTATAATTTTCAATGCAGTATTCCATATTTATATGCTGAGAGATTTTAAACTGCACTCCCTTTTTCTATATAGTTCGTTGTAGGTCCTATAGATATGTTTTCAACCTCGAAAGTCAGTTTTCAACCTCGAAAGTCAGTTGCTAAGGAAATGGTAGAACTGTATTTACTATCTGAAATGGTGGAGGGTGCTTGATAATATTCCAAAAGTGAAGCTTTTTGATTTGGTCAGTTTGTCTTTTAGCTTATGAGTGATTCTTTTATCTAGGTTGAAGCAAAGCTGAGAGAGACAACAAATAGACTGGAGCTAAAGTTGGCAGAGGAGCAAGCTGCTCGAATGAGGGCAGAAGAGCTTGCACAGTTTGCTCAAATGAAGTCAAATGATGAAATCCGTCTTCTGAGGGAGAGTCTAGAAAAAGCACAGAGGGAGACCCAGGAGCTCCGTAAGCAAGCTGAAAGTCGATGCACCATATTATGACCTAACTGTGAAAGCATTCTGGTCTGGACATAGGTTGGATGTCATCCCTTACATTCCTTTTTAGTTGGGTATTCACAATGGTAACTTATAAGTTCTTATGGTACATATCGTCAAACGTCATGTTTATCTATACTCCGACATTATTGCAATTGGTATCAAGCAACTCGGTTTTCTCTGAACATGCCTTGCTTTCACTGGTTCATTTGACGTCATTATGGCGTGTGTGTGTGTATATATTATCTCCTTGTCAAGAGGTATTGTTTATGCAGTGGCGTGTATGATATGTGTTAAAAAGATCTTTCTTATGAAAGGGGCATTACAAAGGAAAAGCGTGGAAGAAAAAGGGCTTATATATCTGTACTTAATGTAATTTTTCTCAATTTTCGTACGCTCCTTGTTAGGTTGCTTGTGATGCACGTTATCCAATCATCATAAAAATTAATCAACATCATGATGGAGAAACATTTTTTTTTCTTTCTATAACCCATTATATGCAGAATGGAAGGGGCCTCACATCTGATGCTTTGAGATTTCGTCTTAAATTTGGAATCTCAAGCCTATCAAGCACGGAATTCTTCATCAGATCCACTCAACCCATTGCAAAATAAACACCAGTTGTTTTTTGACGCTTGTACTGCCCTATTTTTTTGCCACAAAAATTGTCACATTTAATTACATGATATATTATGTATTTTAGGATTGCCGTGACATGTAAAGTCATCACGGAAACAATAAGTCGGTCGATTTCTCTTCAAAAAATCACATTGTATCTTTTTAATGAACTCAAGATGCAACTGAGGATTAAGAAGAGTGTGTTTTGTATGAATAGATGGTGATCATGACAACCTAAAGTCTTCGTTAAAATGTAGCTTCCGTGGTCACTTCATCAGATGCCGTAGTAACGTGTGAGATCCAATCTCCAAGAAGGTTGTTTTCAAGGGTCTAAGCTACAATTAGATATGAAGTTCTCATTTTTCTCAGAAAAAGTCCGCTTTTCTATAACGTCGAATATATTTCATTATATAAAAGACTTCAACGTGATGACATACCAGATATATAAGATGCTCCACTTAGGATTGGGCCATATAAAAACCCACCCAAATTTTAAACGATGACTAGCATCTAAGGATGAACATGCACGTGCCTGAAGCTACTCAAATAGGGTCGACACTTCGGTCCTCGCCCATCTTATCGTGACAAGTTCAAGTACCCTCAATTTGTGTGGTGTATTGGCCTATCAACGAATCGCCTAAGCGGTCGATCTCTCATTGAACTTTCAGTAAGATACCTAGCAAACTTTTACTTCAATGTTTATTTCTGCTGGGATGCGGTACTTAAATTATATAACATCGTCTTATGTATATACTCTCTCAAGTGCGATACCATTTGCCAAGCACTCCTTAACACACCCTAAAGTAAAGCCTGATCTGCATAGTGTTCACCAAATACCCTTAACGGTAACTGCATGACGACATGATTACACAACAATATAGTTATTGTAATTGTTCCAAGGACGAAAAGATACGGAAGTGCTGCTTCGGTACGTTAGTAATCAAAATGAGTACGCACACATACATTACTGTAAGTTCGTAAACCAGAGTAATTGTTCAATCCAAGTTGCTGCATGCACACATGCATCTTCAATCCAAGCCAGCCTGGTGACTTACCTGCAGAATGAACATGTAAATATGTTGAATGAAATGCAGATCAATTCAGCATGTAGGCACTTCTACAATAAGACAAGCAGGTTACCAATACACTATTGCACATTAGTCATCTATGATAGAATGCCGTCTCTTTGTAATGAGCACCAAAAGAGTCCGAGTTCAATGCATAAGTGATCGATTTTCCACAGAACATAAAAAGTTTGATGCTCATCAGATAATCAGGGACAAATTGAAGAAGAGTTTTACACACACGATAGGGAGCCAATCCAACAAATATTGAGATCCTTAGGTTGAACTCTCAACGGCTCGAATCCTCAGGATGTGTTTACTAGGGTGAGTACCTATCTAACCAATTTAAACTTGCATGTTGCACAGAACTACGTAATCTCAATGAATTTTCGACATGGTAAAAATTAGATACCCGAGATGGAGAACTTTTTTGTCCGAGTGTGAGTAGGTAGTGCCGCCCTCAACCATGTTTGGAGGGAAGAAATTGCGAGAAGCTAATGCTTCCATTGCATTAAGCTGAGGGCCAGCAACCATGTTTCCTTGTTGAAACCTTTCCACCTCGGCAATCTGAAAGAAACCAGATAAGCAATGTACAAGGACATCAAATCGTTTTCAAAGAGGATCGAGGAAATTAATTTTAGATCCTTGCCGCGACAGTTGATACTGAAGTTTCCAGATTAAAGTACATGTCCGCATTGAAATTTTGAGTCTTTATGGAACAAATTGTGATAATGTTTATAGCTTCTGGTTATAATCTTGATTGCATATCAAGTCAAATATTGTCTCTACCAAAAGATCATGCTATGTCAATGTTTGTACCTTTGTGCGGAGGAACACGTTTTCATTATCGAGCTCAAGCTCCTGACAAGAAAGAATATCCACACTTCAGGTACTATGGTTAATACTATGAATAACATGGTCAACGGAAGGTGGATTAGAACTGATCTTACCCTTTTCTGCAGGTACTCGATCTCAGTCAGTAACATCTCATGCTGTCGGTAGGAGTAATTATTAGTTATACATAAAAGCCACGAGTGGAAAAAGAAAACTCTTTGTCGTCTGAAATAATCAGACTATAGAACATGACAATCAATCTAAAATTCATGTAAACCAGGAACATCTTCTAGTTGGAAAGGAGAGATTCAAACTGAAGAGTATTGTCGCTGAAGACCCAGCCTAGCGTGACAAAAGTATGTGTTTTTGTGTGAGAGCATTAGCACGAGCAGCTTTTATGCCCATGCACACACGATCTATTCATAAAACGTGCCGTGAGTTACACAGATTCAGAATCTACAATACGTGGTACTAAAACTTGTACCTTCTTTGACCTGATCCTCGTGATGCCACGTTCGAGCCTATTTTCCAGCTGCTTCAGCTCCTTAACAGAGAGTGAACTTAAGGAGTCACCCATCAAGTGCCTAGAAAGCATGACAACATTGAAGATATTGAGAACCAAATAAAGAAATCTACTAATTTGAAAAGAAAATCTCTCAATTTTACTGATAAATTGAGAGATCTCTGTATACAAAGAATCAAGAATCAGGAGGTCATCGGCATTCCTCCAAACTGATTAAATCCATAACAATCTTGAGTCCAGCCAGTATTGAATGCATAGGCTGATATATAGATGGATCGAGGAAAGTTTACCTGTTGGAGTTTTGCACCATTTGGATCTGCTGCCTCAACTTTGCAGATTCTTGCTGATAGTACTATGTCGAGTGAATTGTAAAGGCAAAAATCAAAAGAAAAGAGAACATTAACTACTGTATCATGAACATGAAAAATGGCAAGAAACAATATGACTCTGATGCGTCGATAGTTTAACTATGTTTGCCAGTACAATCCGAATGATAACCAACAACATAAGTGAAAAAATCCTTCAGCGCGAAGTGTCACAGGTTGTTATACAATTCGGATTCAACTCATGAAAAGGAGGAGGTTAACCCTGCTACGTAAGATTAATGCTAAATACACAAAAACCAATTGAGAAAATTGCTATGCTAAGTAACTAGTCCATGGCATGCGCTTTTTCAGATTTCTTTGTAATATTAGTTGCTAAGCATGAGATGTATATTTTCTCAAGAACAATACAAAACTTTCAACAAGCATGATATATTATTGTGCAGAAAATTTATGATATAAATGCTTCCTTATAAAAGAAATGATGAAGAGAAATTGCCAGTCTCCTTTGATAAAAATGTGAAATTTATAAATTTGACGTTAGTTGATTAAATAAAAACCCATCGATTTAGGGAGCAATTTGCCGAATTTTAGGAAAGCAGTACAATTTTCACAACGCTGATAGCAATTAAGAGCATAATTAACAACAAACATGAAGGCCAATATGTAAACTTATCATCTTCGGTATTTGTTGGTTATATCAAAACATGGATGATGGAATGATCATCCCATGGTTCATCAACAACGCGACAGATAAGAATAATCCTTCAAAACCGATCACTCTATGATGTGGCTGTGTTTTCTTAAGAAGAATGCAAGAAAGCCAATGCTTGCAATGAGGACAAGGCTTTTCTAGCCATTTTCGGTTCTACTTGTCATCGTCAGAGGCAATCCCTAGGAATACACTGTTATTACATATCTAGACAGACGTTAAAATTTTATTGGGCGCCAAATATTACCGGCCACTTGTTTAAATGTACAAATACAGTCTACCGTATCACTTCATATATTAGTTCTTATAGATCAATTTCAGTGTATCTAACAGTGCTCATTCTTATAATCTTTCTAACATAAAAGGATCACAAGGGACGAAACTTTTCAACTAGGAAAAATCTTTCAAGTAAAATATCGAGCACACACGTTAGTGTAAGAAAAGAGACTATTTTTAGAAAAATAATTCTAGGTATACGACCACTACAGATTGAATATGTATACACGTGATGCGGGGATTTTTACTAGTGCTGAGTATGTTCCCCTCGTTTAAAGTGCCCATCATGCAATTTACAACATCACTTTGTGTACCATTTGTATATCAATTTTATTATGCCTAGCAATAGCCTGTGCAGAAATCGCAGGATTCTCAGCTAAAGTTCAATCTTAAAGAACTGCAGAAATATCTTCTCAAAATACTTAGTGATGATATGATCTTTTTGTGTGAAACAGCAGTGACAAGGGCTAGATCTGCTTCATTTGAAGAGCATCTTGGATGGTGCATAAACCCACTCAAAGAGCAAGTGATGGTCAGGGTTTTTGGTTGCTAAGTAAATCTCAACCTTTGATTTTTAAGCGGGTTGATATATCATGCATTTCAAGAGCGCAGATTGATGGAGCAATTCACCTTCTTAATGTGGAGGATCCATGCCCTACTAACTCAACATGCTAAGAGTAAACTTAAAGAGAATAGAAAGTAACCCACCTGCGCATTGATCTCAGGGACAGTGTTTGTGTTTGAACTATCTGAATTAGCCTTTTTGTACCTCTCTATAGTTGACCTTATGCTACACATATAAGCAAGAAGTATGTCAGTATTCGATATTTTCACCACAAAAGTGCTACTACTATTTTAGCATGAAATTTCTTAAACTTAAAAGAAATTGTCAGCTCCAGTTTGAAGATATCTGCAGCCGCACCTCATAGAGTTTAATGCTCAAGATTCAATAACAAAAAGTTTCATTTTAGAGGACCATGCGTGTTACAATTTGCATCTTAGCAACATTTGTATAGTGTAATTGCTTTGTTTAAATAAATGGAAATAACACAATCACATCAATGAATAGATGAAACATAAAATATCTACTCTTTCTTTTTCTTTTTTCTTTTTTCACATTAATGTGAGTATCTGGAACTCTTTAGATATTCGACTAATTCTCACCAGGTACACTGCCTCCCGTTCCACACACTGTGTAATTACCAAAAACACAGTTTGGTGCTCCTAAAGGAGGCTTCAAAAAGTTGCACGAGATTGATAACTCGAACCAAGCACCCCAAACATTTACTCGTGGAAGTTACGGTATAAAGATTCAGACCACTAGATTGGACTATGTTGTCATCCTTTTTCTCTATTGCTAAAGGGCTTGGATTCCTTCTTAAAACTAAATAAAGAGCTTTTGAAGAAAAGTTGATCTCCATTAGTGTATTGGCTCCGCTGGGCTCACCTATATCCTTAGAATGTGACATTTTGTGACGAGGCAATAATGACAACCATCCTTAGCTTGTCTAGGATGTGACCTTGTGATTTTGCTAGGAGGAGACATTGGTAAGATGGTGTGGTATTGTCTGAAACAATTCTTACACATTCCGGAGGAAGCGGGAAGAACATCCTAGGAGGAAACCAAAGGATCCTGGAAAGCACGATGAAAGTGAAGGTGCTGGTCTTTGTAACGATGTGACATCGATGGCAAGACCAGCATATGCTGGCGGGTACGAGGAAGCACAGTGGACTTAGCCAGAACAGGAGGCACTGAAGAGCAACATGTTCATTTAATCCTTTGGAACTTTGGTTCAAACAGCTCTGATGTAAAAAAGAAAAATGCAAAGGGCGAGTACCGATACTGTTCTAGTAAATATGATATTTGAAGTAATATGAAATATATATTTGGGAAATGAACAAAGCAACCATAGTATCTTGTTCACAGTAATTTCTATTTGTAAGATTCTAGTCTTCCTAGAAGGAGAAATTGTCCTCACAGACAATATCATAATAAGCAATTTTTTCAAAAAGTAATTTTATATCATGATTGGCTCACGTAAAAAATCAAATCATTCATAAAGTGAATAATATCCAATATCTTGACCAACAAAAAAATCTTATCTAATATATTTACTGGATAACTATCTTAATGTGTGTGTGTGTGATGTGACTTGAATCATGACAGTGACCATTTGATAACTTCATTCCCAAAGGCTTGATATGACTTGAATCCATGGGCACTTGAGAGTTGGCCACTGGGTGTATTTTATGTGGATTTCTAGGGTTTTCGTAGACAAGGTTATTGGGCTACATTCCAAATATATCATTGCGTTACTACTGTGAATTAATGTATTTTTTGCTAAACTGTAACTACAATTATGTTAGTGAGTCTTTTAGGGATGCAAAGCCTACTTAAATGAAACGGGATCTTCTGTCATGAAACAATGTTCCTAGACTTTCTGTTTCATTTATGACCCTCGGTTTCTCTCAAAGTTAAAGTATGAAAATATCCATGAACATTCATAAGATGCATCAATAAATAGAAGAGAAAATGACCAGAATAGAGATAGAGGTCCAAACCATGGTGAAGTTTCTGCCTTTCACTTTATTCAAGCATTTCAAAGGGAAAGAAAGAATGCAGACGAAAGGCAGAAAGGATGAGTCAACTAACAGATTAGGACAATTCCAAATCCCTGCCATGTATTTATTTAGCACTTATACTTCAGTTTGTACTATCCTAAAGCCTCTCATTTACAGGAACCAACTTTCTGTTAATCTCTTCTACTAATATTCATATTAGTCATATCAATGACCCACACATAAAGAATTCATAGATAGTATCAAGTACTAGGCACCAACCAACCAGCTTGTGTAGAATTTGGAGGAGGCCTAATTTTTGGATTAGTCATCTTTCACATAAATTTAGGAACAGCTCAATCGAGGTTTCATTGGTTAGATTAATAAGAAGAAAGGAGGATGTCAGATAGATGAGATAGATCAATACAAATGTAAATCACAAGCAGGGTGAAAGAAATCAAACTACTTTGTGCTTTCCATACTCAAGCCAAAACACCAATACATAGTACTAGAGAACTAACATGATTTCTTTAGGGAAATTCAAATATACCTTCATATGTGTCCTAATACTGTTTTGCATCCTCTACTTCTCCAAATCACCACTCTACTCCATAAGATTAGTAGATTCATAATTATACCTACCATTTGGTTATATGCTATATTTCTACATACCACTATTGGTTTTCTTCCCAAAACACCTCTACAACTCTTTTAGCCCTCACCCCTCAAAAACCCCTAACTCCAAAACTTAAATTAGTAAGCTCATGAACCAAATAACATGCAAGAGCTGGAAATAGAAGTGGTAAACAGGGTTTGCGCTTGATGATGCGAGGAACCAAACTTATTCAATCCAACCTCTTTCACCAACAAAAGGGCTTTAAGCTCTGAACCAAGTAATTATGTTGTTTTTTCAAACGATACTCATAGAAATTTCAATTTTCCTTTACACTCAGGCATAGGGGTGGGAAATAAGTTGTGCCCTATCTTGGTGTGGGTCGAGTTAGGCCCATGGGCCCCAATGGGCCAACACGGGCTCAACTCATTCATTTTCTTTCTCCTTATAATGATTTAATTTAACTTTAAATCTCACAATGGAAAACAATAACAACTATCATGTCCATTCAACTCAACTCAACCTGAACTTCATTTTCCAATTGTCACGAGTCTCATTTAGTGGAAACCATAATAACAAAGTATACATATTGGCTCCACCCTCACAACATGCCGAATTCTACAATGATACGACACAATAACCTATTATTAAGAGGATCTGCAAGGACAAACGCTGGAAGCTGGTCCTTGTCTAGAAGTTTCTCCAGATAATACCCGTACCCTCAAAAAGCCCCAAGCAGCTAGGGAGCCAGGTTCATGGAGAAGAACATTAGGTGTCTGGAGGATATTCTGACTTGAGATCGATGTCAACAGTCTCAAGAAGGCCATTTGCACAATATGTGGCAGAGAATTGGTTGGTAAATTGTCAAGTGGGACAGGCCCACTTCAGGAGGCACGACTTCAAGACGAGGAAGAGATGTCCTAGGCTAGGGAGTGCTCTTCAAGAAAAATGCCAAAGCCTGTTTAAGACAAGTCAGCGGGAGCTTGCATATTATTGCCTTTCCACCGAGCAACCATTTGGCTTCACCAAATATGTATGTTTCATCCGCTAGCAGGCAATTATGCAACCTCAATTCAAGCCCCCTTCGTCATGTTCAAGTACCAAAAATTGCAAGTTTTTGTACAAGAGAAAAGGGAGGCATTTATTCAATTGCTATTGACGGGTAACTTTCTAGTCTCTTTGACCTTTGGTTTATGAATTGATCCTATAAAAAACATGTACCATTTGGTCACTGTCCTACAAAATAATGATCGTTACCAAAAAGTTTGACATCTTCGATAATTTTTCAACATTACACAAGATAAAGTTAGGGTGAACACCTCTCTCTTCTCCCCTCTAATCCAACAGCTAAATACCATTTACAATGGGATTTTCTTCTATGTACAGTGTGTGTACCATTGCATTAACTTGTGCATGCAAGGCAAGCTCTACCAGTTTTGTGATTCTATGGCCAACATACATGAGTGAGTTCAATACATTAAATCCATCCCACTGAGGCATCAAGAGTTGGAGGTCAGGTATACGACGCAGGGTAGACAAGCTAAAAAAAACTCACTCTGGACGTAAGAACAAGGTGGAATTCAACGTAATAGACGTTGAAGAAGACATGTGAGGAGACGGGTGTGCCGATGGTCCACTCCACCACTCATAACGGAAGTGCCAGTCTCCTGCCGTAAACACACAAAAATGGAGGGTTTCTCAAGTATTTAGGTACTTCTTGCAGATTTTCAGCAATGCGATGGATACTTTTGCGTGCCAGCAATTATCCGTCAAGTAGCCAAGCCATTCTGCTTCTATACATGATGCCAATTCAATTGGCAAACAAGGAAGATGATCCCTTCTTGAACAAAGTAATAGTGGCCATGAAAGCAAACATTCCTCAAACATTAAAAGGACATTTTGTTTGTTTTTATGACATCAACCATCTCAAGTTGAAGGGGATCGAAATTCTCCTTGCTCCGTACTAAGCGAATTTGGGAGTTGGTGTGGAGGTCCAAGTGAAATAGATATTGGCCATGATTATGTGTTGGCTCCAAAAGATGTACGTTGCATACACTAGTCAATTAGCTACAATGAGTTCCATTCTACGAACGAACATGATGCCCTCACCAATCTATGCCTTGAAACATGTATGTTCTCTACTTCGCAAGAAGAAGAACATCCCACGGCCTTCCACTAGGCCTTCATCTTCATCTGCCAATGAGTTGAAGATGGACTCGGCAACATACTACTCCAAATACATTGATAGAGATGGCCAAGACAATATTGACATTCTGAAATGATAAAAGAGAACAAGCCACCTATTTTGCGGTTTTTTTTCTACCGTGGCGCGTGACTTGCCGACTTCACCAGTATCTACAACACCAGTGGAGTCCACGCTTAATACTAACTAATAGATATTGAAGAAAATGGTTAAACTCTTTTGAGAAATTTTTCACAAATGCCTATTATGGGGCATATGTTGGTTTCCACAAGAGTTAACTCTAGAGAAACATGCCCAATGGGCGCAAGAAGACAACAACGAAATTCGAATCATGGTGAGGGATACAACATTGAAGACATCAAAATAATTAAACCTTTTTCTTTTGGCATGATTGAATGGGTGTTTTTAATTAATTTGTGGGTGTATTTGTATTTTGTTTGATTTAATTGAACGGAGTGTTTTAAATTAATTCCACTCAACTAAAAAAAATTATTATTTGTTAACACTATAAAAAACAAATCAGTTTAATTTATTACCCGCTGCCCGGCCCTACTCAGGCATGTACGATGCCATTGGAGCTCACTGACACAACTAATGTGGCGAGAGCTGAAAATGGAGGGGCAAAATCTTCCGGTGAGTGAACACTGAGCGGATGGTGGTGCTGTTCTGAGAGACGAGAATGGAAATGGTATGACCGCCACAAGACTTGATTTTCTCCTTCCCCTTTTCGCTTTCCATCTTTTTGCATGCATTGGAGTTTGCAGGGAGGCAAAAAGATCAGAACCCCCCATTCCATGCAATCACCTTTTCCCGTTCGTACATGGACCGGCCATCATTCCACCCCGACTGGACTTGCGATGGATGGACTGGCAGAGACATTGAGTCCCATTATAGAAGGGTCTGTCTAGGGGATTTTAAAATAATAAAAGAAACAAAAACACTCCCATACAATGCTTTCGTTTTAGCCAAAGCAAGGTAGAAAACTATGAAAAGAAAAAAAGCCTAAACTCTCTCACCGTCCTGTTGAAAAATCCTTCATTGACTCGACCTATGTAAATTATGGCATGATCATATAGGCATTATGAACATAGGGGTCTTATTACTTGGAACCTAACCCGGACAAAACATACTATTCCTAAAATTATAATTTAGAAAAATCTTGAAAATCGACTCAGCCTATGTAAATCATCGCATGATCATATAGACATTATGATCATGTGGGTTTTACTACTTAGAACTTAACCCCAACAAAACATACTATTCCTGAAATTATAATTTAGACCGAAATTGTTCCTCCTATGATCAACATCAAGTAGTGATCATCTTGACAATTTATTTTATGATACGTACAATTGTCAATTGTCAGATTGCTTATATCCCTAAGAAGCTGTGGGAACAAACGGCACTTTTAAAGTGAAGGATTCGTCAAGGTCTATGTAATCGGGTAGCACATAAGGGGCAAACAAAACATCATTAGTCACTCATATATAGACTTGACGTGGGGCAATGGACTACACTGCAGTAAACCTAACCTTTCTAAAATGCTCAGAAAGACATGATTAGCGGTAATAAATGGGCTGTCACCTTCTATCCAACAAATCATTTTTCCTTAAGAAAACACCAGTTAAATTACCATCCCAGGAAAAAAGAGGAGAGAAACAGAAGACATCCATGTCTTGAGGACGTGATTCCTATAACATGTATTAGTGTGTCCGTATATGAACCTAGGAGAGATTGTGGTTAATAGGAAACGTTAGGCACTGAACAGAAAACGTCAATTACTCATCTCTAGAGTGAAACAACAGAAGTGATAGGACATATATGAGCAAGAGTAGTGCGTTCAAAGTGAAAATGGAACTTGCAGGTCCATCATGGCTGAATAAGTGATGGAGAAGATTATACAGCTTGAGTTGTTTGATGAATTAAATACAGCCCCTTTAATGGTATTCTTATATTCATAAGTGGAATTTCTACTGTTCTAATCTTATATATCATTTAATATATCGTTGTTCAGCAAACTCAAAGCCAAATTACATGTAAATGTGAAATCAAGTGATGATAGCAAATATATAGGCATTAATGTATGTGAAAAGTAATGACCTAGAATTATTATCTAATCAGAGAAAAATGGAATGTCAACTATTACACGTGCATATTATAATTTAAGAGATTTTAGGATGTAGAGAAAGATGGGGGCAAAGGTTTATGGCAGACAAGTACAAATCATAGTGCCATTCCCTTCTTTTTCTTTCCCGTCATGTCATGTCTTTATGGCCTCGGAATCAGTTAATTTGAGATTAAGTTATGATGATGAAATAATGCCGAGCCCGTTAATTTGAGATGTGAGAAATCGTTGGCCCTCCATGCTCATTCCACCCTCGCCGAAAATAGAAACAGTCAACGGTCGAAGGACAACAAGTTTTAAAACTACAGTTCAAAATCAAGAAAGCCAAAGAAGAGAGTCAACCATGTGATGTTGTGAAAAAGTTAAAAAGGCTACAAATTCCAAAACATATATAGTACCAACTCTATGATATAATGACTATCAAAAGAACATATGATGAACTTCAAGTGCTCTTCAACCATAAACCCAATTCCACAAGTTCAAAAGAGAACATGGATTTGTTGTCATTTTTAACAACCTTCTTTTGATTTATTTTATAGATAAAAAATGAATATGTCAATTTTTTAGAGTTTCAACTCTTCAAATTTTACTTTTTGACGCATCTTAGATTTTAGAAAATAGTTGTTCCTTGCAACTCTTGGAACAAAATTATTCTTAACATATTTCACTTCAACGGCTAACTCGATTAATTAGATTGACATATTATTTCTTTTTCTTTTCTTCTGCTCCAAAATAAAATTCATATATATATACAATCTGTGAAATATGAAAATGAATTTTCAACCAAAAAAATATGAAAATGAATCTCCGACCAAAAAAAAAAAAATGCGAAAATGAATCAGATTAGATATTCCAGTGACTACATGATCTATATATACACAACACATATACAAAATTTATGCAAATTTATGCTCTCTTTTTTCCTCACGAATCTGCAAAAAGACCCAACTTGAAGAATATATATATGCAGATGAATGCGTGAAGTGTATAAAACCCAAAAAAATAAAAAATAAAAGTTACAAACTTACTTGTTGTTGGAGTACTCGTAGAGGCGTCCTCTGCTGGAGAAGACGATGAGGGCGACTTCGGCATCACAGAGGACGGAGAGCTCATAGGCCTTCTTCAACAGTCCGTTCCTTCTCTTGCAGAAGGTGACCTGACGGTTCGTCGTGTTCTCTATCCTCTTGATCTCGATCTTTCCTCTCCCCATGATCTGATGATCAAACTCATCAGATAACCAGCCTCGTGTGTTAGCGTACGGTTTAGGGCAAGTGTGAGTGAGTGAGTTTATATCATGTACAACTGCTTCAATGAACAGGGTTAAGCTTCTGAGTAGATATGCTTATGCTATGCATGAAGAACAGGAAAACCGATAACATCTGTCAAGAAACTGACAGATCTAAGCAACTGAGCATTTGGCTTGACCGTTCTTCTCTTTTTATCAAAAGATTTTTCTTGTAAAGACTCAGGCTTGAGGGTTTCTCTTTTGGCCCATGAAAGTTGTGCAAAAAAAAAAACAGCCTGTTGTGTTCATGTTCAACTCATAGAGAACCTCAAAAGGCCGTACGACTTGGAACACAACTTCGTGTAAGATCTTGAGGAAAACAATTTTCTTTCCCAAACCTATGTCGGAACATTTGAAGAATGAGTGAAAAAGAAGCAAAGATTTTCTCATTCCATATGCTTGCTCCATTTCATGTCATCTCTCTCTCTTCACTGCCAGTTCGTCTGCTGTCGCATGCATCTGCTAAGCTTTTGGTCTCGAGAGTACAAAGGAGTTCGTACAAATCTTTCGTGTTTAGAATTTAACTCAGAAATTCGGCAAGATCAGGAAATTATGATGAGGATGGATACAAATTATATGACGAAAACAAGCCTTAATTAGGTATATGGTATGATTTTTGGACGAGGGTTTCATAGAAAATGCCTGTTGGATTGCTCGAGCCCATGACTTTCCTTTTTTTTTTCACTTGAGAAGAAACACAGAAGATCAAAAATAGAATGAAGGCCGGGAATAATCTCAGACGATAAGGCTATTAATAGATCAAAATGAAGAAGAGAGAGAGAGAAGATCTTGGAGATGATGGCAAGAAGATTCTCTTCCATCTGCTGGCCAATGGCCATGGATCTAAGATAAAAGATCTGTGAAGGACCAAAAACTGCAATTCATGAATTAAAGAAAAAAGAACAACATGGGTGGTGATGAAGATAGATAGATCTCTGGTCAAATGACGAATCGTATAATTTCTTTCCCATAAAAGACCATGAAAACAAGGACTGACCTTCGGGCTTTGGGTGATGGCTCTCTCTCTCTCTCTCTCTCTCTCTCTCTCTCTCTCTCTCTCAAGCTTCACTCTCCGGCCACTTCAGCTTTCGGAAAATCTCGCGTGGTGCAAAAAAGAAGAAAGAACACACGAATCCCAAAGAGAGAGAGAGCCAGAGATATAGAAAGATGGAGAGGGAAAACCGAAGCGAGCAAGCTACTTCTCCTACTTCTCTCTCTCTCTCCGTTCTATTTATGGGCTCTTGCTTTCTTTGCCCATTTTCTTTTTTCTCTTTCTTTTTGTGGCGTTTAGAGAGAGAGAGAGAGAGAGAGGCAATGGCTCTTTGCCAAAAACCCACAAGAGACGTCGCGAGTTGTAGCGAAATGGAAGAGCTTTACAGGTGCGCATTCTCACCATTTACTGCAAACATCTTGTTCATCTCTTAATTGCCTTCTTCAATGGAAGGTCCATAATATCGATATTAATCATCACTTTCTGACCATTCTGCCCTCCCCAGGAATCTAGCCATTACGCGTTCAAATCCACCGCCTGCTGCTGCCCAATCTTATGGGGAACGAGAGGAAATGATCTTGATCTTGATCATGATCTGATTTGACGAAACTTACAGAAAAAAGAAAACTGGGAGAGATTATGTTGCATGATTCTGAGGTTTTGACAATGTCTTGAATATCATGTTGGGTGGTTTCCACGTATGCTTGCACTAGAGAGAGTGTGAAGGAAGTACAAAGGAAAAAAGGTTCTTAGATCAGTTTCTCCATGCGTTTTCCTTACTCCATATGTAAATGCGGCTTGATGTTGCTCTATAAATGGTGGGCATCTAATCTTTTCCGCGGTTTTCGTCAAAAATGGTGCTCCAATGATGTTGTTCATCTCAGATTCCCGAAAAACCGTAATCGCATTGGTCGCTCAAAACACAAGCTGAGGAAAGTCATTGCCTACAAGAACGGACTGGTATTTGTTGCAATCGTGACAGGTTTCGTTTGGATTCGAGATACGTGCAGTCTCTCTACTCCTTAAGTCACATTCATTTGTCTACTTTATGGTGTACATCTTCGAATGCTTTGTTTACTTGATGGTGGACATACTGATGCATGTAATTTTGTGTTTACGTAAGGTATGTATGCATGTAAATGTGTATGTTTGTGCCACAATGTTGACAGCATGCATGCTTTTGAGTGAACCCTTTTCATTAAAAGTGACATTAGAAATATCATAATTTTTGTACAACACACGCTTCAATACCAAATCACTTAAATGTTAAATCAGAAAAAGAAAACAATAACTTAAGTACCTTCACGACATCTACGTCTTTGGTCAATCAAGTTTACTTGGTAAATGGAAACACCCCATCGTCGTCGTCCAAGGCATCAAACAAGCCATCATTCATAGCCGCTGTAGCTGCTGCATGATCAATGAGGCAGGTCGTCTGCCCTCTACATCCGTTGTTCGTGGCCGTCGTAGCTGCTCCATGACCGACCAGGCAGGTCGTCCTCCCTTTGCCTTCGCTATGGCAGATGAGATTTGGCCGACCAGATCTAGAGTAATTTCGACGGCGGGAAGACAAAGCCACCAAATTTGGACAAGTGATTCGCGTGGAGAAAACGGGCGAAGACTCTGAGATTGTTCTTCAAGCAGCCTTCGGCGCGACCGCATCGATGAGTCTTCCTGCGGTGATTGTTTGGTCAAGGCGCAATCGATACTAATTCCTGAGTTGTTTCCACGACAATAGAGGAAAGCCTTTCCTAGTGAGCCTGCACCGCAGTTCAGACTTTCTCCGTGGAGCTCGACAAATTCTAAATATGACTTCGATTCCTTCCTAATTTATCTTCTTACTTTCTGTTTTTTTTTTTTTTTTTTTTCCGTTCTCTTGCTTTCTACCAAATTCCATTGCCATTGGTTGTGCTGTGGAGGTGGCAATTGAGTGTGAAAGGGAGGTGTTACATCCATGGAATGACGAAGCTGATCTCTATTTCGTTCTCCTCCGAATTCCAGTGCACTAGAATTAGAAACCAGAGAGCTTTGGACTGGTGATCAAGTGAAAGTGAGTCTCTCGAAAATGGAAGATTCGGACACCCACACCATCCCCACATAAATCCTTTGTTTTATTTAGCCGGTCAGTTTCTTATACTAAATTCTGTATAAGCAGCTAGCTTTTCTTAATATAAAAGGCAGGACATTGTCACCTAACATCACAAAAACATCGAAACATAAAAAGACAGAATATCGGTCTGATTCTCCAATATCGGGTGCGGTCTATTGACTTTCGAAAGTGAAGAGGCTTTGTTCTCTAGCGTGCGGTAGATTGGTGCCTATCGCCATGGCCGCAGATCTGGAGATGGACCAGCAGCATGTTCCTCCTGATCAAGAGATGGAGCTCTTCATGGCCGTGGAGTTGAGAATCAATGGGGTGAGGTTGGGGATGAACCCAGATCCAGGAGGTCACCGAGCCCAGGTCCGGCTTCAATTGAGGTGACCGCCTTCATTACCTTCCTCATATTCATTACCACCTTATCATCTTCCATCTCATTCTATCGATTGTCTGTAAATTGAAAAAGAAAACAGATAAATACATTAGAAGTCCTAAAACTCATCATGAAAGGGCAATTGAATCCTAAAATTTTCAAAAATGCAATTAAGTCATAAAACTTATCAACAAAGTGTAATCGAGTCTTAAGACTTTCAAAAAATGCAATGGAATCATAAAAATTATCATGAAAGTATAATCGAATCCTAAAGTTTTGAAAAAGTACTATTAAAGAAAGGACTTGATTCAACTAATTTAACAAATTTTAAAACTTAATTACACTTTTTAAAAGTTGTATCCTCGATTGTACTTCCGTGATAAGTTTTAGGATTTAATTATATTTTTTGAAATTTTTAAAATTAAATTGCATTTTATTAACAAGTTTTAAGACTTTCAATATGCTTAAAAGACTGATGTCAAACGTGAATAAAAACCCTTCTTTGGACAAATCAAAATTAGAGTTTATATTTGGAGCAAAGATAAAGATGATATCATTTAGGGCTACTATTATTGACTAGGCACATCAGTGAGCCTTGTTAGTTGTAAAAATTGATAAAAAAATTGACATGTTAGATTTCCAGCTTCTCAAATTGGAGTTGGCAACTAAATAAACATTGTTTTTTTTTTTTAAAGTGATATTGAAGTGATTCGACAAAAAGTTTTGGTACCAATATGAGCACCATATGAAAATTATGTCGTTTCTAATATCGTCTTCCCCTTTTTTTCCAAATGATAATAGGGATACAAATTAAGAGTTATCACAAACTTTTTCATTGAGTAATGGGTCATCTTCTAATTAACTGCTGAAATGGATCCATTAACTTAAAGGAACACTTATAGAGTATCTAATCATTTAATATACCAATTTAGTACATGCATGTTGATGATTATCCCTAGCATTGCGCAACTTCTTCGTTGCAACTCTATTTTATATTTGATTAAGTTTGTAACGACCCAACAAACCACGAAGGTTGAGCCACCAAGTTGAGAACTCAAGATGGTGACCTCTCATGGGTGACCTCATTTATTTATGCATCACAATCCAATTCTTCTCTCATCAAATGTGATATTTGGGATGTCACAAACTCCCCGCTTGTATCTCTGATGTCCTCGCCAATATTGACCAGTCATGTCCCCCCCAACCCCCAATACACACTTACCCTATTCAATTTGTGATCCAATCCATTGTTGTCCCCTTTGCGATTGTAGATACTTGTGGAGAGGCATACCTTATTCAAGTCCTTTCACTACAACGGATACTCCTTGAACTCTTTGGATTAGTTTGAGGCCCAATCCTTCCTTGAACTCCACATCAAGTGGAAGAGTTCTACTCTGATATGAGTTGTTACATGATACATTTCATCTGAGTCAAATCCTAAAAAGGAGTAATCAAAATGATGGTCTTTGGGGTGGCTTAGTTACTTGTTAATCACCTCAAGCTCAATAGCTTTTTCTCATCTAATGTGAGACTTGGGAAGTCACAAAATTCAAAATAGAACATTTGAAGAAATTGAAACTACCAAGAAATATCACAAAAGATCTTTTATTTTTTGTCGGTCCAATTTTATTCTTATTCCAATTTTCACTCTCAAACGACCTTAAAAAGTATACCTCACTGTGGGTGCAATGGCAGAGGAAGAAGCAATGGAATCCATCATTGTTTTCTCTGCATGGGTATTGAGTTTTTCCTTCTGATGCGGGATGTGAGAGAGCGAGAGAGATGACAAGATCGTTTTAAACAGAAAGATCTAAGACAACGAGCTTGACCGCAGACAAATGATACTCGGTCCCAAAAAAAACAAGCCGAACCTCTCACAACGGCAGATATGTGGTTATTCACCGTGCACGATTCGGAGCAAAATCGGACCATCGGATTCGAAACTCATATCGCTTTCCTTGACGTATACAAGCGTGAATGGAGGGACCACCTAGACTTGAACGAACACAGGCCTAACCTAGACATTCGCTTTCGACATGAAAGAGCAACCCCTAACGTCATATTCCTACCATTATTAGCGGGTCGTGGGTTGGGCTGAAGACACAGCTAAAGACCAAAAAACCTTCGCTACCCTGAGAATCAATGGAACTCACTTTTTCAAAATCGTGATCGCAGGTTCTATTGGTTTGTGTCGTGCGTTGACATTTCAAAGTAAATTACTCAGAAATGGTTTAACAGTATGGATAGAAATTGTTATTTTGCCATTGTTAATCATTTTGTACCCAATCTCAATTTCAAAGTTCGATTTTTGCTAACAATATATGAGACTTTTTGAGCTCTTGACTCATTTTGAGCATTAACGATAGAATTTGCATGTTACTATGGTTAAACTGGAAATTATTCAATCTAGTTTGTAAAGTTTATTCATTAGAAGAACAAATTCTACTCCCGAGTAACTTATCTTAGGGATTTGTTTTTTCCTCTTCTCTACAATACTTGATTTAGTTTCCCACTCTTCACAACCGGGCTGGGTCGACAAGTCAATCACAATGTGCCGAAGTGCAAAGAGCAATAGGATTGGTGATAACCAATGAGGTATTGGCTTAGATGGTTAGGAAGTTTGCTACTTTATTTATGATCTTGGGCACAAGTTTTATTGGGAGCACTCACAATGTGCTGAAGTGCAAAGAGCAATAGGATTGGTGATAACCAATGAGGTATTGGCTTAGATGGTTAGGAAGTTTGCTACTTTATTTATGATCTTGGGCAAAATTTAGAAGTAATTCTGAACGCCACCTGACCGTTGTACAAAGGAGAAAGAAAAAAGGCTTATGATAGAGTCAGGGACAAATGCAAACCCTCATGTGACCTAAGAGCAGATAAGATATTCATCTTCTAGTTCCCATGATATAGATAGAATTCCAATTTCGATATTTTTCATTGGAATTTTCGCTCGACTAATTTTTATATATGCAGGCATGTTGCTTCATCGGCTAATTGAAGTAGAACTGATTAATCAAGGTTTTACTTTTTCAATGCGGTGATTGATGTTATATTAGGATTGAGGACGCGTGTGGTGTGGCTCCAAAAGTCCTGAACTCGACCCCTCAAGATGCAGGAAAAAGAAAAGGAAAATTCCTTTTTTTATTGAGGTTATTTTGTAGTCCAAGGATAGGAAGGATAGAAAATCGCTTTCAAAAGCAAGTAACACGTTTTAACATGATTATATGAGAAACTCAAAAACGATCCGTGCCACAAACGACACGAAAGTAAAGTGCTTATTGAAAAGCATTGTCGAAGAGAAATTATTCAAAAATTACACTTCTACTAATTTAATTCTAAATCTTTCAATTTGGTCAATCCAATGCTAAAATTTTTGAATATTTGCCAATTTAGCTTTAAACCTTTCAATTATACCAAATTGAGTTCTTAACATTTTAACAATTTGTCAATTTAGTTCTTCTAGGTCAAAAACTAATGTGGCAATCCAACTAACACCGGTTGTCATACGTGATACAGTTGACACTAACGTAGACGATTTTTTTTAAAAAACTTTATGAATTTTTTTTCCTTTTTTCTTTCATTTCTCTCTTTTTTTTTTTTTTTATCCTTATTTCTCTCTGCCAATCACCAGCCTCAGCAATGGCTAGCGGAGGTCACCAGCCACCATTGAGGGTGAGAGCATTTCGACCCTCGATAGCCACAAGTGAGTTTGGCGAGGCTGCTCGCCATCACCAAAGGCCCGTAAGGGGACCTTGCCCTCACCAGCAATTGGTGACTTTTGCCGGCCATCACTAAGGCTGGCATAGGGAAATAAGGACGAAAGTTATAAGAGAAAGGAAGAAAAAAAAAGGGAAAGAAAAAAAGATAATTTTCTTTAAAAAAAATTATAAAAATTGTTAACGTCAGTATTGATCATGTTATCTAAGACAAATGGCGCTAACTAGACCACCGCATCAACAATTTCTAGTTAAAATTAGCCGAAATGACTAAATTGACAAATTGTTAAAAGGGTTAGGATTAAATTGACAAAATGTCTCTGGCTAAAAATAAAAAATTGGCAAAATGTCAAAAAAATTAGGACTAAATTTACTAAATTGAAAAGTTAAAAATTAAATTGACACAAATTTAATAGATTTAGACTTTTTTAGTAATTTCCACATCTCGACCGATCACCTCACCCGATTAGGTGCGAAGCAGTTCCGGCAAGTATTTGCCTCTACGCTTCGCACTCCCTTTCCGGGTTGGCCGTGCCTTTTTTAAATACACGGGCCGCTGTTCCAAAGCGGGAGCAGATTGGCCAGATTGGCGCACCTTTAGTTTCGGAGATCCTTCATCCTTAATCACGTCATGTCTGCGCCGGTTTGATGCTACGTGACCCCACTCCTGCTCCCTCCACTCACACACAAAAGCCATTTGCAAAACCACAAAGCTCCAATAACAGATACAACGTTTCTCTACCTTCACGTTACACAAGCTCTGAAGATCGCCATTCGTTCATCGTGGCGCTGGGTGATAGTATGGATCACGAGAACAAGACGACCCAGGAGTGCAAGACAACGGTCGTTTAGGGAGGAAAAGCTTTGGTCTGTTAAAATTTCAGGCCACTATTACTCACGTTTGGAGGAAGATCCCGAGAACGAGGATTTCTCTAAGCTTTTCAAGCACATCAACCACTCAAGCCAAGCCTATATCAGTAAGGACAAATGCTAGCAATGTGCTTCAGTCAAAGGTAGGTAGTATACATATAGAACATCATAATGATTGGATCAAGCTGCCAAGCATGTCTGTTTAGGACAATGAAATGCTTGACCGAATTGATTAATCCCTCAAAGAAATCACTCCGAAAATTTTCAGGGTTGGGTTACGAGATTGAAGCCGTTTGATTTTCTGCCGAGACAGGTTAGTGAGTCTCCCAGGAAAGACACCAACATGACCGTGATGCTGTTCAGATTTGCTTATTTTGCATAATGAACCCAATTGCAGGTAATTGACCAGTGTATCCTATCAAGAATCAGGGTGCAAGTCTCCTGCAAGTGCACTCGTAAAGCATCTGAAAGAAGCCCCTGGGTGGTTCATCCTGCAACTTCAGAAGACTTGCAATTTTCGAATAACTGGCGTGGTGGCTGAAGTATAGCGATTCTTCACTTTCTTGACTTTTGATTTCCTGTCCAAAAAGTTTGGGTTTGGACAAGGCCCACTGCATTGCCCAAATAGCCAGTGGCCTCATGTAACAAATTGATCTAAATTCATCATTTTCATTCCACGCTTCTGGAGTCTGAAAAGAAAAACTGCAACAAGGCAAAAATAAATTGTGTCATTTAAGATTCATCTGCATTTGAACGGATGCTACCCATTCTAACAGATCCAACATAATCACATGCAAAACATTGGCACTGGCAGAGTCCTAAATAATCTAATGCAAAAGTTCAATTCTCAATGTCATTCACAACTTCCTTGCCCCACTCTCAGAAAAGAAGAAAAGACCTTTTGCATGATCGCAAAAGTTCAATTCTCAATGTCATTCACAACTTCAAATCTCTTAACTGTTTATCAGCATCCTAGCTAGTAGATAGATAATGGTGTTCAAAAGAGATTTTCAGGATTGAAACATGCATGATCGCATTCAATGGGGAACCCAGTTGTTGATTCAAAGCTCGCGTAAAAGGTTCACTCACCCAAGACTTTTTTCCGACCATGCTGCTTCATAGATACCAGCCGCAGTCTGAAATGCCATGTCCATCATTCCCTCTTGGATCATGGAAGCAGCCAGGCAATATGTAACTCCTGGCCAAACTTCCCTTGATTGCATTGCCGACATATCAATTCTTCCATCAGGCAGCATTCCATTGACTGCTCCACGAGTCCCTCCTTTCATCTTTGATACATTAAACTCAAAGACTTTTTGAAGCGCACTTCGGACCTTGTCATCATCAGCAATTGGGAGAAGACCACATGCTCTGGCAATCCTGTAAATCCATCAAAAAATTCAGTTCATCTATGCGATTCTTCCATAATCAAGAAAATAACCTAGCCTTTACAAGCTCAAGAAAACTTATTTGACCAAAGATGCAAATGATCAATTTCAGTTCTGTTTCTTTTTTGACCTCCTATCATTTTTTTTTTCTTTGATATTGCAATGATGCATAATTCTTCCCCTTCAGCAATATTCTGAACCAATAAACTATGGATGTTTCGTATAGGATGAGACAGTTATCAAAGCCTGAAGATAATTCCACTAACCACTGTCCAGCTAGTTGATCTGCATGAATTGATGCACTTGCACGACTTCCACTGTTGTCATAGTTATAGTAGCTACCATTCCATAACTTGTCATAGACCACTTTTGCCTTTTGGTACTTAACCCAAAAATAGTTTCCAGAAGCAGTATCACCAATTTCATGTGCCATGGCTGAAGCAGCCTGAAGGGCAGCAACCCAGAGCCCACCACAGTATGCGCTTACTCCAGTAACAGACCATGCATCATAAGTTTGATCAGGAAAGCCCTCATTTTCTATCATCCCATCCCCATCTTTGTCGAACTGATCCATATAGGCCATTGCAATATAAACCGAAGGCCAAACAGCTTTTGCAAAGTTCAGATCACCAGTTGCAACAAAGTCCCTGTAAACTTGAAGGACAAATTTTGGGTTTAAGTCCTTCCATCTATCTGTGTTGAACAGGTTATAAGCATTAACTTCAAACCACGGATTGTTTAGTCCGATATCATGAGGAACAGCTCCAAGAACCTTGCGAGGAACCCACTTTCCATCACTCATGATTTTCCTCTTTTGAGGATCATGTAGCATCACTGCTGCTGCAAAGTCTTGTTGGATGCTGAGTTCGAGCTTTGGGAATAGCATGACAAGTGCAAAAGATGAATAGAAATGGACATCATATGTATTCCACATAAGGTATTCATTTCCTTCTAGGTAAAGGAACTGCCCAATATTTTCTTCCCCATCCTGGAGCAAACAGGTCCCAAAAGCTGTATTTGATGTCACAGGACCATGGATTCGGGATAAGGTCAATGCCATTCTCTCAATTATTTCAACAGCCGTGTCATTGCCCACCACATTTTTCAGACCTAACTTGGCCTGGTCAAGGGAAAATTTCACATGTCCGCTCAATAAGTTTCGCACGGGAGGTGAACCATCTACAAAAAGAGAAAATAGCCTCTAATAATTGGAGTGGAAGATAATCAGCAGAAGTCCACGGAAAATGTGCATACCTGTCCAGATGGTTCCACCGGAATTTAGATAGTAGAGCTCATTGAAAAGTGTAACTGGGTACCTGGGAAATGTTTCCAACCCAAACATTTTTTTAGCATTGATTAGATGCAAAGTCATTAGGCAATGGAGAAATAAAAAGTAATCTCATAAACATATTTGCAAAGGATTCACCATGAAGGGAGCCTTCTGTCATGAAGAATTGGTCCTTGCCAAGTGTCTATCTGGGACTCCCACTGCGTATGCTCTAGTTAAAAGGAGATCAAAAGTTCAGTACACTGAATCATGTGATTCAAGATTCCAGCCAAGTTCATTTATTAGTTTTGTTGTCATGAGAACAATGTAAGTCCTGAAAGTTCCAGGTGTGATTCTTAGCATGTTGAATCTAGACAACATGTAGACCAAGACAACAGGATTTTACTTTCTGTTTCTTGTCGTAATATTAATTCCTATGCAATGCTTGTCCTCTTCTACCCCTCCCAAATTCCAACAATCGATCAACTTGAACATGGAAACAATACAACAACGCAATGGTTGTTTTCACAAAGGCATGTAATTGTTCCAGCCCAAAGCAAACAAACAAAATGAAAAAAACCCTCCCATAATAAATCCATGTTTGTCGTCCCACCACTCTTCAGTACATATGTTTTGCTGCTCTGGCACTGGAGAAGCAACCAGTTGTAGCCAATAACTTGTGTTTTATCCTTTTGAAGACCTAAACTCCACATCTACAATGTACACTTCAATGAGAAATCCCTGCTCATTTAGATAGGCAACCATAACAGATCCTCATATCTTTATTGACAGAATGTCAACCATGGTAGATACAGCCAATATCTCCCTGACTCATGCACCGATTAGTTATGTGAACCATACAAGACTGAATCTGTCTTCAAACGCATGCAAAATAGAGTTATTAAGTATCCAACGATTACAGACTGTAGAACAAAAGGTCAGATACAGGTTCCATTTGTTAGTTGCAGGACAATCATAAACAGTAGTTACAACAGACCATGTGAAATCATTACCAAGAATAGCATCATGTGCAATCTTTCCTGCTGCATCCCCATTAGTCCCATAAAATTTTGTATAACGCCTGCTATTGCAAATTGGTTTTAATAGACAAATAGAAATACTGTAATTGCACAACTTATAAATGTAGGAATATTCACCTGTAATACACATTGTCGCCAAATCTCACCTCTGGGCAATCCCATGCTAATGAAAATGTAACTGTGCGAACAGATCCTGGAGGAACTACTAAAGAGGCCGCTATGGCAGCACCGATAGACGACCCTGCTTCTGATGGAACAAGACTACCATTCTGGTCGATATGATCAAATGATCCATTCTACACATGCAACAGTAGTAAAAACATAAGTATCTCAGAACTCTGCATTGAGAAGGCATTGACACACAGTACACGTGCATAGAAGATCTTTCAGTTCATCCTGCAAATAATATAATAAAAGCAATGCCAGGGAGAATTTACTTTTCAAAAACGTGTTTAACAAAAAGTGGAGTAAATTGGCTTTGTTTGTCATTTTACAAGCAACAGTACAAAGAGTGTTGCTTCTGAAAGACAATGCTTGCCAGAACAGATATTTTAATACGCAAAGTAATGTGTTCGCAGAGTGGCCCCTTCAAGACTACATTGTTCTATTGCCTTATGGGCTAAAACAGCAAGCTACATGCAGTCCTAAGGACCAACCCAGGCTGCTAATTAGAATAGGTTGACAAAATACCATCTTGACAAATTATGTCTAATTCTTTAATACCAAAAGACAGCCCCATATCTCAAAATATTTCCTTTTTGTTTTTCTTTTATATTGTTAAAAACATATGTTACAAGTTATCATCCCATGCATTCTTCTAGTTCAGAGTGTTTTGTACAGCATATTGATTGCACTGAAATGCTAGTTATCCAAAAAAAGTTTGTCTAAATGCCCCACTAGAAAGGGAGGACAGAACCATGTAATTAGTTACCTGGATTCCTCATAAAGTAAATCAAGACCACTGTTATGGATTGGCGAAGAGATAATTAATGGAGATTCAATTGCCCTCCAAGATTGAAAATCACAATTCAAATGCATTTATGCTTAAGAAAGTAATATTTTGAAATAGTGGTCAAGTGGGAAAAAGGAAATTGTAAGAAGTGACAGCTGAGCTGACAAAGTCACATTTCCAATTTTTTACGTTGCATACTTACTTTCTTTTGTTAAAACCCTCATAAATCAGCATGTACTACTCCAGTAACAGTCAAGCATCCAACAAAACAAAGAAAAAGAATTCTGTATTGCAATGAATCATCTCCATTCCAGCATCTTATATGTTTCAAGATCATTAGTTAAGTTGACAATATAACAAGATAATAAAGCTTCAATAAGCCCAATGATTCAGAGGGATTATATGACTAACCTTTTTAATTTCATACCACATATCCTTTGCCGTGAAACCGTGGGATGTACCAGAAATCAGGAAATAAGGACACTTTGAAATATGTACATCAGAAGATTCCTCAGCTGCAATAGCGAAAGTTACAGGTGGATGTCCATTTGCAGTTCTGAACAGTAAATAAGTACAAGAAATAAGCGGGCAACTTGTGGCATTGAAGTGGCAACTAAATTAAGAGTGAATGTCAGAACTCACCTGTGATGTAAGAGAATTCCATGAATACCATCACGGGTCCTGGAAGGAGACAGAATAATTATTTTAAGTAAGCCAGCAACTTTTGTTTGCTGTATATTGAAAATGATATATACACATAAGTAACCAAAAATTGAAGACAATGAACATTTCTTACTCCATGTTAGAGTTGAAATGCCCACCGGAAAAACCTGATACTCCTCCCACGGAGTTCTGCAGTGTAAAACAACCGAACATGTCAGTTATAGGTAATCATTCAACAACTCAGAGACCTCCTGTATCCGAAAGACTAATAGGGAGCACTACACAAAAAAGGGTGTATAATTCATAATATTTTTTCTTTAATTGTGTTTCCAACTCAAGTTAACTAAAGACTTTCCATGGACATGACTGAATATTCAAAACTGCTTAATTGAAGCAGGGACTCTAAAAAGGTGCATAGCCTACTACTGAAAACACGATAAAGCTTTCCATCTTACCACCCATGTAAAGAGTAAGGAGACATCTGCAGAAGTTCTTCCTTGATTGGAAACCTGAAGAGGCAAAAGCAGCCAATAAGCACGGGTGATAAAATGTTGTGAAATCTAAATAGATCTTCTGGGCGTTTTACCGTAAATGTGAATACAGAGACAGGAAAACTGCTCTCTTTGTAATTGTGGGGGATTATTGGCGACAACTGACGAGTTACGATTCTGAGATCTGGGTCAGGTTCACCTGGTTTACAAAGAAACTAAGATTACCTGCAATCATAAAAAACTTTAACTGCATTAACAATTGAGGATTCTTCGATTAGTACCATCATAGATTGTCCATGCCCTTGGAAACAAAGCATGGTATGTACACTTATCCCCATTCAAGTTCCAATCCCAAAATTCAGTCCCTGAACCTGTTAACTCTCTATATAAAAACATATGTCCAAAATAGTTATTATTCCTAGAGAAATTGTAAATTAACACCAAATGCTGCTGGAAAAGAAAGAACATGTAAAGCAAGGAGACTAACTTGGGCATCTCAGTGGTCTTTGGACATAATACTGTTGAAAACTTTTTACCATTCGGACGTGAAACCATAACCTGCATAACCCCAAGTATGGAAGGCCTTGAACAGTTTGAAATGATTATAGAAGCATTTATGCTTTCACAGAAATGCAAATACAGAAGTCAAGGTTCAAGAAAACTGAAGTTGTGCTCAGAAAAATCATCACTATTGGATCAAAATGGCATAATCACTGCATTGGTCTCATGACGAGATCCAACAGGTGTATTCTTACAGAGCAGAATTTGTTCCAGCAGACTTCAGGGGAAGCAATCCATATTCACAGAAATAGATGGACACGTAGCAAACTTAGACAATAATTGATTGGGTTAATGTATTATTCAATCATGCTCATGAACATAGTTAGGATAGTAGCATGAAAAAAAAACGCTATCTTTGCAAAGTCTTGAATGAGAGAGGATATTGCTGGTACAAATGGGTGATAAGTGCCTCTAAAGAATCCATAAGTGCATCAGATAAACAAAGATGTTTCCATAGAATATTTTTTTAAGCAGGTCTCCAGTTGATAAAATTTCAATAGAGTCAATAGTCTCACAAAATGTAAAGCATAAGAACCAATCTTAGTAGGTGGGAAAGCTATCAAATCTTCAATCAAGTATTCCTCAAAGAAGGAAGCAACTTACTTTTCAACTTGGTCATAAAAATATATTCAACTGGCTATCTTACTACTGCCAAATGCTGTAGTCTTTTATCTTTGAGAAGATGGATTGTTTTGCTGTCATAATGGCTAAAGAGCTAGAGTTTCTTGCATACTTTGAGCTTGTGCTATCCTGCTCACTGCCCCCGATCTTACCAAGATAACTTTCCTTTTCAAAACATACAAGCATCTTATACCTTTCTATGATGGCTAACAGTTTCATAAACACAGATGCAAATGTTGCTGTCATAGAGGTAAAATTGAACTTCGCCAACATTTGAACTTACTGAGAACTGATTTGCTAGAATTGGTACATCTTCGGATACTTTTGGAAATATTTGAAACCGTTGAAACCCGCCTTTGTAGCTTCTCCCGATGCTTCCTGCACTAAATGTCTTACGAGAAGGTACATGTCATCAAATTGGGCAAACACTTCCATTATAAGATGGCAAGTAAAGAACACATCTGTACTTCTGCATGCGATCAACATGTTATTTGGTGGTTTGTGAAATAAGACTGCCTACCCAATACCACCCAAAGGAACACCCTGGTGACCAGTTACATGGCGCTTTTTAGTAAAGTCGAATATTGTATCCTACAATCAAGATGAGAGAATAAGATTATATTGGAACCCAAAGAGAGCCAAATAAATCAAAGAGAAGTTCGTAGTTGGAATACTCTTCCATGAAATGCTTCTTCTTTGGAATGATGCCACAATCGAACACCTATCGGAGCCTTCAAAGGCCAAATAAAGAAAGAAGGAAATTAATTGTGCAATAAATCTTACTTGTAAAAATAGTAATACGGTTTATTAATAACTAAATGAAAATATCGTACAACTTCAACAATAGAAATACAGCTTATTCTTTACTTAATGAAAAGACCATACACTTTCCTATTTCACTTTTAAATGATCCAATTTCACTTCCCATGGGGCTTCTCCTCAAGGACTAACATGTCTATGAAACTAATAAGACCAGCTGGCTTCATCATAGTAGGTGAAAGCAGTTCTACAAGATATAGTTAGATGCATGATAGCAAGCAAATGCAGAACATAGCTCTAAGCACACTAGGATTTATTTCCACAATCTCTCATGACTTATTTACAGTTCAACAAAATAAAATATTTCTAGAAGATGGAAAAAATGGGTTGTGTTTACAGTTTGGTAGGTCAAACGAAATTTTGTCCAGATTTTATGTTTTGCACCAAATGACAGAACCAAAATATAAGAAACTCCAAAATGATAAAGGATTTCAATTTTCCCATGTGTAGTCACAATTCTTGTACAAGTATTATATCAAACAAATTTATTCATGTACATAGAAGTCAAATGTCTATTCCCTGTGTCCATAGTCAATTTAATTGATTAATCCATGGTAATATAAGACTCCTAGTGCATTTTTAATCATTTTTGTCTTTTCTATAGTCCTTGGAAACAAGCACAGAGGCTTGGGGAGAAAGATCAATTTTGGATAGCTAAAAAAAGTTGACTTCAATCAATCAATGATAATCTATTACTGTTGAGGCTATTTTGACCACCTAAGTCATCTTTTAAGCAGGTAAAAGGATCCATAACCAACCAGAATACTAGGAATAGCAATCATTTACTTAATAACAAAAGGCACACATAAGGTAAATAAGTCTCATTGGTGCAGTTCCACAAAGCACATGATCAGTCTATTAAACACCTTTTGGACAGAAATCATATGCATATTAAAATTGCAGACATACCAAATGCAGCTTTTCGTGCAATGTTAAAGTAAACTGCGAAGGCGTTCTCTCTTCACTACTTAACTTGCGTTGCCAAGTTAATGGAGCAGGTTGCTCAGGTTGAACCTAAAACAAATAGGAACAGATCAAACTAACTGTGTGAAATAAAGATGTACAACAACAGTATTCAACAGGAAGCTAAGTTAAAAAGATCATTAAGATTTCAGATGAATTAACATTTAGTTT
Organism: Corymbia calophylla; assembly: GCA_014182845.1. Taxonomy (NCBI): domain Eukaryota; kingdom Viridiplantae; phylum Streptophyta; class Magnoliopsida; order Myrtales; family Myrtaceae; genus Corymbia; species Corymbia calophylla. The sequence continues at coordinate 24,345,492 of CM024698.1, read as the reverse complement.
GAAATGCATGATTCATCTCATGTTCAAGGATTTTCGACCAAAAGATTATGAAAGGCAAGTAAGCTTTAGTTTTTTCTTCTTATTTTTTTTTTTCATAACCAAGCTCAAAATCAACCTGTACGTGAAGAATATTAATAGTCTCATCACAGACATAGAAATGACAACAGCTGAAAAATATGGTGAAACGAAAATATAGCCTTTATCCATAAGAAAAGGGCCTTGATGAAACGAAGACCACACCTTGTGTCGAGAAGAATCGTCCAATCTTTCTTTATCTCCATTCTCTTTTATACCATTCTCCATCTGTCAATGCAGCTTGAGGGGAGAACAACTTACAAGCTCTTGAAACAAATCAGCAAAGGCAGTAATGTGTGCCCAAATCTCCCCACTTCAGCTTTAGCCAACAGACATGTGAAGAGAGCACAGAAGAGGAATGACTATTCCCCGCAAGGCACTGAAACAGAAACGGATCAAACATGAATGGAAGCATTAAGATCAGTGCTTCATCAGTAAAATCACGAGTGAAAAATAAGAACTCAGGCTTAAATCCACCAAGCTTAGCCACTGCTAGCTTTCACTCAAATAGTTCTCAACCTAGCTAAAAAGACCTCATAATTCAACAGACATCCTAAGCGAAGTTCATGCAGAGAACTAAACAAACGAAGTAGCGATTTTAAGTGTCGACCAGCCTCTTCTATGAGCCTATCAGTATCGAGATGATTTTTCCACATCCATAGGAAAGAATCATAATCTCGAACCCCGCACATTTTCCTGCATTAGACCGAACAGTATCCCATCTTTTCCATAAAAAAATGGACAACTGCACAAGCTTCATCACCAAAACTCAAGAGATCCTTTCTCAAAAGTCCGAACCATTCGTGAATCTAAACTCCTCCTCTATCGATAACAAACACATATCAAGCATCACCTCATTCTCAAAACGTTCCATCCCCAATAGACCTCTTATCTCAACCCGCCCCGACACCACATCCTTCACAAGCATTGCGCGGACAGATTAATTACGAAGATCCTCACAAATCACGCGAATCCCGTCGGCTCTACGGGAACCTCCAATCGATCACCGATCGCAGAAACGAAAGCGGAATGCAACCAATCGAAAGCATCGGAGCGAATCGACCAATCAACGGCAGCAAGCCGCGCGAGATTTCAGGTACGAACAGCGCGCGCGCGAGATTGCAGGAGAGGCCTCGAAGGAGGGGGAAAAGATCGCGAGCGGAGAGCTCACCTCGCATGCAGAGCGGACTGCGTTTTGCAGCAGCGACAGCGCCAGAGACAAGAAGGACAAAGGAGGGCAAAACGATCAGAGCCGCGTGAGCTGTCATTTTTATATCTCTCCGACGAGCACGACCGTATAATGAAATCGAATTTCGCCCGGATATTTATTCAGAAACTATGATTAGAATTTTCGCAATTAGCCTTTTACCTCTTTCGATTCGTCCTTAGAATTAGACCTACGGGAGGCCCAAATCTCGGTCAGTCTCGAATCGAAATTATTGACTAATTAATTCCTAATAAAAGTGCCTTTCCTGGGGTCTATTTTCAGCCACCCGCGATGACAAAGCGCGAACGAGACCACAGATTCGCTCCTGTTTCGGATCTTGTCGGTTGATTTTTTTAGGAGGGGAAAATCATTCGGCGGGAGCGGTGGGACCCTTCCCAGCATCCTACGCTACCGTCCATCTGTCCGAAAGTGGCGATTCGGGGAGGAAGTACGTACGTGCCTTTCGATCCGACCGCGCTTTTCGACGCCGGCCGGATTCGTCGGCCACCGCCTGCGGAAGTTCTTCGTCTGAAGTGGGGCATCTCCGTCGTGGGCTCAGATAAATTCCATCATTTTCTTGTTTTTTCTTTCCCTTTGTTCGATGTAAATATTGAGGGAATAGGAGTTTTTTTCTTTATAAGATGTTAGTGACACAACACTTACGACGGAAGACCTTTCGGTTCTTGGTTAACAATGGTTTTTTGAATTTGAGCCCAAGCATAAGCCTCGAGCTATTCTATGAAATGGAAAGAAGACAAAAGAAAGAAAGAAAGAAAAAAGCCGAACGGAACGCAAGTTGTCAATTTATATCTCTCCGATCAGGGACCACCACCACTAGTGAGATCTGGTCTAATTTGACCCCATCAAAATAATGAAAGAAATCATCAGATAGATCCTTTCACTCAAATGATTGACCAAGAAGGGTAATTTATGCAACTCATCATTAAGAATGGTGATTAACTTCTATCATTGTGTTATTATCCTTAATTTGCATTTATAGTTTGATTCATCCTAAAAGTGGATGGGATTTATTATGATTTATTGACAAATAAATTTGGACTATCATATTTCATTCTTTATTGCTTAAGAAAATTAGGGGTGGATTCAACTCCCAAACAATAATATCATTCACCTGATTTGCATTTACATTACATTTAGGATCCACATCGGATTAACAGAATTTAGAACCGATACATATAAGAGTTGTGCATCGTGCACATGCACCGACCACCGAAAAAACAAACGATTGGTCTCTCTCTTCCTATAAGAGAGGAGGAGAGGAGAAATGTTTTTTTTATACAACAATTAGAGAAATTAGAGACAACAAATGAGGTTTGATTTCATACTAGAGTTAAAATTTGTAATTTTGTTTTAAACAAAAGAAAGATTCAAGTCAGATCTAGAAACTTTTTTTTAAGACAAAATAAAAAGTTCAAGACAGAATGGAAACTAGGTTTAAAAATTGGGTTTTTTAAATAAAAAATTCAAGATAGAATCAGAACTAGATATAAAGTCGAAGGCTTTTTTTGGATATTAAATCGTAACATGTATATAAATATGTGATTCTTTGCAAATTCTTTTTTTTCGATGGGAGAAAGTAGTTTTTTGGAAGTAAATTTAAACATGCAAATCGTGATAGCTCCCCCCATTACCCTAAAATTGAAATCAGTTACTAATTATTAATGTCTAAAGTAAGGTCACCGGAACTTTTATAATGTTGGTGTTGGCACGTTCTTGGACCGTTTTACAAAGTGTCTTGTCTTTCCGGAGTAGTCTAATCTCGTGCATCCGCAGTACCAGAGGATTCGCTACTCGTTTGCTTTTTTAGGTATACAATTGTCGGAAAAGTTTCGGTGAGCGGCGGGACCACGCTGACATCCCCACGGGGTTCGGCTAACGTGACCGGCCCGTTATATTTTCAAGATTCACGGTCTAATGTCCACCGTTAACTTTTTAATTGAGGAAATTGGGAGATTGTGACTTGGCCCGGTTCCTTTTGACGGCTTTCTTTCTCCTTCTGACATAACTGAGGACCACGGTCGGAGTCCATCTCGCCATTTCGCGTCCGTTCATCTATGTCCTGCTATTCGAAGACAGAATACGACAAGAATGACTGATGTGGAAAAATCTCAGGCCATGCAAACCGATCAGCCCATCACTATTCGCAACAGGATGGAGAGGCATTTAACACAATTCTGTGACCATGTTCTAGATTTTCCTGATTGCCTGCTGTAGATGTGGATACCAGACAACGGCAACTGCAAGGCAACTTCTCTATTTTGAAATCGGAAGCGACTGCTTCTATATGATCGAAATTGCTTTGCTGTGGGAAATTAAGAAGGAAGCAATCGCAAAGAGTTACTCGCGTGGCTCTTTTTTATTTTTTTTGTCTGAAAATTCTTATATTATTTATCATCAAAAGTTGTTCTTCGACGATGGATGAAAAGAAGGGATATCAAAACATAGTTAGGCCCTGCAAAAGTTGGAGGCTGAATTAACCATGAAAATAGAAGAGTATCTAAACGACGGATCTTAACTTCCCAATTTACAACTTGATATCACCTTTGGACCTCTGGCAAGACTCAAATCAAATATAATTTTGTCGAGGCGCTTCGACTTTTCCATGGCTTGAACAATATCTCCAAGTCATTCAGGGCATGCCCAGATCCTTCATCTTCCGAAAATTTGCTCCCCTTCTACGGAAGTTTCGACAATAATTCTAGGGGCAGACCTCTTTCCTTTACAAAATTGCCAATTCTGTTGTGCCATCTCAATAGGTGAATCATCCTCCTCCATCTAAATGATGTTAAAAAAGGTTAGCAGAAATATGAAACCAGTTGTTTAACAATAATACACTGAAAATATCAATTTTCCACCCAAAGAACGCATATCTTTCCAAAATCACCACTGATAGAAGTTTTTAAAGAGCCACGTCAAATAGACAAAAAGTGAGTACATATTCATAAATAAGTAACGACTTACAACACCAAAATCTTAAAATATTTAAATAATAAATCACGTTTTCATTCAAAAATCTAAGTTTTTGAAACAGTTGATAATGGCTCCACAAAATTTCACTTGGCATTAAAGTAGAAAATCTCGAGTTCGAATCTTTTCATATCCCAATAAGACTAAATGTAAGAGGAAGTATTAGAATATGCCTTCATATATTATCTTTTTATTTTTTTGTTTTTTGGAATTTGCTTAATGATAACAAATGCACGTTACCTATAACTTTTCCGGAGATTTCATGACTCAAGCATTAATTTGAGGAGCCTTACATGCCCTTAAACTCTTCCTTAAACAAATCATCAATGAGGTCTTCCAATGGCAAATGGCAAATTGACTGTCCACAAAGAATTACCATCGCAGAGCTCTTTCAAGTATGTCCACATTTGAATCATCCAATGCTATCTTATGCTCCATTGGAATCGATTGACGATACAGGACAGAGAAGGTGGAACGCCAATTGAGTTTTACAAAGAAAATCGACATTCACAACACCACATATCAAATCTGGTTTTGATCTCGGTTACTTCAGGCACAAACATACGAGCAAGACTACTAAACAGTTTCTTCCCATTATTTACCTAATTCACACACAAGCATGCACACAAGGGGATGGTATAATCTCTTGCCATCTCCTTCCAGATCTGCATAAATGACTGTTATAGCTCTGAAATTCTCCAATGGCACGCCGCATATTTCCAACGTACCTTCCAATGACTTCTGGTTGTTCAACGTAAACCTGCGAATAAACATTACGAGCAAAACATAAATAAAACAACTTAACGAGAAGAAGGTATTCGAACTTTGACGAAAATGACAAACACAAAGAAAATAATTTTTCATGTACATATTTAGTCTGGATACCAAATACTAAACATTTATCAGCAATTATTAAGGGTGTGCATAACAATCATTTTATTTCTTTATTTTTCTATTTTTTCAATTCTCAAAATAGGGTTGGAATATAAATCTGTTTGATAATATAATTTCATTTTTCAATTTCTAAAACAATGTCTACTCTATAAACAAGTTTAGAACATAAAATGGAAATTAAAAATTTTTACTCCTATATTTCTAAAACAAAAGTGAGAAATAAAAACCCTTCTTATTACTCGCTCTCATCATCGCCCGTCGTCAGTCGCTAACCACCGATTGCTATCGGTTGTTGGCCATCCGTTGCCCACCTCCTACCAACCGCCAACCATTGCCCCTCCCATTGCCATGCCCCCCCTTGGTCGTTAATCACCAACCATTGCCCCATCCCATCGCGGCCACGCCTACCGCACTCGCCCGTCCCGCCGTTGGTCGGCGCCACCCCTCTCGCACCACCCCTCTCCCACCACCGATCGTCGGCCATTCGCCTCGCCCGGTCGCCAACCATTGGCCTTGCCCCTCCCACTACTAGTCGCCGGCCATTCACCTCATCAGCCACTGGTCACCTTCCACTGCCACTCGAGAGGGAGAAATTTTGTGTTATTATCAAACAAATTTGTATTCATGAACATAAATTTTGCATTATTATCAAATATTATTAAACGCATATTTTTATTTTAGAAACTCGTCCAAAAAATAAAGATAAAAAATCAATTCTTGATTATAAATTAATTTCTAAAATAGAATGATTATTTTCGCCCTAAATACTCAAAAGTAACTCAACAACTTTTCGCTGAAATGCAACATGCTTATTGAACTTGTTCAATTCATAACAAAGATACAATATTATTAACATTACAAAGGACAATTCTCGAGGGCGGACAAGTGTTCACCCATTTATCCATCAAGATCTCTCCTTCCGTTCCTTTTTCATTTTCCTATTTAAACTTTTTCTTTTTGGTTCCTTCTTTTAATTTGTCTTCAATGTTCAAGAAAAATTCCAAAAAAGGACCCAAAGTCTTTTCATTTTCTCAAATAAATGACTTGAGTGGACATTATTTTAAATAAAGACCGAAATGACATTGATTGTTTTAAATAAGGGCTTGAAGTAGCCATAATTATTTTAAATAAGAGCTTCAGCCTGGTTCTTTGGTTGACTAAATTTTCCAATCGATCAAGAGTATTTTCATTTCGAATCTTTTTTTTTTTTATCTTTCTTCTCTTTTTTCTAATTCTTCTTCTTTCTCTTCACCGGTGGCTGATCGGACACCAACGACACCCACAGAGGGCTGGGTGAGGGTTGCCCTCACCTGATCTAACGAGGGGCGGCTTCACCTAGGGAGGTTGCCCCTTGCAACCAACCATGAGGCCGATGGGCCCCCTCACCAAAACCTTGCGGCCAATCGTGAGGCTAGCGAGGGTGGTTGGTCGCGAGGGGCGACTCCCAGGCAGGCCCCCTCATCGGATCGGCGAGGCCGCCCTCGCTAAACCTTTGTGGACGTCATGCCGGTGCCAATTGGTCACCAGCAAAAGGAATAAAAGAAGAAAAAGAAAAAAAGAAAAAAAGAAAATGATAAATGACGAAAATACTTTTAATTGTCGGAAAGTTAGACTTTTATTTAAAGTAGACATAGTGTCTCTATTTGATACAAGATTCACTTCAGACCCATTTTTGAAAAAATGATGGCACTTCAGACCCCTATTTGAAATAAGATCTATTTTGAACTCTTATTCGAGAAAATATAAATATTTCGGGTCCTTTTTTTGAAAATTTTCCATGTTCAATGGGGAAGGGCGTGGGAAGGAGGAGGACAAGAGAGAGGATGTCTCCCTCATAATCCTTAACTTTCATTTTCTCAAGCAAGAGATGTATAACCTCCATCTTTGCATATTGCCCGTCAGACCCAACCGTGAAACTCGCAGCAGCTATCTTCATTTTTCTTAGAAATATTTTTCGTTTATCCTTGGTATAAGCGATAATTTTTCAAATATTTATTTATGATAAAATAAATGCATTTTGGCGAGGGTTAGATCAAATGCGACCGTAAGATATATGAAACCTTCCCTTTTAGAAGAGGCCCCCCACGAACCCGCGGGCGCGCTTCTCCACTGGACGAGACAGGACGAGACCGCGCTTGAAGCAGCAGCGAGAGCATATCCAAAAGGCATAAGCTGATCGTCTTTTCCTCTTTCTCATCGATCGAGCCACCACCGATCGGCGCAGATGGATCCGTCGCACCTGGGCGCTGTTCCGGAGGACGACGCCTCGGAGGAGCGAGGCCAGCCTCAGAGCCAGCCATCCGCATTCGCTCCTCCCCCGCTCCGCCCTCCTTCTCTGTGAGCTTCTCCCCCCTTCCTCCGCTCGCGCCGCGCTTCGATCGTTTCGGCCTTTCTTAAGAACTTAGATTGTTCCCAGCAGGTGTTGAAACGGATCTTTTTCTTTTCTTTTCTTTTCTTTTTTTGGGGGTGGTTCGATTTGCAGGAGTTCGCAGAAGAAGTACTCGCCTGTCGATTGGAACGAGTATTTCGACCGAGAGGAGGATCTCGTCATCGCGGAATCGAACGACGTGAGTCATCAATCCGTCCATTGATATCGGATTCCAGCTCTTTCTTCTTTTAGCTCTTCGGTCGCCTCGTTTGATTCGATTCTTTTTTCTCCATTTTCTTGTTTCATTTGCGCTTTTGGATTTTAGAGCTTCCATGTTTATACGGCCGGGGAAGAAGGACCGGTGGTGTTTTGCCTCCATGGTGGTGGCTACTCTGGGTAAGCTCCCCTCCTCTGGTTTCCCTGACAGAGTGCTCCTGAATTTAGTCTGTTGGTGAATTCTTTTTCTTTTTCTTTTTTCCTTAAAAGAATTCAGTCGTTCTCTGCATGATCGAGTCGTATGTACGTCTCATTTCCTGCTGATTTGCTGAGGATCACAGCCACGTCTGTTGAGTGGGTATTAATTTTTGGTTTTCTTGGTTTGTCTAGGCTTTCATTTGCATTATCTGCTAGCAAAATCAAGGAGAAAGCCCGGGTGGTTGCAGTGGACTTGCGAGGACATGGCAAGTCCTGCACAGAAAATGAACTCGACCTATCAATCGAGGTATAAATGGTACCTTGGAGTTTCAGATGAGGACTGGTTTCAGTTCCTCTACTAGCTTGTTAAATCCTACGTTCCCTTCATGTAAATATTGTGTGTATCTTTCTTTTGAATGTGATTGCATTCGATTTTCCAGACTTTATGCAATGACGTTCTGGCTATTGTAAAGAGAATGTATGGAGAGTCCCCACCAGCAATTGTTCTCGTCGGCCACAGGTTTCATATTTTCATTAGCTTTTTCAGACTCTTCAAAATCACGATCCAAAGGGGATATTTTATTGGTAGAAGGGCAATGTACTTTTGAACATTTTTGCGTGCCTTCTGCATTGTAGATTTCCTTCATTCCTCGGTCTGTATACGTGAGTCACCACAACGTGTAGGCACTGTCGTGTCTTAGCTTAGTTCATTACTAGCTAGTGTGAAACTTTACTGATTGTAAATTGTTTAGCCATTTTTATGAAGTTTGGTAAGTGGTAGACTGGGTGGGAATACATATGGGGTCTCTTGTAATATGTGTCGGGAACAAAGAGATAGGAGTCATGAAGACTGCCTCTGGTTTTTGACTTAATTGTGCCCTAGAGCAAGGAGTTGCAGTGCAATCATGCTTGAAACACTGGTTAATGGGGCAATGAGTCAGACCAGGGGTAAGGTTTGTGCAGAAATGGAAGATTAAGTGTACATTTTAGTAATTTTCTTAAAATGTACCTTCATTGAAGCATATATAAGGGGTCAAAGTACTTTCTTTTCTTTTCTGTTTTTTCACATACATTGACCTTTAAGCTCAGAAATCAGAATTTTGGGTGGATTATCCTGTGAAATGATCATCAAGAAGTTTACTCTCTAATGAAAAACTTGGGCAATGCCATTGAGGACCTGTAAAAGGCATGCTAAGCCAGGATTAGAGCTAGCATAATTTGATTAAGTCTTCTTTTCTTATTTGGAGATACCATGTTTCCTACTTTATTACAAGTAGGATATAACATGTCTATTCCAGAATTCCCTTTTCCTAACTTGGAGTAGGCTTGTTGTTGTTCATTTTGCTAGTCCAACCATAGCGGTTGGGCTAAGGCCCTTTGGTTTATCCTGGTTTGCATGTATTCTTCTTCAGGTCAAAGGGGTTGTTATTGTTCATTTAAAATAAGGTTGGAGCTTTTAAAATTGTTTGCTATTGAGTTGGGTGTTGCAATTGTGATACTTTAAGTGCCCTCAATGTGGAGTGACACTACAAAACATTGGGTTTGATGCCGAAACATTTGTGACCCTTTCCTTCCAAAATCCCTTACTCACCCAATATTTTCAATCAAACCTATCCTACAAACCTTCATCAACCATACCATCGTAATTCAGCCTAATACTAAGTTTGGTGTTCGTGAGTACTGTTCACTGTCTTGAAACAGTACTTCAAGACCTGATTAACATGTGGTTGCTTTTTCCTATCTAGTTCCCTGCCTTTTTATAGGAGGCTCAGCATTATGATCCTCACTTGCCAACTTCAGTTTTTTTTTTTTTTTAATTTATCGTATCATTTGAAATATTGAAAGCTTGCATCCTTCAGAATTCTATTTTCACTCATTTTTATCTTAGTGCGCTGATTTGTGCATGTTAAACAGTATGGGAGGCTCTGTAGCTGTTCATGTCGCTGCAAAGAAAGCACTTCCTACCTTGGCTGGGCTGGTTGTTGTGGATGTGGTGGAGGTACAATACTATTTATTGCTTTGTGTGGTTTATGATTGGACAATATAAAATATCCACCCTTTAAGTTACCTATTGAATGGCAGCTGAGTACAAAGAGTTGTTTTAGGGTACAGCCATGGCTTCACTGATTCACATGCAGAAAATCCTATCAAGCAGGATGCAGCATTTCTCTAGCATTGACAAAGCAGTATGTTTGGGCTTCTTTCATTTATCACCTCTATAATTACTTGTTGCTTTTTGGTGATGCTCCTTTAGCTGAGGTACAATCTCCTTTCCATGTAGTTACCTGTGATATATTCTTACTTAAATCAGCTGTGGCTTTAAACTAATGACGTATTTCTTGGAAAGATCGGAAATCTAGGTGCTGCATAAGTTGGAAATAGACATGTTTAACTATCAATAACTTTATCACATGTGATATTTCTTGGACCATATAACATCCAGGATTTGATAACCAGTGGAACTTTAGTATTGTTCAAGTTTGTGAACCAACATAAATTGTCGAAACACGTTGAACAAGAAAAAAGAACGACAATGATGACAGTGAACATTAGTGGAGAAATACTGTAGGCAAGGATTTCCCCTAAACTCATTCCCCATTTTATGCAGTATTTCTGTGCCATAATGCTTCTCTGATTTTTTTTTTTTTAACTCAGCATACTTTATGGCAATTCAAAACTGCTACAACATATGCGAGATGATCTACATGGAAAAGAGCAAGTTCGTTTCCTGAGATATATTTGAGTGGCATAAGCTTGATATAGAAAAAGTTTTAATGCAGTAATCTCAAGGTAGTTAAAATTGCATTTTTATCTAAGATTGATGAGAGGGTCATAAAATCGTATTGAAAGATCGAATCGTAAAATCCTAGGATTTGACAATATGCATTATAATTAATCCTATGAAAAACTTTGACAAAGCTAGAAAATACAAAGTCAAGATATTCAAATGCTACTAGCAGAATTAAAAGATCTTGGAATACAATCATTTGTTTAGGATCAAGAGAGCTAAGACTTTCAAGTAATGTTTTGGAAACAGAAAGCATGACTTTTTTTCAATTAGCAAATAAAATAAGGCCACAATGATTAGCATCTAGTTAACTGCGGTTTGACAATGTTATTTTGTTCAGTCAGTAGTCTCGCATTCTATCTTAAACTTTGGTGTTTCTCTTCATTAAGATAGGACAAGGGTATTCTTTATCTGAGCTCATACCAAAAAGAAAACATGATGTGTCAGAAAATTGATTAAAAAGAAAAAAAATGCAACAGAGTTGTCTTTGAATTTGAGTTCGTCTTTTCCTGAATTGCATGGATTTATTAGAAGGATCATTCTTTACTATTTGGGGTTTGGACTTTCTAGCCCATGAAAATAACTTTGAAAGGGCTTAAGTCTGATATCGTTAGAATTGCCTCCAAAATCACGATTTCGACTATTTTATCTGCCTAACACATGATTTTAGCTCGATCTTTCCATTTCTGAGTTTTTTGAATGAGCTGCCTCATTCCACCATATTTGAACCATGAGATCAATCTGATTCAAATAGTGAGTTTAATAGCATTTGGTGGTAATTTGTACCATTTTTTCCCTTTCTTTCAATAGGTTGAATGGAGTGTGAAAGGTGGCTCTTTAAGAAACATCGAGTCAGCTCGAGTATCAGTTCCCACCACTTTGAAGTATGACGACTCGAAGAAATGGTAATGTGTAACCATCTGGAATTATATATTCATTATGTTCAGTCCATTTAACATTTTGCTGCTCAGATCTCATGTGGTACCTAGCTTAACGAGCATTATCACATTATGATTTTCTTATGCAGTTACGTTTACAGAACACGGCTCGAAGAAACAGAACAATATTGGAGAGGCTGGTATTATTTTCTCCATAGTTCTTGTTGGAAGTAGCACTATAGCACTGTTTAAAATCCTGTTGATTGCTTGTGGGTGCTTGTGGTGTCGTCAAATGGAAGTCTGTAGGGAGTATACCCTATTGTGACTTTCTTCATTAATAACACATGTTTCCTGTAAACATGAGACTATTCTTCTTCATCTTCTTCTGATGCTAGTGCTCTTTCAATAAGTTTTCATTTAGCATTAACACATTATTAGCAATCTTTGTGGAGGTGGACTGTGAAAAACACTTTGATCTTCTAGTTTAAATTGGTAGCACTATTTTAATGGAGGTGTTTAGCACTAAATTATAGTCCTTTGTTTTTCTACTTTTTCTAGTACCTTGTCAAATTTTGTCTTGTGGAGTTACTCCATTTTTACTTTGCCTTATCAATTTTTGTTAGCTGGTGTTGCTCCTGTAGTGAAGTTTATTCTTGTAAAATCTGTTGGTGAGGCTGTCAATTCTGTTGCAGGTATGAAGGCCTTTCAGAAAATTTTTTTATCATGCTCAGTCCCAAAACTCTTGCTTTTAGCGGGAACTGATAGACTGGATAGGTTAGTTCTAATACATTTCTAATGAAAGGATTTTATATCTATCACCACTTTATATCTGTATTCTTTACTTCTATAAAACAGTATTCAGTGGACAAACTCTCTTGTAATTATTGCTTTTAAGTTCATTATGTCCTTTGTGTTTTACTTGTAATTTTATTTATTATCCAGTTATGATTGAGCAAATAACCAGTGAGGTATACACAGCGTATGCAGATGAGACGTATATATTACTGTTGAGTAAGTGTATTATTGATGATAGATAATAATAGGCACAGCTCCTGGGACTCATGTAGAAGCAGCTTCGCATGTGATCTTATCATCTCAAGGCTTCTTAGTGTTGAGTCCTTTCTTCAAACAGGATAGATTTTTTAATGGATAATTCTTCCAAGTGACTATGTGCGCTTAATAACACAGTAGTTTTTTCTTTATATTGCTTTTCATCATTTGCAGCTTTATTTACTATTTGTCGATAGCCCACATACACCTATATCTCTGTTTAGACCTGACAAATTCATTGTTGTTGTTAAGTGTGCTTAATCTCATTATGGTATATGTTGATGAGGTTTTAGTTGACATGATGACAGATCTCTTACGATAGGTCAGATGCAAGGAAAGTTTCAAATGGTGGTTGTCAGGCATACTGGCCATGCCATTCAGGTTTTGATGACTCCTTTGCGTTAAATTGCTTTTAGTCTAGATATGTCTTTATGAAATTAAAACTTTTGATGTGGACCATATACAGGAAGATGTACCTGATGAATTCGCTAGCCTGATACTTAATTTTATCTCTCGCAACAGAATAGGCCCTCGTGGTGTCCAGGTAAATACTATCCAGAACGTTTAGCTTTTTGCATTCAGTTTTCAGAGTTGAGGCATTGTTACTACAATCTCTTTCTCCAATTATATGGAGGTGCATCCCGAATGACGTAGAAACTAACGAATTAACTTGCATGGTGCACGCAAAAGAAAATCAGGAACTAATATGAAGTAGATGACTTTGTTTGATCTATTGAATACTCTGTGAGGAAAAGAAGAAACTATTGAATACTCAAACGGAGTCAGCAGTAAATGCTGTTGTTACTCGTGGTGTGAAATTTACTAGCATGGCCTGGAAAATCTGACCTGACTCAGCTGTGACTTGAACTGGTATCTGGTTCTGGTCGGGTTAGAAGATTCAATTTTCAGGGTCAGCAAACCTGTTGAGCTACTTTGTTCAGTTTGGTGTTGGGACAAACCAGTACCAGACACTTGACCTGGTAATGTCAGAAAACCCCAAATTTAGGTATAACAAGAGGGAACATTTCAGATTTCCCAGGTAGATTTAGCTCTCTCTGAAATAAAGTCAAATCTGACTTAATTATCGAAGAAAGATGCAGTGAAGTGAATTGACCAATCACTTTGATGTCCCCTGGGTTCAAGCGACCATTGACTGCCACTTTTAGCCGACCTGGGATGACCATATTAGTATTTTTGTTGCATCAAGTTACTAATTGCAACAAGCTTTTTGCTCAACAATTTTCTGTTATTTACTGCAGATCCCAGGGATTCAGTCATGGAAATCTTGAGTATAGAGCACCTTCAGTGCAATAAGCCTTGTGGTACAAAAGAACTAGATATCACGTTTCGTCTTGAGTTTATTCCTGTTCGCTTTGTTCTTTGGCAGAAATGGGAACAGCAGCTCATTTGGAGTTTAACTTGCATAGAATTAGGAGTCACTTCATCATCCCCATCGGTGATGACTCACATCCGGGAGTTTGTTTTTGAAGATACCTTAAATAATTCAAACATGGAGTTTTTCCAGTGTGCCAGTGCCCTGGTTCTTGTAATCCGAGTAAATGAAGGCTACAGTTTCTAGCTCATGTTCCGTGCATAAGCTTCTCTTCTTGGTATTTAGTCAGGAAGTTCAACAACTGCGCCTGTGTTCAGGGATATCATTGATCTCACCGTTTGCTTTGACCATATGCTATGCCCATTCCACTGATATGCGCCGCCGTGGCAAGGTCTGCCTCTTTTTGTTATGTAGCTTTATTTGCTACCATTTAGGTTTGGACTGTCATAATTTCTTATAATCTCGCACTTGCTTGTTCAGACCAGCAAAATTTCAAGTCTAAAAAATTATTTTTCTCTAGGATTTATAAGATATCGTATTCCAACTTGCCGTATTATTTCTAGAACTCATTGTGATGGGATACGAAAACAAGGACATTCAGATATTTTCATGTTATAAAACGTTGGATTAGGCACCAGCCTAACACGTTCAAGCCAACTATTTGCCTTCAATTCAAGATAATAGGTTGAATATTACTAGCGAAAACTGTCCAAAAAATCTTAAATTTATTGTACTTTTATAAATTCAATCTTAAACCTTTCAATTTTGTCAATTCAATTATAAATATTTTTCACTTCTTGCCAATTAAGTCCATTTGATTTATTTGGCAGGAATTTATTTATGTGGACATTGAAGATGTCACTTGGCATAATCAGTACTTTGCGTTGATAATTTTCAATAATATTTTAATATTTCTTAAAATTATATATATATTTTTTATTTTACTGATTTTTTCCTTCTTTGTTTGTTTCTTCTTCCTTTTGTTGAGGGCCGGGCCAGCCGGCCCCGGTGAGGGTTGACTCTATCGAAGCCAAGCAAGACTGACCCTTGTCCAAACCAAGTGAGGCTGACCCTCGCCTAGTCCAAGGTAGCCTCATTGGGCGTCAACCTCCCCCAAGTGACGCTGGGCAATGGGAGCCCTTGCCGACTCGCTAGATCTAGCCTGGGTGAGGCCGACCTTTGTCGAGTCTAGCCTAGGCAAGGGGAAGCCTTGCTTGGCCACGGGCAAAAGTAGAAAGAAAGAAAAAATATTATTAAAAAAATTTCACGTCAGTTCTACCCTTGTTACATGGCACTGCCAACATCCACATCAACAAATTTTAGCCAAATTGATCAATTGATAAAAAGTGAAAATGTTTAAAATTGAATTGGCAAAATTGAAAGCTTTAAAACTAATGTTTAAGACAATTTTCCTAGTATTATAATGTTCTCATATGGTGGAACTTTTCCTTTGTCCATTGAAAAAATTCAATATGAAAGTCTTCATTTTCCTTCCTAGAGAATCGAATTAATCCTTGCCAAGAATATACCACAATCGCACTGACTGCTCTAGTCAACGGATTTAAAATTTTGGCCAGGATTACTTTTAGCAGTTGATTAGCATAACATATTTGGGTGCAAGAGATTTGGCCGCTTAACAAACTTCAGCAGTTCCGCTGAAAGTCTTTCCTTGTCTGCAATTGAACCATGAAATTTAGCCGCGTAACAAAGCATGCCAAGCAGTTAATTAGCAAGACACTCTCTAACCATAAGATCGATATTCGAACAAAAGCATGCTGGTGCAAAAGCTTTAAGCAGAACTGGTAAAGCCTTGGCCGATCGTGGTCAGTTTCACCGCAATATCCTCAAAACCAATAGGTATGCGCAAAAGCACCACGGCTCAAGTAGAGTACCGAGTAGAGACCATCTTGAGAGGGCCAGTTACTTTGCAATCAGGCTAGCAATTAGCATTTCAGCCAAACACAATGCTGTCGCAAAAAGGTTTGGAGGGGCCTTGATGGTTATCGACTTCTTGTAAATTGCATCCTCTAGGCCTCTCAATCAAGTCAAATGTTTATATGAGGCCCTATACAAACTAGGTATTGACCAATCGGGCCACCGTCCGTATGAATTGTAGCATAAATTCGAGAGATGATCTTATAATAAAACCTTGAAAAATTCCTGATTTTCAGGAGTATACGGTTCAATTGGCATATCACAGCAAACAACAAAATGCAGCTTGGCAACGCACGCCAAACCAAGAGTTCACAAGGACCTACATAGTGCCTACTTTATTAGGGAAAAGAATAACACCTCATTCTCTCTGGCTGAACAGGAATCTCGATATTAAATCAAATGGAACAGGGGAAGTCGCTTAAGATGCAGTTGACTGCTTCAAATACGCAATCAGGTCAGCACGGTCTTGGGGCTTCTTCAGTCCAGGGAAAACCATCTTAGTTCCGGGAATGTACTGTAGAAACACACAGACGAATGATATATGTGAGAAGATATACAAAGAGATAAAATGCAACTAACACAGATAAGGCACCATAGTACACCCCTAAAATCATATAATCCAGTAACTCCCAACAGAATTTATTAACCTAAAAAAGAAAACATCATTTTATAGTACAGAAATGCTATCCACAGGCAAAACATAAGGATAGGCACCAGCCCATAGTAGTTAACAAAATTGCTTTACCAAAACTACAAGGTTAAAGTGACAGTCAATAGAGATCATCCTATCATGTCTCCCTATCCAAGTATAGTCCATCTATAGTGACACAATCAGGCGTAGCATCCAATACAAGTAAGTTTGCAACTGATGACCAAACAATCTATAATATATACATTATATATTAATGATAGGTGGTGAAAGAGGACAAACTAAAAGTTTCAACTCCAATCTGGCATTCTCCAGAGCAAAGATATTACTTTTGGACTCTTTAACCTTTAAACCAACCAAATGATTTAAATAAAATGCTTCAGAGCACAGGCACATCCCTTAAACATTAGTTCCTATGCTGGAATACCGCTCTTGGCCCCTATAATACAAATATCAATGCTCAATTTGTTTTATGGCCCCCCTTCCCCAGAATCATATAAGAATGGATAGCAACCAGAGTCCCAGATGATTTCACAAACGGGAAATTAGTCCTATTAGTCATTCAAACTTCAAAAGCAGCACAAAGCATTAGGCATGACAGCTACAAATGCATCAACGTTTAATGAGTATAGTGGCCCAGGCGAACTAAAACAATCAGTATGAACGTCGGTACCTTCTTGGGGTTTAGCAAGTAGTCGTACAATGTCTTCTCCTCCCAGATGACAGCCATGTTCTTATTCGCAGCGGAATAAGAGTATCCTGGGGTTGTGCCGGACTGCCTCCCGAACAGTCCATTTAGATTGGGCCCTGAAAATCCAGACGAGTATGAGCACATCGCAAATGATAATAAAGAAAATCCAAAAGACCAAGGCTTTGGAACGACGTAAACTAAGATAGGCAGCAAACGAAGCTCTAGATTAACCCCAACTTTACACGCGCAGCAACAACCTAACCTCAAAGACTCGTGTCCTGACAATCAGTCAATTAAGATGCGCGTCCCATATTTCCTTTACGAACTAGATCACAAGATAAAGGACATCCAAAAGTACAGAAGGAGATCTTTACTGCACAGATCTGCCATAAAAAAAACACCAGTTCGAAATCGTTCGCAGCTAAATCTAAACCGAACTAAAACCACATGTAGAGAATCACACGAGCACGGAACCCAATCCCAGAAAAAATCAATCGCGAATTCTATTCCCTTTCGATCCCGATTCGTTTCACCTCGAAACGGATCTGATCATCCACCTACTGAGTACGAATCGCTCAGATCTAACCACCCGAGCCGACGCACGGGACATCCACGGAACAATCGCATCGCGGATCTCCATCGGACGAGGAGGAGGAGGAGGAGGGGGGGGGGAAAGAGAGACGAACCTTGCTTGTGGCCAGCGCCTTTGTCGACGGTGTGGCACTGGGCGCACTTCATCTTGAAGATCTTCTCCCCGCCCTTGGCATCGCCCGGTGGAGCTTCAGCGAAGGACGCCATCGCCGCTCTCTCTCTCTCTTTCTCTCTCCCTTCCTCTTTCTCTCTCTAGCTCGAGTGGCGTTTGTTTCTAGGGTTTCTCTCCTCTCGCCCTGAATGGAAATAGAGCGGTTGCGTGGAGCTGGAAAAGTCCAGAACTGAAGTTTGTGGTCCGCCACGGGCCGCTCACACGTGGCGTGTTCCGAGTGGCGCGCGCCCCACTTTTCCTCGCCTGCCTTTTTTGAACGAACGGTGGGCTTCGTCCAACTTCGCTCGCCCCGCCGAGGGCAGAACTGGAAATACGCCTTGCTATGTCGGCGCCCGATTGCCACGTGTCCTCCCCGCCTCCCTCCTTATTTAGGGGCTCGACATTTCGAAATAATCGATGTCGTGTTATACAAAGAGATAAAGTAGGCCCTTTTTTTTTTATAGAATTTACAGGTAATTTTCTAGATTTTTTTAACAGAAACTGAAATGAAAATATATATAGTTTAGTTTTTATTTGACACTACATAGATAAAAGCCTTCAAAATACATTACCACCGGCAATGATACCTTTTTGCATGCGAGGGTGTCTTCGGAATATATTCTTATGGAAAGGATGGGGAGGACAATCGACAATTAAAAGTAAGCACTTCTAGATTCTACCTAGATTCCTCCTACAACATATGGGATAGGTTTCCTAATTTTTTAACTCAGATCTTACGTTCTTATAAATTTCAGAGTCAGTTTCAAGATCTATACATATTTTACATGTATTATTAATTAAGCGATTATAGTGAATCATTACCTCTAATAAATATCATTTATTATATAATCCACTCAGCACAACTCACATTAGGATTTGCAAAAATTATAAAATATTTGCAAATCCTAAAATATTAACAAAGTGAAATTTTTATAATGGATATCACAAAAATAGAAGCCCAAATTAGTTATTTCAAATTACACATTATCATTAGACACCATAAAATGCTACAGGATGCACGAAGACATAAAACAAGAAAAATACAAAGATTTATTCTAGGTTCTCGATTCCAAGTTCAAGTTTGCAGTTTTACCCTAAAACCATACTCACTTTTATCGACAACGACCTTCTTCTAAAAGTTACTGCCGATTTCGACCATAATTACTCCACGCGAAACGAAACCAAAGTCTAAAGTTGGCAAGCCCATCGTCATAAGCATAGGCCCACCAAAATGCTAGTTAATAGAGACTCATAGCCTTCCCATAAAAAGGTGTAGCGCAAATAAACAACACAATACAAGCCGTTCAATCGTAGATATTTCTCACGGCGTTAATCAAACTCATGGTCTTGTGAAAGAAAATAAACAATCTATCATTAGGCCAACTAACTTGACGATAGACTGTTAATCGTTTGTTTATAAAAATGATTGAGCCATAATTTTTCTTTTTTTGACGTTGTACTCGTGAATATACTAAATAAACAATCGTTAAATACATAGTTAAATAAATTACCCTTCGAAAACTCTTTTTCCATCGACTTTTGCATATAATAATCTTCTCAATATCAAACTACGAGCATTAACATTTTAACTTTTTCGCGATGCGAATAAGATCCTCTATTTCTTTTTGAGGGAATCAACGCCTGGTCATATACATTGAGAACGGGTTTAAATCAAATTATTAGTTTTCAATTTCTCTAATTAACGAAACTTTGAAAGTTTTAACTTCATTATTTATGATAGAATAACCGAATAAATTAGGAATTTTTTAACAATCTGTTAGTCTATTTCGAATCCGTAACATAAAGAAGACTTTCCATATTATTTAAATTAGTTATTCGTAATGATGCTGTCTTGATTACATTACTATTTCTAAATTTCAGCATTGTCATACCATAAAAAATTCCGACTTTTGGAACCAAATTTTAGAACGGTGGAACCAAGAGTATCGATGTTAATAATTTGCAAGTGGGATTTTTTTTATTTACAATTTACCTGTAAATGGGAATTTCCATTGTTTGTTTTATTCTATTTTCGGCATTTTAATTATTTTTTTAGTAAACTATATATGTTACATCTTACATTTGGTGTTCAAGTATTTTCTTTTCCTTCTTCCTTATATCGCCCTTATTCATGTAATTCGTGCGAATTTGATCGGCCAATAGCTTTCACTCGTATCCCAAAACCAATTGCCAAATAGCCAATGGGCCGTTGGACTCATCCAGTTTGCTGGTCAAGAGCTAATGGACCCCAATATCAGTCTCTTCAAGGTAACGGGCTGGGCTGGGTCGGCTGAACATGAGCATCCCAATCTGGTCGGGGTCCCATGTCCCCAACCATCAACTATGTCAGTCCGAAGTCCATTTTCATATGAGGATAATTATCCAAAGGGGATAATGACACAAACAGCCCATAAATTTTGACATAATATGCAATTTAGTCCTTGAGCTTTTCATATGTTTAATGTAATCTCTAAAATTTAATCCAATGTGTAATTTGATCTTTGAACTTTTAGTTTGTTCAATGTATTCCCTGAAATTTTGATATATTTTCAATATAGTCCCTGAATTATATGAAAATAATTAGGGATCAAATTGCATATTGGGTTAAAGTTCATGGAAACTTACGTAATTTTCCCTAACGAAAGTCCTACATCTATTGTGCATATGCTAATTCAATAATAAACCATTCAATTTAGCCAATTTAATTTGAAGGTGATCAGTTCCAGGGTGAGTGAGTTTTAGACTTAGAACTTGGAACTTACCCTGTTGTGTAGATAGTACTAACATCGACACGTCATTTCTCAAAAAATAGAGAATTCCAAAACGTTGAGACATGTTGTATATTAAATTAATATTTTTATATATACATAATAAATTATCATTTTTATAATTATTTTAATCAAATAATAAAAAAAGAGCTCGAAATCATCATTATTCAATATTCGGTGCTTTTATTATGGAAATCACTTTTTAGTCCTCGTTCATTTCCTTTCTTGAAATCATCCTCCACCTCCCTCCAAGAAAGGAAAAAAATCAGGCCAAGTGGGACCTACATGCCCATTTTTAATTTATCTTTCTGCTCTTCTTTCCAAAACTAAAATAGGAAGCGTGCAAATCCAAAAATCCTAGTCCGCGGCCGCCTCCTCCTCGCACGATCCTCTTCTCTCCTCGCTCTCTCTCGATCGCCGTAGTAGTCACTTCGCCACCCCACCGATGGCCCTCCTCCTCATCTTCTCCGAGATCGCCGACCTCAACACCCTCGTTCTCTGCTCCTCTGTCTGTAGGCGCTTCTGCCTCGTCGTCCCCCGGATCGATGCCGTCTCCCTCCCCCTCGACTGAGACTGCGACTGCGACTCCTCCTCTCGAGGGAGCTCCGCCCATGCCCTGAATCGGATCTTCAAGAGCTTCCGTGCTAGGCTGATGGGGCTGAAATCGTTCGCTTTGGTCTGTTGCTCCAGCCTGCATCGTCCCTAACGACCAGCTCTCTCACCTCAAGTACCAGTTTCGTGAGCTCGGACACCTTCGCGTTGAGCTCCGTAACTCCCACGAGGTTGAGTGGCGGCAATGCGATCCGCAGCTCCCTCGCCCTCGCCTCCTTCCAAACTCGTGTGTCGAAGCGTGTCAGGGAAAGTTGACCACATGTCTGAGCATGTCCAACGCAACATGGAAGCCTCTCGAGCGTGTCCATGTTTCGTAGCTTGTTATAACCGATTCTCAATTTTTAGAATTTAAATCCTACTTTATTTGCACTAAAACTTGTTTTGGAACATATCATATTTTTTCGATCTAGTTTCAAGGTCTACTCAATAACTTATTTTTCATAAATGCCCCGAGCAAGAAGCAGCTGTCCGATGTCCTATATAACGCGAGAAACAACAATATAATCCTCCTAACCTATATTGAAACATTAAACACATGTAATCATCTTCAGGGGTTAAACAAGGGCCATCATTCTTTTTCGCACAAATGCATACCCACTTCATTCCAGATCATCAAATTCCGCAAATGCAGCAACACTCTAAATCTCATTCCTACGCTCAGGAATTGCGAGGGAGAGAAACAGACATACTAATCAGCATAACACTGGGACTACTGCGAAGTCCATGCGCCACTTAGACTTGCTAAGAACTTGCAAGTAAGTAAGACACCCAATTTCAAACATGAACTTAAGAAATGGAACAAGGCCTCGAAACCAACCTTCAGATCAATATAAACACAAGGAAAGTGGCGAGTCTGGCAGCAACGACAAGAGGTGGCTGAGTGAACTGTAACAACCGGAACGGGCGATTCACGCACCAGCTGATGTGCAATCCGACAAGAAGCCGATTCAATCCGAACAAGTTTGGCGAATCTTTGACCGACAACGATTAAAATCATCGACAAGAACGAGCGGCTGAGGATGGGGAGAAGAAAATTCGAGGATCAAGATGTGACTGCGAAAGCTGACAAAGAACACAACAAACCCACCAAGGTCCTGCAATTTTGCGCCCTAATGATGTCATCCCAGCAAAGAATTCGATTTCCGGAGAAGTGAAAACTGAATAGAAAATGAAATCGACGATGGTGGCTAGGTGCTGTCTTGCTGCCTATAGAGAGAGAAAAGAGACTGAGAGAGAGAGAGAGAGGCGACTGAGTAGAGGCAGGATCGCCGAGAGAGAGCGCGACTGAGTGAGCTGGGTTTTTTCTCCTTTACCAACGCTAGCTAAAAACTTGTTTCAAAACCGATCCTCCCGTCTGGTTTTCGGGTGGGCAATCACTTGGAATCAGAAACTGGACCGGTTCCAACCGGTTCCCAAAATATAGAATCAGATCCTGAACTCGTTTTCCGGGTGATCTGATTCTTGAGTGAACCGGTCTGGTTGCACATCCTAATTTAATCATACAATAATAAATCCAAACTTTTCTTTTCTTATCCGCATCGTTGCTCCATGGTTATTGCTAATTCCACCTGCATCGATTTTGAATATTTACATAAGATAAGTGTGAGGAGCAGCTCATGAACAACTCTTTCATGGTGAATATAATAATTATTGGTGTAGATAGATAGATACCATCTCTAATTACATTCTATCATAACAATTCGAGCTCAAAGTTCAAATTTAAAACAAGTTTAGACCGAAGTTTACTTATTGGGTCAGATTTGAGTTTATTGAGTATTTATTAAGAAGAGTTTAAGTGGTAAGAAATCAAGATTAATAACATTCAAGCTTGAGATGCGTATTGAGTGATGCATAGCCGACTGGCGTCAAATTTCAATGCTAAGCCGTGCTGACTTGACTTGACCTCATTACACTCGTAGTCGACAAGAGGTCATCCGACGACCCAAGGCAAGACGTACACACTTGGAGACTCGGTTGATATGAACGTACACTTGCATCAAATTTCAAAGGGTACATTGGATCAAATTTTCTCTAGCATCCCATGTTGATGATTAATAAGGTCAACATGCATACAAACTAAACCAAGATCAGCATTACTGGAGTACGGTTCAATCCCTAACGACAGATGTTCATCAATCATTTGTCTTTTGTTTCCTAACTACATAAATTGGAAGGCGTGCTGAAAATGACGACCTGCCGATATTCGGGGACCATTGACTTCTCACTGTCCGAGTCAAAGTTTTATTAAAAAGGCCGAACTAAAAAAAAAAAATTTTAAATGGAAAACGGTTGCTGAAGTTCGATGCTTGCTTTGCTAGTGCTAATGGCTTCTTCTATCATTTGCTAATCCCAGATGGACTGTTGTAGCATTCCCCACTCATCCATCTCCATGTCGCCGGCATCGAAAACCGCCGTCAAATCGGCTCCTGCGCCGCCCGCCGCGAGCTCCATCCACATCTTCGGCGAATCCAGCGGCGCCTCGTTGATGGCTTCGATTTGGCTCGGGCTGAGCCCCACCCGCACCGGGGCCGAGCTCCTACCACTCGCGCCATCGCCGCTGCCGGCTCCTCCTCGCGCCCCTCCGTCTGCCCTCCTGAACCTCAATGCCGCCTCCTGGGCAGCAAGCTGCACCGCCTCGGAGCTCGAGCCGGCCGGCTTCGGCAGAGCCTCGACGAGCTCGGGGAAGTTAAGGGCGGCCCCCGGCCCCCTCAGGTGCAGCGCCGCGACGTCGTAGGCCGCGGCGGCCATCTCCGGGGACTCGTAGCTCCCGAGCCAGATGCGGGTCTTCTTGCCGGGCTCCCGGATCTCGGACACCCACTTGCCCCACTTCCGGCGGCGGACCCCCTTGTACCGAGCGGCGCAAGGTGAATTATCATGATCGCCTCCCGCCTGCATTCCTTTCATCCGTCGGGTGAACGACCGAAACGTGTCGAGGAAGATACGAGTCGGAGGTCTGAGGTCACTTCGTTTTCGGGGCGCATTTATAGAGTGTTGATCTCTGCATTTTGCTCACATGGCGATCGACACTGTAGGCCAGTCACCTCACCTCACCTCCACCTCCAGGGGTGAGCTTCCACGTAACTCGACGTTAGTGGGAACATGCTGGCGAAAACCCCAACCTCTTTTGATGTCTTGCGTTCGAGTGACTAGTCATATCCGAAGGTTGTTCTTCTCCTTTCTTTCTTTCTTTCTTTTTTTTAAGGTTAAATGACACGTTCGTAAAAACCCACGTATAAAAAATAAATAAATAAAACCGTTTTCTTCGACCGGGTTGTATTACGCTACCAAACCATCACCGCACGTTAAAGAAAACATTGGGGTTCAGTGATGCAAAATGTCAACTGTTGTTAAGAGAGTACAACCCTAATCCAAGTAGGGGATTGGACGGTTCATGGTCAAGCTAGGGGGATGGTCTATTTGATCACACGGCTATGTAAAACACAATGCAAGATCCTCAAATAAGAAAGAAATCTTGTTGGTATGTCGCAATCATTCTAGATGGGGAGAAGACTATTGTGACATTGTTTATGCAGTGGTTTCAAACACACGAGGATCAAAGATCCCGAACTCATAAGTTCGTGAATAGGTTTTTTTTTTTTTTTGATGACCCGACCTGAACCCCGCACATCGCACGGCAAATGAAAGAAACCCTAGGGCGCAACACGTGCGCAACCACCAAGACGTGCCACTGCGTAGCCACACAAATGACGCCGCGGGGATTTGAACTCCCCCCCTTCTGTAGGGGAAGAAAGCCCAAAGTCAGCAGCGCCACCACATGGGGTGGTATAAGTTCGTGAATAGGTTATGATGTTCATTTATGGAAAGTCATGGAGTTGTTGATATCAATTTGAGAAAACCGTTCATAATGTCTCAAGGTGTTGATTGGATTCACTTTTCATTTTTACATTTTTTTATTTTGATGAAAATCTCACTGCCCGCACATTTTGACTACTTTTAGTGCAAATTTAAAAATTTCACTATATATAAAGATGCATGGATACAAAAATTTGCATATATTATTTCATAATTTTTAGTTGGTTAAATAATATTTCATATTTTGGCAAGAAGGCAAAAAAAAATCCATTTTATTTTTTAATAATTGTAAACAAACAAGCAGTGTTGACTGCGGTTTTGTTTAACCTTAGAATCTTCTATTTTCAGTGTTTCAAAGCTTTTTTATATCTCGGGCTTGTTTAATCTTCACATTTCTAGCCCTTTTATTATCCATAATTGCCCTTTTTTTTGTATTGATAAAAGTAATTTTCTTTTGCTTTTCTTGTCATCTCTTTTACTTTTTAAAAATAAAAAAATTATATGTAAACTTTACATGTTTTTATTTATATATTTTGAACATTTTGGGTGTTAACTGATTAAAAATATTGAAGTGTGTGAGTTGTAAGATTTAAATTAAATAAAAGTAAATCCAATCACGATTACTTCTTACAACTAATTAGGGTCACCAAGTATTTCATGGATATTTCCTGTTTTGTTTTACTCAATCTGAAAACCAGTTGTCTAATTTCAAAAGTAGAAATTGACTTGAAACTTTTCTGAGTTGAGCATCGTGCGTGTTGCACCTTTCTTCGTGCATGCGGGTTGTCGCTAGGATTACGTGTTATTATACCCACCATGTATAAATAAGATTTACCGGAAATTCAATATGCGAAAGTGTATCTAATTGCAGCCATGCTTACGTAATGTAAATTACTCAATTTATTGTTCAGGAAAATAATTAGACATACATTTTGTCGATTTTGAAATTATTATTTGTTAGGTAATTATTTCAAGTAATACAAGAAATTAATTTTTTTTTTTAAAAATTTCCAATCATTTTTATTTATTTTTCTCATTAGGGCCTCGTGATTCCATCCTCCACGAATGATACGTCTTCCATAAAAGATGAAGAGAAAATGTCGTTGAAACGTGAAGAAAGTGCTCTTTTGAGTGAACTTGGAATCTATGCACCCACCCGCATTAGTCCTTTTTCTTCTTCTTTTTTATCCCATAAAAAGGGGTTTAAATGGAGACAAGACCTAATATTTGGTTTAAAATATCGGCGACACATGTCCACCGGGCAAGCTCGTCATGGCAGCTCTATCTAGCACTGGTGGAAAAGCTTGACAATCATGCGTGCATATTCGTACTTTGCAAATTAATCAAAATTTCCTAAGACTCGGAATGATCTAGAGAATCAGACCTTGAATATTCTGACATGCGAATCATGTGTTGGACTAGACAACCGATCCCGTGATCAGTCCCATATTAGTCTCCCGTTTGCCCAATAAGACTAGTCACCGGGTCCTTTCCTTTCCTTCTCTCGGAACTGTTAATGCCCTCAGGCAGTTAACCTAACCAGTCCACGTCGACAAAGAAATATCCTCATAAACAATGTTAAATGTGATTACAGCATTAGTTTAGCCAAAGAAAAAAATCAGGGGGGGGGTTCAATCGCGTCCAGGCTGGATGATGGTGTGTGCCAGTTAATTTGTCCACCACGCCTCGAGTCAAAAAGTTGGAATTGAATCTCTCCAATTCCAAAGCGATCGTCAAAGGAGAAAAAAACAAAGGCGAGGTAGACATAAAAAAAACGGGGATCTCTTTTGCCCGCTCTCGGGATTTGATGATTTCGCACCGCCACCACCGCCACCGGCCCCCACCCCCCTCTACGTCCGGGTACGGTTTCCGCGTTCCCTCGGGGCGAAGGCCGCCGCCGCTTGACCGTATCCCTCCGCCATCCGTACACGATACCTCTCGGACCGAAAGAGAGATGAGAGATGCTGCCACGTGGAATTCTCGACCTTTTTCTTGCAGTTAATGCCAAGCGGTGACGCAATCTTTGGATGTTCTGCCGTCGAATCTACTGAGCGGCCTGCAATTTTGGCCTTTCTTTTTTAGTTTTTTATTTATTTTTTTGGTGTGGAGATGATATGAGTGGTGGAGGAAACCTCGTTTTTTTGGCTTTTTACAGGATCCAGGGTGCTGGCAAAATCGGTGGCTCTCCCTACTTCAGCCGCGTGTCTTTTGTGTGTCTTCTCCCCCGGGGGGGCCTTCGTTTAATTTGTCCTCTCGAACATCCCAGCAATGATTCAAGTGTGAAAAAAAGTCTTCCTGGTTTGCCCGACGGGTGAAAAACGTGAGTGCTTAGAGTCAATTCCGTAACTAAAAATCTTTCGTATGTCAATATTTAATTTTGAATGTAAGGACGGAGTCACGGTAAATTTTTAGCACCGAATTGGACCGACATTATCTGGCCGGCTCTCGTCCAGCTATTACCACATCAGGTCCCATGTGAAATTAGACCGAACAGGAGAGCTGAATCGAGGAATTCTAATTTACTCCCTTTAATTTTACCTTACGTCTTACATTCTCATTGTTGCTGCCTCTGGTTTCACCTACTTCTTCATATTTCCTTGACTGGAATTGACCATTTGAAGCTCATAAGCTTCTTGTAGATCGGTCACTCAGCCTTAAAAAAGAATTAAAGAGGCTCGAGCTCCATTTTTCCGATTCTAGCTGAAACAAAGGCTTTTGAGAGACATTTAAATTGAGCAACTAAATAATCGAAATTTCAAGTAACATTCTCAAGGAATAAAAAAAAAATAACACAATAAAAAAAGGAAGTAGCTAGTTATCAAATAAACTTTAGAATTGGACCAAGCCGACCGGATTGGTTGCCAGGCCTATAGGGTAGAGTTTGTAAGATTTTGTGAGATTACAGTTAATTATTTTAAAAGTTTAAACTGTTAGATGAATACATGATTTATTATTTAAATATTTTAATAATCTTTCTCGAATTTAGTTTGGTATTTTTTGTTTAGTACTAAACGTGAAAATTTAATTAGAGAAGCAAATGGGACTTGAAAATATCTGATCTCAAGATTTCATGCTCTGATACTATGTAAGATTTTAAAGTTTAAGTTGTTAGATAAATGTATAATTTATTATCTAAATATTCTAATAGAGTTGTTGAATAAACCTTTGAATCGGACCAAGTTGACATGGTTGGTTCCAGAGCTTAAAAATTAGATTTTAAGTTCCAAAAATTGAAAACTGATCCTAATAACATATGTTCAATTTTTGGGTTTGGAACATATCCACCTTCACACCGTTTACTCCTAATTGAATGTGCAAATTATATTTTATTTGTCATGGACCTAATAAAAATAATGAGGCGGTAACTAATCATTGCAATTTGACGAAACGATGAGGGTGGGGTAGAGGATCTTTATTCGGCCAACAAGATATTATGAAATTAAGTTGAGTGTTGAATTGTTTGGATTGTCGTGTCCGACTGCGTTTATATTAAGTGCACTTTTGTCCGTAGAGATAACGCCATTTGAGTTTGCCGAACTATTTTTACATGCGCTGTATAACTGTCTGTAATGTATGGAGATGAGTAAATCCTTAAAAAGTTAAGTAAAAAATAAATAAATAGGAGGTCTATCTTGGAGTGAAATATCCTATAAAATCACTCCTGTATTTCCTCCTCCTAAGAAAGAAAAATATACAAAAGGGAATTAGTGTAACTCTCTGCGATGTAATTCTTAATTTGCATAAATAATTTATTCATGTCAAGTCTTTCAATAAATGGAAAATAGTTATCAAAAACTATGAACTCTGCTCATTATAATATACTTATCCCAAACTTTTGTTGACAATATAAAAAATCTCAAATTTGTATATAAGTGACATATAAACACTTTGTTGGGGTTATGTTAAAAATCTGATATGATGCTGTAATTAAAAAGAAAAACTAAAATCAAGTCATTGTTCATCGTCTTCAACCTCGCAATCGCTCGGCCAAAGCTCTTCCGGAGCTTGTCCATCGCTGCTCACTACCGATTGATCCTCTGGGAACTTCATTGTAGCTACCAACGAAGATGAAGTCGATGGTGAATCCACTTCGGCCCAACTTCGAGCTCAGGCAACCATGGTGGTCACTAGTTTGAAGCCAAATCCAACCTCGAAGCTTGCGGCGGCCATGGCCATGGCCAGTTGTTACAACGAATGCTCCTGAAGGTCTAGGTAGCAATGGGCAGCGACAAACAAGTGTCGGAGGAGCGTTGGCTAAGCATTGTGAGGTTGAAGATGATGAACAGTATCTTGCAATGCTCAATAACTTCATTTTAGTTTTTTATTTTAAATTTTTCGAATGTGGTGCTATGCGAGTGTTCCATTAATATCGCATAATACTTTTAACGATAATTTTTATCAGAAACTTTCATAGGGTAAATATGTCACTCAAATATAAATTTAAAAATTTTAATATCATAAAAAAATATTTAAAATAAATATAATTTAAGATTTTGGACACATTTTGACTTCCTCAAAACCTGAGAAAAGACAGTTGGGGGTAACTTTGAACTCTCATATGACGGCCTCGTAAACACTTACGTGGCTTAAAAGATTAAACATAATTCATACTTTAAATATTATTTGCAAAGAAAATCTTTAAAAAAAAGAAAAAAAGAAAACTGCTGCAAAGACAACAGAAGGCGGTGGTCCCTTCTTCCAGCCACCGGCGAGGGTGGCCGGACCCTCGTGGCGCTCAGGCAAAGGAGGCGCCACCGCCAACCACCTCAGACGCACACGCAGGGTAAGAGAGAGAGAGAGATCCAGGGGAGGCCACGGCCCTCGCCGGCGTCGCCGCTGGCAGACAAGGACCGCAGCTCCTCGCCCATCGCCGGTGAGGTCATGCCCATCGGCGACGGCCTCGATCTCGACCACCTCATCACCAGTCTCTTAAACCCAAAGCCACCGACCCAAGACCTCAGCGCACGCGGTGCCGACTCACTCGGTCCAGAATCGAGACCCTCTCCTCAACAGTCAACAGGGTTGCGACGGCGACGGCGACGGGGAGGAGGTGAAGACAAAATCTCGTTTCCCGTACCATTTAACTTTTGAATTCTTAAAATTCAGGAGCCACACGGTCGCCTCCTAGTCTCCCACGTGGCATTTTACAGCCAGGACACCGTTGGCCATTGACTATAACAACTCCCTCACGCGCTCCTATCACAACAACAACCACCTTCGATTTCCGAGGGGATGATGTCGTCGTGAGCTTTCGCCGAGATGACTCATCGTGACGTCATTAGGCAAAAGTGGTTTTTTGGGAGATTTCCAGGGGGGGGGGGGTTGTGGGCTGGCGCGCGGCATCTTCGGTTGACAATTTCTCCGACTAGGGAAGATTTCCAAATAAAATAAACGGGAGGCCCCGACCCGAAACGTGGCCAAAACCCAAAATGAAACCAACAAGCACGGCACCGCGAATAGGACCGGGCCTCCACATCGAATTAGGAAAATGGGCTTCCGGTGTTTCGAACCGGCGAGGCCCACCATGCGTAGCAAATCTCGAGACGAAAACCAGCACACATAAAATATAAGTCGCACTTCGTATATATGTTGATTTACACAGCAATGGATCAACAATGGGGTCGCTGACTGGACTGGGATTCTGTAAATCGGTGCTTTCTATATCTGAAGTCACTCAGGAAACGATTACAAATCAATCGCGGTCGACCTGAACTTCTCTAAATCAGTCTGTGAGTAAAGATCAATCTGTCTATATGTTATGTAGTGCTATATCCTTTCCCAGAGCAATGATTCGGCGGGCGCATCTCCGAACAGCTCTTTGTCCCTAGTGCTCGCGGAGGAGAACGGCTCCGGCAGTGGCGGCAGTGACTCGTCCGCCGCCAGCAGCGCCTCCGCCATTTGCATCCACATCGTCGGCGAATCCAGGGGCCACTCGTTGATGGCCGCGATCATGGCTGGCGGGAGGCTCACGGTCACCGGGGCCGCCTTGTTCAGACCAGAAGAGCTGCCGCTGCTGGGGGAAGCAGGCCGCCTCAGGCGCAGCGCTGCCTCGTGAGCCGCGGCGCGCACGTCGTCGGCGCCCGAGCTCTCCGGGCGGGGGAGGCCGGCGGCCCGGGCGGGGAAGTTGAGGCGGGCGTCGAAGCCCCGGAAGTGGAGGGCGGCAACGTCGTAGGCGGCGGCGGCCATCTCCGGGGTGTCGAAGCTGCCGAGCCAGATCCTGGTCTTCTTCCCGGGCTCGCGGATCTCGGACACCCACTTCCCCCACTTCCGCTTCCGGACGCCTCTGTAGCACGAGCTGGTGCCGCCGCGGCCGCTGCCGGCGTCGTCCATCTTCCTCGGTAAAGACAAGAGCTAAAGCCTCAGTTAATGGCGGTGGTGGTTTGACTAATTAACGAAAGATCAAGGGAAGGTAATCATGATTAAAAGCGAGTGTAATCCAGCTGCATGTATTTATAGACTGAGGTATATTGCATGGGGAAAGAGAGGGCGAGCGAGCTTCCACGTAGCTTCGGAATTTAGAGGAGGGGAACATCGTCTTTATCAGATATTTGCTGACTCTATCAAGTTTCCAGACTCTGTCCATTATTTAATTATATAATATGGGAAAAAAATCATCGGAAAAGAAGAGATATACCGCGTGACAATAGTTAGGTAATTCCCATGCATCAAAATATAAATGGCTACGTGTTCATCAACTAAATAATGTAAAATCATTAAATTGTCCAGCCGGTCCAAAACATGTATACCGATCCAATCTCAAATTTTCTAATTTCATCGATTTCAATCTTAAATTTTTGAGGCAAAATTGTAATCCAATCATTCCTACCGATGAATAAGCATGAGAGGTCTCATCTCATGATCTTACAATTGATTTTATCGCATGATACTATCGAGACTCAATTGATGAGGATTAATCTTTACTTTACTTTCCGACGCAATAAAGAAATTAGTTCTAAAAAGTAAGATAAAATAAAAGAACATAGGAAATTACACGTGGAGTGATGTGGATGTCCTGCAGGGGACGCGTTTTGGAGTTTAGGTGGCCCGGAATTGGACCCCACGCACTGACCCGGTTAGCGATAACCCTTTTTTTGGTTTTCACTCTAGAGAGTCAAGAGGCACGACTCTATTAGATAATATCAATATCAACTTCCCTTTTTATTCTTTCTAATGGAGTTACATCATACGACATTTTCACATTAGTTTATGCACGCTATGGCCCCCGATTCGAAGTCCCCCCGGCGACTAGAAGTGGTAGTTTTCGGATTACACATTAATTTTCCCGAAAAGTTTGACGCGTTCCACGATTGGGAAGCTGATGATACGGGCATTCACAATCTAAAGATTTTAAACCCACTAAGCATTAAGCACGCATCTTTTCACTTTTATATTGCCGCCAAACATCCAAACAATTCTCCTGTGGCGGCACTAACTCCTAGTACCGGTCGTGTTTGCATAGTTGTTACCCTGAAAGAAATTGGGTGGAGGGAGATCACATGATGCGTAAAGAAGTGGAATTGATGAACTAGGGTCTGCACGGGTGATAAAAAGTAGGGGCGAAACTTGGCTCTAATGCCATGATAGAAAGTCTAATCGAAAAATTTAAGCTTATAGAGGCACGGACCTAAGTAGGTCCTTAAAATGCTCTGTTTGGGCCTCTTGTGAACCTCGACATTCCTCGACGTAAAACAAGAAGAGGGTAGAGCTGAGTACAGAACTCGAAAAATATACTGTACCAATTATGGGGTTGAGGTGTACGGGCACCAGCAAATTAAAAATAAGGAATGTAATTTTGTAAGCCTGCCAATAGTATATCCTGCAACCTCCAAGGATCCAAGGAGTAACCCTAGTTTTTTTTTTACAAAAGGATGGAGACATAAAGAGCATATAAATATTATACATAAGCGATGCAACATAAGACAAAGGGTCGAGAAACCCAACATCACTATTCCACTATTCTTGAACAACTTGGAGCCAGAACCTTCATTTACTTGAGATCAATCTATTAATTAACTTATCTAGAAGATGCAAATTCACATATCCTTAATATCACGAGACGAAAGAATAGATTAAATATAGGAGAGGAGATATGTTTGCGCCACGCATTTGATGTACAAATTTGATCTCATACTTTCTCGAATATCTATAACCAAATAGCATTGCAACTCTTAGGCCCTATTTATTTTGCCAAAAAAATTTTCCTGAAAACGATTTCTTACATTACAACTAAAAAAAAATTAACGAAAAATATTTTCTCCCCCATAAAAGTATTTAGATATAAATTATTATCGATAATTATAAAATTTCCTATAAATTAATTATTTTGAGCAATACAAATGATATTTTTAGGAAAATAGTTTTAAATCACCTATTTTCCATGGAGACTTATATTGTTTTCTCTACGAAGCAAGAATTTCGGTAATTATATTGTGCAAAATTGCTGAAAGTTTCAACGCCCCAACGCGTCGCCCGAGGCTCAAGCAAAACTTTAGTATCTTACCAACCCCGGGAGCACGATGAGATTGATTTGATGCATCCAAAGTAAAGCTGAAGATGGGCTAACCCTGCCTGCCGGGTCCCACTGGATTAGGAATGAGTTGAGTCCTTCAAGACTACCATGATAGAGATTTCAAGTCAAAGATTTTTACACAATTTGATTATAACAAATCTAGTCGAGTATTCGAGCGTGGGCAAAATGTCTCATCGTATTGAGGTGATCATCACCTTGGCAGCTCACTCGATTCGTGCGAATCTGGTTGGCTTGACGAGTCTTAGGACAATCGATTCTCTCGCTATGCTTGCGCGAATCAGCTCATTCAATCGCTTTCATGATAAATTTGATGCTGTTTTATCATGAATAGAGGCTTCTTGCGAAGCTATTATCCAATTGCAATTAAGTAGGCAAATTTCATAATCCAATAGGATTGATCGGGTGCCCTACGAGGCTCATATACCTAGTGTTAAGATTTTATCTTTGGACACGAAGCCATTTGTAAAAACACATTGGCCCATACAAAGCCAAGCAATTGTTAAAGTATAGTTATGAGCAGGTTTGATGAATAATTTAATCACTTTTTCAACAAAGTGATTGCAAGAATACAAGGAAGAAAAAATATCTATTTGACAAATAATTTCGAGCTCTTATTTGGGTTTGATACGCAAAATACTTTTGAGACATACTCAATAGTATTTTCGAAATCACACCGGAGATCGAAACAGATCCTCAAATGGTGCAGACTCAAATCAAGTCCGAATGGCCGAGAAAGACATGATTGGAAATCGGATTACTCCCCGATTAATCCAAGCAGACAGCTCATTTTTCAAACTAGTGCTTCCCCAAAAATAAGAGCAAGATGAAGATACTACCATTAGAAAGATACCCATAAAGAAAAAGAATACAATGATAGAGATTTCCAGTCATGATTTTGTGTAATTGATTATGACAAATTGAATCGAGTATTGGACACATGGACAAAATTTCCCATCGTATGGTGGGGATCATGAGTTTGGCAGCTCACTCAATCCATGCAGATTTGGTCGGCTCGACGAGTACAGACAATAAATTCCCTGGCCGAGCCTGCCACCGTTCATTCCTTGCCCCGAATCAGCTCCATTCCGTCACTGTCACGATAAAATTGGACACTCCTATCATGGATCCTAGGCCACCCATCGATCAGGCCAGCGCCACTTTCGATGAACTCACCACGGCCATCTCAGCTATCGCCATCTTTCCACTCGCTCCGTCTTCGTCAACCTACTGCTCCGCCAGCACGATATCCATGTCTAGCCCCGCGTTCGAGCTCCTCATCGTCGACAAGTTCATTGTCAAAACCCAACACACGCACGCACGCACGCACGCAGAAGAACGAGAGAAAGGCGAGATGGTATGGTCCTTGCTGGAAGATGGCGGCTCGTGGGGCGTGGTGTGGTGTGGTGTGGTGGAGGTAAAAGAGCCGCCGACAAATGAACAACCGCCGCAAGAAACGATTCTCACGTTATCATCGAGTGGCATCCAGGTTGATGTTAGATTTAAGGGTTCTGTAGAAGAGCAAGTGGAGAACGTAAGCAATACACGTCCAAAATCTAGGGAGAGATTATTTAGGGAGTGCCTAGAGAGAATGAATAAATAGAATATGAAAAAAAGAAAATAACAAGAAATGAAAGAGATCAAATTCTACTTGTACTCTATCTCAGATCCATCTTCGCTATTCCCGTCCATTAACTCCTTGACACAAATGATAATGATCCTATTTCAAAATCAACTCCCGGCTTATTTTTATTCTTTGGATAAGTTTTTAAACAAAAATACAAATTTAATAACTATACAAAATTTTGTTTAATGACGATACAAAATTTCTCCACCGTAAATAGCGGTGAGCAGGCGGTGACAGGTGGGTAACCGACTCATAGTGAGAGAAAACGATGAGAGGAATTTTTATTTCTCACTTTTGTTCCAGAAATAGAAAAGTAGATTTTTCTTTTCATTTTTATTCCAAACTTATTTCTGTAGTAAAAAATTGTTTTTAAAATTGAAAATTAAAATTGTGTTATAAAACGGATTTATGTTTCAAATCTGTTATTGAAAAAAAAAGAAGAATAAAATGGTTATCATGCATATCCTTAGTGTATAATGATTTCAAATCACCTGATTTCTTGCTTCAAATAGTGTTGAAATATATTGCATTGCTTAAGTATGGAGTTTAAATGCAATTCATATACTCGTGATGACCCTTCACCTTTTAATGTGAGTTTTTGGTTTACACTTTCTTATATAGTGGAGTCTTTTATTTCATGTGTGTTCATCCCATTTGCCAAATTCCATGTATCATTCTTAATCCGACTTACACATGAGAGGGGGACTTAAAATATCCCGCGTCACTTGAATATGATACATATATATTTTTTATATACTAGTGATCTTCCTATTTATCAATTTAAGCCACTTAATTTGACTTATAACAAAAAAAATAATTTAGTCTTGGAAACTTTTTCAATAATGCAATGCAAGTCCTTGAACTTCTTAAAGAAAGCTAACCCATTAAAATTATTCAAGGAGCTTTTTCTCTCTTTTCCACACGGTTGATTCACAAAAAATTTCAATCAATCCAATCAGCACTCTCCCTTACATGATGAAAACATTTATCTTTCTAATACGGAGTGCTAGCGCAAACACTCCTTGAAAGAGGGGAATTGGCTTAGTAAGAGAACATGTACAGACTGATGTCTCATGCGGCAAAATATCGAATTCAATTCATTTCAATTCGATTTGATCTATACCTGAACAAACAAATCAAAATTAAATTTCAGATTAAATTGAAATCATAGAAATCCGAGATTTCAAAGTTTGCTCTCTATTGTTTGAATTAAGACGGAAATTTTAATCCAGCTTAATTAGTCGTGGACTAGAGGAGAGGAAAACCCTACTATTTCATGATTTGGAGCAACAGAACTACTCTATGCTGTGGAATTGCTATTTGAATGCCCTAGAACTATAAAATTTAGACCCAAAATTTGTGTTGAAAGGGCGTCGTTCAGGTTTAAAGGAAGTCTCGGTTCACGTGAACTAGCCACGCAATTGAAGAGAAGCTAATAAAAACCGTGTATTAGATTTTTCGTCCATGAAAAACCGAACGGAAAAATTATCCTAAAGGTTTTAAACTTATTACATTTTTACTAATTGAGTTCTAAATCTTTAAAATTTTGCTAATTGTGTCTTACGAACTAATTTTGATTGGAAATCACTAATATTGACAATTTTTTCTTTAAAAAATATTTTCATCGATTTTTTTATTATTATTTATGTTTAAAGGCCACAGGTCGGCGGCGACCAGTCACTAGCCACTACCCAAGGCTAGCAGCCTTTGCCGATGGCTAAAAGAAAAGGAAAGGAAAGGAAATGAAAGAAAAGTATTAATAATTTAATAAAAATATTATTAAAAGTTGTTCATGTTGGCGCTGATTGGTCGGCATCCATATCAGCAATTTCCAATCAAAATTAGTCGAATAAACTCAATTAGCAAATTGTGAAAATATATATCACTTAATTGGTAAAATTTAAAAAAGTCTAGGGTGACAAAAGTACAATAAGTACAGGATTTTTTTTGAATAATTTTTCCAAAACAGAACTATATAAGCTTTCAGGAGTTATCTCCAAAGCAACAAAATGAGACTCAATCATGTCGGCTGGAATTATGGTACGGCTCTCAGGACTTTTGCTAGAAATATATAATTAAGGTGCTGCGAGTCTTTCTCTCGATTAAATTATGTGGAGAAGTATCAAATGGTTCCGTGGTGGAGGACCCCTTCAATGAGGAAGACGGGGGCAGAACTTGCTAGAAGGGGAGGGGTGGTGGGCGGGCGACGCGGGCCTAACTCGACCTATCGTCGCGACTGAACCAATCGAACGATGTAGGTCGGAGCCCGCGTCCTAAAGAGATAAATCGGGGGACACCTGGTGACTCGCGATTGGCGGTCTATCTCATCGGCCGTGGGGGCTTTGTCGGTCAACGCCGGGGGCATGGAAAGGAAGGAGTCGAAAGTTGCTTTGAGTGGGGGGCCGGACGTGGAAACTTGCTGCTTCCCACAAAAAGTCCCAGATGATCCTTCCTCCCTTGCTCCTCCTCCTCCTGCTGCTGTGTGCTCCTGCTCCTACTCCTTTTGTCGATGGCTTACAGCAGTCGATCAATTATTAAACCACGCGACCGAATGCTCCAATGGGATCGAGATGCGAAACCTTTAACGTTGTTTTCACTACTTCTTGAGTGGTCGGGGCGCGAAGATCCACGACCTCTCCTGTTCTTACAAATCCATCCCTTTCCCCTTTTTTGCAGGAACAGGGGATCTTTTTTTCTTTCTTTTTTTCATGTAGTGCTCGATGGAATTTATCGCACCTCTTTTGTCGCACGAGTTTGTCGGTGCGTTTCTCGAAGCTCTGGATTCAGTGAACGCGGATGGTCGTGGTCGCCTTCTTCTTATCTTTTCTGTGGGAGAAGTATTAAAGAAGTGGTGAACCTCATCTTTTAATTTAATTAGATCGATTTAGTCATAAATATTTTTATATTGATATTAATTTAATCAATCTAGTCAATTTAGATCGGAAATTCCCGACACGAAAGTTAATTATTCATGTGGCACGACAGATGTCGACATGGGCTTTTTTATTAAACATTTTAATTTTTTTCTTTTCCTTTTTAGTATCTATTTCTTCATTTTAACTAGTGAGGACCAGCAATCCCTAACTAGTGAGGCCGCGAAGGCCCTATGTAAGGACTGCCACCCTACGTAAGGAAGGACCACCTAGTGGCGGTCCAAGATTGCGACACGCTCGCCGGCCAAATGAAGTAAAAAAACAAAAGAGAGAAAAAGAAAAGAAAATGACGTAACAAAAAAATTCAAAATATTATTTGAAAATATTTACTTCAATACCGACTGTCTCATGCAAACGGTCGGCACTCACCTTAATGATTTCCAGCTTAGAATGTTTCAAATGGATTAAATTAGTATCATTGTGAAAATATTTAGACTAAATTACTTTGATTTATAACTTTTTTTAGTACTTTTTCCATATTTTTAATAGATCACTTGATTGATTGCAGTATGTCTAGAGATCCTAAAACGCAAAAACCGGAGAACGTGTATCAAAAAGCAAACGGAGGGAGGAAAACGAAACGGGGTTGACTGTTTCGGAATACGCTACCGACTACGTCGCATCCGAGAAAGCCATAAAAAAGGAAGAGTAAATCGGTTCGGATTTGTGATTCGACGTGTCCGACGTGTCGCGGGGAGACATAGAAGTCATACGAAAAAGCGGGACGAGGAAAAAATAGTCGGTTCTCAGCTTTCGTCCTTTGCTCGCGGGTCGTTGTCGATCCTATGGCTTCTGGATCGAGGGAGCGAGGGGTGGGTAGGTCCGCCAGGAAGAAGGAGAAGAAGTGGATCTCGTCAACCAGACAGGGTCGGGGCCCATCTGGATCTCGTCCTGGAAAGTTTGCGAAACTCCAAGAGCTTCAAGTACTGCAGCTAATTGATTCCGGGGTTGAAATCCTGAGGACCTAAACTTACTCTCAAAGTTACTTCCACCAGTTTCAACCTTTGAATTTGAAGTACATTTGCTATTCTTTCTTTTCCGACTGCCTTTTTTTTCTTTTTTTGGATTTCTTTTTGGATTAGGATAATACGACAACTAGATGTCACGGAGTTGGCGCGGATTAAATAGAGAGAGAAATGAGAGCGAGGAAAGAGGGGGGTGGATTTTGGAGATTAGGATTCGATGTGCATATGCACAAGTTTCGTACAAATGAAATGAGTGATTTGGCTAATATAGAACAAAAGGTTCAAGTACTGCTAATTGATTCTAAGGTTGAAATCCTAGGGACCTAAACTTACCCTCAAAGTTACTTCCGCTGGAAAAAGGGAAAACAAGAACAAGGAAGGACAAATTAGGGCATAGAATTTCAACGATCGAGTTGGAGATATATTTCCTATTCTTCCTTTTCCTATTGTCTTTTTTCTTTTCGATTGAGATTTTCAATGGATGGCCAGATGTCATAGAGTAGGCGCGCACCGCCCACCAAATAGAGAGAGAAGGAGAGTGAGGAAAGAGGCGGGATTTTGGAAATTATGATTCGATGTGCTTATGTGTGAGTTTCGTACAAATTAAATAAGTACTATTAACACTTTTTCTCTCTCCTCTTTAGGATTCTCTTCTCTTGTTCTCATTTTCACACAGCTTTCTTCTTCGATCTTTGAGGAGGGTTTGAGTTAAATCTCT
The DNA here is from genome assembly GCA_014182845.1 of Corymbia calophylla. Lineage (NCBI taxonomy): Eukaryota > Viridiplantae > Streptophyta > Magnoliopsida > Myrtales > Myrtaceae > Corymbia > Corymbia calophylla. The sequence goes on along the minus strand of CM024698.1, from coordinate 24,305,517 downwards.
CTCTCCCCTCCCTTTTTCCTTTCCCTATGGCTGAATTGGTTCTCAGTTTTCATTTTCTCACTTTCGTACCATTTTGAGGAACTTTTCTTTTGTAATCAAGTTTAGATCTAGAGGTTTCTCTCTCGCATTTCGAGAAGGTTTCTATCTCGATCCAGTCTAGATTTAGGGGTTTTTGCGTGTTTCATTTTGGGATTTCGTTTCTCTTGGGTTTCGCTAGTGTACAACTCCAATTTTAAAGAAGATTAGAGAAGTTTTGTGAAGGGCTTACTCTCATAAGTGTCAAATTTGTGTGGTTCAATTTTGTTATCTTGAACGGCGATAATGTTGGGAACACCAAACCTAAGTGTGAATCGTCAAAAGGCAAAGTCATAGCAATAGATCAAGATCTCAGTGTATGCTCATTACTCAAGTTGAATTCGGTAATCGACCATTGACTTTGGTTTGAAGAAGTCACAAATCTGCTCTTTAAGTGTGCAAAATCTGTAACCTTGTTTCAATAATTCATTTGAACTTGTTTTGTTTTGGATTTGTCTAGGATTTGTTTTGCTCTACAGCTGGACTGCATTTCTCTATTGTATATTCGTGAAAATAAATGAAATGTTTCTTTGACCCAAAATAGAAGAAGAAGAAGCTAAAATAGACCCTTTAACCTATTGATGATGCGTCAGTGATCTAGAGGGAGATGGATTGAAAATGTAAATTTACCTTTTTTAAATTTGGAAGATCTTTATCATCCATTCCAATGGATTGATTATAATCTAATGCAATTTTTTTTCAAACTCAACACTGTTGAGTTGCACATGTTCATAATGGGTGCACAAATTATGCACTAGCAAGTGAATAATCATTTCCTTATAGCAACTCCCACCAATAAATACACAAATCCAATATCATGACTTTTGTTCTCATTCTTTACAAGGTTACAAATAACTATTTGATAAAGTAGTTTGTAGGTATGTAAAAAGGAATATTATTAGTTTATTATCCTAAGTCTTTGAAAAGAGACCGTGGCTACTCCACCTCTAATTTTTCTAAGGAAGCTGTACTTGGTTAACTTATTTCCTTAGAAATGAGAATACAAAACTCTTGTTATGATATACGTGTAATTTGTATTAGAGAATTCCCAAATTAGAGAATTAGTATGATATTGAGTAGTTAATATATCATCGTTGGCCCATAATTGATTAGTTTAAACTTTTAAGTGAATGCGGATCCAACTAAATATGTTCCAGACTCGGATTTATGCTCCCTCTTAGTGATCTCCTCAGAGAAAAGTATTAGGCTTCTACTGTGCGTTCCCAACAAATGGTATTAGAGCTTACGTGAGCTCATAGGAATTTAACTCGAGATAAGTTGATGCAAGAGAATACTTGAATTGATGGGGAGATTGTTAATGTAGGAGGATACTTGAATTGAGGGGGAGGAGGATATACGTATGAGTTGTGTTAGAGAAGCCTTACATTGGAGAATTGGTGTAGTGTTGAGCACTGAAACTCACTCGTGAGGAGAGATTGTTAAAATGTACATGTTAATTATGTTAGAAAAATCCCACATTAGACCTATGCGGGCTTGTAGGGATTGAGATAAATTGATGCAAGAGAATACTTGCATTGAGGGGGAGCAAGATACACGTATGAGTAGTGTTAAAGAAGTCCCACATTGGAGAATTGGTGTGGTGATGAGCACCGAAACTCACTTGAGATGAGAGATTATTAGAATATACGTATGAATTATGTCAGAAATATCCCACATTAGAGAATTAGTGTGGTGGTTTGAGTAATTAATATATCATAATTGCTGTTAGAAAATTCCCGCATTGGAGAATTGGTTGGTATGTGTTGAGCAGGTAATATACATAATTGGTATTAAAGAAGTCCTACATTGGATAATTGGGATGGTGTTGAAAACTGAAGTTAACACATAAGAGGAGATTATTAGGATACACGTGTAGGTTATATCATAAAAGTCCCACATTGAAAAATTGGTGTAGTGTTAAACAGTTAATATATCATTATTAGCCTATAATCCATTGACTTAAACTTTTGAATGAATGTGGGTTCTACTGGATATGTTGACCGGTTCGAAATTGGGCTCCCTTTTAGTGATCTCCTCAAGTCAAAGGTATTGGGCTTCTATAACTTTATATCCTTAATAATTTTTGTGGTAATTTTTGCATTATAGCCTATAAACAAAGCCAATGATGAGCAAAAGGAAATCCTTTAGAAATTGACTATTATTGCTTTACGCTAGTCAGTAATAAAAACTTGAGCCGCACCAAATCGTTCAACAACAAAATGAAATAGCTTGTTATCTTGTCTGATAGCAAACTACATCCTAATTACTAATTTACTATGATGACCGACACCAACAATTGGAGGAAAAGACATATCATATTGATTTGGTAAATAAGTGGTGTCAAATGTGACTACATCCTCAAAGCATTTGTATTAATCTCTTGATCGTGCATCGATCTAAAAAACATTACGGTGTCTCTGCTTAACCCTTTTGTACTTTTTGACACGATTTCTAAGCATCTTTTTCTTCGATATTTAATTTCTTATATGCTCCGACTATAACAACCAACACTAGAAATGAATTATTTGTTTTAATCTATGCATCAAAGGTTACTTGATTTTTCTTTTTGATTCCAATATTCCTATGTGATGTAAAGAGTTTAGTACTTTTAGGAGCTATCAAGTCGACAAGAACAAAGTGGTTATGATCGAGTATGACTTTTGTTATTTTCCACTTCTGAAACTTGGCAATATGAATTCTAATATTCCTGGTCTTGACTTAACTAACTCCTTTTCACTTTTCTACCTTTGATCATTGCAACAAAGTACCTCACCATGCTTTTCGTTGCGACCTTTTCTTGTAAAAGTTTAAAACTCTAATGCCAAAATCCCGCTTCTTTAGCATAGTTATTGTAAAAGGCATAAGCTTGATCGTCTCATGACTTTTTCATAACCCCGGTTGCCAATCTACTATAACATAAGATTGGGAAAATTGCCCCAAAAGTTCTACGCATGCTATACAAGGGCCGATTTAGTTTTAAATCTTATAATTGTATCAACTTAGTTCTAAACCTTTTGATGATTAGAAAAGTTAGTTACTCCAATTAATTTTAACTGAAAATTATTAACATTGACAATTTTTTGCAATTTATTAATTCTTCAAATGTTGGATTTTTTTTTTCTTTTTTTTTTTCTTTCCGCTAGCCATTAGTGAGGGCCTTGACACCCTCACTTGAGGTTGGTGATGGCTGTTGGAGGGAAAAAGGGAAAAATAAAAGAAAAAAGAAAAAATTAAAAAAATTGTTAACGTTAGCACCAGTTATTGGTTGTGCCTTGTAGAACAGCTGATACTGACTAGACCACGACATTAGCAATCTCTGACCAAAATTAATTAGAAACATCAAAATTGAAAAATCACATTGGTCATACCATGTAGGGCACTCGATATTAACTAGACCGCAGCATTAGTGATCTCTGGCCAAAATTAGCTGGAAATATCAAATTGAAAAATCATCAAAATATTTATGACTAAATCAAAAATTAGTTAAGATGTGATCCACATTTCAGGGTTAGGCGCTGATGAACACATTGAATTATCCATGTGGCTGAGAGCTCTCACAGCCCAGGCACAACGACGCAATTATTAGGGGCGCGCTCTACCATTGAGCTAATAGCCCGTCGTGCGAGCCTCGCGTCGGGGCCCGCTATGTCAAAAGCAAGAGAAACCCCATCCCAAAACTAGCCGTTACCCCACCAGTAGTAGGAGATGTAAGGATTAATACGTAGAATAACTTTTTTAAGATTAAATTGGCACAATTGAAATATTTAGGATTAAATTGTTATAAGTGAAAGGTTTATGATTGAATTGATCGGCACACAATAAATTTATGAATCTTTGAACAATTTTCCCACGTGAGAGATGAGGTCGCATGAACACCGCCACGGCTTCAGCAATGGGCTTAGCTGGTATCACATTTAAACGTGTTTTCAAAATATGGAGGTAAGAGTACCATTCAAGCACAGGGGGAAAGGGAGGAGCCCAAGCGAAGAGTCAAACAGGGTGTCATGTCAAAGGAGCATTCGAATTCTAAGATCACTTCCTCCTTCGCATGAACCGTCGCCTAAATTCATACCATGGATCTTCTCAAATTTTCGATCGAACGCACCAAGCGACGGCATTCAGAGAGGACGTCAATTCTCTCCCTCCAGGGAAGATCCTTCCGTAAATTCTCTCGACAATGTCAGAAGATTCCTAGGAAGAAAAACATTATCCTCGACGAATCCGAAAGCCGTGACACCGTCTCTGACGTAATTTCACTTATCCATCTTCGGATTTTAGCGTGGGGCCTCTCGTCGGGGAAACCGCGTTTCGCACAGGAGAACGGGAACAGTTCCATCTCGTCTCTGGATTTTTTTTGTTTTTTTAATACCTTTTCTGCACTGACTTTGGGGTGGACGTGGACGATCGATCTTCTACCATCCGACTCTGTTCCAGACCATTAAAGATTTTTACGATCGAACGGGAGATGGTGGTGGTTCCCATCGACACGACCGGTTAAAAAGCACGAAGAACGAACTAAAACTCGGAGGGGAGCGTAATGAATATGTGTACGAATTCGTACGTGCGCGTATTTCTTCATGGCCATGATGAACATCTTCCCGTTTGCCCGAAGCTACGCGGAAGCTCGCCCCCACCCCCTCCTCCCCCCGCCAGTGGCTCCACGTTTCGCCAATGAAACACCCACAGACCCAGATGTGCAGAGTCACGAAGACCCAATCAGCGTCTATATATACACATGCAGCTGGCTTGCACCTCCTCGTTGATCACCGCCTACCAATTTCTGATTCTCATTCGTCACAAAGGTTTGAACTTTTTTTTTCTCCTCGTGTCGGGTTTTTTTTTTGTTTGTTTGTACTGAGTTCATGGAGGATGGGAGAAGCAGCCGCGGAGGCACCAGGTCGGGCTACAGGGGCGTGAGGAAGAGGAAATGGGGGAAGTGGGTGTCCGAGGTCCGCGAGCCCGGGACCAAGACGAGGATCTGGCTCGGGAGCTTCGAGACGCCGGAGATGGCCGCCGCCGCCTACGACGTGGCGGCATTGCACTTCAGGGGGCGCGGCGCCCGGCTCAACTTCCCGGAGCTGATGGAGAACCTCCCTCGCCCAGCGGGCTCGAGCCCCGAGGACGTCCGTGCAGCTGCTCACGAGGCCGCGGCCCGACTGAGGATGGGTCCTGCTGCAGCGGCGGAATCCGAGGACGTTGGCGGCGGCTCGGCCAGCTCTAATCCGGCTCCGGTCACGGTGAGGCTGTCGCCGAGCCAAATCCAGGCGATCAACGAGTCGACCCTGGATTCGCCGAAGATGTGGATGCAAATGGGGGAGGATCTGCTGGGGCCGGAATGCTCCAACCCCGACGTCGGAGAGGACGACTTCGAAGATTCCCTCTGGGATCTCTAACATGCTATTATTCTTTTCGACCACTAATTAATTCCTTTCCACACACGCTCTTCATAGTTTACACAGACAAGAATCTAGGATACACTTCCGCATGCATGCATGGAAACACCTTCAAAAAAAGCTTACTGCTTCTCTTACGTACTTTGACCTATCCTCATGATACAAAAGTGGTTTCTTCTTTCTTTCCTTTCTTTTCATGTCTGTCCTAAAAAAGAAAGCTGGTCCTTCTGCACTCAAGCTTTCCCCCCTTCTGGTTCAAAACAGTAGCAGCAAACATGGTGATGGTTTTTGAACTCACCAATCCTATTCATTCGATAGAAAGTTTTTTTTAACCTTTTTCCAGGAAAGACTCCATGGCTATCAGGTTTCGCGTTGACTGCCGTAGGGTCTCTTCCTCCAGGCTGATCTGCAAGGCAAAGCAAGGCAAGGCTACATCTGTCCAAGGATGATGCTGTCCAAGGATGATGGACGGGATTGGGCCATGGAAAAGTGGAGCAGGCGCCTGATGGGTGGTCATCCCTGGGAATTGACTAAAATAGAGAAATGGCCGTGTATTCTTTTGGCCTAAGCGTGGTTAGAATAAAAGCGTGATGTGATGTGATGTGTAGGAGGGGGATATTCTCTTGTATGACTACCTTTTTCTTGTCAGCAGTACGAGGGCGGTTTGTGTAGCTTTCGGTTTGGTTCTTACTAGTCAAACGTATTTTTGCTTATTTTTTTCCTATTTTCATTGGATTGGATCATTCGTTGTCGCGAGCGATTGTTGTCCCCAAGAATTTCTCTCTGTTCCCATTGTTATATATTTCCACCAATATATTCTATTATATTCGTTCATACCAAAGACAACACGGAATCATTTAGTTGCCAAAAATTCCCAATAAAAAGGAATTTATTTTAATTCACGAGCGTTGATATATATATATAAAATCATATGTAATTTTATTCATAATTTCATTAGACTTCAAATATATGCATCTTCAAATTTTGGAGGAAACTCGTGAATAAAAATGATAAAGTGGCTTATTGGGCTTTTCAAATAGTCATAAGTTTTTAAGTAGAAAAAGTCATTATTTTAAAATCTTGAATATATTGAATCGTCTTAATTCATATATATGCTTTTATAAAGATGAGTTCTTATCAATCAATTATATTCATATCGATAGGCGATTAAATGAAAATCAAATTTCAACTATTAAAAATTTAATTTTTAATGAACATCAAAATCGTTACTGTTAAGATAACTTTTAACTTTTGACTAAACCGGCCGAAACGTCTCAACCATGTGCATAATCTTTCCTAATTTTTTAAAACTGAAGATATTTTTATTTGCAATTAATGAGTGATCTTGCATTTATTCCTAATTTACAAGCCTTAATCCATTGACTTTGAAGATCCCATAGGGCTCCAATGACCGCCACGTAAACTCAATCCACTTTGCTTGGTGGCTGGCAAGCCACCGTGCAAGCCGCGGCCGTCGTCGTCGTCTCGCCGTCGCACCATCGGGGATTTCCCAAGAAAACAGAGGCTTCGCAGTTGAAAAAGTTTCTACATTTGCAGTTCTTCCGCCTTACACGGACTTCGATCGACGTTCATGAGTTGAGCGAGCTCGTCGGTGGAGCGAAGCGATAGCCGGAGCAATGAGAACCTGCGTGACGACGGCGGCGGCGGCGGGGGCGGCGGCGACGCCGCTTTACTCCGTCGCGGATTGCTTCAGCCGCCAATCGGCTTGGTCTTCCCTCGATTTCGCTCCGACCCGCCAATGGCAGGGCTCCCAGAAGGGGCGTCTCGTCGTCGTCGTCGTCAGCGGCGGCAGCTTCGATTTCGGACAATCGGACGGCGGTCGTCGCTTCGCCGCCGGAAGTGGAGCAGGATTCTGCGGCGGAGGTGGTCAGGAGGTTCTACGGGGGGATCAACAATCAGGATCTCTCCGCCGTGGAGGGCCTCATCGCCGACAAGTGCGTGTACGAGGACCTGATCTTTCCCCGTCCCTTCGTCGGTCGCGAGGTAAGATGGATTTGTCCGGTCTTGCTTCTGTATATTTGGGGTTACATACCGAGAGATTTACTCATGATGAGCCCAAAAAAACCAAATCTTTCGTCGCTTCGAATTCGAAAATGTCTGTTCTTTTCATGCTAATTGAGCGTCGTAGAGCACCCGACTTATCACAATCGGTTGCTGTCACGGCAACGCAACCGAGCAATTACCGAGGCAGGAGGCTCCTTAGAGTGATTTTTAAGAAAGGAAGTTGCTTTCTCCGAGATTCGAATCCATGAACACACATATTGGCGTTCACCGTACTGTAGAGAGTGGATTTCAGGAACTTGGTTTTATATGGAATTTACATTGTCTGCTGGATTTCCTAAATGTATCCTCAATTTTTACGGCAAAGAATGCAGTGCGAATTCGCTCACTGAATAGCAATATTTGAGCAGGCAATCCTAGATTTCTTCAAGAAGTTTAACGATATCATAGGCACGGATCTTCGCTTTGTAATTGACGACATATCAGAGGAGGATTCTTCGGGCGTAGGCGTCACATGGCATTTAGGTACCTCGGGCCGTCTTGTTCGATTAACATTCTAAAGGTTTCTTTTCCTTATATTTTCGTTCGTCTGTTGTTCGGTTCTTCTTGTCAATTGACTATAGACTTTCTCATCAGAGTGGAAAGGAAAGCCTTTTCCGTTCAGCAAAGGATGCAGTTTTTATCTGCTCGAAGTCATCAATGGAAAGAGACAGATTATGTGAGTAAGCTTCCTTCCAGCTGTATAGAGCTGTGTACTACTAATCTTAGTTAACTTGTTAAATAGTGGTTTTGTACTATTCAACATATGCTGCTTTGCATAGACCATATAGGTTGTTGTAGACTGATTCACTACCCCTCAGAAACTCCAAAGAAAGCCAGTTTTACCTTCTATTGTCTATATCTGATGGAAATATCATCATTCCTTCCTCAATACCGTGGAAATGCTATGCGTGCTTCTCAAAACAGTGTACCATAATGAGAAATTCATGGTAGCAGCTCAATTTTTCTTGCGTTTATTTTATGTGGCCGCAAACTGACTCATCCCTTGTGGAACAGCTATGGAAGAGACAGTGTCGAACCTGCATTAAAACCTGGGGAGACTGCCTTGGTATGTTTCTGAGCTATTTCTTGTGTTCTTGCGGCAAAAATTCAACTGAAAATGAAGTAAATGTAAAAAGGAAATGAATATGGAAGAGAAGAATGATGGATGCATGGGGATGGATACCTAATAACAAGCCAGGGATTCATTGTCAATGACATTATGTCAACTGGATGCTCAGGGCTTGAGAAGTTCTGTATGCTCGTGCATTCTCATGCATGTTATCGCACTAAAGCTTAAGATGCTGATGATTTTGTTTTGGTTTTGAAGTTAAGTTTGGAAAGATAGATGATCGAGAAGAGGAGATTATGTTTAAGCATAACAAAAGGCTTAGTTGACAACTATGGATTGAAAAAATCGTGAACATAATGTAATTCCCGAATCAGTCACTTTTCACTTAAAAATTTGGTCTTTCTACTTTGTCCTAGATTACTGCCTCCGAAAAAATGGGGTCATAACAGTCGAGATTCTTAAGCTTGGCTTTAAAGAGAATCATTTTTTATGGATGGGATCTAGTTGTTTGACCTATGACGATGCCTCGTCGTCGTCGATTGCTGTACTGTGTTTGCATTTGCAGGTTGCAATTAGAGGGTTGGTAGGGCTACTTCGGAGATTTCCTCAGCTGGCAAATTGGTTATAGGAAAACTAGTGCAGAGAACTTCAATAAGATGAATAGACCCCCTCCAAGAAGTGAAGCTCTCGCTCGCACAGTTCTCCCATCAAAAGGCGCTTTTTCGATGGCGTCCCTCTAGCAAATCCCCTCTAAAGCTGAGGGAGAATTGAGCTGGGGAAGCATATGTAGGAATGTTTCGCGGGGAAGACCAGAAAAGAAAAACTTCCACGGCTTTTCTGGCCAATGTACCATTAACTCGTTGTTACAGAAATAGTTCAGATGAACACTCTTATGAAAATATGCAGAACGAGCTGGAAATGAGCATGTACAGCCCTGATAAATTCTACAAAAGTGTTCAGCACTTTTCTTGTTTATAATTAAGCATCGCGTGACGGGTGTATGATCCTTCTTCTGGGGGGGACTATGTTCTTTTACTCATGAGGCCCCTTTGTCATGTTCACGATGCTGCTCTTGGCAGAACTGCTCGGCTGAAGTTCCGCCCGGATTCAAAGTTTGTCGTACGAGATAAGCTGTATTGGTCAAATGGTCATATTAGCATGCCCATGTCGAACTTTTTGGATCCTTGATGCTTTATCTGCAGCGTTAGACGGTAAATGCGTTCCCGGTCGGGTCTAAATGGATGAATGAGGACTCGTGGTCTCGTGGTCGGCTAGCCTTCTAGAACTATTGCCGTTTTCTGTTATTCAATTTAATTATCGAGGGTCCTAAAAAGATGCGAACTGCTTGCTCATTTTAGAGCTTTGCCATTTTGCGAACTTTTTTGTTAACTTCAGTAAAATGAAAATCATCACTCGACTTACCTAAATAAATAGACAAACGGAACTTTCACTTCTTGTCTCTTATTTCACCATACATACCTTGTGGACATGTAGTAAGGCTTTTTTTTTTTTTTTTTTTTTTTATATAAAATGAAAATTTGTCAACTTCATGCACCTTTAAGTTCTGAAACTTTGGAGAAAAATAAAAGTTCTAAAACTTCCATTTTTTGCGCCTTTAAATCCTTAAAATTGTAACTTTTCATCTAGACCAGTCCTTTTGTCAATTATATTTTACTTTTATTCTAATTCTTACTCTTAAACTTTTGATATACCTTTTTATAAGACATAGAAGTTGAAACCTATTATTGAAACTAAATCATCTCCACCCCAATACCTTTAAGAATGTAGGGATTCGAAACTCCCATTTCCCTCTTGCAACTCTTGCCATATGTGAAGGGTGGAACTCCAATGGTAACTTCAATTATTGTAGTTACAACTTTTATGACTTAAATAGTTGAGATAAAATATTAGGCCTTAATTACACGTGATTGATAAGTTTTAAAATTTGCCTTAAAATTCTTGTCTCTCTCTTGACAAATGAAAGACTTTCTTTGAAAACGAAAGACTTTCTTTGAAAATATAAAATAAAATTTATGAGAATTGCTCTATGGTTCAAATTCATTTAAAGACCCTTTGAATATGCTTGATTAAATCATCCTTTGCTGATGTGATATTCGATTCCCCCGTTCGTAAGGTGGTAGTCCCGTAAGTATTTAGAATCTCGTTTGTTTCACCAGTAAAAATGATTAACCTTTATTTTCATTTTTATTTTTATTTAGAAGAAAAGGCGCTTGTTTTTAACATAGTGAAAATTGGAGGAAATTAATTTGAAGGACATAACTGATACCAAAAGGTCCATGCCGACACAATGACATATGTATGCGGTCCGTGCAACGAAGTCAGGCGCAGCCAACCAGGACCCACGTCAGCTGCTGCGCTGGCCGTTGCTCCGGACAGTTGGAAGAGGGAGGGGGATAGCTCGGTCATTCCCCCCGAGAAAATATTGGGTGAGTTCAATATTTCACGTGGAATGGTGCAGCACACCACTCAACTATGGACACGTGTCCATCCGGGTCCACGCTGATTTCCTCCTCTTTCTCTGTCAGATGCGGGCCCACTTCAACAGCAGACTCTCTCTCCTCTCTCCTCTCTCCTCTCTCTCTTCTGGTTCCAACGCTCTGTTCCCTTACGGAGGAAAAAAAAATGTTAAAAATCGATTTGCTTGAGGGGCGACGGCGGGGCTCGGGGAGGCGATGGCGGCGTCGGCGAGCAAGGGCTCTTCGCGGAGAAAAGAGGGAGAACAGAGTGGAGGTCGCAAAAAGTGAGGGGAGAGCGAGGGAAAAATGCGACGGCGGAAACGGGGCCGACGGCAGAGGCGGAGCGGTGGCATCGGCTTGTGGTTCGTTCTCAAAGACGCACTTCTTCGCGGAGGAGATAGAGCGATTTTTTTTTCCTCCATAACTTCTTCGTGGAGGAGAGAGAGCAGAGCGTGAAACCAGAAGAGAGGAGAGAGGAGCGTCAAAACCAGAAACTAGAAGAGAGGAGAGAGGAGAGAGGAGCTTCGAAACCAGAAACCAGAAGAGAGGAGAGAGGAGAGAGGGTCTGCTGTTGATGTGGGCCCGGATCTGACAGAGAGAGAGGAGGAAGACAACGTGGATCCGGATGGACACGTGTCCATAACTGAGTGGTGTGCTGCACCATCCCACATGGAATATTGAACTCACTCAATATTTTCTCTCCACCCCCAATATTTTCTCCCCACACCCCCACCCCACCCCCTTCGCCGTAACAGTTGAACCACAAACGCAGCAAAGCAACGCACCGACGCCATTGAAAAGGGACACTTGTCCCCTTCAGCGTGCGAGAGAGAGCGAGAGAGAGAGAGAGAGACGACATTTGCAGCTGCCGGAGCTTCGAGTTCTCCGCCGCCTGCAACTTCGATAGTCTCTCTCTCTTCTCTCTCTCTGCTCGGACAAAGCATTGACCTAATTCTCTCCACCTTCGCCTCCTCCTCGCCCGGTCGATCTCCTTCGCGACGACTCTCTGCTTCTTCTGCAGCTGCTGCGGCGGCGGCGGCGACGGCGGCGGCGATCGCGCGAAACTTTGCACGGGACAATGTCCGTCCTCTCCAATCTCAACGCGTCCAGCCGCGCCGTCCGCCTCGCGGAGGCCAAGCCGAACCGCTCCGACATCCGATGGCGCGGCGTCACCAGGATCTCCACTCTCTTCAAGGTATCCCTCTCTCTCTCTCTCTCTCTCTCTCTCTCATCAGCGCGGAGTATTTTTGCTTCTCTTTCGGTGGATGATGTTTGCGGCCTAGCGCGCTTCCCAACTCCAGCCGTGTGCTTGCTTTCACATTCGTCCGTGCCCTTTCTCGTTAGTATTAGCTTTTCATCAGTTGAAAGAGGCACGGCACACACGCGAGACGGCCGCTGATCATTGTCTTAGCTTCCGAATTTTTCGTAATGCATTTGTAGCAAGACGGAGGTCCGAGTGCTCCAGCTCCAGCATCGTGGAGATTGCTTAATGATTTGCGATTGGTCTGTCTCTGCTGCTGCCGCGCGCAAAGTGGCACTTGAGGTCTTACGCCGCGCTATGTTACTACAGTCATCCTCCAATTAACACTGATCAGCGAGAAAGTGACGTGTGCAAATTTATAAATGTACGAGTTATTGATGTCATCAGCAAGTCACTCGTGCGTATTCTCACTAGGATTATTTCCAGCAAAAGGAACTCTTTCCTAGAATTAGAGTTTTATCTGTCGAATCTTTTGATGTGGATGATCATCCTCCTTACTCTGCACTCATTACATTCTCTGCTGTGTGATGATGCTTCTTCGATTGCATAGGAGTGTAATGACTTGTGAAAATGTAGTTTTCATTGATATTTGATGACATGTGTAATTGTGGCTATATTTACCCATGTCGCAGGACGATAGGTTTGAGAAATGTCAGTTGGCCTCTATTTCGAGGGGGACGGCTAAATATCCCAATATATGCATGGCTCTAGTGGATGAGAGGCTTGCTCGTAGCAGAGACGTGGCCAAGCCTCCTGGAGTATTGGTAATGAACCATTCTAATGGCTTTCTACTATATCTTGATAGAAGGCCTAAAGGAAAAACAAAATACAATATAATCAGTCTTGCCACCAGTAGTTTGACTTGTCTGATGTTTCTTTGCAGGCATATGATCTTGTGCAAGGCGCATTGGTGAGTTAGATGAAAATTCTTGATCTCCTTTTTAAATATGAATTATGCAGCGTAACATGGCTGAAGGAAGGTATAACGTGGGTAAGGGGGCCTTAGAGCTGCCAAAAAAGTGAAAGTTCGGGGTGGTTAAGTTCTTTAAGTCTTTAATTTAGGAGGCAAAGTGCTCGACTCTACCACTGGTTTTGAATTGGGTGAAGAGCTTTCCATTAATTGAAAATGTTGTTTACTGCTCCTTGTAATGTTTGACTTATACACTGAGATATAAATCATCGTTCTATATAAGATAGTAAATATGAGACATCATTGTCTGGCTTAGAGTAAATTCATCTATTTTAGAGAGATGCTACAATTTCAGCTATACTTGTTTGTCTTTGAGTGAGTTCATCTACTTCAGAGATTCTAAGGAATATTTGGTGTCGGATTGTCTTACTCTACTGAAGATGTTTCTTCCTAAAGTTTTGAGTGAAACGAAACTCAAAACGCTATCAGTTCAGATAATTTTGAATCTTATTATTTTATCTGTGTGTTTGTTGTCTCTCTGTTGTTATCTATTTTCTTCCAAATGTATTAGGATCTCAAATGAGCTTTCTCCTGGTTATAAAAAGAACTGGACATGTGATTTTCATTCGAATGGTGGTTTCTTGGACTTTATTGTGCATGGAATTTTTTTATCTCTCAAGCTTGGAGTATCTGAGGAGATTAAACAGGAGCTTGATTCAGTTTCTTTGACGATACCCTTATTTTGTTTTACCAAAGAAAATCTATTAAAGGCAAAGTTCTTGATACCTTTTTTGGCTTCTTGGACCTAAACTGAAGCTTACTGAGTGGACCTTTAACAGTTATTATTTCCTTACCATACATTTTATTTTTTGCTTTTGACTTTTAAGTTTCCAGGTTAGATGGAGTTCCACTGTTGACAAGTCGCTATCGGATCCTCCAACAGCTGTCCTTCTGCATGGAATTTTAGGTTGCAGAAAGAACTGGGGTAGGTACTATGATCTGATGTTTATTTTGATTTTGAAATTGCAGGAAGAACTGTGCATTAGATTTGAGCTTTCAAAGCTTCCAATCAATAGATCAGTTTGAGAAAAACACTAATGGTGCAAGAGCAAGTGAATCTTAAAAATTGTAGTTCTGAACACTGATTCTAAAGGCAACGTTAGCATCACAAACAAATCAGTCTGCATGGGGAACCCTGGTTGGAGTGGAAGACAGCATTACCTCCAAGTCAAGATCATTATTATTCTTTCGTCATTCATTATCCTTGATTAGTGTCCTAAAATCAATTGATGACTCTTTCTTCGTTGTTAACTCATTTCGATTCTCAAACCTTTGGCACGGTATACAGTGTACAGCTGGCTGTATTTTCCTGTGAGGGCCTGTATTTTTTACACCATTTTGAACAACTGAGTTCCCTAGTTTTATCTTTCTCCCTGGTATTTTCCATAATCGTGAAGGGCATTATGAATGTGATATCATATGCTTCTTTTAATTTTCCTTCATCAAAGTGGTCCTGAATCTACTTACTTGATTCTGTGATGCATTTTATTGGAAGTTCTCATCCCATGTACCCATACTCAATTTCTTGCACTTCCAACTTAAGAAGGAAACCATCCTTATACAAACAATCAAAAAAGGATGAAATGACATTTTAGTGAGATAGTAAATGTAATTTATTTTTGTGGTTTCTTAAGTTTGTTGACATAAAAAATGGTTGAAGGTGCAACCTGGGAAACAAGGGCCCTCAACTATATTTTCTATCTGATGCCTTATGTTTATATCAATAGTCTGAGAATTTTTATATTTGATGCCTTCATGTGCATATCAATAGTTTGAATCTAATTGGTTTATATTTATGTTGTAGGAAGCTTTGCTCAACGATTAGCAAAAGAATTCCCGACATGGCAGGCATGTGAATCAATTCTTTGCTTTATTATGATCAATTTCTAGAACATATTTATGCTGACGTGCATGGCTATTTCGACAACTACAATTTTAAGCTAAATGATTATGAGTTTTAAGATCATCCTTTCTGATCAGAAAAACTAATCTTGTTATATAGTCTCTTTTCTGCAATAGGAAAAAAATTATTTTGATATGCAGCTGCTGGTTTTCTTGAGCTCATTTGTCTTCTCAGTCTTGGAACTTCTTAGGAATTAGGACAACTAAACATTTAGTGTGGATTTCTTTTAACTGTTAAAAGTTGGAGTCATGCTACAGCTGCAGAGGTCTACTAAGATTTGTATACTATATGAGGTGGCATCTTATGTAACTTGCCATGTCAATAGAAATGCTTGGTAAGCAAACAAACAGAAAAAAAAGGACAATTGAAAAGATTATGAATGAGTTGTCCAAGAAAAAGGAAACTGAGCGACATCTCCAGCTAATCTCAAAGCTGTTCATCTCTGTTTGAGCTTGTTTGCCTAATTTCTCCACCTCCTATATTGTGAACCCCGAACCGTCTTCAGACTCTCAGTTGGTGCTGTGCTTGCAATGCTAAGGGGTTATCTAAGTCTGGTTCCACCAAAATCATGGTGTATTGGACTTACCTAAACATGGTGGTTTTCATTTTCTTCAATTTAAGGAGAAGATCTAAAAAAGGATTCAAGAAGTTCCTCTTCAAAGAAGATGAACTCCTTTCAATCTAGGTAGTTAATTTGCTTTTCCTTGATCTTTTCTCTGAAACACAGCAAAAGATTGTGTGATAAGTAGGATGGAATGCCAGATGAGTGGAGGTTCATGGCCACAAAGTTGTGATGGAGGCAGAGCTGGCAGTGTGCTGATTAATGGTGGAGAAGATTGTTTGGTGTAGTGGTTGAGGCTGATTAGGAAAGATGCTATGCCAGAGCATGGATTGACTGTGCTCCTTCTCCAGCAAGTTTTTTCTTCTTCTTTTTTTCATTTAATTCGAATAACCATTCTTATTATTTCTTTGTTTTGCTAACTAAACATTCATAAATTGACATGTCAATGGCCACATCATCATTTGGTAAACCAGAGTTGGTGAACCTTTAGAGTAGATGTAGAATTTACTCTAAAAGTTTATGCTTGATTCTCACGCATAATTGTGTTTTAACACAGTTTCTCTTGGTTGACCTGCGATGCCATGGGGATTCTGCATCAATGAAAAAGCGAGGCCCTCATACGGTTTCCTCAACTGCTCTTGACGTGTTAAAGCTGGTGCGTATTGCACGAGCATCGATTATAAACTGTATGCTTGGATTGTCTCTCTTTTCTCCCTTTCTAGCATATTCATTTACATTAGATGCGTGCTTGCATGAGTCTGCTGTCGAATTGTGCCACACTAGTTATTTTGGTATTGACTTTTAAACTTATTCCATTTTGTCTAGATTCCATTAAACTTCACTAACATCTGGACTTGCAAACCTCATAAAATGTGTGGATTTTTTTAAAAATAGTTACTCTTTGTGGCACCTACCAGTAGTTTCCAGGCATCCATAAAGGGGAATATTGAATCTAACCCAAGGAATAGCTGTCCATTTGTGTTAAACTTGCACCAATTGCTCATGAATCCTTTCCATGGATTTTTTCAAATGGATGTGGTACTTAGGAAAAATTTTCATTTCACTTATTTCCCATTACAATCTTCCTTCACTTTTCTTTTCTTTTTTTCATTTTGCTCTGTGGGAATTCTCTTTGAGGTATCTTTTCTTGTTTACTGTTTTGACAATCATCCTGGCTGTATCTAATTGTGTGGTCCTCTCTTTTTGGGCCAAGTAGTTCATGCTCTTAGGTGAATTTTTGTTCTTTTTTCTCTTTCTATTTGTCTTTTGATATTCTTTCTATACATTTCATATGTCTGTCATATGAAGATGTTAAATATAACTATCAAGTTTATCAATTAAGAACCTGCGTATCTTCTATCTTCCTATAAATCCCGATTGTGTGAGGTCAAAGGAGTGGAATGAACCTATCACTGCTGAATGAATGTTTCTCATTAGCTTTATGTGTATAAAGCGTCGAATTTCATTTTTTTCAAACATTAATCCAATGTTTAATGTGCATTATTGTAGAAAATGAGAATGCATTTTGATATAGTATTTCGACAATATCCTTTGATACTGACGCATCATGATTTAAAATCTGTAGCATTCTATTATTTTCTTTCATCACTATTTCAAAGACTATCAACTTTTAGGGGTTGTACCTACTGGCATGACCTGAGAAAAAGATGTGTACTCAAATGAATCAAATAGATTTTCTCCTTTCAGCAACAAACAGCATCAAGTTTGATGACCAAGTTTTTAAATTCCAATTGATTGACATTTAATCTGACAATGAAATATGTTTAGCCATTTCTGTTCTGAATGTAAATTCAAACAGCAGTACTGCTGTAAAAAATCCAGAGTACGTCCAATGTTTGATTCAATATCATATAACTAATTCGGAGTGTCTTTTTGGCTGTACCTTGAATTTCAGGTGATACGAAGCGGTTATTTTGCAATTATGAGTGCATGGTTTTAACCTTACTATGCCTTCCATTTATCCTGGCATTAATCTTCTTTTCTTCTCTTGGACGAAGTAGGTCACACAGCTTAGGCTAACGCCCCGAGTTTTAATTGGTCACAGTTTTGGAGGAAAAGGTACTCTTTTGGATAAGCACTGATAGCTACTATCATTCTCTCTTATTGCTGTATCTCAAAGGTCTTTATAATCTTTAACCATGATGCAGTTGCTTTGAGCATGGTTGAACAAGCTGCAAAACCTCTTGCACGGCCAGTCAGAGTAAGTATCCTGATGGATGTTGGCACGCGTTTCAGTTTTAAGCATATTAAGTCCCTGGTAGTGCCAAAAATAATGACTTCCTCTACTGCGTATATCATGAGTCATTATCTTTCTCCCCATAGGTTTGGGTCCTAGATGCTACTCCAGGAAAAGTTCGGCCTGGTGGAAACAAAGAGGACCATCCTGCTGAGCTAATTTCTTTCCTCAGCACACTGCCTAAGGAGGTGCGTGTATGGTCAGTATGTTGATTTCATAATAAGCTGCATGCTTTGGCCCCATTTAGTGTCTTTATTAGGTCGTTGTTTGGGATTAGTCGTGAATTGTCCTAGTTACCAGCTGGACATTTGTTGGTCTTCTTCTTGCTTGAAAGGGGAGATCTTGCATTTCTTGTGTGTAACAAGTTAGTGATGGACTTTGCTGTTCACCATCCCTTATGTGGTTTGGCTTTATCCTTTGTCCAACAAATTTTGTTGGTGAGAGCCTTTATTATTTTGCTCTCATTTATGGCATTTATATACTAATTTTTTCCATTTCCAAGGTAGGTTTCCTCGAAGTGTGATATAGTAGAAGCTCTTATCCGAGAAGGATTTTCTATGGATGTTGCCCAGGTAATTTTCGAGATACTAAATTTGCTGGGCTTGGATATTACATGTTGATATCTGGATGAGAAAATTAATGATTTATGTGATGTTGTCACTGAAGGATATTAATTAACATTAGCTGAGTTGAAAATGTTCATCTTGAACTGTTGTTGATAAATCATTCCATCTTAATTGAGATTATGGTAAAGTTGTTGTTCTCTCCTAATTGAATTTTAAACTCTATAAAATTAACCTTTTGACATCCTTTATCAGTGGTTTCTTCTTGTTTTTTCTTTTTTGTTCCCTGGGGTCAGTTTCATCGATGTGCTTTCTCATATGTTTCTTTTGTCATTCATGTGCTTGCTGAGATATTCACCTGCATTAGATCTATATTAGTGGATAGTTAATTTGTGTTCCTTGATAATTATATGTTAATAACCTAGAGCTAGTTTACCCACTTTTGTGGTGCATGTGCCTCTAATGTCAGTCAAATTTTCATCTTTGAGATGATCTTAATCCTAATGTGATCTACAATGTGGGTAATCCTCACTTTCAGTCTTTCATCCACTTTAGTTTTTCTTTAACTCGCTGCAAAGGTCATTGATTTTCTTTTTTAAATTTTGTGCTATGTTTGTTTTGACTAATGTTGCCTTTTGTCTAGTGGGTGGTAACCAACCTTCGACCAACGGAGTCTTCTCGTTCACCAACAAGCTTCTCTTGGGTCTTTGATCTTGAGGGAATCACCGAAATGTATCAATCATATGAAGAAAAAAATTTATGGTATATACTACTATCAGTTATCTAATAGCGTTTCCATCTGATCACTCTAGCAGGTTGCATTATGTTTGTAGATGTTGAATATGAATCTGTTTAACGGAGCCAGTGACTCATTCAGGTTCCCTAATGACAATGGGATAAATTGCAGTCAATCCAATTCCTGCAACGTAGTCTTTTATTTTGCTTCACACAACCTTGTGGTTGACTTGTTTTAACTTTTAATAAGAAAGAAGAGAGACACCAGAAAGAGGAGATGCACTCGTCACCTGCCAAAGTGTTCTTGCGCATAATTCAGATTTCCAACTTTCCCCCGCCCTTTGCTCAGTGTCAACTTGTACAAATGCAGGAAAGTAGTAGAAGATGTTCCTAGAGGAGTGCATGTGAACTTTTTGAAGGCAGAAAGAAGCTTGCACAGATGGGCACTAGAAGACATACAGAGAATTCGTGCTGCGGAGGAGCTAGCCGTGGATGAAGGTGGAGCAGTTGAAATGCATGTCCTTGAAGATGCTGGCCACTGGGTAAGTTCTGTCGCTTCCCCTGTTTGATTACGATCAAGGACATCATCATATCACGATGCTCGCTTCCTCTCTGCTCTTCGCTCATGCGAAGAGGTTTTGAATGGTTCTCGTAGCTGAATTCCTGGCTGTTACCAGGTACATGCCGACAATCCTGATGGCCTCTTCAAGATCCTTTCGTCTTCTTTCCAGATGCTGAAATGAAGACCCGACTTGGTCCCCATCATTTTGCAGACTGCATAATATAGAGTTTTCTCTGACTAGTACGCCTCTCTGCTTAAATTTTGTCCCGACCTCAAAATCTTCCCTCTTTACCATATATTACACATCTCTTTCTTCACCCTTTGCTCTAAGATATCCTTGCGTTTCTAGAGGAAAAGGCGAAAACCCACGCTGTAGATGTAAAATTTCTCTATTCGGCAGCGAGTATCTAATGTTCAATCACAATCTTGATGCTCAAGATGTGGTACTCGAGGTTCCGCAGAAGGGATGTAATTACAACCCCTAAATAGAAATCCCCAGTTTAGGATCTGTTGCAACTTTCTGGCCAAATAGGGACCTAACTTCTTCTTGATCCTGTGAGTCTCCTCCTTTATATTTCACGTTTTGTCCTCTTATTTTAAAGAAGAATACCAAAAATAGTGGATAACTTTCCTAAAATTTTCTAAATAAGTTGTGGGCATTGTGTTGGGTTTTATGGCCAGATTATAACCTCGGTGTTAGCTCTCGAACCTACTACAGACTCAATTAAAATCATGTACTTTTCCAGACTAGCTGCTTACCTGTAATTTTTCGTAGGGGCTTCTGCGACGTTTGGGGAAACGAGGGAAAATTGACGGGATGAGAATTTAGATGAAAACTGGATTTTTTTTTTCAAAAGAAAATTGAATTCTTAAGTATTTTCTTATATTCATCCCCTCTTATCCCGCAACAAATCCTCCCTGATATTTAATTGCAAGTTGGCAAGCGTAAAATTTATTGTTGAGCCTTCCTCTTATCTCGAGATCGTTACTGCAAGTGAACTTTGATGCTCACCCGTAAATTTCAAACTCAATAGATTGAATTGTGTACTCAAATTCATGTTTATAGCCAAGTCAACATTAATGGCAGTCAAAAGTCGATTGAGTTAAATTTGATAATTTTAATTGCATTAATTGAAAATTTTAGGATTTCATTGTACTTTTTTTAGATGAATCCGTACTTTTATAATGATTTTTTAAAATTTATGATGCTTAAATTTAATTGTAACTTTTAAATAATGTTTCCAGGTTTTTTTTTTTTTTTTTTTACTTAAAATTTCATGGTGGGGCCTTCAATGTTTCACAATTCCGACATGAATGTCTAAACAACATATATTACACATAGTAATGTCAGTAAAATCCTCTTAACTAAAAAAATGAGACAACTGGGTTAGAATTTATGAAATTGGACAAATTAATTAACTTGAAGCATCTATAAATGCCAAAAAAGAAAAACAATCAACTGTTGGTAATAAAATTTTCACAAAGAAAGAAAAGGATAATATTTGAATATTCTTATTTTGAAAATAAATCAAGGAAATTCTAATATGCATCCTTGGAAAACAAATATATATTGTAAACTTCTTTAACAAATGCAAATTGATATTGCATATTTTTGCAAGATATTTGACCATCCTCTTCGTGTACATTGTCATTGTCATGGATGCTGATATATTCATCTACTCTTGCCAGAAAAAAAAAAATTAGACATCAAATGATTACCAAAAAGAAAGTATAGAATTTCCATAAAAAATGAAATTATATGAAATTGGAAGATAATTTTGAAGAAATCACTTCTAGTAAGAGAAGATAGAAGATACCATTTTACTCTTACGAAAATCTCATACAAATTAGCCTTTTGACTTTATCCACACCAAGTTGATGACCCAAAGGTGAAGAATCCAACAAACGAAGGGAAGCTATGATTTTATACTTTAATGCTTCTTATTGATCCCCATTATTAGGTGCTCCAAATATTCCATATACTTTTATTATGATTAAAAATATTGTAATTTTATGTTTCATAATCTCTTTCAATTGAATAATAAATCATGGGATTCATATTGTTTAAAAGAATTTCACATAAATTTAACAGAGAATTGATTGATGTAAATTATTTAGCCATAATCATGTTGATACCAACATTTACAATAATTCCATGTATTATCAATAAAAGTATATGAAATATTTGGAGCACCTAATAATGGGGATCAATAAGAAGCATTAAAGTATAAATCATAGCACACGATAATTTTTCTAGTTTGCAAAATTTTATAAATTTCTAACATTTTATTTGAATTATTAAAACTTCTCCAATTTTCTTTTTTAGGAATCAATCAACTTAGATATTGCAAATGTGGTGAGATTAAGCTATGCCACGACTTTCCGGAGCCTAAATAGAATTTGCTTCCCTCTTAATTTATTCCTGCCGAGGCGGTGTCTTTAGACTTGCTTCCTCTTTGTGCTACGTTTCATTTCTTCTAGCACCACTCATTTAACTTTGGTAGCTGTCGGTAATAAGGGTAAACTAAAGAATCAGACTGGTCTGTTTTGGGTGATTTCTGCAAGATTCAATCTGATTTCTTACTTCTAAGATTTGAAACCAGTGAATATCAAATCGGTTCCTGATTTCAGATGTCCATCCTCCCGCCTGAATCGAACCGAAATTCTTTTTATTTACAAAATCTGAAAACCCTAATTAGTAATTGCGCATGTTCTTCACTCTTGGTCACGGGGCACGCTCAAGCCTTAAGGCCTCTCTCTCTCTCGCTCACTGCGTCACGCCTCTCCCGCCTCCTCCTCACCGTCCTCGGTCCCTCTCGCTGCCGCCGCCACCACCCTCCGTCTCTCTCGCTCGCGGCGGCGGCGGCCCGACGCACCCTTGGTCTCTCTCGCTCGACGCCTCCGGCTCGCCGGCGGCAGGACGGCACCCTCAGTTCCTCTCGCTCGCTGC
Organism: Corymbia calophylla; assembly: GCA_014182845.1. Taxonomy (NCBI): domain Eukaryota; kingdom Viridiplantae; phylum Streptophyta; class Magnoliopsida; order Myrtales; family Myrtaceae; genus Corymbia; species Corymbia calophylla. Next base: position 24,282,676 of record CM024698.1, on the reverse strand, counting down.
TCGAGACAACCCTCTGCCCATCGCTCCCTCTCCTGTAAGCAAACTTCTTTCGTCGTAATTGATTCATTCTCGTCGCTGGGTTGTCCGTTTCAATGCCTTCTTGAACTGTTAAAATCAGGATGCGGATTAGGGGGGAATATTTCATTTTTCGGCAATTGATGCTCGGACAATGGTGTGAGCGTGTGTATCTTGCCGTGCCTGTGTTATCTACGATGGGAGACTAATTCGGGGTCTCGAATTTTTACTAAATGGAAATGAATCGAGAGATGCTGCTGGTTCCTGGGTGGGTCCAGCAACAGGTCCTTCTGGTCCAGCTTCTGGTTCCCGGTTCCAGGGAACTGATCACCCCTACCAGCATATGCCTTCGCCACAGCTCTCATGGTGTGCTCTCATCAGCACCAGGTCCCTCTTTGTTCCTCTAGTTGAAAAGATGTCCAGGAGTTAAAAACATCCGAGCCTGCATCTTCACTGAATATCTGTTCATCTAGTTAGGATGGTGGTGGCTCAACGAACTCAATCTATGATGAGGTTTTGGAGAAACTAATGAACAAATTACACGATCTTGTGCAGTCCCTTGAGGAGTGTGTTTGATATGTTAGCAATTGAGTAGCATAATGCCCTTTGTGCTGTGGACCAACATTTGAGATTGCAACTGCGCAGCAATTGGCTTCTTTTAATTCGCTATACTTTTTCTGTGGGTTCTTATGTTGTTGGATTCTTGTGGAAAAGCGACTTATTTAAACATGAATCCCTTTAGTTATGACTGTAGATCTCCCTTTAATTCTATCTGTTGCCTATCCAACTGATATCCCGTATATTTTCATTATTTCCCTAGGTCCATGACATTAGTGCCTTGCTTGAAGTTGGTGACACTGCAATGTTGTCGATGATGTATGCCTTGTCCATTTCTGTCACTTCCGGGACGTCTCTCTCTGTCCAATATCCAGAGGTTTATACCCAAACAATGGAGGCAGCTGGAGTTGGACCCTGCATCAAGTGATGAATTGATGATAGATTCTCTTTCGAGGTTGCTCGAAGGCTTCCTTAGGCAAGGTGACTTGTCCAATGCATTTAGGACTTTCTCTGTCATCAGGCTTCATGCCTCCTCCTCTTCTTCTTCTTCTGGCTTTAGGGATTCTCTGCCACATTCTGCATCTTCTCTTTTGCTACTGTGCACCAACCTTAAGCGATTCCTCCAAGGGAAACAGCTACATGCGCAAATTGTCTCCCTGGGTCTTCAGCATCATCCTGTTCTCGTTCCGAGGCTTGTTAGTTTTTATACAGCATTTGATCTCCTCTCCGATGCCAGTGTTCTTGTCAGGACTTCGGATGTGTCACGGCCTTTTGCTTGGAATCTTCTCATTTCTTGTCATGTTAGGAATGGGTCATGTAAGGAAGCTATATCCATCTTTAGAGAGATGCTGGGTAAGGGGATTAGAGCAAATGAATTCACTTACCCTTCCGTTCTCAAAGCTTGTGGAGAAGAGATTGATATTGATTTTGGGAAGGAAGTTCAAAAATTAATTGCAGATAGTCCATTTGGTCATAACTTGTTTGTCCAGAATGCATTGCTGTCCATGTATGGAAGGTTTGGAGAGATTGACGTTGTTTGTGACTTGTTTGAACAAATGCCAGAGAGGGATGCTGTTTCTTGGAATACCCTTTTATCTGCCTATGCATTTAAGGGTATGTGGAAGCAAGCATTTGAACTGTTTGAGAGCATGTGGGCCAACGGTATTGAATTGACTAGTGTAACCTGGAATACTATTGCTGGGGGTTGCTTATCGGTGGGTAACTACCGAGCTGCATTGGAGTTGATCTCTCAAATTAGAATCCACAGCAATCATTTGGACTGTGTTGCAACAATTATTGGTTTAGGAGCATGTTCTCACATAGGGGCCTTGAAGTTGGGCAAAGAAATTCATGGCTCTGCTGTCCGTAGTTACTATCACAGGTTCAATAATGTGAGAAGCGCAATGATTACCATGTATGCCAGGTGCAACGACCTAAAGCATGCTTATATTTTGTTTCAATCAACAGAGGAGAAAAGGTATCACTACATGGAACTCAATGATTTCTGGCTATTGCCACATGGAAAGATCTGAGGAAGCCTCTTTCCTCTTTAGACAAATGCTGTTGACAGGAATTGAACCAAATTTTATCACAATCGCGAGCATTCTCCCTCTGTGTGCTCGAGTGGCAAACCTTCAGCATGGTAGGGAGTTCCATTGCTACATTGTGCGACGAAATTGTTTTGTGAACCATCTATTGTTATGGAATGCTCTTGTGGACATGTATTCACGCTCAGGTAAAGTTTTGGCAGCTAAAAAAGTATTTGATACGATGACAGAGAGGGATACAGTGACATATACTTCGCTGATTTCTGGGTATGGGATGCAGGGAGAAGGACAGATTGCATTAAGGTATTTTGAAGAAATGGTTACTTCACAAATCACACCAGATCATGTGATGATGGCTGCAGTCCTCTCAGCTTGTAGTCATGCTGGGATGGTCATCCAAGGTGAAAAGTTGTTTGAGGATATGCAGAGAATTTATCTGATAACTCCACATTTAGAGCACTATGCATGCATGGTGGATCTGTACGGGAGGGCCGGTTTATTATCTAAAGCTAGGGATATTATTGCCCGAATGCCTCATTCGCCCACTCCTGCCATGTGGGCCACTCTTGTAGGAGCTTGTCGAAAGCATAGGAATCTAGAGATGGGTGAATGGGCAGCTGGAAAACTATTGGAGATGAGGCCCGAGAACTCGGTTACTACGTGCTTGTAGCTAACATGTATGCTGCTGCTGGTTGCTGGAATAAGCTTGCGGTGGTGAGGACTCTCATGCGTGACATGGGTGTTAAAAAGGCGCCTGGCTGTGCTTGGTTGGATGCAGGATCTGTTTTTTCACCTTTTGTGGCGGAGGATGCATCAAGTCCTCATGCTCGGGAGGTCTACCCTTTAATGGAGGGGTTGAGTGATGTAATGAAAGATGTTGGTGATATTGACTGGGAGGACATGAATGAAGAAGTTGCAGTTTTCTAATTTCGACTTGTGCAGGGAAATGATCAATGGGTTTGAAGTATTGGGGAGTATTCTTCTTTTGTAGTAAGGTTCTGGCATAGTCCACAACTGTATTTGCTGCGGACACCGCAATGACTACAATACACTTTGTTGAGATGGTAACTCCCTGTAAACTGAGCTGTACTGGTATTACATGACCGAATTCAACCATGCCCCCTTTGTCTCTTGATTGATATAAATTTATTATCGAGTACAGGGAGAATCGTGAATATGCTTTGGTTTCGATATAGATGTAAAACACAAGATGGAACATTTTTTTCTTGGTTCCTTAACTGATGTCCAGTGTCCATATTTCCTAACGTCTGAAGGTCAGGCCGTTCTCTTATTCAAGATTTGAACTTGGCCCTTCTTTTATAGTTTCCATTTTGTTGGTGCTATATTAAAAAGCGCGAGATTGTATATCGTGTGTGGCCCCGAATGATTGATAGCTCCATTTCAATGTTCGGCAAGGAAAAGCGTTGCTTCGCTTTCACCAATGATCGGATGAAACTCCCTGAAGTAACGAAACGTGCTTCACATTCTGAATTTGATTGTAGAGATAGAACTATTGAGTAAATCCCAGCTGCTAGTGTATTTTTTTTTTTCCTGGCCAGATACGTCAACTGTTTAGATTGATAGAAGAAGGCCATACCTTTCCCACATTTCCATTTTCAGTCTGGGGGTGCTTAGCTCGACCGATAAACTTTAACGTAATGACAGTCTGCTGTTATCTTGGGTTAATTCTACTTGGAGTTGAAGTTGCAATCATCTCCCCATTTCTATCGGATTTTGTCAACAGCGGAAGAATCGAAAAGATTTGGATTTAAGTTCGAGCAATATATAGATTTGAGCAACGCCTGATGAAGGAAAACTCGAAAGAGGGTTTTTGTATGACAAAGGAACTCAAGTGTATTTCACCCCACCAAACTCGAAATGTTTCCATAAGCCCTGGGCCGCGCACGGCCCATGGCCGTTGCTAGACATGATGATAATTCTCGGTGCATTTCTCGCAAGCAGTGCCTCACCGCCTTCTAGCCATCCATCGAGTGCGCCGTCGCCGTCGCCGTCGCCGTCGCCGTCTCGTCCCACTTCACAGTTTGCCCGTCGCTCAAGTCGTCCGCTGCCTCTGTTTCACCTCATTCACAGTTCATTCCCTCCCCCCCTTCTCTCTCTCCGGTTAAAGGGATCCGGAGGGGGAGCCGATGCTCATGGTTAAGGGAGTTCACCTGTCCCACTGATTGGCTAAGCTGCCCCGGTGATAGCCCGATGTCTCTCGTTCCATCTCTTCGCTGCATCGTCACCCATCTCTTCGGACCATCTCCGCCGTTAACGCCTCATCTGTTCGTCGCTTCGTCAATCTTATACCAGTTCCAGAAGCCGCTCTCTTCCCTACTCTCCCAGCCACGGAAGGCCTTCTCCACACGCCCCAAGTTCCATGTCGCCCCGAAAGGCAGAGTCTTTACGCAGACCCAAAACCCAATCCGTGTTTTTTTTTTTTCTCGTTCTTATGCTGATTCCTCTTCTCTTTTTGATTGAATGCGGCAGAGAGGACTCTGGTCCTTAACGACGACGAGCGGGTGGGGTGCTCTGGTGCTGTTGATGGGTTCGAACGTGTCGAGAATTCGAGTACGATTGCTGCTATCGTGACTTCGGTCGGGGGTCCGCCTGGCGCGGTCGGGATTGTGCGTTTATCTGGTCCTTCTGCTGTGGCGATTGCAAGTCGGGTTTTCCGGCCAGCTAGTAAAAGAAGGAGGAGGAGTTTGTCCTCGAATTCTTGGCGGCCCACTAGCCATATGGTAGAATATGGTCTGGTTATGGATTCCAATGGGAATGTCGTTGATGAGGTTCACTCTCTCTCTCCAATTCAATGAAACTCTACCAGGATAGTGCTTTTAGTGTTATGATCGTTCTTTTAGTGAATGTTTTGTTTCTCCTGAAGGGCAGAGGTACTGTCCATTTTAGTGCTTGCAATCAAGTTAGCATGATTAAAGTTTCTTCGGTTTGCGATTAAAACAGCATATCTATTCGGTTTTTCATTGGGCTTGTTGTTGGCATTATCTGTAATGATTCAAGCTTGATCAATTGTCTAGGCAGTGTACATGAAGTGTACTCGGAGTACATTTGAATTACAGGTTTTATGCGACCACCTTATGCCATACACCATTTTTATGGTGGATTGGAGTTCTTGGTAGCATGATCGTGTTTGTGTTGTGTCCGTCTATGATATTATCGGAAGCATTAGAGTTAGTCTCCCCTACATTGTCTATAGGTTCACCCTTGAGATCACAAAGTGAATCAACATAGCTGCTATTGTCGTTGTAATACTTGGCGAACTTTGAGAGGGGGTAAGGAAATAAAGTCTGTGCAGCATTTGCTCATGGACATGGAGTGAGGAATATCATGTATTTTATAAGGCTGCTTATTTATTGCTTAAGCTTCTACTTAATAAAAAGATATGATAGCTTAAGCTTTCTCCTGCTCACTTCACATTTTGTCCAGGAAAAGTGTGGTTCCATATTGATCAGATATTTGTGTTCCTCACTATATTAATCAGGTTTTGGCTGTACCAATGTTAGCTCCAAGGTCTTACACCCGTGAAGATATCGTCGAACTTCAATGTCATGGAAGTGACATTTGTTTACATAGAGTTTTGAGGGCCTGTCTTGAAGCAGGGGCAAGGCTTGCAGAACCAGGTCAGTCTTCTGTTTTCTACATGCTTTTTGATAAACTATGATATGGCTGAAAAATTCAAAATATCTACCATGTTGACTTGGCTAATTTAGGAATGGTATTATTAGGCTCTTTAGATGCTTTCATTGTCAAAAAAGTTACATTTCTTGTCCATTCAGGTGAGTTCACTCTCCGTGCATTTCTTAATGGCCGCTTAGACCTCTCCCAGGCTGAAAATGTTGGAAAGCTAATTTCGGCAAAGTCGGCGGTTGCAGCAGATGCGGCATTAGCTGGACTTCAGGCATGTGTTTTCAAGATGAATACCTAATTTGCAACATCTTTGCTAAATGTCACAATCTTATGTATTGAATGGTATTTGTTAAACTTTAGATTGTGATATAAAATTTTGTGACGGAAAATATTTAAGATTTGTAACTTTTGGCAGGGCGGTTTCTCTTCTCTGGTCAAAAAATTAAGATCACAGTGCATTGAATTGCTTACTGAGATTGAAGCTCGACTTGATTTCGATGACGAGATGCCACCCCTTGACGTAGATTTAATTGTGCATGTTATACATTCAATGGTGAAAGATGTTGAGACGGCCTTGGAAACAGCTAACTATGACAAGTTTCTTCAATCTGGTTTGCAGGTAAATCGTGAGAATGTAGTAAAGGCTGTTGAAACACTAGTGTCATTTCTCTAAGCCCTCTCTTCGGAGTCATGAAAATCTCCCAATATACCGGGTGTATGAATCAAACCTTATGTGCAATCATTTGGAAATTTGTTTAGATACGTAGAGAAGGCTATTATATGTTGTATATTTTTGTACTTCAATTGACTTGCCTCAATCATCGTCCTGCATGTCTTTTTTATGTTCCTGCTGTCTTTATATAAGCTTTGGAACTGTCTACTCATTCTACTATAATTATTACCTACAGATTGCAATTATTGGCCGTCCAAATGTCGGGAAGTCTAGCCTTCTAAATGCTTGGAGCAAGGTATGTTTCGGCAAATCTTTGGCATTACTTTTTTTTCAGTAAGCAAATAATTTCTTATCAACCATAAATTCGTTTTTGGCCCCATTCTTAGGTGATATTAGCCTTGGGCATAATGCTTGATCAATGATTGAGAACACAAACATGGCTAACTTTGCTGATCCTGTCTGGTTATTTTAGGGTTGAAATTCCTTAAATTTTCTTGAACTCAAGAAGGAATAACCAATTTGCCAGAGCCTTCACCTACTTCAGGAACCCAACTCCTGCTTGTGAAACTGTTTCTGGTCATATTCCATCTGATGAGGCTCTTGACCGAAGTTAAAGGGAAAAGAAACCTCAACGAATATGGTTGGTCAGGGATTATCATCTCTACTTAATCTGGCTAAAGCCACAGACAGATCTACATTACTAAACAATGATAGCACCAGTTTCTTTTCCATTTGTAGAATGATTAGTGTCTGAAACTCCTTGCTGTGCTCTTATGTTTGACCTTAGATTTGCAACCATGCACCCGTTATTGACACCACAAATTGTGACAAGATTTTAGTTCAAGCTGATATTGCTCTAGATGATTTTTTTCTTCATCTTTTGCTCCATGGTACCTCTCCTCAAGTCCCATGTTTATAGTATTCTGGTTAGTAGTGCAGGTTCCCTTTGGGAAATTTTCCTCAAATAGCTTATAGGATGATGGTTAGTAGTTTGTTCTCTTTGGGATTCTTGTTGAGTAATTGTGAGCTTGGTTTATATTTAGTGACACAACATATCGAGACAAGATTTTACTTCAAGTTGATATTGCTCTAGATTATTATTTTTGTTCATTTTTTGTTCAGTGGTACCTATCCTTGAGTCCCATGTTTAAATTTAGCATGCAGAGTGAGAGAGCGATCGTCACAGAAATTGCTGGAACCACCCGGGATGTGGTTGAAGCTGGCATTACTGTATATGGCATTCCAGTGACGCTACTTGATACGGCTGGCATCAGGGAAACTAATGATGTCGTGGAGAGAATTGGTAAGAGGGCAATTCTTTTGTTGTTGAAGGATAAAATACCCAGTTGTTTCTGTTAGCGAACTCATATTCTTTGCAGTGGTGAAGAAGTCTTCATATGTGCGATGAGATTGGAGACTAAACTGTATATTACCAAACTTACCATCAAATTCCTTGTCTTGTCCTCTTTCTGGTGATGGGATAACAACACTCTATTTAATGCGTTCGAATTTTGAGGATTTTGGTCACTGCAAAATTCAGTATCATACAGATGTTACCCCTATTTTACTGATCTTGAGTATGACATTCGGAGTTTTGTATTTGCTCATAAGTGTAACTTAATGTACTGCCGCCATTAGTTTCAATTGCCTGGCTATTTCATACTTAATTTTAGTGTTCTTGTGTCTTTTCTCTAGGAGTGGAGAGATCTGAAGCTGTTGCTGTGGGTGCTGATGTTGTAATCATGGTAATAAGTGCAGTTGACGGATGGACTACAGAAGATGCGAAGCTTCTCGAGAGAGTTAAATCCATTAAGGTCCGCTTAAAAACAAAAATAAAGGCATCGTCATAATGCCATTATCATATTCTCTACAATGTCTCTTGATCGAGTGGCTTCTTTTGCTACTGCAGCAATCAAGTGGGTCATCAACTCTGGCTATTCTTGTAATCAACAAAATGGACTGTGTCCCATCTGTTCACTTGGAATGGGACGGTGCAGATGGCAATTTCTTCAGTAAGCATGTATTCACCTCTGCTTTGACCGGTCATGGCGTGCAAGACCTGGAAAGGGCAGTGTCGGAGATTGTGGGTCTCAACAGGATTCCTGCAGGTGGGCGGCGGTGGACCGTGAACCAGGTTCGCTCCCAATATCTCTTGGACATGATCTTGCTGAAATTGTTAATGCTGTTGAATGCCGTGGGGGCAATTCGAGTCCTTTATATCTTGACACGGCATTTTGACTGCGGTTGGATTGTCTATGTACAGAGGCAGTGCGAGCAGCTTGTACGGACCAAGGAAGCTCTCAAGAGATTGGAGACGTCAGTTGCAGAAGAAATGCCGCTCGACTTTTGGACGATCGATTTGAGAGATGCTGCACTAGCTTTGGGTCAGATAAGTGGAGAAGACATTTCTGAAGAAGTTTTGTCCAACATTTTTGGCAAGTTTTGCATTGGCAAATAGATTTCGACGCCAATATCTACAGCGTGTACCAGCCAATCTTAATGGATTCTTGTTGCCTTCCTTTGCTTGGGAATCGTGAAGTAGTCCATCAACGTCGTCTTCCTCTCTCTCCTTCGAACAAAGCGGTTACCTTATACACTGGTCATCTGGTGAAATTCGATCTCTTCATCAAACTATATTGCCATTCGATTCAAATTAGCAAAAGCAATGTCAAGGAGTTCTACGTTTCTTGTGTAAAAAGCTGAAAGTCTATGTTGTCCCCCGGCTTAAGGTAGAGGATGGATTCGTGGTCCATTTGATTAATCGAGGGTTAAAAGTACCGATGGTCCCTGAATTTGTGCAATTTATTTAATTTGGTCTGGGAAATTTTTCGTGGTCAATTGGATCCTTTTTATATTTGTGTCAAAACGATTGGATCCTTGAACTGCATTATGTTTCGTTCGAGTTAGTCCTGCGGCCATCAGGTCTCGGTTAAGCGTCACGTTGGCATCCTAATTGTACATTAATTTTTTTTTTTTTAAATATATTAAACAAAATTAACCTGTCTACCAAAAAAATTTGTAAAGCAAAAACATAGTAAAAAGGAAAGAAAATAAGGGCACGAATGATAATTATTTAAGTCAAAAAATAATTTATGGAACAAGAATAGATTTTTCAATTTCTATTCCCGAATGGATTTTCGAGCAAAACTACACATTTGATAACGACATAAAATTTCTGTTTCCGGAATAGAAATTTGTTTAATAATGATATAAAATTTCTCCCGAGTGGCGGTGAACCGTGGCAGCGATTAATGAGAGGGTGGGGGCAATGGTGGTGGCTAGTCAACAAGGGGCAGGGGGTGGCGATATCAGTTGGCGATCGGCAAGGGGTGGTAATCGACAAGGGGGTGAGGGCGACGGGAGCGGCGATTGGCAAGGGGCAGGGGGTGGCGGTGGACATGATGGCGACGATTGCTAATCTATGGCGGGGACCGATAGGAAGCAAGGGCAATGGTAGTAGTTGGTGAGGGCAGACTGGTAGCAGGGGCGAGGGTGGCAGTGGCAGCAATTGGCAACTGGTGGGGAGTAGCAACGACTGGCGTGGGGAGAGGGGAGGGGGGCGGTGGTGACCGTCTGTAGCCTGTGATCAACGATCGATGGTGGTGAATGTTGGGTGATAGTGGTGGATGGCAGCCGGTTAGTAGCGAGAACGAGTGATGAAAAGAGTTTTCATTTCTCATTTCTGTTTTAAAAATAGAGAAATAAAAAAAAATTTACTTTTCATTTTTGTTCCAAATCTATTTCTAGAGTAATTTTTTTTTTTCCAGAAATAGAAAATAACGAATTTCTATTTCAGAAATAAGTCTGAAATAGAAATAGAATGATTATCATGCGTGTCTAAAGCAACCTTAGAGGGGAGGAGAAGCTATAGTTGATGGGGGCAAGCAACGGTGGTGGCGTCACCCACGTATATCTCCGTGGGGTTCAGGTTTATTTGCTGCTCATGATTTTATTTTTATTTGAATGCGAGACTTTTATTTATATATATATATTTAAAATTTATAAAGTGCAATTGAATTTTAAAAATTTCAAAAAATGTAATAAGTTTTAGAATTTTGAAAAGGTGTGCTAAAAATTTTTTTGAAAAGGGAAGGATTTGATTGGATCAATCTAACTATTTTTAGGACTTCATTGCATTTTTAGCAAATGTATTGACTCAATAAATTTTAAGATTTAATTACATTTTTTGAAATTTTCAGAACTCAATTTGCTTTCGCGATAAATTTTAGGAGTAAGTGTATTTACCTCTATATATAAGTGCAGATATTAGCATGCAAAATGATATTTCGTCCATTTAAAATTCTTTCTCTAGGTTTTAAAATTTCAAATAGAAAACTCCTAATGGCTCAAAAGTTAAAAGAGAAATTAAAATTTTTTTGGTTCTTTCTTCTTCTTTTTTTCCTTTTTTTGGATCCTATAAAAAAAAGAAAGTGAGGATCCCGAGCGCCCACCGCGGCAGTCATCCGCCGCGGGCCCCACCCACTTCTCAGCATCCTTTCATTATCCACCAATAATAAAATTACAAAAAAAAATCTAAAACAAACTAAAATCAATAAAAATTTTGTGGCGACCGAAATCTCTCTCTCTCTCCACTTCGGCAGTTCGCAGTTCTCTCTCTACAGCTTCCATGGCCACCGCACCTTCCGCTTCACCGCCGCTGGCGCCTGCATTCCCCAACCGCAGCTACTCCCTCGCCCCTTCGCAGTCCCCCTTCATCTCCTCCCGCGCCTCCACCTGCCTCCGCGTCCGCTCGCTCCGCCTCCGCCGCCGCCCCAGGATCGCCCCCGTCGGCGGTCGAGGAGCGGTGTCGTGCGAGGCGACGGAGGTTTCCCTGGCGGAAACGAGCCTTCTTCTCCTTCTCCTTCTTCTTCTTCTTCGTCTTCGTCGTCGTCGTCCAGCGACAACTGGGTCCCGGTGGTGCCGCTATCGGCGCTCCCGAAGGGAGAGCGGAGGGTGATCATACAGGACGGGGAGACGATACTGTTGCTCTGGTATAAGGACCAGGTGTTCGCCATCGAGAACAGATCGCCCGCCGAGGGCGCTTACAGCGAAGGATTGCTCAATGCCAAGCTCACTCAGGTAACTTCGGTTCTGCTCAGTCCTAAGCTTCCAGTGTCATTTGGAGCTTCTACGTGCCAATTAGCCTTTGTCCACTAGGAATAGGCCTCCTCAGTTTGGCGCGAGCAATTATCAGTCGGCAAACACTGCTATATTCGAATTTCCCATGTCCAACCCGGTCGGGATTTTTGCGTATGTATGGACTCCCATGGAATGTCAACGAACCAATCGATGGCTTGACGTTAATGGTCTGATGCAGAATTTTGCTCTCGATCAATATTTTGTCTCGCGTCGTGTGCAAAATTAAGCAACTTTTTGTAGCATTCGAATTTCAGGAGGGCTTATGAAGGAAGAAACAATCGGAGCTTAACTTGTCTGTTAAGGGCATAAAGCTCTTTCTACTGTGTAATCAATCCTGATGGGGAGTAGGACTAGATGCAGTCAATAATCACCAAGTTCAATTCCCTCTTTTTTCTTTGTCTTTTGTTGTTGTGCCGTTCTATGGGAAAATAATAACTTATCCATGATCCCGAAAATCTGAACATTCGTTTTGTTTAGTGCTTGACCATTTATCGTTGAGGGTTTTAGTTTCTATCCTAAACTTCTAGTTTTGTAAGGTTTTGGCTCTTAACCCTCATTTGAGTGGAAATTAGGTCCCAACTCTTGACCAAGATGAGATAGCAGTACAATTTGAAAGTTACTTTAGAATACCCTTGGATTCTAGTTTTGCACGCAAGAGTCGCCAAATTTAATATTGCTCAAACAAGGATTGGGTACCAAGATCGCACAGAAATCGTAGTTTAGGGATTAAAACCTCAAATACTTAAAAAAAAAAAAGGATTACTAATGCATTTTGGTGAAGCATCAGTCATAATGGGTGCTGTTTTTTTCTAATTAAATTTCTGAAGGGAATCGAACCATTGTTTGCTACAGATACACACATAATTTCTGTAGCTAACTTATCGTACTTGTAATGGCAGGATCACATGGCAAACAAGACTCCATGTCTAATTTGTTTTAAATCTAAGACTGCAGACTGATTCTCCATTATCCACAAAAACTTCTCTGTCCCTCTCAGCAGCAATACGTGTTAGTCGTTTTTCTCATATGTTTCAGATAACGGTATCATGTGGCTTACTATTTTTTTTTATCTCGAGATGCAGCATATGTTATTTACAGCATTGTTCAGACATTTTCAATAGCATATATGTTCATCCAATGCTGAAAAACATTTAACTAATGATAATCTCACACCCCGATGAATAATCTTTATTCTGTTTGAGCCTGGATGGAGCAGGGGACCTTTTCTTGTTCACTCTATGTTCTATGCTTATTTTATTGTTATGATGTTATTTCTTATTTCAAATGTTTTGAAAAATTGATGGCCTGAGAAGAGAAAGTCTTTTACTCCTTGTTGACAGGATGGCTGTATAATTTGTCCAACAACTGATAGTACATTTGATCTGCGAAGTGGGGCTGTTAAGGATTGGTACCCGAAAAACCCTGTACTTAGAGTATTGACTCCTGCTTTGAGGACACTCTTTGTTTATCCTGCGAAGACCGACGAAGAGAATATTTTCATTAACATGAAAGGGACTGCGAGATCTGATGCATCTGCAGAGATAGTCTTTAGTGGGAAGGCTCAACCTGGTGTTACTTCTTCAGATGTCAACGTGGATGAGGTAAGGACATCTAAACTTTCTGTAAAAGAAAATTTCTCCTGAAGAAAAAGCATCAGCCAGTACAGTTGTCGAATCATTTGGTGAAATCCCTATTTGATGTCATTTAGGTGAGAATGGTGGTTGATGAAGATTCCCAGGGTTTTGGTTTCACTGGAAAGAATGAACTGATAAATGGGAAAGCTGCCGTGATCGGTTTTCTCTTGTTGTTGGATTTCGAACTGCTGACCGGGAAAGGACTACTTAAAGGAACTGGATTTCTGGACTTCCTTTACGGTGTTTCAAATGCTTTCAATTAAATATCAAAGTCTTTTGAGGACGAGAAGGAAGTCCCTGAACAGTAGGGCTTTTATATCATATCCCTCTTATCTGTAGGCACGTTCATCTGTTCAAGATGCATAAAAGATGCTTGGAAGTATACTGCATTCTGAATTTGATACTCTCGTTCACAGATTTAATTCTTTTATGTCAATATGTACTAGAAGTTCCACATGGGGATAGTGAACAAGATTGCCTTGCTGTCTTGATTCCCAAACCAAACAGCACAAAGACTGATTATCTTCTAGAATGTTAGATGGCTTGAGATGCACGTAGGTTTTCCTCGTGTTCATCTGTTTTCGCTACTCTGATTTGCATAATGTCGTTAGACATTAAAGAGTTACATACCCTTTGAAGTGTTTCCGTGTTATCCAAAGACTGCTTATACTCTCTTGCAGCTGACAATTTGATCAGGGGATTCTCATAACGTAGCTGTTATAACTTTACGAGTGCCACTAACTCCTATCGATCTGTCTAGACGAATACTGATCCGGAAAGGCGCAGGACATTAACAATCCAAAGGTAAATGTAGCGAAATTAAAACTGGACCCAAAATCAAGCCCCTTTTTCGCCCGCCCTTGGGCGATCAAATCTCAACCATTTTATTTTAAGCTTAGCTTCTGAATAGTCCCTATACTGGGCAGAATTCTGATATACTCGATCTTTCCTGCCACGCCTTCTTGGCTCCCAAAATATTTATTCCCCACGCGGCAATTACCCAATTGAGTGAGTTCTTACAATGTGTTTAAAAGGCAAAAGATTATCTGCATGACCATGGAAAAAAAAAAAAACCAGTTTATTTACTGTCCGAAAGAGGACATCCGTGATTGAGTTTTAGGGAATATTGGGGGCGGGGGGTGGAACGAGTCAAAGCTATGAAATTCTTGGAGCATCCCGTCCCGTGGTGAAAATTGAAAAGTGCTCAATCACTCCTTTGACTTTTTTCTTCAATAAATGAGAAGTTACCTATCAGCCGCCACCTTCTTGCTCGGTACACAGTGACTTTGAAACCACCTCCTTGGCCAGCAAACAGCCAGCTCCCCTACGACCAAAAGAGGGGGGGAAAAACAACCAGTTGCCAATTTAGATTGAACCGGTCTACCGTCTCCATCGCCGTACCAACGTGATTAAAGACCATTTGGCGCTAAAAAGTTCATGCTGCGATATTTCATCGCCTGTCGGAATCAACTACTAAAAAGGTCGGTGGGGTCAATGAATCTGCCTAAAGGTACCCAAGTTGCTTGAGAAATTTCGGTGACCTGAACTTGATTGGACACGAGTTTGGAACTAGCAACGCTTGAGAAGACTTGAATATCGAGTAATCAGAGCTCAACCCAATCCAAAGATGAAACGAACCCAATATGATGTAGACCTAAAACGGATGCAAATTGATGCCGTAAAGAAAATCCAAAGCACGATAGGAGCTGATCAACTTGCAACTATTTGAATTTTGGTGTGGTGTCTACTCCAACTTTGTCAATGCAAAATGCAAATTCATCTTCACCACCTTTAGTGTCGAAATTGGAAATGACATGGGTGCGATGAGGAATTAATCACCGGCCGAGGTCGTTCGATCCTTCAATGTCTGGTGTCCAATCATGTGGAATAAGCATGGTCAACCGTTGACTTGACTATTGTAGTGGTACGGTCGCAAGTGGATATGATGATTATATGGTGCTCTATTAGCACGTTTAGATTTATCACGTGTCGGGCCTAACTCCACTTTGGCCATGATCGAGAAGAGGACTCCAAAAGGTCGGAGTGGAGTGGACACATTCACTCATACCCAAGAGGGTATTATGTAGGGGAGGTTTGATTTGAACTCGAGCATCGTCTTCTTATGTTTGAAATCTTGTTTTGTTGTATTTATAAAGGAGAGTTTAGCAGGGAAAAAAAAACATTTTAGCCTGTGACCTCTTTAAAATGTACCACGTTGAAACAACACAAAAATGAAAAAGATTTCAGTCAATATGATATCACATCAGCTGAGACGCAAAGTGTTTTCAATATGACGTGTGAAGTCCTTATAATGAAAGAGAAAGTTATACGAAGAAGAAATTGAATACGAAAGTATCATACCAATTGGAAATTTAGCACCTCAAGATTGACTCAATGAATAGGACAATCTTATCCTTTTGACTCAGAGATTAAATGATCGTGCATTTAATTCTTGCGCTAGAGAGCTCAAATTTAGGCAGGAAGTCATGACAACGGGTTTTCATGCTTGCTCCCCTTGAATAGCTAACTAATTACAATCGTGTCCATCAATCATTAAAAAGGCTCAACATAAGAATTAGCACAATATCGGGAATTGGTATTTTGTGACATGTAGTAGATTTGAAATTCACTTAATTCAATGTCTCTTGAGAGCCAAGACCAAAAAAAAAAAAAAAAAAAAATCAAAGAAAGAAAAATGATCGTTAAAATATTATATGCACCTATATTATAGTCTAAGGGAGAGATTCCACTATTAACTCCCAACCTAAATCACCTCAAAACCAAATTATGATAATAACTTACTAAATCACCATGACATTAATCATCAGTCCTATTATCTCAAAATAGTTAATCAATTATCCAAATGAGAAAAAAAAATTCAAAGAAAATAAACGCGTTCTACTCCTTTTTACGATGGAGTCATTCGTCATTTGAAACTTTAACCGACGTTCATGGCCTAATTCAACGTAAACAACGTATTATCCTTTTAGGACTTAATTATACTTTCGAAAAGTTTTAAGACTAAACTGTACCTTCATAATAAGTTTAAAATTTTTAGTAAATTTATTTTATATGTAATATATATTTACACATGTATGAAATCATTTTGAAAAAGAAAAAAAAGGGGCGGGATCAAAATCACCGACTGTCCCCCTGACTCATTCCAAGCAAAAGCCGGACCACCAGAGAGTCGGTCAGCCTAACCTTATCATGATCGAAGAAGTCCCCACGTGGTCCCTCTCCTGTTTCCCGCCCCATGTCCCTAAACTCTCCCCCGACCTTTAGCTTCTCCAACACGTCATGTCGTACGTATTACTTCACAACCACCACCACCACCACCACCACCACCCCGACCCGACCCGAACCGAACCACCCCCAAATTTCGCCCCGACCAGATCCTCCATCCCGTCGCCACTAACTTTCCATTCCATCCGTTCGTCCCTTGGAGATCTTTCCGCAAATTGCCAATTTCACCGTCCATCCCCCTTCCTTTTTGTTCCCTACCCCCAAGTCTTTCTTGTTCAACTTTTGACCTTTGAAAATTTTGACCCTGCTCGGTCGCACCTCACCCCTTGCAATATCTCGAAAGTTGCCCGTCCGACCATTAATTTATGTATTTATGGGCCCTTCTGACCTTCGCGTCCCATGTTCAACCTATATATGTATGTAACCCGCTCCTCTTCCCCTCACTTCCTACTCCCACCCTTCACCACGCAGAAACACACACGCCACGCACCCGCACCGGCAGAAGGAGGAGCAAGAGCGCGCGTCGGCCATCACTAGGTGAGGGAAGATGAGCAGCTCGTCGTCCGAGGAGCCCAGGAGCGCCAAGTACGCCGGAGTCCGCCGCAGGAAGTGGGGCAAGTGGGTGTCGGAGATCCGGGTCCCCGGCACGCAGGAGCGGCTCTGGCTCGGCTCCTACGCCTCCCCGAGGGCGCCGCGGTCGCCCACGACGTCGCCTCCTACTGCCTCCGCGGGCCCTCCTGCCTCGACAAGCTCAACTTCCCCTCGCTGCTGCCCCCCAGCGCCCGGCCCGGCGTGTCCCCGAGGTCGGCCCAGAGGACCGCCACGGACGCCGGCATGGCCGTCGACGCGCAATACATCGCCAGGAGGTCGAACGAGGAAGCGGAAAGGACGAGCCCCGGCCACCGACCCGAGCTCGGTTGGGAATGCGCGCGCGGGAATGAGGCTTCTTCAGGGACGTGGGGGGGGAGAGGAGGAGAAGATGATGGCTTGAGCATTTCGGTGGACGACTACTTGTGATCATTCCTTAACCCATTTTAGCTTTAGTGTATATCGATATATTAGAATGAGATTTTACTCGACTGCGAGAGTTTACGACGAGTTCTGACTGCTGGGTCGAACCGAACAATAATAAGATAGACTCGTTCGATGAACAGTGCGTCGCGGACGGACACGATCTCGACGCTAGATTCATTTGGAGCTTACTGTCTGTTTCTAGTAGCACGAGCTTTGACGACAGTAACACTAATTGATCATGCAATTCCCTTCGCGAACTGTTTATTATATTACAAATAGTCTGGTTATCGACAGATGCAGACCGAGGTGTACGCTCTATGTATCGGTCAAATTATAAAAGAACTCGATCGGGGAGAAGACCCTTCGATAACGGTTGTTTTATCCCGACTTTTTTATCCATTTTTTACCGAGCCAAACTCAGACCACGTGAGAGGCGTGAAAAAGTCTCCGTACAGCTTACGAGGGAACGAAACTCACGGAGACACGACGCGACCCACGGAAACTAGAGATTGTCTGACCAACGCTATATTCAACTTCTCTCACCTTTTGACTTTATATTCACGTTAAACTAACTTAAAACGATTTGACCGTGGATGCAGATTTAAAGCATGATACGGTCGCCCCACCCTTCGGTTCATTGAAAATGTTTCTGAAAATGCTCGCACGAGTTCCGCTGTGATTGACACCATGCGCACAGGATTTACGTTCAGCTTTGTTTTCTGAAACAACAGCTGACCTTTATTACTGTTTCTCCCCAACAAAGCATAGAGTTGAAGTTCGGTTCAGATTATTCTCCATCACAAGAATCTAAATGCAAGCAGAGATGATTAACACAGGCATACGAAAAGATGATGTGGAATTACTCACTGCAGGCGTGATTAGAGTCATCGAGAGTGGCCTCCTCATTCATTCCATTTTTTGCTGATACTGGGGGTTGAGCTGCGACGAGGTCACTGGACTAGCGATCAGCTTCCTCGGCGGAGGCCCCTCCAGAAGCGGCCTCCCCGCCCCCTCCCAGACGGGCCTCCCGGTCCCCACGAGGGACGTCCTTCGAGCGCCGTGTGTTGCGAGGAGCAGGCGGAAGGTCCACCGGAGCACGTTTGGCGCAAAGACCCTGAAGACGAGGAACGTGTCATACCAGCTCGGGTACTTGACATACGGGTCTCCTCGGCAAGCGCCCGATACGATCAACTTCGCAAACTCTTCCACGGGCCCCCCACTGACATGCACCTGCGAATAATTAGTTGACAAACTTGTAAAGCCAAACCAGAATATGGTTCTCTATTTGTGACCGTGTAACCAGTGAGTGACTAGAGAATTATTCAAGCAGGAACAGAGAATTAATCAATATAAAGGGCGTACTTCTCTTTCTTCTTTCCATTGCATCTCTGCACCCTCCTCTACCATGAACTTGCCTCTGGTCATTTCGCTGCCAATCCAACCGTGCGTAGCTATTGTTATCCCGACTTCGTCTCTGACTTCAAACCTCAGAGTCTCGTAAAAGTTAACCAGAGCTGCCTTTGCTGCCTAGTTAACAAAGCAGAATTAACGTAGAGGACCACAGTTCTCTAATACTAGATGGTGTCTATGTCGGATGATGATTCGAGCACACAAGTTCTCTAATTGAGGGTAACTAATTGCCATGAAGATCAGTTTTATCTGTCGTCTTTCATACAAATGCAATAATGTACACAATGGACGTGATGATTGGCATTGAATTTTGCTGTTAGCCCAACGAAACCAAATTTTTTTTCCAAATTAGAATCAACAGTTTGATTCAGCATTCAGCTATAACTACAACCACTTTAATTTTTACTATTTAAAATCATTAAAGAATGAAAATATGTCAACTGCACGTCCTCTACAACATATTCAAACATGCCATATGTGATCTCAATAAACTCACAGAATAGAGGCTCATCCTTGGCAGAGGTAACCAGTTCTCCACCGACGCATTTACTACAATCTTCCCATTGCTCTGGTGTAGGTAAGGCAGCGCAACATAAGTTGGATAAACATTTCCCCAAAAGTTTATATCCTGCGATAATGAGGCAAGACATTGCCACTAGTTAGTGCTAAAACTGATATGCCTGAATTGGAGAGCAAAATTGGGTGGTACTCTCACAAACCCACTTCACTAGCTCAAGAAAATCATACCATAAAATGCGGGAAAACAGATGTGTCTGTTACTTCTTCAAAGTAGAATGTATGTCCAAGACTTGCTGTGTTCACTAAATGATCCACTGCAAAGATTTAAAAGAGAATTTGTGTCAATCTATAAGATTGACAGTGAAAAAAAGGCTCAATTCTGCTTTTGGCGTTCTCTGAAGTCAAGTAACAGAGAGCAAATAAGTATATCATTCAATCATAGTCACACACAAGTAAGAATTAAGTGATACTCACAACGCCCAAAGAGATTTATGGTCTCATTGACGAATCTCCGACAATCCTCTTCTTTAACAACATCTGCAGCGATGGTCAGGACATGCTTTGCACCCATCCGCCTTGCATTTTCACTGATTCCGATGAGCCTAAAATCCCTCCGTGCTACCAACACGAGATTTGCTCTTCTCTTGGCATATTCGTAAGCGATTTGCTGAGATTAAAGTCAAATTCCATGTAGTCATATAAATCTACGAAGAAAAAAGAAAATGATGCGGCTAACAGTTGGGGCAAATGATCGGACATGCCAAGACTCTGAGCAGTCGAACTAACTCGGACAAAAGAAATTCAGAATAACAGGTCTTCTATGTCTATGCATACACAGCAAAGTGTTATCAAGCAGATAAGTAGCCCTCTCTTGCGATTCTCTACAATTCATCAGAGTTTCTAAATTGATGACTCATTTGCATCGACAGCAACACTCCCTGCTTTCACCCCCAAATTCCATATTTGTAGTCCCACTATCGTCCAAAACAAACTGCTCGGAATGTCGTAATACAAAGGTATAGTTAAGACTAGAGGATTCATGACTCTTTTGTAGAAAATTACTCTGTATCAACAAAGGGTCATGCGGATTCGCTAGTATTACAACACTAAAGCATCCCTCATGTGTGCTAGAGTACAGCTCCTTGCGGGACAATACTAAACATCACCGAACTTCCACAAAAAGGCGCTCATCATATGTAACAGGGTCATGCGAATGTGAAAATAAAGCAGCAGCATATCACACTGTCAAATCTGACGCATAATAACATCTGAGAGAAGCCAAATTTTCCTATCGAACAGCGCAAGAGTGTTCTTCTGATCCCATTTGGGCCTATGTTAAATCCTTTCATTCTTATGCGGGCTCATCTCTGTGTTAGCAAGTACTCTCTCTCGTGCACGCGCTGTGAAGACGCCACAATTCGCAGAAGCTTCTCTGGTTTTCTCACCTCTCCGATACCGGAAGAAGCACCGGTGATGATGACCACCTTGTCCTCCATGTCCTCGCCGTAGAACGTGCCGTAGAGCCATTCGCATGCGTTGAGAAAAGACAGAGCAGGCCACGCGAAGGCCAGCATCACCAGGCTCGCCGGCGGCACCACCCAGTTCATGAACGAGTTCACCAGATCCATCACAGCTTAGATCGATGCTCGAACACTCGAGGAACAGAGGAAGGGTTCGATCGAAACCGCTCGGAAACGATCAGTCTTAACGAGGGGAGGCAGAAACAGACACAGGCAAGCAGAGAGAGAGAGAGAGATGGGACATTGAAAGCAACACCCAGCAGCAACGCCACTGTATGTGTTCATGCAGAAGGAGACTCGTGTCGAGAGAGGAGCTAGCTTTGCGACGAATGTAATGGAGCTTTGGACTTTATTGCATGATGGTGGATAATGCCGAGAGCTTCCTTCTCCGCCGCTCTTTATTCGCCGTGTATGAGTTCGAGTCGGGCGTCTCTCGTTTGAGATGAAACGACCCGAGGGAGGTGGTGATGATGCGCGCTCTAGATTCGAGCTCATCCTCAGGTGGACCATTGAACATTAAACTCTCTTTTCTTTTCCTTCCGGGAAGTCAAAATAAATTGAATGTAAATTTCTCACCATGAATAGCTGCTAGTATTAATATCACGAAAAACTTCAAATTTATACATTTTTAACAAATTTACCCAAAATTTATTTTTTTGACAAAAACTTCAAATTGATACATCTTTGATAAATTTATCCAAAACTAGTACACTTGGAACGAATTTAACTTCTATACTGTCAAATTGTTAAATTTGATGACATATGATAGCTAACTAATGTATTAGTTTATGATTTTACTCTCCATTTATCATAAATATTTGTCATAAATATAACAATTTGAAAAAAATTTATCACAAATGTATCAGTTTGGAATTTTTTAAGATCGTTTGGGATAAGTGTACCAGTTTGAAGTTTTTTGTAATAAAAAAATTAATTTTGAATTAACTATCACATATGTATTAATTTGGAGTTTTGGTAATATTAACCCTAGATCTTATGAAGTCAAGGAATAGTTCCAACCGTCCGAGCATAATAAATCAAAAGGACTAAGATGTGGACTTATCATTGAACTTAAATCGGAGAACGTGTGCCCATGTCCAAGAAGTTTCAATATATCATAGTAAAGTATGCACTCCGTCCAATGAAAATCCGCCATGTCAAATGCAGTTTTCAAATACAACCTAAGTACCAAAAAGTGCCGGCTTTTGTGCGCGATCCGTTTAATAGCGTGAATCTCGAAAGGATTGATCAATCGCATGTATTGGACGCATGTACTTTTAGGTGCATACAATGGTCTCGCGACGATGCGCATGCCACTGTTATTGGTTTGCATCGGAGCCATTTACGCTATCAAATGAGATGAATTCCACCAAAATTTATGCAGACCCCTTAAGATTGAGATGCTCTCAATTGGCAAATTATTAGATATGAACGTGTTTTACTAATATAAGTCAGGTTGGATATGTATTTAATCACTCGATTTGTATTGCATTGAAATTGATCAAAACGAATTAAATAATTCAATTTGGATTAGATCATATTCGACTCAATCCAAATCCAACTTGAACTCGTTTGACGGGTCTACATCAAGCGCATTTGAAAAGGGTTTAATGAGATTTGGAGACATTGTCAGGGTGCAATGAGCTACTTCTCTGGCCTTACCACAGCAAAGTGCACCGAATATAGAGATGAGCATGGTTCAAGGTAGAATATGAAACTCGAGAACTGAATTGGTGGGAATCTTTAAAGTTGTAAGTTCTAAGTATGTGGGATAGGTTCTAGATTTCAAAAATTATGGAACTTATTTGAACGGGTAAGTTTCAATTCTAGGTTGGTGGAATTTGGACTCTGGAACCTAGAACCTAACATGAGTTTTTGTGTTTTTCTTGGTTTATGTCTTTGCGCGATTCTGGGTACTTCATGGCATTTGATGATTAATATATAATTTGGAACCACTAATCCGAGCTTCCATATTATGATTAAGGTTTTTATTTTCTTAATGCTTCCTATTTTTCGTGTATTTAAATATAAATTATGGTAAGTGGATTGTAACGGGAAATGATGGTTATGAAATATGATAATTCACTACAATCATTCAATTAATAATAAAGATGCAACCTATGTAAGCTTTGGATCCTGTAGCAAGGTAGGATATAGGTTCCAAGATATATATGATAGGTCCAACATTCCCAAAAAATGAAGAACTTTTTTGACGAGTGGATTTCAAATTTTAGGTAGAACTTATATGGAATTTGAAAGCCGGATGTATTGGACTCACGTGCGCACGGATCAAATTAAGGACTTTTCTGATCGATTGGCCACGTGGCAATGAGGACGGCTGGTCCCACTACCACTCGGCCGCTGCATGTTAGTTAGTGCAGGGCACGTCTCCCTGCTTTTTCTGAACTTCCGGCCGGGTTCAAGCACTCCACCCACCAACATTCCTCTCCTCTGAAACTGAGGAGACTTCTCTTCTTGGTGACGAAGGTTTGTTTATGGCAGTTTGACGATTCCAGTCTCAATGCTTCCCAGAGAGAGAAAAGAGAGAGGAAGAGGACAGCTTTACACTCCTCCACACCAATGGTCTCCCGTGTTTCTAGGGGCCTTCTCTCAACACCCAACCCGCCTCCTTCTCCTCCTCTCTCTCTCTCTCTCCCTCCCTCTCTCTGTAGCATCTGTCGCCCACTATCCTTCTCCGAAATCAAGAAACTGTGAATCCCATTATTCTTTTTTTCCCCCTTTTTTTCTTTATCTTTCGAGATTTTCCATTTCTGTCCTCTCTCTCTCTCTCTCTCTCTCTCTCTCTCTGTCTCACACACACGTCTCTGGCTCTGCCTATTCAAAGAACTTTGCAGGAACTTATTTATTTTTCGTTTTGCGTGAATTTTAGCGGTTTTCTTTCCGGCTTTTCGAAACTAGGAAACCGAGATAGAGAAACCTGCCGCCCAGGAACACCGCCGGCCAGAGGTCCTGCATCAACGATCCTTTCGATGTGACTCATCTTGTGAAATTTTACCCTTTCTCCTTTTCTGGGTGTGCGGAGCTGGGATTTCTGGTCTGGTTTTCTTTTTCTTTCTTCTTGTTCTTGAGAGGGCTGATTGATTCCGTGTTCTCCTCCTCCCTTCGTCCTTGTCTTCTCTGTTTCCATCTGCGGAAGATAAAATCTCGTTTCCTGTCGGCCCGCTTTGTTTCAAACGTCATAGATATATTGCGATATTTGTCCTGAAGTTTCTTCTTTGTCATTGAAAGCAACATTCCATTCATTGTGTCTCCGGGAAAAACGTTCCCAGGTTCCTTTCATAATCGCCATTCGCCACCCTCCTCATTCTGGATATTGGTTGGAGATATCTGGTAGGATTGAGGGTGCTGCATTAAATTTTTTCTCGATAAATTAGGCTGGAAAAAGCTCTGGGGATAACCTCAAACGAAGCAGGAAATCTACGGGGACAATCAGGAAAGAGACACAAGATTCTATATGGGCGTTTTCGCGAATCCGGAATATATCTGTTGGGCGGCCAGGAGAGCAAGGTGAAAATATGGGTTGCTTGTGTTCGAAAGAAGCAGTCGTTGACGAAAAGATCCAGGAAAGTGTGAAGGCTGCGGAATTGAGCAAGTCCTCTGTCCAGTTGGTCGCTCCCAGTGCCAAGAGAGAGGATCTTGCGATAGAGTTACAGGGACATGGCGGGAATGATGGCTCATCCCGTCCAATGTCGAAGGCGTCCTCGCAGGTGCATCGGGGTTCTGGGCACGGCGCATCAGAAGAAGCAGAAAAGAAAACCAGGATTGTTGAGAGACCAACAAGGGGACATCAGAGAGGACTAAGCATGGATTTAGGACAAAATGGAGGACAACTGGGGATGTCGAAGATCGTCAGTATGCCTCACGGTGTCGAAGGAGAGCAAATTGTTGCTGGATGGCCATCTTGGCTTACTTCAGTCGCCGGAGATGCTGTCAGAGGATTAGTGCCTCGGAAAGCAGAATCCTTTAAGAAGTTAAACCAAGTGAGTGTTTCTTGTGGCCTTATTCTTCCGCATTAATTCTTGGCTCCTGATGATATAAAGTATAGAGTTCCTGGTGATATTCTCCTAGTACAGTGCGAAAGAACATCAATGCACATTATAATTAAATCATATTTTTCAGTAACCACGTTCTTAAAGTAACTTTAACAGTTGGAATTATGTTAACCATTCATTTTGTTTGACTAACAATGAATTCTCTTATATAAGATTCTAGGATAATTAGCTGATTGTCTCTGCTTCATCCTCTTCTTTTATGTATATGGAATGAATGAAATGCTCTTCATGTAGATTGGACAAGGGACCTACAGCACTGTTTACAGGGCTCGTGACCTTGAAATGGGTAAAATTGTTGCAATGAAGAAAGTGAGATTCGCTAACATGGATCCTGAGAGTGTACGCTTCATGGCTAGGGAAATTAATATATTGCGGAAACTTGATCACCCCAACATTATGAAGCTCGAGGGTCTTGTCACTTCCAGGATTTCGGGCAGCTTGTATCTTGTGTTTGAGTATATGGAGCATGATCTTGCTGGCCTTATTGCCAGGCCTGGTGTCAAGTTAAGTGAGCCCCAGGTATGTTTCTCCTGCTGTAACGTCACAAAAGTGTCGAAGGGAGTCATTGATAGTATGATTATGGTCAACATCAACAGACTAGATCTCTACGGGGACACGCTTTTTCCTTCTTTTTAACCTATCAAATTGGAAGAGCTTAAACAATATTTAACACGATTTTCTAGCTAAAACTTCTGACTCACAGAACTTAGAGTTCGACTTTGGTTGTCTTTTTCAGCAACATTTTAATTATTATTTTTATTTTTACTGCTTAAAAAGTTTAATCCTTTCATTTCTTCTGTTTATCCCAGACAGTTCTGTAAGGCTCCAATAGGTGCCGTCGGTTCCTTTGAGAAAAATCACTGAGAGCACTTTCCTGCATTACATGGAAGCCTAATTATGGTCTGCCTTGTGATCTTGCAGATTAAATGTTATATGCAACAACTGCTTCGTGGACTGGAACACTGCCATAAGCGTGGTATTTTGCATAGAGACATTAAGGGTTCTAATCTCCTTATCAACGATGATGGAGTCCTCAAAATTGGTGACTTCGGTCTTGCCACATTTTATCAGCCTGACCAACAGCAGCCACTGACCAGTCGTGTAGTAACTCTTTGGTATAGGGCACCTGAGCTGCTGCTTGGTGCTACCAAATATGGAGTTGCCGTGGATCTATGGAGCACCGGCTGCATCCTTGCCGAATTGTTTGCGGGAGAACCTATTATGCCCGGAAGAACTGAGGTAGCCTCCCTAATGTGATTTCTGAGCTGTGGGGTCATTTACACTTGAGAAATAAATCTCTCCCATATTGAGAGTTGCTTTTTTGACTATTCCTTGACACATAAAATTCTTCTTATAATTGACCAACAAAATTGTGAACAACTATAGGTGGAGCAATTACATAAAATTTTCAAGTTGTGTGGTTCTCCATCTGAGGATTACTGGCAGAATACAAGGTTTCCGCAAGCAACTAGTTTTAGAACTCAGCAACATCATAAACGCCGGGTCGCTGAGAAATTCAAAGACTTTCCATCTTCTGCCCTGGCACTTATTGAAAAGCTCCTTGCAATGGAACCAAAAGAGAGAGGATCTGCTGCTTCTGCACTGAAAAGTGAGGTGATAACTTGCTATTATTTTCGAGGCTTTCGGGTTATTTCATTACGATTTTGAAAGGAGATCTGCTTGAGTCATTTTTGGTTGTCTTGTCAAACGTCTATATGCTTCTACTGGTTGGGAATATGCAGAAACTGTTTTTGTTCTCTTGAGATAGTGATGCTTTTTGATTATTCATAGTATACTGGAACTTAAAAATGCTTCAGATTGCAACTATGGGGTGATATATTCCTGGTTTCCCCCAAAGTTCTAAAGTTTAGTTTCCTTTTCAGTTTTTTATGACGAAACCCCTTCCATGTGACACATCAAGTCTGCCAAAGTACCCTCCAAGCAAAGAGTTCGATGCCAAGCTACGAGAT
This sequence comes from Corymbia calophylla, assembly GCA_014182845.1. NCBI lineage: Eukaryota > Viridiplantae > Streptophyta > Magnoliopsida > Myrtales > Myrtaceae > Corymbia > Corymbia calophylla. The sequence continues at coordinate 24,255,713 of CM024698.1, read as the reverse complement.
GCGGAAGCAAGAAGGTATGCCAGTATCATTGTAGACCATCTTAGCTTCAATTCTACAATTGTGTGGCACTTGAATTTTCTTTGAGCAATATTTGAGGATACTGCTGTCGGCTTCTGTTGCTCTTTAGGATGTTCTGCTATTTTTCCCTAATCATGGGAGGTTTTTATATGTGAATTTTGAATTTGAACTTCAGGCAAAAAGCAGAGGCAGTCAAGGGACGAGGACCAGAATCTGTTAGGAGGGGTTCAAGAGATGAGAAATTGCCGACACCAGAATTTGATGCTAAAGGGGAGGTTTGTTTGCAGGTATGAGTTAGGTTATGATGGCAAATTCTCTTTTGTTCTCTTCAATATCTCATCTATGCAAACCTGGAAATTTGCAGGGACAGTCAAATCCCATAAGCATTAGTCATAAATTTAATCCCCAGGAGGATAGCGGGTCCGGTTTCCCAATTGAGCCTCCAAGAGAAAACAAACCCCATGGTTATTCTCATTGTAGCTCAATGATTCACCCTAGTGTAACCGAATCTTCATTGACCAGTAAGGGCAGCTCCAGGAAGCATCAGGCAGAGTTGAAGCTGCAGCAATCTCTCACGCCCCATGCAACAGCAGACTTGTCAATTGCATCTCTTAAAAAGGATGACAGGGGGGCTCAAAAAGAATTGGTGCAGGTACGGCCACATTTGCATTTTCTGCTCGATCACTTGCATTCTTGAAATATCACCTGACATTCAAAGCCTGAGTTTATTGACTGCAATACATGCAACTGTCATGAAATTCACATGCATCCTGGGGTGTCTCGAGTCATAATATATCTGATCTGATGCTTCTAAAAACGGCAAATGCAAAATGGACTTGTGGTTGTACTTAGATGAGTTCTATGAATCACATGGTGTCATGTTAGACAACCGCACAAATGCACTGTGAAATTCCTCCTAGCAAAGAAGTTCCAAGCACTGCCTTTACAACTGCTAACTTATCCTCTGTGAATGCAAACTAGGGATATATACCGAAGAAAAACAGGATCCACTATTCAGGACCGCTGGTGCCTCCAGGAGGGAACATTGATGATATGCTGAAAGAGCATGAGAGACAAATCCAGCAGGCTGTGCGAAATGCGCGTTTGGGCAGGAACAAGACCAACAAGTATGGGCAATTGCATTAGTCTGGAGGAAGTGTCAATAGGGAAAATGTTCTCTTAGGACATGGTTGCTGTTACCAGTGAAAGCGCACCTTGATGTGACAAACACTCAAGAGCTTCATCACGAAGCTGAAATAAAAAGGTGTTCCATGTATAAAATGGGGAGTGTAGCTTTTGTTAAATGTATATTCGTCTCTATTTTGTGGATGAAAAGAAAGGCCTCTTGGCATTTTGTGTCACTCTGTAAATCTTGGAAGGAAGCTTGCTGTGTATAACAGGAAGAGTGTTTTTTTCTCGTCAAGTGAAAGTCCATAAAGAGTGAAGGTTTCTCTTTCCTTGGAAACTTAACCGTACTAACATTTCACCCATCCGAAGTAAACTCTAGGTTTGTAGCTCGAGGTCAGCTTCAACATCGTTCCAAAGCTCCTCTTATTAGGGAAAAAGTATAGGCAATGCTTGTGGTTCATGAGTAGGTTGCTAATCATGCGTACTGAGAAAATCTGAAAACAGGGGGACTTCAGCTGTGTTCTCTCTCCTTTTCCTTTCTTGACGTGTATTATTTTCAACTCCTGGTTCATGTTTCAATTTTGGATTTACTATTCTGAGTAGGAGTCAGGAAAAAATGAGCTGCTGTAATGTTTCCCTCAATATAATTCCTAGGGAAGGCATGGCAGATATTGCCAAAACGCTTCGAGTCGAGAAGCATTCGAGTAATGATTTACTCGGGTTTTTCACAGAATGGGCATATGGTTACTGCCAAGAGAATGTATCTAGAACACTTTCTCTAAATAGATAAACAACAGTGCATTAATGAAATCAAAGAAAACAAGAACATGTCTTCACCAACAACCCCTGCTCCTATCCAGGAACAAAAGTTGGAAAAAGGAAGACCTACACTATACCACTGTACATTTGAGTTAATACTATTTTCCCCAAGACTCAAAGATCTGAATTGTTTTCGAGCTTCCTTATTCACTTCATGCCTACAAGTATCTACATATCTTGCTTAGGCTTCCGGCTGAGCTCTGAATAGTGACCGCCCATTAGCTGCAGAATCTCCTCCCAAAGGCCTGAGGATGAACTCGATGAACCACCACATATCAGATTCGAGCTGCATGCAGCGACATACCAATAATCAGATTCTATTTCTTCTCTCAACTGATCAAACTGCCATCCAGCATAGCCCATAAAAAATCTAAAATCCTGAGGCTTCAGAACTCCCTTCTTGACCAGCGCAGCTGCTTCATCCAAATTATTGCGAGCGCCAAAACATAGGCCAGGAATCACCTCCTCAAAGCCAGGAAGCTTGGCCTTTTCTGCAGATTTTAGTAGAAACATGCTTGCTTCGAGAGGGCCACCGAAATGCAAAGAACAGTCCGCAAATGTTGTGGCAAGATCAAGGTTAGTGGGGTTCATGTGTTTGATCTTCTTGTTAAGTGGCCGGTTGATGACTATTCCAAATGGCCCCTCTTGTGGGTGTCTAGTTCCCGATCTGAGAAGGAGAACAACCGTCCTCTCGAAGGTGCGGACCCCATCAAGCTTTTCCGTCGCCACAAGGACACAGCCAGTCTCTGGTACTGGAATGGGATGTGCCCATTTAATGCCTAGAGGTTTGGACTCGTGATGACCCTCATCTTTGTTGTGAGCCTCTGATTCTGCTTTTTCTGCCTGTTCATAATTTCAAGAAGTAAATAACCACTCATCCAAGTCATAAAGGGAGGCAAATATCCATCACCAGTGGAGGATTAAGTCAAACTCTTCACTAGAATTTGCAAATCTTTTAACTGCTCAAACAAAGTCTGCTTACCAACCTTAAAAAAAAACAAAGAAGAAGTCCACTTGACATCCCAGGCTGACACCTTAGCCCGTGGAAGAAATTGTATAATAGAAAGTGAGACAAGACTGGTAGACGATGGACTTTATTTTAACCTTGCTTGGCATGAAAAGAAAATGCTGAGGGGAGGATTCAAGAGGGGAAAAAGATCTCTTGGGCCCACATTCTCTATAAAGTTGGATAGATATTGAAGAGAAACTGGAGTGACTATATTTTACTCTCGAGAAATTTCAAAATGCACCTTTTTTTCTTAGAAATTTGAAAATGCATCTTTACCACGCTTCTGGCGTAAAGGTCATTTTGTAACTTGTGCAATAAACAAAGTCTTTGAAATAAGCTCATTTTCCATTTTGATTCCACTTCTTTTACTTTTGTCCAACCAAAACAAGGTTTTCTCCACATACACCTCCATTTATCCTCATTCCATCAGTTCAATTTCAGCCTGTATTAATCTTTTGTAGGGTAATTTAATACAACAAAAGACAGGTCAGACCAGGATAATCTTGCATGCAGGCCCTTGTAACACCAAAATAGACTCATGATTGGATATTTAGAGATGCAACTGTTTACAACTAATAATGACGTGCCCAGAAGAATGGCACAAGTGAAAGATCGTTACCTGCTCCCTTGCAAAAAGATTTGCCCTGAACTCTCTCCAATCCAGATTCTTCTGGTTAGACTTCTGAGAGGCGGTATCATTGGATCTGTTGCCATCAGAAGAATCTGGACTAGAACGATCGCCATTTCCTGTGACAAAGTTACCAAAAAGTCCATGATGTGCAAGACTTGGCCCAACTTTACATATTCTCAAGTTGTTGATGCTTTATGTTTAGCATATTGCAAAAATCATCTCTTCCACTTACAATTTGAGTACTTCTTCAGTTCACATCACCGTTAACTTACAAATTACCAAAAGCAGAACTCAGTAAAAATCTGCTCACTAGCATTAGATAAAGATACAAATGATAAACAGAATATCTTTGATAAAAAGTACAAGCCCTGATAAACATCAGAAGTTGTCAGTCAAGAGCTAGGATTGTTCTTCATTGCCAAAAAATAACAGTTATCCGACAATTGGTTCATGCAGCTTTTGTCTCCACAGAGATTACTAATGATTAAAGGAAAAAAAGCTTTAGAAAAATTCCTCAACTAAGCTTCTTGAGAATTGTCTAGCACAAGTCCAGACCGCAAAGTTCAATTCAGAGTCTTTCCTTTCTCTGCCTGAACTCTGGAATACCACTTACTGAGAATTTTTTAGCAAAAGAAAACCCAAGGACTATGCAAGAGGGCAGCAAAAACTAACCAGGCAACAGAAACATTCCATTTCTTAGATTACAGAATGCCATGTTGAAAAGAGCAAGCAAATTTACGAGAATCTTTTTTAAGGTATTATTGTTTCTCTTGTAGCATTTTTCAATTTTTTTATTAATCTAATCTATCCTTACTATGATGACAATGAGTTGTAGTCCTTTACAACCATTACCTTGGCCTACTTTTCAATAAGTCTTAGGAAAAGTCAACATTATTGTTAGTGTTGTAGAATTTGGCTTCAATAAAACTGACCTCTTTTGGGACATGATACTAGAACACAACAACTCAAAAGGCGACAAAAAAAAATTACAAATCCTTTCATGTCCTAACAGGTTGAAGAAAACACTAAGATTTGTCCCAATGACCACCCTTCCTACATGGGAAGGGAGAGGTAAGGGGTTTGAATCCCCACCTTCTCAAGAGGGTTGGAGTGAGGACGATTTAGCTTCGGGTGTGGGTTTCAACTCCCACATTTTGCAAGGAGACAGGGCAAAAGTCTGAGAGTGAGAGCTAAATTAGGAGTAGAATAGGGCCGACCAAAAAAATAAACAGATTGAAGACACTGCAATTATCATCCTCTGAGCCTAGAGATTGGATACTCGACTGAGAGGTCAATGTGAAAGGAAAAACCACTGTTGCAATCTGTTCTCGCATTACCACGGTATCCAGTATCTTCCAAAGCAATCTACTTTTAATTTGTCATACATTCTGAAAATTAAAAAAAGTTGCAGCGATACTCTTTATATTCCTACTTCTTGATATGCGTATACATGTCTAATACATACTCACAGAAGACCACCAGAAAAGATCTTTCACCCCAGGAAAAAAACCGTGGCATACTAGGGGCATCAAAATATGAAACCTGCAACTGTTAATTCGCCTGAGCTACTAAGTTTGATCTACATAGCTCCACAAAAATTCAACTGAGAGGAAACAAACAACATAATAGAAAGAAAAGAATATTCCTAATCCTTCGCTTAAAGGCATAGCAATTTCCAGAGCTGCCAAAACAGGAAAACCAACTGAGAGCTGACCCACTTAAATGGTATTAACAGCCAATAGTAAATTGACATTTTATGGTAACAATTTGGACAGCCTTATAATTCTTTCATAGAAGCTGGAGGAGTGAAAAAGGTCCCACAGCTACTTGCAAAGCGTTTGACAAGCACTCCATAGCTGCAGCAGCCCATAGCTAACTGCTTTAAGGAAGCTGCTTTACCAGACTTTAAGGAATTACAACCATAAAGGATGCACTTGACAAATGCGCAAGTTACAGCATATCATAACAGCTACAACACAACCACAGATATACCCAAAGAAAATAATCTTGAAGACAATGCACCGATGACATCGCAGTCCATGAGTCAAAAACTCAAGCCAAAACATGCAGCCATGCGGAGTGAAAGATAAACATGAAACCCTTTGGAGCACATCAAAACAAACGAGGTACTCCAGATTGTTCCATTTGGTCGTCGCATCCATACGGTGCCAAGGACAAATTAAAGTTATTCGCATGCAAAAGGAGGTTTCTGATTAATCACGATTAGTGACCCACTAGATTAGTAAAATTAAAGCTTGAATCGACGCATTCAAAATCCGCATACGTCGCGGCCCCTGCAGATTAACATATACTCTTTCCCATCCTCAAAGGGATTTCACGGCAGTTTCTCGACGACCAAACAAGCAAAAAAAAAAAAAAGTCAAACTTGACGACACATACGGATGAAAACGAAAAAAGGACGACGAGGGCTGTCGCCATCAAGAATCATCGCAGCGCACAAAGAAAACCAAACAACGCAAACCCACGTCGAAACAATGGCTGAAGCAATCCACAACCCACGGAAATCTCGTTTCAAAAGGGAAGGACGAATTTTGCACCCACCACCAGATGAGGACGAATTGGAGTTGTTGTTGTTGCTGTTCTTCTTGGCCAGAGCTCGGACGACCAGAGATCGGTGAAGGACGGGACGCGACGCGCCGGGAGGCCTCCGCTTCTTGAGCGCGCTGATCTCGAGGACCCTCGCGCCGGCCTTCCCGGATTCCCCGCAGGCCTCCCGGAAGGAGCTGCGAAGAAGGCAGGGGCCCCCGCTCGCGTTCTTGACGTTGAGAGACCACAGATCCATGCCTTGTACCCTCGCGGTTTCTTTTCTCCCCCCGGCTGCTTCCTTGGCCGAAGAAGAGGAAAGGGGGGAGAAACAGTGGGAGATGAATTGGGTTCAGCTAAGTTTCTTTCTTGCAGCTCACTCAGGGGAGAGGAGAGGAGAGAGAGAGAGAGAGAGAGGAGGAGGAAAGTTTGGACTTTTGGTGGGTTGCTGCTGCAATAAACAATCGACACTGCGAGAAAGAGAGAGATTGGGGTGAGAAAATCAAGTAACGGATTTGCCGAGGGACAAGAACAGATGAAAACGATACCTCCCTCGTAGGCCTCAAGAGAGAGAGAGAGAGAGAGAGGAATATAGAGAGAGAAGGAATATGCTCCTATTTTTAATGGAAATATTATCTTCCTCTTTTTTCTTTCGGCCAGAAGAACCTTCCCCCCTCTAAGATTTGTTGTTATTTTTGGCCCTCGCAAGAAATCCCAAACGAGATAAATCATCGAAATCTCGGGCCATGTCAGTTTGTGCAAAATAAATACTTTTCGGGAATATTTTCTTAAGAATGATTATATGTCTCGATTGATATCATCAATTGATGAATTTTTTTATTAATAATAATTTATGTCTAAATTATTTTTGTGGATGGTAAAAATATTTTTCGTTTTATTCAATTTTGTGAGCAAATTAGCCAATTCCCAACTTCAATTCATTTTCTTCAGGTGTAGCTACCCAAAACAATATCCTTTAGGAGGCCCATTTTAAGAATAATCGCCATGTCGATTCCACGTCATACGTGGATCATCCGAATTGTTAATTTAAGGGGATATTAGGTGGAAGGCAACAAAGGATAAATTTATGGTACAAATCAATTTGTATTAGATAAAATGACACAAATAATCTTTGAATTTTGATCCAATATGCAATGCGATCCTTGAATTTTAATCCAATGTTCAAAGTGGTATTTGAACTTTAAATTTGTTCGTTATAGTGCTTGAACTTTTGGTATATATTTAAACTAATTCCTAAACTATATGAAAATGTTTAATATTATCACTTCATTGTTTTATGTTTAAAGATTACATTAAACATTTTCATCTAGTTCATGGACTAACTTGAATATATATATCAAAAGTTAAAAAACTATAATAAATAAATTTAAAATTTAAGGATTATATCAAATATTAGGCTAAAGTTCAAGAACTACATCGAACAAATTGAAAGTGTAGAAACCACACATTGCATATTAAATCAAATATCTTAGATCATTTGTGTCACCAAATAAGCCCGATTCTTTTTGTGTAGCTGTTTCCATTGTTTTCACTTTTTCCCCTCCATCCAAGCAGCACAAGGAGCACCAACTAAACTTGTGCCCAAAAATTGGAAACAACAGAAGAAACTTCAACCGTAGATCAGCCGAAAGGGGCTGTCATGCGTCATCCCTTCTGGACCCTTTTAAAGCTTACTGAGGTAGGATGGTGAAGTCAATTGATTTCTGACTTTTTTACATTCGGCTCAACGCCGTCAAAATTGAAGGGGGATTATTAGCTTAGTCTCTTTTGACGTGATTATTTTTTATAACTCCGTAAGATATTAGATGAAAGCAAGACATGTATCTGGCTAATAGCATCCGCGTTCTCATTAGCTGTCTTGCACTTGAGTTGAAGTACAAAAGCGAATTCTTGTAAATAGGAAAAAACCCATTTGGCATGTCGAACGATCGACTTCCACTATTAGGGTATCGGACAGCCACCTATGTCTCGGGGCTTGTCTGATTATCTTTCTTGACTCAAGCTTCAAAGTCAAAACGTGCATTTTTTTTTTTTTGATAAGACCTCAAGATTATGACGAAATGAAGTCTCTTTTTATTTAAGACAAACACTATTGAAGTAATTATTTTTGGTTTTTAAAAACAATAATTCAAAAAATTATATATAGATAGTTTGTTTGCTAGAATCGTTTCAATAATAGCTTTTAGCATTTTATTGCAACCAAAATTTTAAAAAATATGTTCCCTTTTTTTGCATTGTTTTGTTACATGTTGTTCATTCATAATTATGATTTATTAATAAACTTTTAAATCTCGTGATTTGAAAATTCATCTCACTTTCGAATTCTAGCTCCTACTCTAAATTCACTTAGTATTTACATATTGCAACACAAACAAAAATTCTCAAATTCATGGTTTTAATCCCCTATGCTTTTGTGTATTGGTCTAATTATGAATTCTAACAATGATTTAAACAGAAAATGTGTTGCAACTTTTGCATGCTGCATCATAACATGATGTCATTGTTATATCAAATTGATCAAAGCAGTGTGGGTATGTACTTATAGAAATCTTTTTTAAATATTGAAAGTTTCTATGACCAAGTTACTCAAAGTCGGCTTGTCTGTCTTTTTCTTTTTTCTTTTACTTTTTCAGGAAATAAGAAAACCTTCATAAGCAAACAAAAACAAAAACGCAAGTCAAAAGAGGCTTGGAAACACAACCGGGACATAGAGCCATAGAGGCCTAGAACAACACAGACAGAAAACGAAGGCAACCAGGCCCAACACACAAGCAGGAGCAAAAGGCCATAAGGCCCAGCGCAACAGAAAACGGCCCAAACACAAGAGGCCCATCTTTTGCAATCTAAGGAAACCCTAGCAGCGCATTGCGTAAATCAAATAAATTAGATTTTTGCTAGGATCATGCCTGCCCAAATTCAAGTATGACACTCACTTTACTCACTTTGATTAACATATTTTCTGGTCACATCCTCATCTGCATAGTTGGAAAATGGGTAATATCCTAAACTTGATCTTCCCAAATTTTTTTGATATGGTAACCGAAATCACAAAATTAATATTTCGCCAAACCCAAGTTTTAAAGTATTTATCCTGCTCAGATAGGCATACCGGCATTAATTCATACAAATTGGTTATATCTATAGATAAAATACAGATGTCTACTGCAGAACATCAGATTGGGATGATACATAACATCTTTGTTTGAACTCATCTACCATGGCCGAAGTACTTTTGAGATTCTATTTATGGCTAGGTAGTTATACATGCACCGTGCAGTAAACGTCACGTTTTCACCAAGAAGATAAAGGGAGGTGCAGATTAAACACGAGGGCTCAAGATTCAGCCAAACCGTTTGGATTTTCCAAATGAGTAGATAAAAGAGAGAGAGGGAGAGATAAAATAGGGCACGATTTTTAGTAGTGAAAGGCCTGCCCCATGAATCTTTCTAATATAGGAAGGAGTCTCAACTGTCGAAAACTAACTGACATTTAGGGAGATTCGGAGCCAAACCTCGGACTTGGAACAAGTAAAACACATCAACGTCGGCTTTGAACCGTTTGTCTCTCGCCTATATAAACAACCACCCCGCGGCTTTTCTTTTCTTTCTTCCTCAAAGGCCAGATTCAGATCTCCTGCAGGTTCTCCACACATCACTCAGTTCTCGACCCGTTCGTGTTGCTTCGAGGGGTCCACTGTCGTTCATTTCCACTCGTAAGTCTGTTTGATTTCCTGAATGGCATTGCAGAAGTTTCTATTTCGTGTGGTTGTTTTGGCTGGCGTGCAACTTGTTGTCTTGTTCTTCTTTGTATTTTGACTTCTTCTGATTCGTTCTTGGGCTTCGGGAGTTTGCCATCGTTTGTTTCCACTCGGAAGTCATTTGATTTCCTGAATAGCATTGATGAAGTTTCTGTTTCGTGTGATTCTTTTGGCTGGCATGCGATTTGTTTGTCTTGTTCTTTTTTGTATTTTGATTTCTGATCATCGCCGTTGATGCGCAAATCTTGAAGAACTGCATTTGGATCGCTACTTTCTTTTCCTATGACATGGTTTTCCCACTAGACAAATTTTGTTTTGAGTTTTATGGTGTCGAGATAGATAACATTAAAGCCCTTGTTCGTGCAGAAGGATCTGCCCTGATTTCTAATTTCAAGCGACAGGACAATCGGCAACATGGATATCGAGGACAAAAAGGCTCATGGCGCCATGGTATGTTTGTTTTTCGCAACACATCGCAATCGCCGGAGCAACCCTGGCCTTTCTTTCACTCCATCAGACTTGAAGGCATCATTCTGCATTGTTATTACAGTAAATGTACTGAATTTCCTTCATTTATACCATATTTCTTAGGGGAACGACGGTAATGGAGGAGATGTTAGCAAGATGGACAAAGACGTAAAGGATCTGAATGACTGGCTTCCGGTAACAGCATCCAGGAAGGCAAACTGGAAGCACTCAGCCTTTCACAATGTCACTGCGATGGTCGGTGCTGGTGTTCTTGGCTTGCCCTTCGCGTTGTCTCAAATCGGATGGTATGTTTCTCATAAGCTTGGTATAATCTCCTTCGGTGATTACCCCATCCCTAGATAGATCTTAGCAATGGGTCTCTATGAACAATTTTATCAACCGTTAATCGTTATTAAAGAAGACGAAAACGCTTGATGAATTTAAAGGACTATGTATGCTGAAAATGCAAATATTACTTCTGAATAAGAATAGCCCTCAATTTGAAATGTAAATTGAATCCTGACTAAAGGAAAGTCTACTGGCTCGAGTCATAATATCATCTGTGGAATTTTATTAATCAAGCGCAACTTACAGGGTTCCTGGAATCGGCATGATCATCATCTCATGGTTGGTCACCTTTTACACACTGTGGCAACTCGTGGAGATGCACGAGATGGTCCCGGGGAAGCGGTTTGATCGGTACACCGAGCTAGCTGAGCATGCCTTCGGCTCGAAGGTGGGGTACTGGTCCATCTTGCCTCAGCAGATGCTAGTCCAGGTCGCGACGGACATTGTGTACACCGTGACAGGAGGAAAATCGCTGAAGAAGTGCCTACAGCTGCTATTTCCAGCGATGGCAAACATCAGGCAGACGTATTACATTCTCTTCTTCACTGTCCTGCAAGTTTTGCTCTCCCAAACTCCTAATTTCAACTCATTGAAGGGAGTCTCTCTGCTTGCTGCGGTCATGTCCCTATGGTAAGAAGAACACGTATTTTTTCTATGGTTCTCAATATCATGTCAAGAGTAAAGTAATGCGCTAAGCATACAAATTGATGTGTATATTAATCTTGTAAATCTATCAAATTTATAAAGATATCATAGAGTTGTTTTGCAATTTTTTTGATTTTAGAGTTCAAAACGAGCGCTCTATTACTTTGCTTCCATATCTTTTTCAGAATTTTGCGTGCATGCAGTTACTCGATGGTGGCCTTTGTCACCTCGACCATAAGAGGGGCCCACCACCACCACGGGATCAAGTACGGAGTCCGATCCCACACGACGGCCGGCATGGTGTTCGACACGCTGAACGCACTCGGGACCATAGCGTTCGCGTTCGCTGGGCACAGCGTCGTCCTTGAGATCCAGGCCACGATACCGTCGACCCCGGAGAAGCCATCGAAGAAGCCAATGTGGAAGGGCGTGATCGTCGCCTACGCCGTAGTCGCACTGTGCTATTTGTCGGTCGCAGCCTCCGGATACTGGGCATTCGGCTCGCTTGTTGAAGACGACGTCCTCATTTCTCTGGAGAAGCCAGGTGGCTCATTGCCGTGGCTAACTTCATGGTGTTTCTTCACGTTCTTGGAAGCTATCAGGTAACATTCTCAGAGTAGGATGTCTGGTTTTATGTATTTACTTGTGTTTCGCGCAAAAAAGATACAAAACCGTGAGCAATTACCGCGACTTAATGCTTGTTGGTTTCGCGTCACAGGTTTTTGCAATGCCTGTGTTCGATCTGATCGAGTCATGCCTTGTCAAACGGTTTGATTGCAAGCCGGGACGTCCCCTTCGACTCATATCTCGGACTGCCTACGTTGGTAAGAATATCGTCATACTTCTCTCGATGCTCAACTTTTTAACTGACCTATCAGGGAGATTTCCCTAAGTTATACAGAAGGAAATCTTCTGATGTTTTTAGGGGATTAAGCATCTGTCTGATTCAAGAATTCTTCTGTGTCGGCGACAGCTGCGACTGGGTTCATCGGAATGTGCATACCATTCTTCGGGGGACTTCTGGGATTCTTCGGAGGACTCGTCTTCGCATCCACTTCTTACTTTGTAAGTCGAAAGGCTAAATGAGAATCGATAACCACGTTTTTAATCAAACGGTTCTTTTTAAACATTAAAATTATCAAAACGTTTTTAACATGATATTCGTTTTCTTATCCTTTTCCACGTTAAATTCAGATACCCTGCATCATGTGGCTCGCAGTCCACCGGCCTAAGAGGTGGAGCTTCCACTGGACAGCATCATGGGTATGTTAACTTAGTTTCAAGCAAGGATATCTACATTTTTATGCACGTCTCATCAAATTCTTCTCACATTTCTTGTGACATCTGTTATTTTTATGTGTGTCGGATGGCAGGTTTCGATCATAATCGGGGTGTTGATAGCAGTGCTTGCTCCAATTGGAGGAGTGAGGCAAATTGTTCTCTCAGCCAAGACCTACAAGATGTTTTCTTAGTTGGGTTTTACAGTTAGTGTAGGATGGGAGGCTTAGTAATATGTATTTCCTTGAAGGATCATGTTTGTTCGGAGAATATTAACAACCCGAACAGTATTAGATTAGCGCAATGGAATAAAACAATTTTCCTTCTCATGTAAACCTAATAAAAACCGATATAGTATAGCAAAATAAATATCAAGCACGTAAACATAAGACAATTTTTTACGTGGAAAACCTTTTCGATGTGAGGAGATAAAAAAAACTATGGGACCGAAATTCATTCAAAAATATTCACTATCAACAAAATTGATTGAACAAAGTTCTTCTTTAGTAAATACTAGAAGTACATATTAACAAACTCCTCAAGAACATCATTCTTGGCAATATGTAGTAATTTTACAAGAGATCAAGGATAAAACTCACAAAAAATGCAGGTTTTGTTCAACCTACAAAAAACCTAATGTAGAAAGCTTTAAAAAAAAAATCAAGCCATTCAGATTTGAGAAGAGTGTGCCATGAATATGCTGACAAAATTTCAGTTCAATCATATCACGAATTGACCTCCAATGCTAGTGTGATGTAAATTAGTAACTACCTCAGATCCCAAATTTTCTACTTTCTCTTTCTTTTTTATTACTGTGTCTTAACTAACTTATTTGCGGTTACAACATATAAACGAATAGTGTAAAACCTATTACTCATATGACTTATCATATGGACTTAAGCCTTTTGGGCTTGCAATTTATTGAACTTCCTTCACATGGAAGTAAAGCCAGCTAACATATGTTATTTTAATTTGTGTTGGATGACAAGTTTTGATCATAATCAAGGTGTTGATAGTAGTGCTTGCTCCAATTGGAGGAGTGAGACCAATTGTTCTCTCAGCCAAGACCTACAAGTTATTTTTTTAGTTGGGTTTTACGGTTAGTGTAGGATGAGAGACTTTGTAATATGTATTTTCTCAAAGGGTCATATTTGTTAGGAGAATAGTAACAACCTGAATGGTATTGGAGTAGCGCAATGGAATAAAACAATATTCTTTCTTGTGTAAACTTAATATAAACCAATATAGTAAAGCAAAATAAATACCAAGCACGCAAACACAAGATCATTTTTTACGTGGAAAACCTCCTCGATGTGAGGAGATAAAAAACCATAAAAAATCTTCACCATCTACAAAATTGGGTGAACAAAGTTATTCTCTAGTAAATACTAGAGGTATATAGCAACAAAGACTTCAAGAACATTATTCTTGGCAATACTCATTAATTTTACAAGAGATTAATGATAAATCTCATTAAAAAACACAGCTTTTGTTCAACTTACAAAAAAACCCAATGTAGAGAGCTTTAAATGAAAATCAAACCATTCAAATTCGAGAAGAGTGCACCACAAACACATTGCCAAAATTAAGCTCAATTGGACCAAGAATCAACCTCCAATGCCAGCTTAATGTAACTCAGATATTGCCCCGAACCTCATATTTTCTACTTTCTATTTCTCTATTGTTACTATGTCTTAATTAACTTCTTTGTAACTACAATATGAAAGATAGTGAGAAACTCTATTTCTCCATATGACATATCATATGGGCTTAAGTTTTTTGGGTTTGCAATTTATTGGGTTTCCTCCACATAAGAGAGAACCTAACTAACGTATGTTATTTTAATGTGTGTTGGATGACAAGTTTCGATCATGATTGGGGTGTTGATAGCAGTGCTTGCTCCAACTGGAGGATAGATTGTTCTCTCAGCTAAGACCTACTGGATATTTTCTTAGTTGGGTTTTACAATTAGTGTAGGATGGGAGGCTTAGTTATATGTATTTCCTCAAAAGGGTCACATCTTTAATGTTTGATGTTTGAGAGATGAGTTAACATTAGATTTCTCCGCGTTTGTATATAAGTTGAATCCTGCGGGGTTAAAGGGTTGAATAAGTTTGGGTTGATGTTGGAAATTGGATATTAGAGTCAATTCAGTACCCGCTATCCACCTCCACAGTAATGTGCATAGTTGCTCATGCTTTTGTTTTTACCAACATTTATCTGCTAAGTTTTCGAGTCCATTGCCATGTTTGCGGTATCTTTCTGTTTGACAGGTGAATCACAGTTTAAAAAGATGTCTTTTTGTCCAAAACCATATAAAGAAGACAACTTTCATGAGTTTGCCGACGCCTGACAGCATTATTTTGTTGGTTTGAGATGCTAGAGAATCATTCAGTCACGCTTTTTCCGGACTTCGATGGAGGTCCAAACTTGGTTACAGCTTCTTCACATTTGAGCTCGTGTTTTATCATAGTAAAAGAGGTTGAGGGCATGAAATATATGATTATGAACAATATTAAATTATTAATGACTTTCTTCAAAGTCCAACAGTAAAAATTGTTTAGTCTTTAATCTTTCCGTTTCCTTTTCTTTCCATATTTATCTTCGAATTTATAAGACTGGAACTTCATGCTTGTTGCAACAGAGAATGCAAAAATGAAAATTTTGAACTAAACCGAGATCCAAAAAAAAAGAGGAACTAAACCGAGATAAAAAGTTGCAATTATAGACCACAAATTTGCCTGAAAAAGTTGTTATCAACTAAAAATGGGTATCTTTAGCCAAATAAGATGTGAAAATAGCCCCATCCATAGTTTTTTTTTTTTGGGCGGTGCCCCATCCATTGGTCTTTTTTTGGTCGCGCCCCATCCATAGTTCAACTCGAAAGAAATTGGCATTTGAATTGATTACATTCTAGGCAATGCTAGGGCAATGTGGGAATAATAATTTGTTGTAAATCATAAGTTTTTAAATGATTTGGCCCTATAATAATTTATTTATTTGATTTTTTGTAATTAAAAATAAACTGTTATTGTCACAGTATATTAAAAACTGTCAAGTAATCATTTCTCATTACATTCATATCAAGACTAAAAGAACTTGCTTAAAAACATTCTTGGTGGGTGCGGACCCTAGACAGGGTTCACAAAGGTTAGCGACCTTCTTGACATTGGAAAGGTTGCTAAAGAAGAAGGAGAAGAATAGCATCTTTCATCATTTTAAAAGATTCTACCCATTTTCTTTCACAACTCCATTGCACGATTCCTTTATCTAAAAGGAAAATAGCATAGATATCATACAGTTGAATGCTTCGAGTTCAATTCTTGATATGAGGCCATGGAGGGCTCCGCCAACTACTATCCCTTTGAACTGGTGAAACGAACAGCTTAAATATCACTGATTGACTTTGATATCCTTCGAGGCTTGAGGCTTGGTGCAGATGGTGGTGATTTTCTATGACATAAAGATCATCTTTCCGCCATGCGAATTGATGTGTTCTGAGCCTCAACAGTACCTTTTGTCCTGGCTGCACTTTATTTCAGGATCATATTTGATCTTGCAGGGTTTCAAGTCTTCATTGGCTAGAATTTGCCAAGTTGCTGCAATTCAAATGCATTGAAAAGCTTGAGTTCCTATTGAATGATTAGCAGTGGCTGTGATTCCTTTGAATTGGTTGCTCGAAGTTGGAAAATTTGCCTGAGAACTTGGGGAACATGGAAAATATAAAAAGATCAAAAAGGACTGCCATTCAAGAACTCCCGCCTTCCCTCGTGCTTTTAAAGAAGCTCGAGAGGCTATCATTTGGAAGAAGGTCTGAGCCAAGGCCTAATCGGGGGAGTTCAAAACCCACATTGATGCCCAGAAAGAGTTTTACTCTGACATGGTTGTTTTTTCTTCCTCGGTCTCTAAAGACGTTAGATATACGTGACTGCAACCTACCTGAGAAAACAATACCAAATGATCATAGCAGCTTCATTTTCTTAGAGCGTCTGTATCTAAGTGGGAATGCTATAGTGACTATATCGGAAAGCCTCATTCATTTAGAGCGTTTGTACATTCAAGCTGTCTAGGTGGTATAAATTGTCATCTGGCTGTCAACGACAACATCGTAACCCTCGGTGGTTATGATCACTGCTCCGAAACTCTTGTCAAGTCTGATCACCTCTGGTTAAGTTGTTATGTCATTGACCGAGAACAATGTACAGAAATTGATGCCATTTTTTAATGCAGCCATAGGGATTTGAGGGTCAAGATGTGTGGAATTAGTCTTATATATGAGGAAGATCTGGAGGATATTCTCCAATCCGTTGATCATTCAGCTTGGGATAGCGATGAGGACTTAGGCCCTGTGGCCTGTCAAATGAGTTCTGTGGTAGATAGCAATCCTACATATTCCAACAATCAGGTACTACGGTATGCGGTCACTTCTCCAACTCACAATCGCTATACAATATCTAGGTCCACACTGCATCCCACAGCAGTCGCCATTCATGCTATCTCGACTGTTATTTCTGATCTTCATGGAATGCGGCCCTTCTTGTGCATCATTTCTACATCAACACGTGGACAAGATTCCTGCTTTGATTGTCCTCCTGTTGGTGGGTATATTCATTGGCCTCATTGCCAATGTCCTGTCAAAATCATACAGAAGTTTCTCGGTCATGCTCATCGAAAAAATTTAGGAAGTACGTGAGAGGGTCACTTAAGCTAGAGCCAGGAGCTGGTGGATAGCAAAATCCATCTTCAGTAATTTTCCCTGGAGAATGTCTTTCCGTAGTGTTGAAATTCTGCTCGTCACCCTTGGAGGTGTAAGCAAATCCATGGGATCATGTATGTTTTGGGATTGGCCGTCAGAAATCACTTCTTTACATGCACTTAAATCTGGTGTTGAATCCCACCGTGATTTTGGCAAGGTCAGGAGGGTGCAGCTACAGCAGTACAAACCCCTGTTTAAATATGACCTTTCTGAGTTTCGGTACCACTAAGATTTGCTAATTCGAGAAAATCCTAGTACTGAAGAACTAACTCTTCAAGTGCTTTTTAGTGAAAATTTTAGTCTTTTTTCTTACCAAATGAAACTTTCTGTCAAATTTGGAAAAAAGAGTCACCCCTTTTGCTAATTACTTTCCTTACCCCCGCCTTCCAATGGAAAAGAAGTTCCTTTTATCAAATCAACGGATGACAAACCGACAAGGGAAACGAAAAAATCTCCCGCGAATGGCATAGAAGGCAGAGCAACACAACCCACCAGCCAGAACGTGCGGCAAGTGCACTTTTTGTGTCATCTCAGGTTTTTCTTAGCGAGGGGAAACGGCGGCCTAGTAACATGTCCTCCTTCACTTCTGGCACTCACCCTTTATCCTCTCCTCAAAATCTCGGTCCACCTCCCTCTGTTTCCAGCGGAAAGATCCAATCTTTTTCCCCCAGGTTCTCGTCGATTCATCTTCATCGACGAGCATCGTCAATAAATGGGAAGTGGGTTCGTCGCAAGACAAGGTCCCAAGCGAAATCGGCTGGACTCGGATGACCCTGTTATCTCCGCACGGAATGCACAAAGTGGTGGTGGCCCTTCGACCAGCTTCTTGTCCGTGCTCTGTCCCTTGCTCAAGCTCTTTTCCGTGAGTTCGTCGCCCTTCAGTTTCGTTTCGGTGTCATTAGATGGCTTTTGTTCTTGCGCCTTTATCAACTTAGTCGAGAGTGTGGCACTTGGCATCACTACCTTACCGAAAAGCTTCGAGCAAGCAATGCTTGTGCCTAGCAAAATGTTAGTGATAATCCAATTTTTAGGGAGATTTCTATAATTAAGAGATAAAGAGGATGTTGGAACTGTATCTTGAGCCATTGTTCTTTGGGCATCCAAGAGGTCCCCGTATTGCGTTAAAATAATACCCTTTGCGATATCATTCTTTCCACTGGGGCAGTCAATTTGGCATGCTGCGTTCTTTGGATCTTTTGGGTTCGGGTACTGTATTTTCTTGTTACATTGTGCTTATGGTTCTCCACATCAACCGAGCTTTCTTGTTTCTTGCAGGGAGGAGATCCCTCCGGTCAAAGGAATGATGCTTTGGAGGTACTCTGTCGAGACATTCAAAATGATTTGTTCATTACATAGTAGTATATATGTAAAACCGGTACCAGTGGCTCAACAGTGTGAGGGAGAACCTTTCATCTGGTTGCACAGTCGTACTATTATCTCTTGTAGTTCTTTTTGGAACTCTTGTAATCTGGAGGCTTGAAGAATATCATTTGGTTTCAGTTATTATGGTATGAAGAAGAGAGGAATCTTGTTTCCAGGGATTTTAATGCTTTTCCTGTAATGCGGTACTAGGTGGCAACCTCTTCCTTATCCACCTTGGCAAGACTTCCATGGGGTTCAAGATCAGTAATGAATTTGAAAGATGGTGAAATCACAGATTCAGGTCCTCCTCTGCCTTTGCAATTGTTTGAATTTGGTAAGGATCTTCAACAGTCACTCTATTTGCCATGTTCTTCCTGTCATTTGAAGGAGATTTGTTCTTCTTGTAGTTGGCAGACACACCATGTAGAGACTTTACTTCCTCTCAACAAGAGAACTGAATGTTAGCTTATTTTTGTGGATAGATTAGATGAGGAGGGAATCGTGTATTAGAAAGGATAGGTCAAAGCCATGTCTAGCCATTTTGAGTCTCCAATATTAGCCCCTTTAATCATTCTCTCTTGTTGTTTCTTCATAAGAAAAAATAGCATGTTTTTATAGGTGATGATCTTTTGTTATTAGTCAACAAATTCTATTTTTTAATGTCTTGTAATTAAAAGATCTAGCGACATTTCTTTTCTTATTTTTCATTCAACAGAGGCATGCCCCTTTTGCAGGAGGGTCCGTGAGGCCATGACTGAGCTAGATCTTTCTGTCCAGGTGAACAAAGCAAACAACATTACCTGACTGATTATTTAATTTAATTCCTGCTATAATCTGCAGTTCTCATTTGTATCTAGAAACCTTCATGTTATTCTTTTGAATACTATTAAGATTTTAGGGTCACAAGATGGAGGAATAGAAATTGCAAATGACTTAGGGTGCATTTGTTAACATTTCTGTTCTCAGAAACAATTTTTTTTCAGAAATAGTTCTGTTCTATTTCTATTCCCTAGAACAATTTCTTAGTAAAAGAACGCGTTTGGTAAATGCACAAAATTTCTATTCCTGGAATAAATAAATAAAAGAATAGGAATGCGTTTCATACAACCCACAAATTTTTTTTATGACCTAAAATTTATTTTAATTTTTTGAGAATTTTCTTTTTTTCCTTTCTTCTCCGGCGGCAGCGGCAGCCGGGAGCAGGCAGTGGCGACCAGTTAGAAGAAGAAAAGAAAAAAAGAAAAAACTTATTCTAGAAATTATTCCCGAGAATAAGAAGCTACTTTTTTCTACTTCTTATTTCTGTTCCAAATCTATTCCCTTGAACAACTTTCTATTCTAAGGAATAGAAATACTTGCAGAAGTCATCAAACGGATTTCTGTTCTTTTTTTATTTTGGGGAACAAAAGAACAGAAAAATAGGAGCGTTAACAAACGCACCCTTAATATCTACTCAATTGACTTCATGGAAGATTTCAGAGGCTCTATTCCTAGAGCATAGAGACATTTGCAATTAGTCATGAAATCCTAACCATCCTATCTGGAACCACTAACTAATCTGCATATGCTTTAACAGATGTTATCATTCTCAAAATATATATTTCAGCAGCAATTAAAATATAATTATCATGTTAAACTTGAGCTGCTGAGATAGGTCTGATCTGCTATGCCGTTACTGTTAGCCTTGTGTGTTATATTTCTTTAAGCCTGACAGAGAAGAACATCTGTTGTCATGGACCAATGTGACCTTTCCCATCCATCCACATACCATTGTCATTTGGCTTTAGGGAGGGATCAATGCAATTTGATGAGAGGGAATTGCCTTCATGCATTTTTTCCATGACCTACTATTGCAACTTAAGTTTTGGAATGGTTTTCAATCTGGTCCCCATAGGAATTCCAAGAAAAGCTACAAGTGAAACTATCATTCCACATATCCTTAATTGTTGCCCCCGTAATTAGGAGCCATTATAGACAATCTTGCAGTTATTGAGAAATAATTAGTTCGCATACAATTCTATTTGTTATTGTACATATAATCCCTGCTTTAAATACAAAAGGTCTAATAATTGCTTGGATTAGTAAGATTTATATAGTATCACTAGCTATTAAGTTTGCCCTAACTTAGTTCTAGATCTATGCTTGTGGTTTCCTGTTGTTAACTTCTTCATGTGGGTACTTAGGTCTATCCTTGCCCAAAGGGGTCTGCAAGGCACAGAGAACTGGTCAGAAATCTCGGCAGCAAAGAGCAGTATGTATCTTCTTCGCAAAGCCATTTTGTCTAATGTGCATGATGATTGTTCTTTAGGCATCTTTATATCAGATTTAAAAGACTTCTGAGCCTTGCATTTAATATATATGCAAAAAGACTTCTGAGCCACATTGAACTGTGCACACTACAACTTGTCCTCGAGGCCCCTGGGGTTTTATATTTCTGAGCTTAATCATCATCTATAAAGTAGACAGTTATCTATATCGTAACATTTACATCCCAGTTGTGAGTGCAAATATGAGTTTTTCATGTGGTTATTGCACATGCAAATCAGCGAGTTGTATTGTAAATTGTGAAAATGTCTGGTTCTAACTGTCACAAACATAAAAAGAGAAGAAAAAAGAATGATAGAATGCCTGCTCTCACTCATTTGGCATATTTATGAGTGTAGAAAACAAGAGAGCTGTCATGAACTTAATGTACAAACCCAAAAAGTATTGAATGAGGCTATTTGCATCTAATGATGACTAGAGCTAGTTTCCCTAGGAGTGTACATCCAGAACTCCTTGTTCCATTAACCAAGTGGTGAGATATCTCAACCAGTTGGTGTAGATTGTCCTTGGCATTTCAGAACTGATCTTTCCTTATTACTCTGGAATGTAGCTTGAGCTGAGGAATATTTTACATTGTTTATTCCATGCATTTAATTTGTACGACCTTACAGTTTGACCTTTCACAGGTTTCCTTTCCTGATTGACCCAAACACTGGTGTCTCAATTTATGAAAGTGGTAAGTCGAACAGTTATATTTGATGGAAATCTTTTAAAGGGAACTATTGCCATTATTCTGCCATTTACATGAAATAGGCATACTCTCTTTACTATTGCATAAAAAAACCTACCATTATGTGAAAATTGAACTCCTGAGTTATCTTTAGACATGCAAAAAAGATCCTTGATTTGGTCTACACTTGAGTGATCTACTTTCTCTGGTCCATGGTTATCATAGATGTTAGGAAGTTGTAGGATGACTGGGCTTGCCACTAGTTACAAAACTTGCCACTAACGAAGGCTACTAGACCTCTAAAAAATATGTTCTTGGGGGAATCCTGGAGCTTCCGAGGTCTCATGCTTATGGCTTGAAACCATGCTGCAGGATCTTCCCTCTTGGTTGCAATGAATCGTCTTAGTTTTACAAAAAAAAAAACAAGTGGATTGGCAAAGATGCTTAGGGACAAAGCAAAAGAGAGAATTTTGATGAAGAGAATAGAACAAAAATTTCCTGCTGAGACAGCCTCATCTGATCCATATTTACCATTTTCTAGGAGCTTCTTTTCGTAATTTCCTCCATGTCCAACATCTACACAATTGACTTGAATGAGTGTTTCCTGGAGCTTCTTTTCTTAATAGTGCCAATCTCTTCTGATCAGCACTGTGGCTGCAGAGTGACTGCAGATGTGTAGGAAATGTATGTTTATGAATAAATGATGATCCATGTTTCTCTTGAATTTGTTATTGCTCAAAAAGAGTATGTTTATGCAGTTTATGAATGAATGATGATCCGTGTTTTGCTTGAATTTCTTATTATCCAGTCAGAGATCTTCACTTGGATATATAAAAGAGACACTGAGCCTCCGCAAGGAGAGCCATGGTGTATAATTTCCATGCGATGTTTACTTTTTACTGTAGATCTGATGTTCTCTGATGTTTATCATCAATTCTGCAAATCTTTACCATCATTAATTTACTGTTGGTAGCTCTATGAAGTGCATAATGTTGTTTACAAATAATATACCGTTAGGTAGTTCCTAGAACTTCTTGGCGAGTATTGAGTTAATTTACAGCTGCTGGGTTTTTGCCCTTTTG
The DNA here is from genome assembly GCA_014182845.1 of Corymbia calophylla. Taxonomy (NCBI): domain Eukaryota; kingdom Viridiplantae; phylum Streptophyta; class Magnoliopsida; order Myrtales; family Myrtaceae; genus Corymbia; species Corymbia calophylla. The sequence goes on along the minus strand of CM024698.1, from coordinate 24,232,852 downwards.
AAGCTTCGATGCTCTACATTATGGCACATTCTTCTGTCTTTGGACAGGTGACATAGTCAACTACCTATTCGAGAAATATGGTAATGGTACGAAGCCAAGTGCTGGGCTGCTTGAAAGGTACTGTATGCCCTCTCTGGCTGCCACAAAGAACACTCATACATCAGTTGTTCACTTGTTTGAGAATTTGAGAATTTAGAGGAAGATTGATATCTAATTGAGAGGTAGTACCTCTGAGGTACCATATGCCGTCTGTATCTATCACCAAGAACACTTTGTAAATTTTTTTTTTTGGAAACCTTGGGAAGTAGAATTTTGAACATAGAGAGGACCAACTGTAAATCAATGGAATGATAAAAGGAAAAAATTTGGAACTTAATGGAAATTTGAGGATAACATTTGGTGATTTCCCCAATAGTTACATTATTATCCGAGGCCTTTGTTTTTCCTTTTTTGTATTTCTCATTAGTGAGGAATAATAGAACCTCTTGGAATGTATACTTTGGGAGTGGTTAACAAAATGCTGCAGTAATCTAGGACTCGAATGTGAGTGTACATTCTTCATTGATCTGCGGTATGCATCTATCATGTAGAAGATGTAGAGTTAAGAGAGTTTGGACTGCCTAATGCTTTTGCTGTCATAAATATATGATACAACTAATATTTTTTGTCTGTTGACTTCATTCATCTCCTATCTCTCTCTCTCTTTCTGTCTTATCTCAAATGCAGTACTTTATTCACGGGATGGATGCCAACAATTCTTAGAGCAGGTAGAGGAATGACATTATGGGAAAAGGCAAGACGAGACCAACCGCCGGAAAAGTTGGAACTTTTCTCATATGAAAACAATCCTGTAAGAAAATGCAATGCTCTTGCCTTTCTATGTCCTACTCAGAATATATTAGTGAGATAATCTGATATTTTATTTTTTTTGAGGGGGAGGGGGGGAGCATGTTCTCAGTTTTGAATAGTGGAGAAGCTTCTGTTTCCATTTTAGTAAATTGCAGAATTTAGCAACAGTTTGAATGGCTTAGTCCTGCAATCCATTTTGGGTGATCACCTGATGTACCATAGAAGTCCCTACTCACTTTCCTTTCAGATTATTGAAGGATTACCCATCTTTCTAAATGAGCTTGTTTCATCATCGGTGAAAACAAAGAAAATCTTTTACTTGTTCATGTTAACTTCTTTGTTTGCCCCCTAAATAACCCTCTGTTCCCTCTTCTCAGTATGCTCGAATTGTCCGTGAGGCGCTCTGCGAGTTGGAGCTCCCTTACATCCTGCAAAATGTTGGAGAAGGATCTAGACGGGAAAAGATACTTATGGACCTATCTGGATCAAAAGAGGTTAGTTAGCACATGGAAAAGAGATTGTGTGATTTTCCAGCTGCATATCACATACTATCATTTGACATCAATGAGACCATGAGAGGAAACTTGATACAATGTCTTAAATTGCAGGTGCCTTTCATGATTGATCCCAACACAGGCACTAAAATGGGTGATCACAAGAAGATCCTGGATTACCTGTTCCAGACATATGCTTCTGCTGCTTAGCAAAATTAGGAGTGTATAGATGTAACTGTAACCGTCTAATTGGTATGAGCATTGACATCAGTTTGGCTTTACTGCATATCTGCAGATGTGCTTTTGTGACATCTTCAACTAACTCCATGCATATACTTATATGTCGAAAAATCTCAGGCCAACTGCTCGGTTGGCGGCAAGGGTATTTCTATGCTCCCTCGCCCACATGTAAGGACCATTTTTACGTGCCCCAGAGAACTGGTTTTAACCGAACGGGGACTTACAGAAAACTTACTTCATCATTTAAAAAGTTACTTACAGAAGACATATTCAAAGTTATTTCAATGTGTACGAAAACTACTTACTGCCTCATGATTCATGAACATTACTGGGAAATGGATAGTACTGTCCACACTATTGCTATTACTTTACCGACCGAGCACAGTAAAAGTTAGGGAAAAAGTTACTGACAATATTGAAAGTTAATATTATGCATAGGAAAATTACCAAATACGTGTGAATGTTACAAGTAAATCAAAAGTTACCAAAAACATTCCATATTTCACTTTCCCATGTTGAAATTTTCTAAACATGATCAAAATAACTGTGATCTGAGATAAAATAATTGATAACATATGGAATTTACCGGTTAAGAAAAATTTTGTGACTACATAGAATTTGTTACTTCCCTACATTTAAACTCACTAAAGACATTGAAAGCTACTTCAAATTATAAGAAAATTGCTTTACTTTAACGATTACGAAGGTGAGTTCGCTCCTATAAGCAATTTGGTAGTTCTCTAGACCTTAATTTTTAACCTGAAAAGAGTGTAAATCTATCATCCTGTAGTTAACCAATTGGAATGTATTGTGAGGATAGCGATACTACATGGATCTGCTGATGATGTGTCTTGACAATTTGAACAGATTCTTTGGGAATAGACTCAAAACCTTAACTTATTTGTCAAAGAGAAATGATGACTAGGGTCTCGATCAAATGTAGCACGCCTAAAAAGGAACACACGAGAAAGAATTACCAAAAGTTATCCTCATATTTCATCTTTGTTATATCACTTTGGTCGTGTTTAATAGTCCAGATTTGACTTCAGATAGCATAATTTGTTGTCCCATCTGGTCATTGGGGATGTCCTTTGGATTGGATAACACATATATGTTCAAATAAAATGTTAGATAAAATATCTGAGATAAGAGATGGGATAAACTTAGATTGGATAAAAAATAAATAAAAAACGAACTTAACAAAATGATAACAACAAGCTATTGCTTGCTGCTTATGAAATCAATGCGGCCATCAATGCGGATGAATAATTGTCCATTTGATGTCGATACTGATTGAACAAGTTGTAACTTGATTCTGATGATGATCTCAATTGTTCTGGAGTAGGGTTAGAGTGAGATCCCCCGTCGTGACTGCAAACCCTAGGTCCTTTCCAAATTTTTAGTTTAATTGACTTTTCTAACTTTCAATTCTTTTAAATTTAATTATTTTATTTATTTATTCTCCAATCTTATCTTGAAGTGCACCAAACACTTGATAGAAGTTACTATGCTCGTATTTACTGTTTCGGGGATCTTATATCCTGCTTATTCTATTCTATTCTAATGTTTGTCTTGACAACCGAACTTAGTTTTCATGTTTTAGTACAACAATTCGAAGTGAAAAACATCAGATTACCTTTTGCGATCAAAACCTTAAAAACCCATTGTAGACGGCAAAGATATTGTATGCTTTGCGTTCCAATTGTCTCGTTGTTAACCCTAGCGAGCTAAACATGACATAGATGGCTTTAAATGAGTACAATGCCAGCATTTTCAAATGCTGGTTAATCATGCCGGATAGGAATAAATAGAAAATTTAATTAAGGCGATACATGAACCCCACAACTACTCAATATGTAGAATATGTAGCTAAGTGACTCCATCCATTTCTTCATTAGGAAAAAAATAGAGCATATAACATTAGTAGAAAGAAAGTTTTACACAAACGACATTACGTTACTTTTGATTCGAGGATTATAGCTAGTTACCCTCTCAAAATCAATAGTATATGAGAGCACTTGCATAGATGGTCTTGCTTCCATTGTTCTTTTGGTTACTCGTGGTATGCTCGGATAATGAAACGGATCCTCTCGTTTTAATGGGATGAATCGACGAATTCAGTTTGCTCAATTGAAAGAAAACAACCCTTCTAATGGTTCTTATCCATTCATATGCTCAGGAGAAACAGAAAGCAAAGATCCATAATTTGAATTCCAAAAGCAGCCGAATCCGTAAAGCGGCATCCTTTTCAAGGACATTGAGATGGGCTATTCAAGGGACCCGAATCTCAATGATTAAGGGATAAAAAAAACATTTATTATGCATTTAATCTAAACGAATCTCAAGATTGTCAAATCAAATAAATCAAAGAAGTTAGGCTTTCGATTTACCGGTGGTTAAACACTCCCGGTAGAGCATCGCATCACCGAACTTTAAGGGGGCCAATTCGCAAATATTTTTTCCTTTGTGCAAAAAAAAAAAAAAAAACATTGATCATCACAAAGGAAAAGAAATTGAAAAAGTCAACAACTGTTCAGACAATGAGAAAACAATTGTCCTCAACCGCTCCATCACTCAACTAACACTAAAAACCAAATCCCATCCTGATTGGAACACTTCCAATCCATTACTCGATTCAATATAAAAAAAAATGGGATCAACCCTTTCACGTCCTAATAAACAAAAATGCTAGCAAGTAGAGTCCCACTCATCAAATTGCAGGTCCACCAACCGGGTTCGCCCGCCAGAGAACGGGTTAGCTTCTCTGTCAACATCGACCGCAAAAATCCCATCTTTGCTTCCACTCCAAGAGAGACAACGCCACGAACCATACATGATTACTCACGTTTCTTTACTTTTTATATAATTCTCTCTCCCTGCCCATTTGGCAACATATATATATTTATTTTTTATAATAATATTCACACTTTCAACAAGACTCACCTAATTAATGCATTCTTGGTTGGATGTTTATTTATAATTTTGACACGGTTCGCTCTTTAGACAGTAATTGAACATAAGATCTACTTCGAATACAACTCATCGGGACAGACGGTCATCGCCGTGAATTTGGATAGCTAATCGACTTTCCAAATTGTAATTATCTTTATCAATGGCTATAGGTGTCGATTGAGCAATGATAGATGATGGGTCATTGTGCGCGTACTATGAACGACATTTGATTCTTTTGGAGGGTGCAGCAACTGGGCCCACCAATCTTATGAGGCGTGGACACGTGTGCCCGTATTATTATTCTCGTTCGGACAGGTCATTAATGTTCAGTTCGCACAATGCCAAGTCAAACACCGTTTTCGTCGAACCAAGTAACCTTTAGTTTAGTTTAGTCCTGCAGATAAAGAAACAGAACAGAAACCACAGAGAAAACAGGGAAATCGGGTTCACGTTCTTTATAGACATTCGGTGAAAGAAAGGGTCACGGTAGATTTATGACAGCAGCATATGTTAAGTTCGGAAGAAAGCTAGCTCTTTCTTCAGACAGACTTTCAAGCAAAAGACCGGAGCAGCAGTCCTCTGGTCTCTCCTCCGTCAAAAGCACCATCAAGGCAATCCGAGACAGAATCGGGTCTTCTCCAAACCCGCATCGGAAATGGGTTCCAGCACCGGCAACGCGAGCAGGACCCATTTCGCCATCAACGCCAAGATCATCCTCCTCAGCTTCCTCTTCCTCTTCCTCCTCCTCCTCATTGTCCGCACCTCCTTCCCTTCTTCCCAGCAGCTCTACTCCCCCGTGCCGTCGTCCAGCACCGAGCTGACGATCCAGACGCAACAAGCGCAGGAGTCCGCCTCCGCCGCCGACTGCCCGACCACAACCGCCGCCGCGACGTGCGCCAAGACGCCGCCGTCCCTGGCCCAGGCCCTCGTCCACTACGCCACCACCAACATCACCCCGCAGCAGACGTACGACGAGATCTCCGTCTCCCTCCGGGTGCTGGCCAAGAAGTCGCCGTGCAACTTCCTCGTGTTCGGCCTCGGCCACGACAGCCTCATGTGGACCTCCCTCAACCACGGCGGGCGCACCGTCTTCCTCGAGGAGGACAAGGCCTGGATCGACCAGGTCACCAAGAAGCTGCCGACTTTGGAGGCGTTCCACGTCACCTACGACACCAAAGTCACCCAGGTAACGGAGTAACCGTGCTTCGTGCAGTTTCTGGGTCATTGAAATTGTAGTTTTCAGTCCTCCGCCCTTTTGTCCACTTGGTTTTGGATGCGATGTTTAACAAAAGAAAATCGTCATCAGGCCGAGAAGCTGATGAAGCTCCGGGACGAGGAGGAGTGCAAGGCGGTGTCGGACCCGAGGTCCTCCAAGTGCGAGCTGGCGCACAAGGGGTTCCCGAGCGAGGTGTACGACGTGGAGTGGGACCTGATCATGGTGGACGCGCCCACCGGGTGGCACGACGACGCCCCGGGGCGGATGACCGCCATCTACACGGCGGGCCTCATAGCGCGGAACCGGGATAGCGGCGAGACCGACGTGTTCGTGCACGACGTCGACCGGGTCATCGAGGACGGCTTCTCCAAGGCCTTCCTGTGCGAGGGCTACTTGACGGAGCAGGTGGGCAGGCTGCGCCACTTCACCGTGCCCAGCCACCGGGCTCGCTCCGGCCGACCCTTCTGCCCCTAGAGTCCACAAATCTTTTCTCCTTCATTTGCATTTTCCTTGGGGGTATTTACGGAAATCTACGAAGAGGGAAAGAATTTCTTTTTTTTTACTTGTGAATCCTTTTTTTTTTTTGGGTTATTTCTAATTTTATTTTTATATTACTGGGAGGGGACATTGTTCCCTATTTTTCGCTCTAGAACGTACGCACGACCAGGACCACTTTAATGGAGAATTCGCATCCCAATAAGTGTTATTACTAATAAGACGTAGCGAACTCTAGGGAACTGTAATTAGCAAATTACAATTTCACTTTTCCCCTTTGCCTAAGTTCCATACGAATCGCATGATGGGATTATTACATGTTCTTTTTCCCGTTAAGTAAACCAGCTTTTGGCCGCATGTTAAGGAAAGAAAGGGGCCGTAATGACAGCCGCTGAGGGAAGAAAGATGTGGGGCCAATTATGAAGTCGGCAAAAGTTTAGTATGTGGTTGGTGGGGTCGATGGCAAAGCGCAACGCCGAATAGAATTCGTACGCGATGTTACTAAAAGCGAAGGATTACCGACCACGGCCACCATCATTCGCGGTGCTTTTGTCATTTCTTGGTCCTTTGATGGGGGAGGTGGGTGGGATGTCGATGTTACCACCAGGGTTTTCTAGGTTTTTACCCGGACGTCGATGGACCGAGTCTATGCAGAAGGTGTCTACTTTTTCTACTACCCACCTGGGATGGATGATTCCATGGGGGGTGATGAAGAAATCGATTGTGCATCTGAAGAAATTATTGTGGTTCTTTTTCGTGGGTTCAATCATCACAAAGCAAACTTTACCATCAATCACAATACAAAAGGGGAAATTGAAAGTGCTGATTTCAACCTAAATTTTTAGTGCAATTTTGACTGGACCTTTATGTTTAAATTTTACTTTTTATAATTTGAAATATCCCAGATCGATTGATAATAAAGTGTATTTACTCTTTATGTATATATTGTCTCCTTGCATTTATCAACTTAAATTTCTAGGGACCAAGGCCATCGAACGAATGGGTCGGATCGAAAATTGTTCGACCTATATTGACGATCTTTATGTAATGTAAATTTAATAATCCATATCTGACTCGTACTTGACTTATACCCAACCCGACTCATATTATCAAAACAAATTAATATTTTAGGAAAATCATTTTCCAGAAAAATAACTATATTTTTGAGAGTTCGGTTAAAATCTGAAAATAAATTAGAATATATTTTTCCGTTGTTCGATATTGAAAATATATTTCCTCATGCACCCCCTTCAATAAAAATTTTTAAAATCCATTTTTTAATTTTAATTTTCTTTTTTTTTCTTCTTCTTTTCATTGGCCAATAACTAACCATGGTAACAATTGGCAATCGGCCATAGGTGAGCTCAAGCCTTGCTTAAGGTCATCAAAGCCTTGCTAATGTCTAGTGACTTTGAGTGAGGTTCGAGCCCCGCCTAAGTCGCCAAATTTGGTGAGGCCCAAGCTCTCTCAAGGCTGGTCGGGCAAGTTTAGGCCTTGTTAGATCTGGCGACTTGGGCGAGGCTCGAGCCTCGCTCGAATTTGCTAGACATTAGTGAGGCTTTGGCGACTTTGTGTGAGGCTTGAGCTCACTGGCATCAAACGAGGTCAACGAGGCTTGAACTCGCCTGTGGCTGGTCGCGGCTATCGCTGTGACCAATGATTGGCTAATGAAGAAGAAGAAGAACAAAAAATTTTGAAAAGTAGTGAATATAAGTTGAGTCATATATAGTCTATCCCAAATCTATTTATGACCTATTTTTCAATTAAACTCTATTATAATAAACCCTTTTATAACCCATATTAAAGTATTAGCTAACCCATTTTTTACTTAGTTCATTGTGGGTTAAAATATGGGTCATTGATCCATTTTGCCGTCTCTTGATTGGACTTTTTAATATGGTATTATAACCAAATTCTCTTATAAAATTAGATTTTCCTAAAATTCGATTTTGGGATTTGGAATTTGCGTTTATTTTTTGTGTCGAGTTTTATTAGTGCATTTTAAAAGAGCAAATATTGGGTTCTCTTAAGAGTGAAACCGCTGGTATTTTATGAGCAACTTACAATCATTGGTACGAGAAAAAAGACAGCATGTCTATCTATTCGAATCTATAAAATGATTAAAGCAATTTAAAAAAAGAAAAAGAATCCACGAGTCTCATTATTGCGGTCGCGCTTCAGTTTGAAGATTCAATATCTTGTGATGAAGGAACCTCAATTGAGTACTTGAGCAAAGCATTGGCTCTTGGCTTGGCAAACACGAGAGAGAGAGAGAGAGAGAGGGGCTTTGCACGGCCATTGCCATTGGGGGTCCCCTCGTCACCGGTGCTAATGTCGCATCCAAAACACCAAGTCCCATCGATTTAACTGCCCAGGGAGCCCACCATATCCCATCATCGAGAATTCCTGAGGCCAAGATCCAACACCAGTAAATCCCGCTCCAATAACATCGTACCACTCCGACAACATGGCCTGTCTCTCTTTTGTTTTCGTTCCAAACATCCACGCTAGGAAAGAGGAAAGGACCAAAATTGGACGAGAGGAGGGAGGTGCTTATTCTTTGTATGCACGGTTCGCCACAATTCTAGTTCAAGTGCAATGGCAAAAAGTTTCATGGATTAGCGAGCACTGATGGTGGATCGAAGATAAAGTGTGAATTATCCATGTATGTTTTTATCCTATTAGCTTGGCCAACTCGACTCATAGAATTGAATTGTCCGTTTGGATATTTTCTTTTGACATGTTTGTCGTGAGCAATCCAAGTAAGGTGGTGTTTGTTTTGTGTCCATCACTATATTTATCGAATTCAAGTAATTCAATTGGGTCTTAATCATGTGCCGCTTGAGAATCCAACTTGATATCAACTGTGTTTTCGAAAGCACTACTCACAGCATGCGCAAACAATACCTCATCGGTCTATTTTCAGGTGTCACCATTTTAACTTAAATTTAATGGGTTGTATCACATATGGATTAACTAAAATTTAATAACTTGGGATGTCATGGATTTAGGGCAACAAAGTTCAATTAAATATGCGTTCTCGTGGGTTTGGACCATACCCACCAACAATCCACGTGAGTTCAAAGGAGAAAACTCTATAAATGGTCTTTTAACCTCAATCCCAGTTGTATCCATTCATTTGCCATATTTATCAGGAATCAAAACATCATGCCGAGGCACCCCATGCAAACCAAACATTATTCTGCCAACTAATGTTTTGTCCAAGAAAATTCAAAATTACAATACTTCCTCCCATTTTTGTGTATCAGAAAAAGGAAATTAAGTCTCGGTGAAGTTATCAATTACTTGACAGGACCCAAAAACTGTAAATGGTCGACAATCTTCTCCTAGTCCACTCACCCTCATCATCTAATTCAAAAATAGAAGACAACTAAAAAGGGTTACGTTGGATGGGATATGAAGTCCGTCTTGATTGACTTGGATCACTAAAATCAGAATATAATATAAACACGGGTTGATATAGATTAAATGGGTCGATTTGGATTATATCCATTTTTTTGATCCATTCAAACTTGATCCAGCCCACATGTTTGACTGACGATGTACTATTTGCTAAGATTTTTCGATCCAAAATCGCAGTCAAACTGGGTCAACATTGGGCCATTTTTGGATTTTTCTTTCGATCCATCCAAACTCGATCCAGCCCACATGTTCTATGGATGTACTATTTGCTAAGGTTTTTGCGTTAGCCCGTACCCTTAACCCGTTCCCGGGTGCGGATACCCTCCACCCACAACCAAACAGGGGGAAAAACCTCGCCCGTCCTCTCGTCTCGTCATCGTCCTCTTCGTATCAGAACCTGATTAGATAACGAGAGAACCGCCCCCAAGTTTCCCGAGTACGGAGAAGCAGAAGACGAAGAAGAATGACCAAGGCGAAGAAGCAGCTGCTCTCGAAAGCGCCATGGAGGGTGGAAGAAGACGACCAGTCGGACAAGTTCAAGGACGCGAAGCTCAGGGTCACGAGCCAGCCCGGGCAGACGCCGACCATGCACGTCCCCCGCAAGAAGAGCAAGCCCGGCGACGCCGACGAGGAGGACGAGTCCGCTCTCGACCCCGAACTCCGCTACAGCTTCCAGCGGAATTTCAAGGTTCGCCTCTCCTCTGTAGTCCCCGATTACGCTCTGGAGATTCACCGGAGTCGGTAGGGTATGGTGCGTGTTTAATCTGGTGCAGCGCGCGTCGAAGCGATCCCAGGCCTTTCTGGCGTTGTCTTGTTGCTTCGTTTCGTGAATCTTTTGGGAGATAAGAGTGTAGATGCAGTGTGGTTTGCGCTTTCTAGTGAATTCAAGCCGAGCATTTTCATTTGTGCATCGTCCTGTTCTCTTGAGGGCTGGAGTAGTCAGTGACTGTGCCTTGTTGAGGATACAATTCTTGGTAGCGGAAGTGAATATCCAATGACTCGTGTTTTCTTGGATAGATGGTAATGGTGATCACTTGAACTTACTTTGAGTCGTGAATGTTGTTGCGGGACTAGCTGGTGCTGTACTTTCTTGCAGAATGTTTTTAGGTCAATTGCTGTTAAAAGACGTGAAATTTCCACCGCAAAGTTCACTTTGCTTTCTAGGTCTCAGGGTAATAGATAAGCTTAGACACTTGCAGGAATTATCGCTAGAGCACTTATGGTTCACGAATCAATATGTGAGTTGGAGGACCTGTCTAATGTGAGTATGATGCTTTGGATGGTCAGTCACCATTATTGAAGTTCATTCTACTTCATAGTGTTGCCAAAAGCTGTACTTGAATTAACTGTTCTTTTGTTTGTTAAAGGGCCATGAAAAGCAGCGTTAATATTAGATAGAATTGGAATTACATTTCTAACTCTAAGGTTCTGCATTTACCACTATCTTGTTGGGATTGTTTGTGTATGGAACCCTTTACATGGATGCAGTTGCTGTTAATGTCATGAGGGCGCATGATGGAAGTCTTTCATGTGTGGTCTATGTGCACAAGCATTCACAATTTCACATGGCATTTGTTCCTTTTTCCACTTGTTGATGTCTTTTTTTGTAGGGGTGGCAATTCTTTCAGATAAGAGTTAGGTTATTAGAAGAAAAGGGAAAATAATACCCATAATGACAAGCAGTTTAATGTCCTATTTATCTATTATGATGCTTAATTTATCAAGATAAGCATACTTTTATCTCATCATTACTGTAATGATGAAAAGAATATCAACTTTGGTCCAACTCAATTGTGATGGCAATGGCACTAATAACCAGAGCATTTTTTTGAGATGTATCCTTTATGTACATTACAGAAATGTTGTGCTCTCCTTATCATTCAGTCAGTGAGTTTATAGTTTCTCTTAAGGGAGGGCACGGCACCTATGATTTGGAATGGAAAACGATCTACGAAACCGACTCCACTTGTGGGAAATTCTTTTGGTGGTGTCATTGTCATAGTCCTCACACTTCCCTTTCTCTTCCTCATTTATGATATGTACTGTGTCACTTATGTCCTTTTCATTGCCCCCTCCTGGTGTTTAGCTATTTTACTTGTCATGTATATTTTGTATGCTTTTTTTTTTTTTTTGATATAACTTTCTGATATATCACATTTAATGCACTTGCAGTTCCTTCAGCGGGTATTTACCATTGACACCATTGTCAAACCTCTTCCACCTGCCATGGCATACAATGTCTCCAGGAATCTAAGCTTCTTTACGCGCATTTTCACACAGTTCTTTGGTAGGTTCTCCTCTCATCTTGTCAAGAAAACAAGTTCAAGGCTTTCAGTGTAACAAGTTCTAAATTTTTAATATGTACTGTCAAGGAGTTTAATAAAGGTATAACAAGTTCTAATAAATGATATTTGAGGTTGAGCACCAAATTCATTTTGACCCCCTCATAGTTCTCAATCATTTTGTGGCACTGGGCGTGGCTGAACCATCTACGATGGGGGGAGCAAATGCACAGATAGGATCGCATACTTGGTCACCCAATGCTATGGAGGATCCCACTCCAGTATCCGATTTGATTCATGCGGCTACTATGGTAACAGCTGGCGTTTTCATGATAGCAAGGTGCTCCACCTAAGGGTGAAAGAAGATTGTCAGCGGAGATGTATGCGTGTGTTGTTTAGATGTGTCTACCTTCTACAAGTGCTGTGTAAAAGTTTTGGTCAGGATAATTGGGAAAGATCAAACCCATTTGAACCGCTCACATCACAGTAGTAGTAGCATAAAGGCTGTAAGTCGGGGGGGAGTTTGCAAGAACCGACCTAGAATTCTTGATGTGATGGTCTTTTCTGCCTTGAAATGGCCCCTTCAACCATAAAGAAGATTGAGTCTCTTGGATGAAAACTCTACCAAAGTAGGAGCACAAGTCCGCACCTTACCTCTAGTTGAATGGCTTCTCTATCCTCTGCCTTGCCGTGCCCCCTCTTCTCTTACTCCAAGTGATTTCATTCTTAGTGGATATAGAAGCTTATGAAATCGGGTAGAAAAAGCTGTTAAAGAAGGGAGCTCGTTTTTTAAAGAAAAACTTAACTGAAAGATGCGTCAAGTGCAGATTATTCATGTAGAATGTGGGCTTCTCTGATTGTCTTTCTTTGATACATAATGGATTACAATGGATGTGGTTCTTGACATTTTCTTTCCATGTTTGTCCATATTAAAGAAAAGGAGGATTATCAAACTGATCCTCTTCCTTGCTTGGTCTTGACTATTGAGTCTTGGGGTACTTCCAAACTGTCTACAGTCAATCAGGTGGTAGCTCTAGAAAAATGGCAGGATGTAGGTAATTTAGCATGTGTATGACATGAAAGGTTTTTATGATGCAAGAATTAGAAGAACCATAATGTCCTGTCATCTGTTGCTGCTGAGTACTGCACCTAAATCACCATCTGGTATTTCTTGTTCTATATGCAAAAGGGCCACCGATGTGACACAAATTGCAAATGGCGGCCTATAAACTGCATTAACTAATTCAGTTTTCAGGTAGTGACGACATTAAGTGGAAGTTAGCAGCTCGATAGTGAAGCTTTAATCAATGTGTTCTCTGGATGATTTTTTTTTCTTCATCAATAGAATTCTTGGTTTTGCCATTTGGTTGAGTTGACATACTTTTCTCTCCTGACAGATCCAGAAGGAATTGCGAATGCACAGAAATCGCTTGGTATAGGACAAGAAGAGAAAGCTCGCCGGGTTCGTTAAACATACAGTGATAGGATGCAGCACACAATTTTAAACCATCCTTGCTACATTTTGGTTTGATCCCAGGTTTCAACTGGGATTTCAAGAGTTTATGGTGGTAAATTATAGCTGGAATAGTCCTTGAGCTTTCTGAGCTAGATCTGTGAAATTTTGTAATAGAGAAGAAGCACATGCAATTCTGTACCTTTTCTGTATGACCTATTGACACATACCTTTTGAAGTTGTGAATTCCAAAACTCTTCCATTATTTGCAAAATTGTCGATGGAAGCTTGTAAAACAAGTCAGGTTGACACTTTTATGGATAATACGCGTGTCAATAGCGAAACATCTGAACATTCTCCGGGACTACTGATATTGACTTGCGGGCTCCCCCTTCTGTTCTTGTGCACGGTGATGGGAACAGTGTCCTCCTACTCATGCTCATCGTCATAAAAACCGTTCCTCAGTTCTTGAAATGTATTCCCTCACAGAAAGCAGAAAAATTCTTTGTTTGGTAGCATCTCTGAATATGGATGCTACACCTAAAGATGCCATCGATGCATTGACCTGATATCCCCTTTGAAGGAGCAAACTTCAGGACTTAACCGGGAGACATCTTAAGAAAATGGTGGCCTTTGAAAATGTTTAAGGAGCTATCTTAAACATAAGACATAAAGTAACGTAAAGTCGTTGGATTGAGCATTTTGGTGATTACACAATAGTGTCGTGGAAATTCCACATCACAACTGCGGGAACTTTTGTTAATACAAAGCGATGATTTAATCCTTGGCGTTCTTTGCAGATAAAGATAGTTTTACTTCTCCAATGGCTCCCAGACAACTTTTCATGTATAATTTCTTTTTTCAGCACAAGAATCTTGTTTAGGACTAAGTACTCTAGCAAGCTTGTTCAATTTCTAGCAAAAGTTTCCTACGTACTTGAGGAAAAATAGAAGACAGCGCAACAAATGCTAGTCCTATCAAATGGTCTGCAACCAGGTCATAGGTAAATGATACTGAAGATTGCAAGTGCATGAACAACCAGATACGAAGGATGAATGCGTTAACGTACTATTTTGTACAACCGAAATTGCACGCTGCACATCCACACATATATAGTCATTAACAATTTGTCAAGCCCTATCGAATTCCAGTGCTTCATTCATCCAAACCTCCTCGCCAGTACCCTGAATTACTTATCCCACATTCTGACAGGAATCTCTGATAGTCCTCTTCAAGTTTTCCATATGCCTGGAAAGCATCCTCAGAAGAACTCTGAGCTTGACCCTCTGATGGACACTGCACAAGAGTTTGTGCCAAAAATGAGGACGTGAGCCATATGGCCCAGGAAGCAGAAAAAGAAGAGAGTTCATATTTCGTATCTTGCCATCACAGATCATCAGCACATCAATCAATACAAAATTCGCATATTTTTGTTAAGCAAAGAAAAAGGAATACTGCGCAAGCTCGGCACAGAGACACATGCATGGAAGAGGTTCCCAGGATTGGACGTTTACTGGAATTAGCAGTCCATGGCCCACAGGATCCACATTTTGTTTTCACAACATAAAATCAGGCAAACTTTGTCATCAGTAAATATGGCTCAAAATGCAATTCTCAGGAGTCATTTACAATGATAGAATGATATATATCTAGCTTCGTCTTGATAGTTTGTTTATTTCACAATGCAATTTTACGATTTGATTTCATAGACCTCACAACGGTCTTAGTTCAAAAAACCGTTTTAACAACCCTGGTGGCCGCAGAATTAAGCAGCTCTACGGGAAACCAAAATTACAAGCTTATGAACAATAACGGCCAAAATTACTAGAACAGATAATGTGTGTCAATTAAGAACTTACACCAATGTCTGATTTAGATTCAGGATCTGAAACATCTAGCTCTTTGGCATCAAGGAGGGCAGATTTCCATCTCTTACTTTTAGGGACCTGATGGTGTTGCTTTGGCTCTATGACATCTTCCCGTCTCAAATAATCAGCAACTCTAGTGCAGAGGACACTAGTTATGCATCTGATGCAAAACGCTATAAGAGGGACCAGAACTAGAAAATAACCAGTGGTTTTAGCCTGATAACGAAATGACAAGCTATTTGAGATTAATTGCATTGAATAAAATATGCAAGATAAAAAAGTGCCCTCAATCTATGAAACTACAATAACATGAGCTTCAAAATTACTGATTCTCAAGAATCTGAACTTACGTATGGTGATTGACGGGGGATCAACACAGTGAAACTCTTTTGCTGTGAGATGGCATCCAGCATCTTCAACATGTTCCAGTGCTTTTGCGTATCAAACTTGAGCAATTTCTTCTTCTCTGTCTGACATTGAATGCCATGAATAAGTACTGAGAAGCAAAAGATTGGTCCAAATATAAGTAAAAATAGAAGTCAAATGACGCTGGCCTTAGTCTGAGTTATCATAAAATGAACAGCACAAGTAAACTTGTGATTGTAACAGAAACAGTGAGTTATGTTGACAGATTTTTTAGTATATTCTTGTAGAAAAACAAACTGCAAAAGCTCAGGTCCAAAGTGGCACTTTGCTACATAAACTAAGGTGTGCAATATAAGAACAAGATCACTAATTGAGCACTCGCATAACTCATACTTCCAGTTAAAATGGATTATCGATAATAATTTCAAAATTCAATACCCCGATCACTCGACAGCATGAAATATTGGAAAGATGCAGATCCATTGTACCAAATGACTGAGAAAAACCCTTAATCAAACTTCACCTATTGATAATTATGCACAGACAGAAGTAAGCAGGAACACACACATGGCACAAAAATCTAGAACCTTCCAAGAGGATCTTGCATGGAAATAAAAGATGGTGGAGTATCCACTAGTACGGTCAAGTTTATAGGTTTATCTCACCTTTTCAGCATATATCTTGGATAGAGGAATCTTTAAGACCTGCCCTTCATAAACTAGTTCAAGGTCTACAATACTTCTGTTCAACGTCACAATTGTGTATATAGGTATCCCATACTGCTTTGATATTGAAGACAAGGTTTCACCCCTGTTACCATGGTACCATGATAAGTGAGCTGATATGCCAGTAAGTTCTATAATTATATGAAATGTGTACATGTATCAGGCAACCCTATAAAGAATGAGATCTATGGCTATAGCCACAAAATCATTAAACAAGGATCAAGGAAATCTAACTATGATTGGCAGTCACTACAGGCAACACTTCAGCAAGTAGGAACCCAGCATTTCAATGCATTTCATTCAATTTCCTGTTTTAGCTCAAAAACTCTAGAACATTATGCTCTTTATTAAACAATTCGGCGGTTTGGTTGCACTTGCCAAACAGAAGCATAATTTTGTAGAACATGATACCAACGGTTACAAGTTTCATGTGTAAGCATGCTGTTGAAATCTCAGACTTACTCTTTGACCACATGAGCCGAGAACTCTTCAGCGAAATCTTGACTCTTTAGTATCTTGCTCACGTGAAAGCTCCACGTCTGCCACAAAGATGAAAATTGTCTGGTCGAATCTCTAACCGGAAGTTAATGAACATCTTCATTCGGATTCTCCAGAAAGAAGACAGAAGAGAAATGAATCAAGTTTTGCTTTCCCATCAGCTTGACACTTAATCTTGCCCCAGAATAACCGCACTACTGGACTAGTCCTCATCAGATAACGCAAGAACAAGCATCATTTATTCAGGGAAGGGAGAGAGAGAGAGAGAGAGAGATGGGTACCCCAGCAAGACCTCTAAAATGCTTCCTAAAGGATTTCTGATAGCTAGCCCAGGATTTCAGGGAGAACCTGCAAAAGGGAAACGGACAGAACAGTGACGAACAAGACAGCCGTGTTATTGTATCTCATGAACGTAATACAGAGGAAGAAACAGAGTATGGAATGGGAAAGAAAGAGAGAACCTCGGAGGGTGAATGGATGGGGTTCGAAGGGATGAAGGAGGAAGTGAAACAAGCAGTTCCACACTCGGACAACCACTCACTCTCGCTTCCATCACATATTCTTTCTTCTTCTTCTTCTTCCTTTCCTTCTTCCTCTGTCTCCTTCCACTCTTTGTTCTCGATTAATAATTTCCTTGAGCAGGGGTGGTCCAGAACCAAATTGGACGCGACTCCCTCTCCAGAAAGCTCAGGCTCAGGGCAAAGCTTAGCTGGAGGACAGAACTCCTTGTCGTCTCCCCGCGATTTCTTCATCACTTTACGTTCCGACGAACTTGTCATATCATTTGTTACAAAATGCCACCGAGAACTAATATCAATAGATAAAAAAATCACATGAATATAAACGTATCAATTACCAAGTGACATGAGATAATACACAAAAAAAAAAGAGAGATCATTAAACTGCTTTCGAATAAGGCTGTAACCTTTAGAGGACGATTAACAAGGTTCATTCACTCGGGATGCGATGGGATAAGAGCTTCTTGCTTGATTAACTCAATGAAATACTCAATTACAATTATAGCTTTGTAAGACAAATACATGAATTGAATTTTTTAGTATTGTCGCAAAATTTGTAATTTTTTTCTTTTTGTGAGAAATTTGGGATCTTGTTTACTTTTAAGTTTTAAAATTTTATGGTTGAATATCAAGGTTCTTCCAATTTTGATTTTTGAAGTGGAAAAAGTCACAAAAAATTCTAAATTATGCCAACATTTACCCTGAATTATTTTTTGTGGCATAAAAAACCTTAGATTATGCACGTCTTGACACTTTTTTTATGGTATAAAAAATCTCAAACTATATACATTTTGACACTTTTTTTGTAGCATAAAAAACTACAACTTATACTCATATGACATATTTACTATCCTGTTAAGGTTACATTAGATGATTATTTAGCCAAAACAACATCGTTTGTATTTCACTTAGATCACATGAGCGTCATGGCAACACTGTTTGCTTTCTAACATCATGCAAGTAGATTTTAAGAGATCTCATTGAAGTACAAATTTGAGATTTTTTTTATCATAGAAAAAAGTTTAAAGTAAATATGTTATAGTAAATATAATTTAGGGCATTTGGTGGCTTTTGCCTTCTTCTTTTTTCTAAATGCAAGATATTTGGAACCTTTTAGAAAATGCAAATCCGAAGATTAACATGTATAAGTAAATATAATTTTTCGGTAATTCTCGGAAGTCAAATTAACATTTGGGCGGAAACGGGCAGGGCTTTCATTGAATTAGTGAGGCCCATGGTCTGCCAGCCTGGTACGTTTTGTCAATATCGAAAGGAAAGGCCGCTCAAGCAATGAGCCTAGAATGAGCCTACAAAACCTTAACGGAGAGGAGCACTTTTTTGAAAATTTTTCTCATGGTAAAAAAAAAAAAAGACTAGAAATTTATCACATAGTTAGTATGGGAATTACAACTTTATCTTGGCCTAAAGACCAAAATGTCTAATGAGCCAAAAAATCTTATATACATTTGAAGCTTGTGAGCTCATTTCATCTCAGCCATTGAATGATGCGGTCTCACGTGAGACTCATATGATCTAATCAGAGATGAAGATGGCTTTTGTACATTAGGCGCATGCAAGACTTGCTCTAGTAAGCCCACTTGATTATCTTTGTTATTTAGAGTATTAGATGGTGATTTTCAATGTCGCATTAGGAAGTAGTCATTCATCAATCAAATGAACTCCCGTTTCCTTGATTTAACATGGTCCATGGTCAGATATTCTTCCATCTAAATCCGATACTAACAAAGGAATTTCCATTTTTGAGGCCATTGAAGCATGGCAGATGAAGAACATGTCAGAGACATGCATTTTGACAAGAAGACTCACTCGGCACAGGATGGACACTCGTCCAAAAGACTCTTGCCATATATACACATGCGAACCGAGATGATCAGTTTGAATTAAGAGAGTTCATTCTTCTGTAAGTTCTGAGAAGAAGCCAGATTTTGCGCCACTATTCAAGCCTTGCCCTGGCAGTAAATGCTTCGTGGTGCTTTTGATGCTTCGTTGACTGGCTCTCGTTAGATATCACTAACTACTGCTGCTTGGCGAGTTGACGGGCCCGATTGATGTTGCTTTGCAATTTGCCGAATGGCCAGACGTTCTGGCCGTACGAATTATTCTGTCCTGTAATCACCTGCAACCCGTAAAAAGCAGAAAACCGCTGCAAAAGCGACTCTGTTTCATAAATGTTTCAACTGTTTTACAGCAAAGCTGAGCGATCTTTATGCCTCAAATGGGATGTTCCAGCTTTCATAATCACGAGATGGTACCTTGTATCACCGCCAGTTTGCGCCACACATGATCCACAACCGAAAAGGATACCAATCTGGAGTGATCAGATCACTGTCCGCTGTCCTTGAGTCCACATGAAACCAATAAAAGCTCCCAACAGACGACCAGACATGCCGAAAAGAAGCCGAGAACTCTAGACTGAGTGAAAATGGAGCATTATAAATGCTTGCTCATCTCTCAACACTAATACTTGGATTGAATGAAAATGAAACCAAGCATGAAGCATTTGGGAGACATGAGTGTTGTGCTGTTCTTGGTTTTCTCTTTGGCAGTTAGAGCTTACTCACAGCAACAGGGACCGCAAGTGCCCTGTTTCTTCATATTTGGTGATTCCCTCGTCGACAATGGGAACAACAACCGGATCCTCACGCTTGCGAGAGCGAACTACAGGCCTTATGGCGTCGACTTCCCGCTCGGTTCCACGGGCCGTTTCACCAATGGGAGGACTTATGTGGATGCTTTAGGTACTCTCTCATTTATTTCCTTTTTCTGCCAGTAAAGACACATGAAAATGTCTCTTCTGAAGATAAAGAAATTGACTTTAATGGTTCTCTGAAGAAAAGCTTTGCATCAGTCACAAGATGATAAATCAGGAAAAAGGGTGTAGGAACTTTGATGATTTGTTTGGTACTGTGGTTGATTTGAGCGACTAAGTGTTTTTGGTTGGGAACTTGCAGCACAGTTGCTTGGATTTCCAACTTACATACCACCTTATGCAAGAACAAGGGGACCTGCTTTGTTGAGGGGAGTGAACTATGCTTCTGGAGCAGCCGGTATACGGGATGAAACCGGGAATAATTTGGTAATGATGCCGTGACATACCTTTTAGCTTTTTTCAAAGTTTTATTTTTCGATAAATTATCATATAGTCTAAGTCCAGTGCTGCTGTCTAAAACATAGAATGGATTCACGTTGAGTCTCCCCAGGAAATTATGAGGGGTTTTGCACCCCGTGATGGGTTAGACCTCCTACCAAAGGTTAGGAGAGAATTTTTACTCAAGTCTATTATATACACAATGACGTGTAAAAATTTCATTGATATGCCAATGTGAGAAAGATGTATCACAGCAATTTGTCGATTCGTAGACAGGCAAATGCTTCGAGTTGGCCAGTTGCATCTTCTGTTTTATAGTACTGCAAGTGTCCTCTGATCAAAGAAGCCTTGCAGCAAATTTCCCTCCAATAATTTGTTGCTTATCAATATAGAAACGTCACATAACTGAGCATTCTATCTTGTCATTCTCAGCAAACAGAAATGCAGGCGCCAGAAGAACTCAAATTTTTTAGCATATGTCATAAGTAAATGCTAAGTTCAACGAAAAACAGACCACAAGATGGTGGGATTCTATATTTGACTAATGAAATGGTTTTTGCAGGGCGATCACACTTCAATGAACCAACAGGTTGCAAACTTTGGTGATACAGTGGCCCAGATGAGGAGGTACTTCAGAGGAGACACCAATGCACTCAACAGCTACCTAAGCAAATGCATTTTCTATTCTGGGCTGGGGAGTAACGATTACTTGAACAACTATTTCATGCCGAATTTCTACACCACGAGTTCAGATTACACTGCCAAAGCCTATGCAGCTGTTCTGCTTAATGACTACTCACGCCAGTTGACGGTAAGTTGACGAGTTCTTGCTTCTGAAAACTGTTCATCTGAATTCTAAACAGATTTCAGCTGTAAATTTTTGTGTTGAATTTTAAATGGGGAATAAATAACTCAAAAGTCATTACAAGTATGTTGACCTTTCAACATAAATCCATAGAAGTTAAGAATCTAAGAATATAATACAATAGGCCCTATTTCAATTCCTCCCTCTATCTTATAATTCATGTTCATTTTTAAGGTTATGTTGGTAATTCTTTGGCATGATATAGGATGAATGCTCTGTAAAAAGTCTTTGTTTTCGGTTTCTTGTGCAAGCTTCAATTTTCTTAATGATTTGGCCAAAAGGGAATACTTGCTTGATGATGGGCTATCACAGAGACTATAGTTCACCAGTTTTACATTGTTTCAGCAACTCTATAGCTTGGGAGCGCGGAAGGTGATTGTAACTGCAGTTGGCCAGATCGGTTGTATACCTTATCAGCTTGCTAGATACGATGGCAACAATAGTCGATGCAATGAGAAGATCAACAATGTGATTGTTCTTTTCAACTCTGGGCTCCGCAAGATGGTCGATGCATTCAACAACGGTCAGCTACCCAGAGCTAAATTCGTGTACTTGGATTCTTATGAGAGCACGAAGTATCTGTACCAAAGTGCAGCTGACTATGGTAAATTTCTTGCATACCAATCAATTATCGAAATTCTCCTTTGCGCATTTTTAGCTAATTTGCTAGCGTGAGCTAATCTCGATGATATGCAGGATTTGAGGTGATTGACAGAGGGTGTTGCGGAGTGGGGAGGAACAATGGGCAGATAACTTGTCTTCCTCTTCAACAACCTTGCACCAACCGGACCAAATACTTGTTCTGGGATGCATTCCACCCCACTGAAACTGCCAACATTATGCTGGCCAAGGCATCCTACGGCTCCAGAACCCAATCCTTCACTTATCCAATCAACATCCAACAGTTGGCTCAGTTATGAAAACGATTGAAACGAGTCTTGCAACTCTTGGGGTTTTACTTAGCATTGGGCTTAGGCTTCAATGCGGTTGCTTTTAGATTCTGATTTTCAATAAGATGACCAGTTTTTGACGTTGTCTAATGACCTATCGAGACTGGGATTTATTCCATCTTATGTTTGACTAAATGTACCTTTCACTTGTTCCCCGTCTATGCAACTGCACAAAAATTAAGACTTTTATGTCTACTTGTGCCATGTGGGTATGTTTGTCAAGAAAAGATGCATTGTCTTCACATGAACCAAGTCTATCGAAGTAAATGCACTGGCCCAACAAATTGATGATATCACTACCCAGGAATGGCATCCTAAACTCTCTTCAGAGAGCTTGTCTTTCCTCCTTTAGAGGCAAAAGTGAAATGCGCATGGAACATTGGCTACAAGGTTATGCACTAGTTATCAAGCATCATTAAATTCTAGAGTCAGCAGAGAAGATATTGTTAATCTGAAAGCCAGACTTCAAAAAGTTGAAAATATTCTTTTGTTTCTATTTTGGTTTATCTTATTTCATACTGCAAGTTTTTTAAAGAATCAATTTGAGCTTATTATATTTAAATATTTTATCTTGGTAATTCACATCTAATACTTCTAAGAAACCAAGTAGTGTGAATCATGGAAAAAGAGAGCCTAGGACATAATTAAAAGTTGGAATAACACTGTCCAACCACAATGGATTCGGTCACAAGCACTGTCAAAACCTAGTCACCCCCCCAACTATTCTCTTCACATAATATTCGTGCCCTTGGAAACTTCAAATCAGTAGCTAAAATCTAAACAGAAACTTGAAGCAAAAGAAAGTGGCATCTGTTTCTTCTTTCTCTGAGGTCAATATCAGAGGTTAGCAAGCTGTTCGATGTTAATAGGATAGACGATGCTATGGTCGCCATTAAAAGCCTTCCTCCCCATAATCACATTCACTGCTTCGGTTGGGTGAAAAGCGTCCCAGAACACATACTGCTTTCGGTTCGTACATGGGGTTTGGAATGGAAGACATGTGATCTGTCCGCTGTTCCTCCCAATGCCACAGCACCCACGATTCACGACGCTCAATCCTACAGAAAGGTTGGGAATAAATTTAAATGAGGAAATCGAACCAAGTCATGATACAAAGTGACCTGAACTGCCAGATATGCAAAACTTAGTGCATAGCAGAAGATTTAGCACCCATACCATAAGTACTGCCATTAGTGGTGATATCTTGGAACATGTGAGCGACGTCGATGTAGATGAATTTGGCACCCGGCAAGTTGACATTAAGGTTGTTGATCATGGTCTTTACATTGGCATTGAAGGGTTGAACAAGTCTGTTCACTTCTTCTGAACAGATTCCAGCTGCATTTTGTGCCAATATGCTGGGAATGCACCCCATCTGTCCAACGCCAGCAATCACGAACTTTCTGGCTCCAAGGTTGTACAGGGTCTGCATTTATGAGGCCCTTTTAGAACCGAAATTTTGGTACAAACCTTATAAAGTTTGAAGCTGCAAAAGAATTACTGTAGTGCAGATTTAGGACTGTCCTGCATTTCTGATAATTTATTTTTCCTCCATCTCTTTGCTAGCAAGGGATCTTGGAATTTGTCCAAAAATAAATAAATAATGCTCGAATATATTGTAATGTGCAATTCAAACGGGTGCTATGAAGCAACTTATCTCAGATGATGATGCTGATGACTGATTAAATTTTGGAGGGAAGAAAGTCTTACAGTGAGCTGGCGAGTATACTGCTGGACCAAGAGATCAGCAAACTGTTGGCCATTGTACTGATTTTTGGTGTCATAATTGGGCATGAGATAGTTGTTCAAGTAGTCATTGCTGCCCATTCCCACAAAGAATAAGCACCGAGCGAGAGCCCGAGCCACGTCATCTGCCCCCAGATTATCTGTCATCTGATCGAGCGTGCTCTG
This sequence comes from Corymbia calophylla, assembly GCA_014182845.1. Classification (NCBI taxonomy): domain Eukaryota; kingdom Viridiplantae; phylum Streptophyta; class Magnoliopsida; order Myrtales; family Myrtaceae; genus Corymbia; species Corymbia calophylla. Next base: position 24,208,638 of record CM024698.1, on the reverse strand, counting down.
GAAGTTGGTTATTTGCTGATTAAAGGGTATGCGACCCACCTAATAACAATGACGGGAAGCACGTTAAATTTTTTTTTAATTTGTTAAGTTTCCCAGTTTCTTCATGTGTGAATCGGACTTTCATGGACTCTAATTACATCACTAAGGCAAAGCATACGAGATTCACATGGAATCCATCACATGCAAGCACTGTCAGAATAGGTGCATTTCACATAGACCAACTTCTTTTCAAGGACTTCTAAATGACAGGCTTATCTGCAACAACTATCTATGGTGAGACTACAGTGAGTCAGATTATACATATCATCAATGAACCACTCCTAGAAACACAGCGCAATCATATCCATTAAGATTGCTGTAACAAAAGCAATGCATGCAGCTGATAAGATTAAGAACTGTCATTCAAGAAAGAAGGTGATATATATATATTTTTTTATTTTTTCATTATTTTCTGCGGCTTGATGTGAAGTATGCAGACCACGGGGGCTGATGCAGTGAGTTTGTTTCACCTTGAGAGAAATAGAACAGAATTAATTAGAAATCACCAGATGAAAGTGTGATTAATGCAGCGCAAAGCAGATGAATCTACACATAATCAATGCAAAATCGCGACGAAAATTTAGAGTTGATTGAAGATCGAGTAGGAAGCGCTCACAAAGTTTCTCCCGGTGATATCGAGGATCCCGGCAGCGGCAGAAGCATAGTTGACTCCATGAAGCAGCTGCTGTCCGGAAGCTTGTGAGTGTGGCGGGATCAGGGGAAGCCCCAGGAGCTCAGCTGCATGCAAGTAGCAAAAAAAATATGAAACCACATTTTATTGAAGTAGATATTCATGACCCTTGAAAATGAAAGTTGATAATTAATACGCTGACCTAATTCTATGCCTTCGCACTGATATTTGCAAGTGATATATTAGCTTAATAACATCTTGCCTGAAAATATACGTTTTAATTACTATCACAGTTTTTTCACTTTGATTCATTGGGTCCATCTAATTGTTTTTCTTGCTCTTCCACCAACTACAGTGGACCATGTAACTCTAATCTTGCATCTGTGGATTCTTATCATCCATCGTAGTCGATAGATTTGGTGGGATCCCACTAAGTTGACCACATCCTTCCTGTTCCCTTCTAAAGAAGGCGCATGCGCTAATCCAGCAATCATTTTACATCAATCCACGACAGCAGGGCATATCGGCATGTCACCGTGTATAAACGATACGCAGCAGACTCGCAAGAATATGAACACTGGAGAGGGAGAGCGAGGGGGGATGGACCTATTTCGTCGACCATGGTGTAGCCGTTGGAGAAGCGGCCGGTGGGGCCGCCTTTGAAGTCGATGCCGTAGGGGAAGTAGTTGGCCTTGGCGAAGGAAGGGAGGTCGTTGTTGTTGCCGTTGTCGATGAGGGAGTCCCCGAATATGAACATCGCCGGCACCAGCTCCGTCCTCCTCACCCTCTGGCCCGCCGCTAAACTGACCACCACCACCATCACCATGATGAACGCCACCCTCCACGACCGTGCAGATCTTGTGGTGGTCGCCATTATTGAATCAGCGGTGTCTCTGTGAGCGCGCGCGGTTGTGTGAGTGTGAGAGAATGATGTTGCAGTGTAGCGGCGATGGAGGAGGAGGACGAAGGAGGCGTTAATAAGGAAAGAGTGAGCGAAGGCGGTGGTTAAAGAGACATAAATGCATTCATCTGTTCCCTCTCCTCCCCAGTAATTACCTCCCCACTGTTTCTCTCTCTCTCTCTCTCTCTCTGTCTCTCTGTGGTTTTGAGAATTTAAAGCTGAGAAGAGAAGAAGTTAATGAAGGGTTATAGTGATTATCCATGTCCATGCGTGCATGGAGTGATCTTTGGTTCTTGCAATTCGATTCAAGGCTACTAGCGGTCTCATTGACATTGACAGAGTATATGATGACCCTTTGTCAGTCGTCAAGAGTGGTTTTCCACGAATTACAGTCTCACTAGTTACCTCGGAATCTGATTATTCTACTTCCTCCCTAGTCTCCAAATGATGCTCTCTTTTGAGCTCTGAGTTATGAAAACCCAGTTTCGCGATCCTGTAAAAATTGCGGCTTCGACTCCAACCCGAGCTTTAAATCATAACTGAAACTAGTAACATATTCACGCACTCGAGTTATGCGAGTCCAATTATACGTGTAAGCTTTTGGATGAGATGGATCTTGCTACGAGTCAATTTAATCTAACCTGTGCTCACTCGATTATCATGAGCCTGGTGCATGCAAGATAATTCCACATCCTGTATAGCGGAAGCATTCCATCCGGAAAATCAAGTTTAATTATCAAGTTGTCTAGCGAATGCTTTTGGCGCTGTAATTCTATCTTTAGGATACATTTTCCCCAGGAAAACAATGATTAAAGCGACCTATTTAATGATCATGTTCTAGATTCAAGCTGATAAATGACCCATGCAAGCTGGAGATACACTCAAATGTTTTGACTTGATTCTACTATGTGCTTAATCGTGCATATCAAAATTGAAAGGGAATAATCACAGCCAAAATCACTTTTTGCATATAAGAACTCAGTCAACTTTGAATGAGGTGCTTGAAGTGCTCATAGGATTATTCTTTACTTTTTTCTCTCGTGCTAATAAATCATATTAATTGCTTCTAAATAATAAATATCAAATACTCTGAATAAACACGTAAAACAGCTTGATTTTAGTATTAGCGGGTTTGAAAATCCCAAATGAAGACTACTCAAGTTGAGATTTATTAAATATCTTTGTTTAGGTTTTTGAAGTGCATGAAAGAAACTTGGATATTAAGCTAATTATTGGATCATCTAATCTTTGAGCTATGAATCGGAAATTATTGAGGCTTTGTAGTGTAGACGTGTGCACAGCTTACACAAATTATTTACGTAGGCTAATCATTGCAATCACAACATACTCCATGCCTCTATAGTAGGAATTAACCATCTAAGCAGCACATAGGCTGGGACCAAAAAATAGAATTAAAGTAATTATAGAAGTTGTTACAAAATCAATTACATTACAAATAATCGAATGAGGATCCTCATCTTTTGATTTTTTTTTTAATTCGACAAGGCATGTCTACTTTTTATTTTTTGAGCCCACAGACATTTAAACCCTTGTCGAGAAAAGTCAAAAGATATGCCTTTGCCTCGAAATTGTCGACCTCGTAAATTGCAAGTTGTTGGCGACAGAGAAGATTTTGACTCTGAGCTTCAAATAAGTCAACTTGGAATAATGTTGCGTGAATTTTCATATATGATTTCATGATAATTGAATTTTTTTATAAGTTTAACGGCTTTTTATTTTTTGGGTATTATGAATTAGTTTTGTAGTGATGACCTTCTGATTTTTACGTTTTGAATAGTGTACAAATTGGAAGAAATTATATTTTACTAAATGATATATTCGCACTTTCATGCAATACAATTAACTAATAGTAATTGATCTGAATTATTGGGATTTGTCCTAGTGACTAAGTGGGGGGTTTGAAACACCACATTCTCAAAGAGATTAGAGTGGAGACAATTTAGTTTCATATGTAGGTTTCAACTCTCACACTTTATAAGAAAATAGAACAAAAGTGTGAAAATGAGAGTTAGAGTAGGTATGGTATAGGACAAAAAAAAAACAGTAATTGATAATGAGATACAAGTTCTTGTTATTATGTCTACATAAAAAAAAATTAATATTGTACTTTTGTGCGTGAATTAAAGGCTCAACAGGGATCATATGTTCACATCACTAGACATAAATAGGAAGTTATGTTAATAAAAGTCTTAGGACACCTATTAAACATACTTAATTTAGAATAATGGTCTTGCAAAAGAAAATTTGGTCCTGCATCACTTGTTAAGTTAACCAAAAGTGTGAATAACATTTTGCAAAAACCATAAGTTTCAAGAAAGCTCCATACTTATTCTTAAGAAATTTAAGATTTTCAACATTCAATAAATGCTCAAGGGATACCGTTTAATTTTCCTTTGAATACTTCAATTTGTAAAACACTGATTACACATGATAGGAGATCATTTAATGTATTGAAAATTGCAAACATTTCTTAATTGGCTACCTTAACAATTGTCCCGGGGGACATATGTAAATGAAATCCATAAAAAAGATCTGTAGGATTAGTTTATTCATTTAAATTTCAATATGCGTCTTACTTGGTTCACGAAATTAGAAAAGAATCTCTTGGTGAAGTTTCTAGAAAAGCAATTAATCCTATATCTTAGCTGATCTTTTCGTCTTGATCGCTATGTCAAGCTGATTTCGTGACGACACCAAGTTCATTTTTCTTTTTATAATGTTAGGAGAATTACGTTGTTGTTTTTCGCTAATTAATGTAAAATTCGAAACCGTATAGAATATTGAACGGTTGCAAAATAGGTTCCAATGTTGTCTCGATCTTAATTCGAGACAAAAATGTCGAGCATTTTCTTCAGACCCCTTAAAAAGTCAACGAAACGCAGTTAAATCTGACAATCTTCGATGCAATCAATATTTCCAACTAAAATTTTATGCTTCCGAGGACAAGAATAAATAATAGCTTCGACCATGAATTAAATGCAAAGTGTAAGGGGAAGTACTTCGAATTTAATGGGGAGCGTTCAGTGGTTGGACCTGTGCATAAATGGGACCCTCAAGCTCTCGCATTTATAAATACCTTATTTATACATATCACATCCTTCATTATTTATTGACGGATATAACATATGATCGGTCTAAAACCAATTCAAATTTCGACACGCATTTATGATGGGTCGATGAGAAATCGAAAGCATTATCATAATAACATAAAAGTTTCACCGATTCAACTAGGTCTTCAAAAAGGCAGCTGCGCTCCCAACCTTACCAAACCTGACAGAGACAAGGATGTCCATCCTCTTCGACGATAGAATGCCTTACTGAAAGCAGATTGCATGTCCAGTCTCACAAATTCGGATGCGTCTGATCCCCTCTCGCTATGATGCAGAGAACTGATAATGTAGCGGAATATTCAAAAGCACCAAGAGCACAAACCCATGACCAATAGTACAACACAAATCGTCCCTTACAAGCCAGGCGACAAGGACCCAACAATAGAGTAGCCAATTCAAGGACTTACACAGCACTTGAACAATACTTATTTGCTCAAAAACACTTGGAGCAAGCACGGTCAAACACTTGTTTTTACTGCTAGAAACGCTAGTGCCACTCCACTAGAGGAGGGGGCTAAACCAATAGCAGATCTTGAAATAATTCATTCTGTATAGTTAGTGGGTAAGTATAGTTAGTGGTCATTGGCGCAATGTTAGTAATGGCGGCGTTCTCCTCTATCTGCAAAATAAATAAACTATAATTAGTGGGTCGAAAAGTTCATGAAATTCCCAAGATTTAATAGGTCTTACAAGATCATATTTTTTGAACTTTTCTATACCTTTTCCTGAAGGAACTGATTTGCAGCTTTCAGTATCCCTTCCTTCAAAAACAAAGGACTAATTTTAATTTCGGCAAATATAATGAAAACCATTTTCGTATCTAATTAATTGAGTCATAATGTCCTCGACAAAAATTACTCTGTGGGGAGTTAGAAAGCTAACCTTGTTCCTCAACAGCTGGATCTCTTGAAACATGATATCCATCTGGGTTGATTTTTTTTTTTTTTAACGAGTGAAGAAACAGTGAAAACATCGAATCAGTCCAATATGAAGTTCTAAACGACACCGCACTATGCAAAATGAGATTGAGGGGAGACTATTTTGTACCTTTGTTGAGCGAGTGTGGTAAATCCAAGTCTCGAGTTGTTTCTCAAGAACATCTAGCTCGTCCAGTGTCATATTACCAGCTCCTCCTCCAAACATGTACCTATGTGAATACACGTTTTAGCAATTTAGTATGTCGGGCAAACCCTATTTTCTCACCGCATCAAATTCGTTTTATTAGACAGGTATAGATGCACACATGCACGTAACTTTGAATGCACATCCCCATGTGTTTCTTTCATTTATAAGTTAATACAAATGTCAAATGACGCTTAAAAAATTGAGCGCATCAAAAGAAGACAAGCTTCTAGTACCGGTGTATTCTAGCTATTAATGAAAAGACCTATTTATCTATCTTTCTTGTGAAGAGGAATTATAGAGATGTAATATTTTTGAGATCACGACACTCTGAAAGTTCTGGTTGAAAAACCATTTACTTGTCTACTTGTCCTTGCTTCGACTGACACGTTCCACCATAAGGAGGAGAGATAACCAAAACGATCATATTTGCTCATGGCAAAAGCCAAAAAGTAATGAGCAAGTATTGTAATAGAAGTATACTAGATTATATTAAAGTGCATTTTAGAATTCCATGGATCACACTTGGTCCTACAAGGTACCACAAGTTCCCATACAGTTTCAAAGTTTCTGCAATATAATCGATTCTGTTTACCACAATACTCACAAATTAAGTCTATACAATATTTTCACCCACAAGAGATAGGCCCTTTTGAAGTTGACCGTGAATTATATCCGACTTAAAGAACATATTCGACCCTATACTTAACATTCATGTTAATTCATCTATAATGATGTCTTTTAAAACGAAGTAAAAGAAATTGCTCATGTTCAATCAACACATTCGTGATATGGGCTGGTTTTCATTCTTGGGGAAATAGTCAAGTTCTCTCATTAGGATTAAGATTTCTTGAAGATGTAAAGATTACTACTACAGAGAGAGAAAAGAGTTAGATGGATGATTATTGTTCTGAGTTCTAGTGGAGATCAGTAACTCTCTCCCTACGCTTTAACCTCAGTGTTCAGAATTGCACAAGGGAAAAAGTACACTCATAGAAAACAATGATGATGCAGTTACCCGAGACCCTTTCGAAGTGCTTCAATCTCTTGCTTCAGTATGTTAATCTCTTCTTTGGCATCCTGAAATTCAATATAGGAAGAATAAGGCAATAAGCAGCTATTAGCATGTCAAACTGAACAGCCAGCAATCAAAGAGACATAATTGAACGAAACAAAAGAAGAGACACGTTTTCATCTGCACTTATGATGCTGGGAACAGCTCCATGAGCAGTATTCGTAGAGACATTGCTTGGAAATGTGGGTTTATGATTGGACACCCTAATTTCCAGTTTTCTAAGAAGCTGATAATTTGCTGAACATCAAGAACAATTGTATATGAATGTTTTTTTGATACCCTTCCTTGGCATGCAATGTGTCAATAGTGATATTCTAGTTGCCGCAAGATAGACATGAAGAGGCATCTTTTTTTGCTAGATTTTTGAATTTTTTGAGTGGAGCATTAGACAATATTCCTTCTGCACCACGTATAGTAAAGATGATGGTCCGTTCTTCCCACACACGCTCTCTGTAGTCACGTCAGACGGGGGGACAAGAGGGAGATCGGTTATGGCCGTCATCCAATTTCTTGTGAGTGTATAGAGAAGCATTATATAAATTCATTCTAGTGGTGAATAAAGCTCGCATAGTTTATGCGCTTCGAGTGAAGTCCAACACGTGTTGGACATATTGCCGTGCGAAGGAAATGGAGCTTTTTGCTCGGATGGTCGGAGGAATTGGAAAATAGGAAGAAATAAGAAGATAATGCCAAGCGTATCAAGCATATCTGGTGAGGTGGCGGATCGTGATTGGATGTTTAAACAATTGGACCCTCTCCTTCTGAACACTACCGCAACATTCTAAAGATTAATTTAGCATCTCATCTTGAGAGATATTGAGCTTTTCAAATTGCAAAAGAGGGTGCGAGGAAAGCCATTCGTACCATTGGTTGGCTCGGTGCGGCTTCCTCAGCCTGAGCAGCTTGGCCTTGGGTGGTCTTCATGTACCTCTCGATCAGCCCTTTCATGGTTCTGCAACAAAACCCAAATAAGCAGAGCGAGCTAAAGGAAGTATACGCTTTATGAAGCACCAAGCGTAGGCAAACTCAAAAATTTCAACGCACGTAGTCCTATATCACGGTATGAAAGCACGGGGTAAAGGTTCGACATTTTGAGCATCACTATGACAAGACGTCCCTTTCGACGCACAGTGAGCTTCTGAAGACTCGCTTATGCGTAGACCTAAGTGTTCATGTGGATATATCTGTCGCTGAGCATGTATTCTCAGTACATCTCAAACTTATTACTAATACAAATGGAAAAATTTAATAATTGAGAGAGAGAGAGAGAGAGAGAGAGACGAAAGGAGGGAGACAGACAGACAGACAGACGTACCCTTTGGTGGCGAGCTCATAGAGCTTGCCGTGGGGGGAGAAAATGAAGAGGCCGATGTCAGCGTCACAGAGAACGGAGAGCTCCTTGGCCTTCTTGAGGAGCCCTGCACGGCGCTTGCAGAAGGTGACCTGCCGGTGCACCGGGTTCTCGATCCGCTTCATCTGTACTTTCCCACGCGCCATGTTCACCGGAAAAGATCTACTTTAAACGACGCTTGGAGATATCAACAGACTACTCTCGTCTGTGAACGCTGGAAACTTTGTGGTAGGGCAACGGTGGTTTTTGCTTTCTTGGGTTGGCTTTACAAGGTACGGGAAGCGATACAACCTTCGACTAGTTTGGACTAGCCGCCGGCTGCAGCAAGACTCGCTTCCTTGTTTCTGGACTCGGGGAACAAAACTGCCCTTCTTCTTCACAAGGTTCGTGTCTTATATACCGCACCCCTTGATTCTCCAACACACTGTCACCAACACAAGAATAAATGTTAATGTTCATATCTCTCTCTCTCTCTCTCTCTCTCCCTCCACCTTTACACATCACTCGCCCGCTCTCTCTCTCTCTCTCTTCTTTTCCGGAAAGAAATTTCGTTTTGTTTAAGAATGAGAAGTTCTTCCCTCTCTTGGCCTCTTCTCATGTTTCTGCTCCCATCCTCCCCCCCACACACCAACACTTGGAACGCACAACAGCCCAAGCCTGCCCCAACACTGTTAGCAAAAACCCTCCTTTTCCTTTTGTCAATGACTTTTGTGGGAAAAAGCAATTTTATACGAGCGATCTTGAAATGAAATGATTCCCTTTACTAGTGAGATGAACGCGGTCGCTGATTTGATAATTGCGCATCCTAGTTTTTCAGCCAGGCTTTTGGATTCTGATATAAGGTAGAAATTGTGAGTTCCCCGGTTATGACCAATTGCAACTGAATGTATCGAGCATTGTATACATGATTTATCTTTTTTAATGATGTGTAATGCATATAAGTTTCATCTTGTTTAAACAAATCGTTTTGTCCCAATGGGGTAGTGGAAACGAGTAGCACGAGTCGCAACTCACGAATGTACACGCACAAAGCGCACTGAGAATATTTCTCCAATTTTTATCTATTCAAATGATAAGCTAAATTACAAGAGAGCATTACCTATATTTATATCTGAAAAACCTAATAAAATTACAAGTTTAAAACAAAACATAATCTTATATGTCTAAATAGATAGATCTCAAAATTGAAACAAATCACCTGTTATCCTTGTTGAGAAATATGCAAAATAAAACTATGAAGTTTCTATGTATTTTGACGTATATCTAAATACACAAGCCTATTTTATAGGCTTTATTAGATGACTATGCAAAGAAATCAAATCAAGATATGCAAATCAAAAAGGAGATATACCTTCAAGCTCTCAACTTCAATTTCTGAAACTGAGCGCCTGCTTTGTTCTGCTTTTCTTTCTCGAGCTTTGATTTTCATTTTTTTCTCTCCCAATCTAATATCGGAATCTTTTTTTGCCTCCTTTGGCATCTTCTTTGGCTCATTGTTCTTACCTTTCTTTGCTCATTGTGTTGAATAGAAATGCCTATAGCTGAAAACTTTGCGAGAACATCGTCACGAATCCAATTGGCAAAATACCCGAGACATGGTTCTTTGACTTCTCTGATATTTAGCGGAAGCTCTCCTATCCCATTTTAGGTCTAGATCTAAATCTGAAAGTTTTTCTCTCTCGATATAGATATAAATTTGGGAGTTATATAGAGGCGTTAAATTTGTGGTGGTTCAACATGTTGTTCTTACTGCCTCTATAAAGTGATGGTGGTGTTGAGAATGCCAAACATAAGTATACTGGAGGTCGTACTTTCAAGAGGTGAAGATTTTGGCGTTTGCCCATTACTAACCATTCTTATAATCAGTTGCCTATTATTTTGGTCTTTTGGGTTGAAAGAGGGCTTATAGTTGTAATCTATACCATGTTGTTTTTTGGCTTTTGTTTTGTTTTGCAACTCTTTATAATTTCTTGTGCTTGAAAGTTTCTTATGTTCCTCTCATGTATATGGGATACTTGTTCAACAAGTTGTAATCCAATGTACTACAGCTTAATTCAATTCTAAATCTTTCAATTGTGTTAATTTAATCATAAACATTTTTGACGATTCCCTAATAAGTCTTTTAGACCAATTTTGGCTGAAAATTACTAAAGTGGATGGCAGCCGTCCAACGTGGCATGACCAACGCTAATGTGAATATTTTTTTCAATTTTCAACATTTTTTAAAATTTTCAATATTTTTCTTTTTTTCATTTTCTTTTCATTTTTCCCAATGGGCAGTGGACGCCAGATTTAGGTGACATGACCCTTACCTACTGCGAGCGAGTGTGCCCTTGCTTGTGGCCAACGGCATTAAAAGGAAAAAGAACAAGTAAAAAAAGAAAAGAAATTCAAAAAAATTTTAAAAAATAAAAATATTGCAAAAAATGTCCACATCCATGCCAAGCCAAAATTTGGGTAGAAGGATTATATTGGAAAATTCAAAAATTTTATGATAAAATTGACATAATTGAAAGGTTTATGGTTAAGTTGGCAAATCGTTAAATCGTTCAAAAGTTTATGACTAAGTTAGCACAATTAAGATGTTTAGAACTAACTTAACCACCGTACAATAGGTTTAGTATTTTTTGAACAATTTTCTTGATTTTCTAACATGGTATCATAATTAGTGCTCCCTTTCGCATTCGTGCATCCATCCCCATCCGTCAAATTCTACGTTTTGCTATTAATCCGGTTTGCACACGAGGGAGTGTTAAATATTGTCTCATACCATTCATATGAGTTCCCTTCACCTAATAGTTTATATTTTTAGGCTGGACAATCTAACAATCCTAACACAACTCCTAATTTTGGAAAATACACACGTCTCATGTCATTCTCTCCCACTGGAAAAACTTACTCCTGCAAGCTGCACAAATCGCCGTAGACTTGCAAATGACCTTTGAGATTGGAATTTCAGAAGCATCAATCTCCGGACTGATGTTATTGATGCACTTCTGATCGTGAGGATGTTATTGATGCACTTCTGATCGTGAGGATGTTATTGATGCACTTCTGATCGTGAGGAATGCATTGTTTTAACATCTTTCGCATCTTCAATCAAGTCACCGGTGCTTTGCCGTCCCTCCTTCGCTCTTCTTGTAATCTCTCCCCCACCACAGCCACATTCTTGCCCTTCAACTCATATTGCCACTAGTTCAACTTTTCTTTACCTTGAGATATTTGAATAATAGAAAAATCTATCACATGTGCCAACAAATAATACAATATTCAAAAATGAAGTTGTTATAAAAACTATGAACAACACAACGAAACTCATACAATCGCCTCCACGGTTGGCAATAGTTGTGGTTTTGCAGAAATCTCCATGACAATCTCCTCTGTGGCGATCACCACGTCTAACGTAAATATCACGAACTCTGAAGCCAGCACGCCTGCCGCAACCTCAATGGGATCTATTCTTGTTGGAATCACCATGAAGATTTTTCCCTACTACAATCTTGTCCATCCTGTACGAGTTCTATTCCTCCAGGTAGCCCGGACGTTGTTTATGTTGCATAATCGGAGCAGCTATATGAAATGGTTGGCCATGGGCTTGATTCCCCATTGTTGCCACTTCATTACCCCAAATTCGGTTGTCTCTGTAGGCGAGGAGCCTTAAACTTGACCATCATTGCATCTTCCCGTCTTTTATCAATCTACTAAGACGCTTTGAGACTGTCGCTAAAGAGTGTACACCTCCCAATTTTCCTTAGCAAGTTGGTTGCCCCCAAAGTCATTGGGTTTCAGCCTTTTTTAATTGGTTATTGGGATTCACATAATTAAAGGTTGAAGATTGTAATTATACAAGGCTACCTAATTAATGGCTTTGGACTGGTGGGTTTAGACACTAGGTTGAGGTGAGGGGACCCACAAAGAAAGATTTTGATGCATAGATATCTTTGACTACAGGTTCCTCCATTGTGTGGTGGAAAGCATTGTCACATGTTAATCTAATCTTATTAGCAAGATAATAATAAACCTAGCTAGCAGATTCACAATTATGGTGAAATTAAAATTTTGAGCAGATTAAAACTGAGTCAAATCAAAAGTTAACTCTGGTTTGGAGCACTTCATTCAAAAAAATTATTTTCATTTTGTGCACATATCCCAATTGAAAATGACAAACTTTCCTCAATTGATAACGAATAAATTCTCTCCACGCACTCGTTAACATAACCATATACCTTCTCCATGGTGGTTCATTTAATTTTAGGATTTCATTTTACTGTTTTCATGATTGTTACTACACGTGAGCATTAGAATACATTATTAACAACATAAAATTCTACCCTATTTAACTAATTCGAATCTCTTACTGCTTACGAAGAACTAACTTTATCGAAAATTACATTGTTGTAATTCTGCATGAGTTAACACATACTAATGGGAAGGATCTTTCTAAATACGTTACGGCTATATAAAGCCTTCGAAATAATCAGTGTAATGCTCACACAATAAAATTTACATGCACATCCGGAAATTAAATAAAGAATTACCCATAAGCTGTAAATTAATAGTCCGATGTTTATGTCACGTCAAGACGAAGGAATGCGACAATAACATCTGATGTCTGCCTGTATGCTTCCAACTGGGGATTCTCATAGACATGGCCCTCTCAATTTAGATTTAGTATCCTCGGAACCCATGCTTGAGGAGATTTAAATTCTTCTTCTTCTTTATTTAATTATATTATTATTTTATTAAATGTGGGACAAATGCTATTATCCTATTCAGCATCCAATTTGCTTTTTCATGTGCGTCCCATCTCTTCGTCCAGCCAATGAGCCGCCCATATTAAGTCTTGCTTTTTCCCCCCCTTCCTTACCTTTTCGTTTGTCTGAATTCCGAGGCCTTTACAGTAATTTTTTTTCCTTCGAAAAAATGCTTTTCGCGCTTTCAAATAGCGTTCCTTCTCGATATTTACCTTTTTATTTATTTATAAAATACCCATCAAGCGTCTGACTTTCCCAAGGTTGGTTTTATCTCAAGACGTTCGTAATGGGAGTTATAATTTTTGCTCTAATGTTGATTTTAATCTTATATATCACGATTTGATCAAATGTTACATGCAAAAATCAATGTGTTTCTCTTGTGGCATATGCAATTAGATCCTTTAGAACAAACCTCGAAGGGTTGTTTGCTCGTCTTGCTTCACTCCCATTCTTAAATTTGAAGAAAGAATCTTGTCAAATCGCACCAACGTTCAATAGAAACAATTAAAGAGATCTTCCCTTTAATTGAGATCACAAACCACATGAAGAGAAGGTTTATATCATTGACACGTTTGCATTTATATTCTCTTTGGAGTTGCCACGTGGAACTATATTTATATAAATGTTTCCCGTGTGGCATAAAGCTTATTATTCCACATCTTTTGGTGCAGTATAAATTGAATAACACAAGTTGAGGGGATTGAAGTGGAAGATGGTTCTTGGCGAATGGAAAAATCTTATTTTAGTGAGTCATTTTTTTAGTTCTTGTGTGGCTCTCCACCAACTAGTGTTCATGTTAATTTTTTTTTTAATTAGGAATTGTTTTTAATGGAGCAGTTCATGAAAGATAAACATCACCACACGATCCATTATGGCTTAATTATATGATGTCACTATTTCAGTAATTGCATATCCCACGGAAGCAGAGGGAATTAAATTCTGAATGAAGATGCTACTTCTTTTTCCTTTGTAAACTTTCTAGATCAAAAGGAATCTTAAATCATAGAAAAAGCAAGAAGAAGCACGAAAATATAAATAAAGCATGCTCATTTTAGTTAATTTAATGAGAAGTTATTTGCTTACTCACAGGCTAATTAACTTAATTGTCATACAGTTTTAATTTTGAACATAGGTGTTACGGATGTACATCATTGAGGCCTCAATAAAGAAATTCGAGCTTCATTGATATAATCTCTAACCGTGATCAATAGAATGAGTTTACTTCCAGATTTTTGAAGCAAGACATAGTATAAGCAAATATCTGAAAAGAATCATGATCCGTGAGCGTGTAAACACCGCATTAAGCACATAAATCCCAAAGAGGAACTGCAATACAGAGCCAATGCCATTTTTTGAACAGTTTAAGCTTTGACCATGAAATAGCCAATCAGACCGGTCCCTTGATGGCATGAGATCAGGCTTGTCAGGTTCGAGTGGCGTGTTAGAAAGCGAGATGCGCATAAAGCGAAGGTGATCGAGCTGCACCGTGAAGGAAGATATCATTGGCCCAGGTGCCAAAACAGATTATCGAGGGTACGAGACAAGTCATCAGTACAACAGCATCGCAGTCTAGGGTTTCTGATCTCCTTTTTGCACACCACAGAACTTTTTTTTCTTTGCTACAACTTTTTCCTGTCTATTGCTTCTTTATGTTGGTTGGGTACCCATGGAGAGGAAGCAAGATCAGGATTGGATTCATACAGGAAAAGCTAAAAAGGGCCCCCCCGGTTAACTCATCCAGGATGAGTCATCCTCAGTAGTCAGTAGCCACCTACAAACCACACTGTTTAATGCATTCTGTGTAATTTGGTGTGCTCATAGTCATGGGGTACTTATAACCGTACTCGTAGGTCTCGCATGATGGACAATCGCACCATGAAATCTATAAGACTTCCTGGTTCCTGATAAAAGTACATGAATCACTAAGAATAAGTCAAACCCCCGTTCCTCTTTCTCGTTGTAGTTTAAGAAAAGAAAGATGATGCTAAATCTTTGAATACTTAACTGATTCAATAAGGTCGTGAATCATGATAGTTCTCATCCCATTGCAATAGAATAATTATCTAGAGAAGACATTGTTGGGATTAGCCTCAAGAAAATGTCTTGGGAGAACCAGGATTCATGAAAAAGTAATTTGGTAGGGAGCCTTTTCTTTAGCTTGTACAATTTGCCTTTCAAGACCCTAGCTTAGCTTGGACATGTACTTGAGATCGGTCTGAGGAATAAATCAGCTGGGGTGCACTTGGATTCTATTCTATTTCTCCTTGCTTAATCTATAATGGCGTACCCTGGGGGTAGTGGTAGCTGGAAAGTAACTGTCAAAGTGAAGGTGAAGATGCTAATGAATGTCCTCTTTCAAAAGTTTATTAAAAAAATTTAGTTAAATAATGGGACAAGTCTTACATGGATTTTTAAGATAGAGAGAAGCTTGTACGATTTTCATACATGGTCGAGGGTTTAGATGGAATTGGGACCTATCCCACCCACTGCTAGAATATTCGACTTCAAGCGTGAATGGGGACCAGCGATACATCTAAACCCAAGCCCCTTCTTCGCAAACTAACCAAGGTTCCTAAGAAGAAAGAGGGTAGACTGAAGAATCGAACATGTGACCTCTGACTTGCGAACCAAAGCTTGAATAACTCAGCCGACTACCTAGTTCGTGACTTGCTCGTACTCAAAATAAAGCCGGCTCGTCATTTACTCGACAATTGAACCTACTATTAGAGCCATATCTAAGAGGATCGTGGTGGCCCTAACTCTTGAAGTTTCATAATTTCTATTAAAATTAAGTACTATTTGAAGAGAAATTTGTACACAAATATTTTCCGTCAAAATTTTTATCTTATCAACATTGGTTAGTCTCACATTGCTTAAAACATGATGTTAAGGATAGCCTTATGATATGGAAGGTTCGTATAATCTCTTCTTGGGTATTGCGATCAAGATACGAACCCACCTCGCTACTAAATAATCTCCCATGAGTAAACATGTTTTTAACCCAAAAGCGTTTGGATCACCTTAAGGTTTTCATCGTTGTATAGGGTAGAAAATCCTTAACTTATTGTACACACAGGACTACACTGTTTACGCACGCACTTTGGAGCAATGATTCTCAGGGACAAACACCTCACCGGATGCTTGAATTCGTACTAGAAAGATAGATTCAGCGCAATTTGATCTGGTACTTGAACGAACGATCTTTGACCGCATTTATCAACGAGGTTCAAAGTCAGTGAGCACATATGATTAGAAAGCGAACCCTAGGATACAGCTAAGCAGGCATCAAACACAGCAAATCTTTGGGAACCAATATATATGAGGTCAAGAATGCATTAAGATACGTGTCGCAGAAACATTTAAAGGAAAAAGACAAAGGTTGATTCCGATGTTGATGAGAATGTTGACCGGAAGGAACAAAGTTTTTTGCGGGAAAAGAGCCTCCAAGTGTATCCACTTTTGAGTGGAATTCGGTGGAGTCAAAAGGATTTGCCTTGAATAAATTCTTCAGTTGCCATCACAACACGATGCATCAATTCTACATTTTAATTTTTGGGATTTGTTTTCGACGGTTTGCGCATGTTGTGGTTCGTATGCTTCGTGCAATCCTGATATTAGCATCATTTAGGGAAGGTAATCTATAAAACATAATGTGCAGCTAAAGATTTCGAGTTCAGTTGCTAGTGCCGCTCCTTCCATCAATCTATTAGATTTGCTTTCATTATGTTCGATGGTTTTCAACAATTCCTTCGGACACATGCGTTCGGTTGGCATGGTTAGGGCTATTGAATTGGCCATTTTGAGTTTGTTGTCGTTGTTACTGCTTGGTTTGGTAGAAGTGTCATCATAACTCATCTAGGTGGTGCGAGAAAATTCTTCCAATAAAGGCACCATGTCAAGGTTGATTGAATGAGCCTCCAATGTGTATAGACCTTTTGATAATATGCCATGGAGTCTAGGAATGAACATGGTTTCAAGATAAAACCTAGAACCTAAGAATCGGACTAGTGAGAACTTATCCAATTCCAAGTTCCAAAGTTTGCAGGGTAAAAAATTGAGAAAACTATTTCGATGGGTAGGTTCTATGACTTCAAGATAGAACTTAGAACTTATGATAAGTTTTTGTGTTTTTCTTAGTCTATGACTTCGCATGATCTTATGGTATTCCCTAGCGTTCGATAATGAATATATAATCTAGAACTACTATCCATTTTATGACAAACTTTTATTTTGTTAATGTTTCATTTTTTCGTGTGTCTAAATATAAGTTATGGTTAGTAAATTATAACAGCAAGTGGTGGTTATGAAAGATAATAGTTCATTGTAATCGTTTAATTAATAATAAAAATGGAACTTGGGTAAACTCAGGAACTTGTAACAGGATAGGTTCCAAGTTCCAAGGCATGAATGATTGATTTTAAGTTCCAGAAAATAAGAAACATGTTCAAATGGGTAAGTTCCAAGTGGAATTTATATGGAACCTGAAACCGCTCATCTTTAATAAAGTCTTGCGTATTGCTGCATTGCAAGCTAGAGCTCATTTTGGCAAAAGAGATCATCATTGGGGCACATTGCAAGTTAGAATTTTCCAGTACATGAGAATACCTAACTTTGATTAAGGAGTTGGTCTAGTGCGGCACGTTGTTGACGAGTGAAGGCACGATTCAACCGGTGAATTTGTGAGATGCGGACATTATATTTTTGAATTTGAAAAGAACAATCGGCGTACAATATACTCCACTCATAACTCGATAGTTCAAGGGACGTCGTTGGACTTCTATTGTGTGTAACGACAAGTACATGATGCAAGTACTTAACCTTCCATTGACTTGACAAGATTTTTCCATCATTTCTTTCAAGCTCACTCTACGGGTGCAGCTAAAAGCTTCTTCCCGTTTTCTGGCCAAATCCGTTTTCCATCAGACACTATCCATGAACTTTCGAATTGTACCATCATTTCTCCAGCAACTATTAATGAAATTTTTCTGCAAACAAGCGGGCAGACATCTCGATCATAGTACTCATCGCATTTAGCTTTTTAGATTTCGTTGTCTGTCCACTGTGTTTGCAAAAGATCTATGGCGAGATTACCTGGTGTTAGACATCAAACGAAAGTCATTTTCAAATGGTACTATAAAAGCTTTAAAAAAGTGAAGTATCACTTTAAAGAGAGACAAACCCTAAGTTCTTGTAAAACTTTTTTCTCTGTTTGTCATCTTCTCTAAGGAAGTTCATCTTAAACCAGATATGCTTCGGACACATGAAATACTCTAATCATTTGATCAAATGAGTAAGATTCAGAACTGAAACTTAGATGGATGAGTCTAAATATGAGATTTTTTACTACATTGTGCTACACATAAAACCTTTACCCTCCATGCCAGACATAAATCACATGTACGGATATATTTCTTTTCCATTAAGCAAAGATGTAAGTTTAAGAATGTTGTTTTTAGGGATAGGAAAAAGCGGACTGTATCTACAGGAGGCATAGGAAGTTCCCCAATAGAGAGAGTGACCGTAAAGTCAGCTACTGTGCACCAAAGCATCATAATGGAACAAAGTTTACATGCAAATATTCATGCATATCTCAAAATTTTGAATTTCGTACAACTTTACTCGATGATAACTTTTATATAAATATATGTATCATCGGCAGGAAGGCTCGTCATGGCCTTTCCTTGTATGTTCTTTATCATTCTTTTCTCTCTTTCGGTGTCTCTTTCATTCTTGCAATAGATTTTTCAAGGGCTGCCTTGAAGTGACAACGCCGAGCAAGTTGGCATTTATAGAACGAACCAAAAACTCAGTTGAGTGTACTGTTGTTGATAACAAAATCCTTACGACAGGTCCCCGAGGACCAATCATGCGATCAGCTAGAAAGTGCAGAGCCATATGGCTTAAGAAATTTTAGTTATATTGATAAACAAAAGGCTGGGAAACGCAAACAAGGGAAAGATCTCTTCACATGCTATAGCAGTACGATAACTAAAGAGAGGCCATGACTTCTGGTTATAGTTCGAGAGAAAAGGGGAAAGCTAGAACATCTCACATGTGCTGTCAGACATTCCAACATTTATTGGAACTTGTGGCTTGTCTTCATTTGGACAGTTTGATATAGATAGTTTAACATAAAGAATATGCATTGTAATAAGGTTTTACATTAAGTACGAATTGCAGCCACTGTGCGCAAAGACGTCCTGCTTTCATCGATATCGCATATATTAATTTCAGAGTTATCCTAGTTAACATAAAAAGTCCATATGTTGGATAAATTAGAGATCTTCACTGGACAGGATTGAATCGAGCCGACCCTATGATTGACCTGACTTGTTACTCGGAAATTTTGATCTATATGGAACCTGTTGAGCTCATAGTATATGTTGGTTGATCTTAGTAAGGAATTGCCTGTGAATTTCTGTATAGTCTCTCCCTTTAGGCAGCTACATCAGAACATATAAAACAAAATGCACGTTTGATCTTTTCTTAACTCGTTTTTTTTCTCTCTGTGTGCTAGTAATGTGGTAAAGTGCCTTCATCACAGGAACACAATGGTGTTGAATATTAGGAAATAAAATTTTAAATTAAACAAAATAGCTCAATCAAACCAGAGGGGAAGCGAAGGGCAAAAAAGAAACAGAAGGAATTATTGATAAAATCAAGTAGAGGATTATGACATGTGATACTCAAGGGAAATTGTCAAATCAACCCTAAATTTATTATACGGATGACTATCAGTTCTTAACTTTCCAATTTTGTCAATTTATACCTAAAATTTGATACGAAATTTCAATGTAGGGGCCAATTTTCTACATAATGCACCACCATGCTAATTGTTTCGGACAAAAATTGACTGGAATAGCTATATTGAAATTACAAGGGCAAAATTTAAAAAATTTGGATTGAATTGACATCGGTACAATAGATTTACGATTGATTAATTTATTTTCCCGATAAAGATGCATCATTGTAAATCACAAATTGTAACGAACAATTCTTTCCCATCAGAATCTAACCTTTGATCTTTTGTCTTTGCATCCGTTAAAGCGAACAGTAAATAAAATGAGATGAGGGGATGAATCAATCCAAGTATCCATAAAAAAGGCACATTTCGACAAAGCATGCGTTTGGCAACTAACCATTATGGTGTCGGAACAACCCTAGCTACTTGATAACTTACTCTCTAAGCTAGCCTTGTCTGTCCGAAACTTGGACTTTTGATACATCAAAACTTACCTTTCTGTAGCTATTATCACAAATAACATAAGAGAAGTTACTAAGTTTCGATAGCAAATTAGCAAACCCTTCTTTTTTCTAATATGGAAAAGTTACTAAAAGAGTGTGAAATACTCAATATAACGGTTGTTGGGTAACAAATTTTGCTAATCGATTGAATGAGTCATTGACTTTTGATGAGTGAAAAGTTACATTTTTTTCTCCATAGAGCTTTAAATTTTGTCCTTTTAGCATTACCCTTTGGCATGTTATGGTGAAATTCCACTTGAATAGCACATAATTATCCAAATAATAACTCTTAATTGGACAATGTGAAAATATTTAAAATTGGAATTATGAGCATAAATCTATAACAACTTAAACTTGTCGGTATTTCATTCAACTCGTTAATTAGAAGCAGCGGTCTGATCTTACGGCATAATCAATCGCCCGCTGATTTCTACGGTTAAGATAGAATGCCGTAGCCCTCGATCAATTTGAGCTTTTTGAAGAACTGACTGCATGTCATGTCTTACTAAGCTAGAGAATGCTTTAAGAAAATATAATCCATCGAGGTGAAACCAACGGCCAAAAGAGAATAGGGGGACGATAATGGACATCGCCCAAATGCTAAATGTCTTGAGAAGATGTCCTCTCTCACATTAGGGAAACCGATGCTCTCCTTGCGATTCCAGCATTCACACTCGATATTATTCTTATTGAAAAGAAGAAGAAAACACTAACAAGCTTGATTATATATAAATATATATATTTGAGTGGGATGTGATTAGCCTCCGCAATTGCTTTGACATTTAACATAAGAAACGTCCAATCATCTAACAGATTAATTAGATTATGGTTATCCAGAAGCGCACACGCGAAAAATATAAAGGTATGCTGTCCCAAGATAATTTAACACATCAGATGCTCAAAGCAAGGTGATTAAGCAATATTAAACCCATCATTAAAAGAGTTGTGCCCAACAGCCAATCAAATCCAAGAGATTCCCCTTGTGGGCCATTCGCTTTATTCATGTGACTCGTTAATTTTCTTCATTTCTTTTTCCATTCTTCTTTTTTAATTACTGAGTTGCCGTACGAATTATCTTGAGACATGATTAGACAATGCTCCTCATTGACGCATTAGATGATCTCACTGGGGCTAGTCGGCGGTTGAGATAACTTAATTTGTAGATCCGTCAATCGCTTATTTGTGAATTACTCTAACTTGGCTCAATTATTGTCGAGTTAAAAATCCTAAAAGATGATGCGGCGTCTTTATTTTAATTGCACTTTCGATAATGTCTTTCAGCAGTGGAATCTAACTTCCGGAAAAAAAAAAAAAAAGAAATTTCTTGATTCTAGCTTGGAAGCATTTTGAATGTGAAGTATACTTTGGTAAATACAATTTCGTGTGAGTAAATGCCAATGAAAATTTGTGTATGCAATTGGGTAATTTTCTTTTGATCTTTCAGGTGGTCAATTTAGCAAATTGGGTCGCTTGTTTGCACTTAGTTGCTAATGGGTTTGCAGATGTAATATGCAATTGGTTAACAAGCCCACATGAAATTAGTGGGTCCATTGGGAAAGAGAATGATCCAGAAACTCCAAGTTCTGCTGTTATCACTGATTCACCTTCAATTCTTCCTGCTCTTCATTGCAGATGAGCTTCATCATCTTACCAGGCATATCCCCTTCCTCTGTGTGTTTTTCTTCTTTTCATGTTTTGAGTTTTCTTTTAAGACTCAACACACTCCTCCAGCATCTGATGACCTTTGTAAAGATGCAACCATATGTTTATTGTGGTCGTCTTTGAACATGCGGTACAATATTTGGAAATATGTCGATTGTATGATCACAAATTGATCTCATGCTTGTCAAAGCGGATTTTTGCAAATCGGACACTACTACCAATCTCTTAGCCCAATGGTGGTAAACGATGCAGTAATGAATCTTAGGACGACAATCACATTCTCATACGATCCATCAAAATGAATAGATGCCAAGCTATTCCGCATCAAGCATTTCATTGATCAGTTCGTGCCCCATGATTGTATCAATGCAGCGGAAGTACAAGAGTGAGAAAACTCACATCAGCACTCCTAAAGTAGGCAAGAATCAATGATGAGCTGTTTTATTTCAAGTCTCGTCTGGCAGTGACTTAAGTCGTGCCCTCCAGGAACGGATAATCGGTGTACCCAATCACCGGGTCCAATATGTTGAACGTCTCTCTATTGTACTTATTCAAAGGTGCATCCAACTCAAACCTCTTAGACAAATCCGGATTGGCCAAGAACAGCAACAAGATCTACCCGGTTCTTGGCCACAACACTGTTTCCATCTTCCCGGGTATAACCTCCGGCTATGATGAAAGTTCCCTTGAACAAGTTCCTCATGAGTTGTTAAGTATTGGGACACCCAAATTAGAATATAGGTGCTTGTCTTGGATAAGTTCAATGAACATGACATGCATATAACAATTGGCAATGTGGAAGCTTTTAGTAGGGTTAATGACTAATTGTTCATACTTTAGTTTGGTATAAAATCTTTAGACTTGAGGCACGTTGCTAACTTGTATGTTGGATGGTTGTGGTTCATAAGTGTGCATATTGACACTTCGTCGAATCGTATCTATATTTCATGGTCGCGAATTCAGCAGTTCATTGGCTCCCTTTTCATAATTGCACAGCACTACGAAAGCAGCATCAATGATGGAGGTCCTTCCATTCCTCTCGATCGAGAGAGAGAGAGAGAGTCTCTGCATTCATCAATTGGTTCAATCCAACCTTGTCTTTGCGACAATGTCAGCAGGCACGTTGCTGGACACTCTTAAGACTTGCTATTCGTATTCGCACCCGAAGAGGACGACTTTTTCCCAAATTAAAGGGTAATCTGGTTTTAGAATAAAGGCTCCAATTTGCGGATCTGACCAAAATCGTTTTTTGTTTTTTTTTTTTTCAAGAAAAGGTAGCCATTTCATTGATTACAAAGAGTTGATAAATATACCGAAGCCACTTTTTGAACGTAACAAATCTCGGAGGGCTTGAAGTGGGTTAAAAGCCCAATTAAATGGAAGGGTGTTATGGACTTGGGCTTACAGCGACTTTGTTTTGTGTCCGTACACAATGAGCCAGTCGAAGGCCTTTTACTCTGATCAGCAAATTATTGCACTCTCTAATGAGCGCATGGACTTCCCAACAAACTTGATCTGTACCTTCAAGCATTGACTAAATAGAGATTGTCTGACTCCAATTCTATCTCCTCACACTCTCTTCAAAGGCACGTGAGTTCTCCTTCCTTTTCCCCTTTCCCGTGGCTTTCGGGCTTCAATGAGTAATCTTGTCATTCATTGCACAAGTGTCCGTGACTAGAGGTGATTGGTTCCCAGTTTAGTTCAGTTCCAAAGTGAAACCAAGAACCGAACCAAGAGGACCAGTTTCCAAATTCTAGAACTGTGGACCAAACTAGCCGATTCTGGAACCAGGAACCGGACCAACCAATCGGTCCGATCCGATCCGATAGAACCTATAACTTCTCTTTTCCGAGCAAAAATTTGCTAATGTTACAATACGTTTTCAAAGACAACCTATTTCGTTTATATACTACTTTATCGATTTGTCTTTTTAATATCCATGTAATTGTGTTTTCCTAAAACTCTTAAATTTTTTTTTCAAATTCTTAAGAAATTTTAAAATATATATATTAAAAACTACCGGTCGATCTAGTTGGTCCGATTCTCATCTTGGAATCGGGAACCAAACCGACTGGCCATCGATTCCAAGAATGGGAACCGAGAGCTGGACCATCGGCTTCGAGAACTGCCCAAAACCAGCCGGTCCAGTCCGGTTTGGGTGGTTCTCGAGTTGGGCGGCTCCTATTGCACACCCCTATTCGTGACAATACTCCTCAAGTCTGGTTTGGTGCCCCCGAAGATGAAATTATTTCAAGATTTCAATAGTTGCCTAAGAATAGCCGTGATAAGCTCCAGGTATGGCGCATCCCTTTTAATACTTTGGCAGTTCAGTAACCACTGTTCAATTCGATTGAGTCCATGACTCGAGATCTTGATTTGCACTTGCATGTCTGACCAGATTTCTTAAGTTCATAAATAGAGGAGGAAAAGGTGCTCAAGGGTTTCTCGGTTATGCTGGCAAAGAGGGCAAGCTGGGTCAGGCACCATGTATCTTTTGAGGAGATTATCCTTTGTAGCCAAGGCATTTTGACAAATATTTTATAAAAGCATCCTAAATTTGGGTGGGACATTAATTAACAAGCTTGATCTTTTATATATATATTTGAGTGGGATGTGATTAGCCTCCGCACTTGCTTTGAGATTTAACATAAGAAATGTCCAATCATCGGACAGATTAATTAGATTATGGTTATCTAGAAGCACACATGCGGAAAAAAAATAAAGGTATGTCGTGCCAAGATAATTTAACACATTAGATGCTCAAAGCAAGGTGATTAAGCAATATTAATTAAAACAGCCGTGCCCAACAGCCAATCAAATCCAAGAGATTCCCCTTGTAGGCTATTCGCTTTATTCATGTGATTCCTTAAAGAGCGTTCGCTCGGGAACATGTTTTCTTCATATCTTTTTACTTCCTTCTTTAGCTACTGAGTTGCCGTACGAATTTCTTAATATAAGATTAGACAATGCTCCTCAATGACGCATTAAATGATCCCATCGGAGCTAGCCGGCGGCTGAGATAACTTAAATCGTGGATCCGTCCGTCATTTATTCGTAAATTACTCTAACTTAGCTCAATTATTGTTGAGTTAAAAATCTTAAAAGATAGCACAACGTCTTTTTGTAGTTGCACTTTTGATAATGTCTTTTGGCAGTGGAATCTAACTTCAGAAATATTTATATACTCGAGCCTAGCTTGGAAACATTCTGAATGTGAAGTACGCTTTGGTAAATACAATTTTGTTTGAGTAAATGCCAATGAAAATTTGTGGGTGCGATTGGATAATTTTCCTTTGATTTTCAGTTGGTCAATTTAGCAAATTGGGTCGCTTGTTTGCACTTAGTTGCTAATGGGCTTGCAGATGTAATATCCAATTGAGCAACAAGCCCATATGAAATTAGTGGGTCGATTGGGAAAGAGACTGATCCAGAAACTCCAATGCCCCATTTCAGTCGTCACTGATTCACCTTCAATTCTTGCTGCTCTTCATTGCAGATGAGCTTCATCATCTTACCAGGCGTATTCCCTTCCTTTGTGCGTTTGTCTTCTTTTCGTGTTTTGAGTTTACTTTTAATCAACACACTCCGCCAGCATCTAATAGCCCTTGTAAGTTGCCCCCATATGTTTTTCAGGTCGTCTTTGAACATTATATGGGAAACCTGTCGATTGTCTGATCACGAGTGATCTCATGCTTGTTGGAGCGGCTATCAATCTCTTAGCTCAATGTTGCTAAACCGTGTAGTAACAAATCTTAGGACAACAATCACATTCTCATACAATCTATCAAAATGAACAGAAGCCAAGCTATTCCGCATCAAGCATTTCATTGATCCGTCCATGCTCCATGATTGTATTCACGACACACAAATTTGATTGTTTTATACAAATCAATGCAGCGGAAGTACAAGGGTAAGAAAATTCTCATCAGCATACCTAAAAGTAGGCAAGAATCAATGATGAGCTGTTTTATTCCAGGTCATGTTCGGCAGTGACTTAAGCTGTGCCCTCCAGGAATGGATAATCGGTGTACCCAATCACTGGGTCCGATGTGTAGAACGTCTCTCTATTATACTTATTCAGAGGTGCATCCAACTCAAACCTCTTAGGCAAATCTGGATTGGCCAAGAACCAACGGCCGTAAGCAACAAGATCTGCACGATTCTCGGCCACAGCATTGTTTCCATCTTCCCGGGTATAACCTCCAGCTGCGATAAAAGTTCCCTTGAACAATTTCCTCATGGGCACAAGACTGTGCGGACATTCGCATATTTCGCCCACGGTCTTCATTCTCGGCTCAACCATGTGGCAGTAAAGGATCCCATACTTATTTAATTGTTCGACCATGTAATTTCCTAGCGCTTTGGGGTTCGAGTCTCCTGCTTCCGAGTAGGTTGCAAAAGGGGAGAGCCTGATCCCGACTCTATCTGCGCCTATTTCATTAACAATGGCCTCCACGATCTCGAGAGCAAAACGACATCGGTTCTCTAGAGAACCTCCATACTGGTCCGTTCTGTCGTTTACCTGGTCTTTCATGAATTGTTCTAATAAGTAGCCATGAGCACCATGTATTTCAACACCATCAAATCCTATGTCGTGCATGCAAAATGGGCATCACACGAGTTAGTATCATAAAGCAAGAGCTGGTATTTAATGGAAGCTAATATGATCAACGCACGGGACAGCAATCACATACTTGTTAGATTGTAATACACTAAAATGTAGATTCTAAAACCAAGTCAAATTACAAAATGTAAAGCTGATGTGAAAATTTTCCACTAGTGTTTTTATACAGTTTCCTTTTTGTCGTTACCAGCAACTTCATTTTTTTGCTGCCTAAAAGAAACAATAAGTGATTTGTTATCATGCTTTTGAAAATTTCTCATAACATCAGATTCAGATCTGTTGAGGCTTTATATGAATATCATTGTCATGTGACTAAAACTTTCTTCCGTCCCTTATACAGCCTTTTCTTTTCCCTGGCCATACTCTTACACAGGTTCAGATGACATAAACCACACTTTAATAACCAAACTCATTGGAGTAAACCTCCCATTATTGACCTAAAAAGAGGGGGGGAGGATATACCAGCTTCCATTGCATTCCTTGCAGCAAGTCTGAAGTCATTGACAATGTTTGGAATTTCGTCAGTCCTTAGTCGCCTTGGAGTTGTGAACTGAGCAACATCAATGCCATTACTTCGAAGTTGAGGAGTCAATGGCTTGTCAGTAGACGAGATTGGATCTTGCCCATTTGGCTGAAAACCTGCAGACAAAGTCCAGATATAATAAATAGATAGATCATGCTAATTGCCACTTAGAAAAAATTCCTGTTCCAGTTTATAATGGCTTCATCTCATCTAGTCAATTTCTTTCAAGGGAAACCATCTATCCATCCAGAAGATTTTGCACTGCATCACTTCTAAAACTGATAAGACTTAATGTGTCACAAAAACTCATAGCCCCTAATCATTTTCACAAAGATACATACAAAACCAGCAACAAAGCTCAAGCAGATGACATATTGTTTGCACAAAAGTAATGTCATCAAGCCTATGGAAACTTTTCTCGTTGTGTATAGACATCACTTATTTTGCGTGTCTAAAGGTTCTAAGCAGGGGTTCAAACTACTTCAGTTGAAAATCACAGTCAATTTACATCAAGTTGAAAATCAAATTGAGCGTTTCTTTTGCACCGATTATTTAAAAATAATAATTTTATAGGAAATACGAATAAACCTGTATTTGAGACCCTCCCCACATGCCAGATCTGACAAAAGAAGATACCACCCTTGGCATGAACAGCATCTACAATGGGTTTCCAAGCCTCAACTTGCTCTTTTGTCCAGATGCCAGGTGTATCTGTATACCTGAAGAAACAGATGCAGGAAATTAAACTCGAGGTTGGGGAAAAAGGTACAATCTTACGTGCTAGGCAAAGTCTGTTGGCTGAACAAGTGAGATTGATTACCCTTGTGCAGTGTCTGAGACTCCTGTGGCTTCGGAAATGAGAAGGCCACCTTCAGAGGTTCTCTGGGAATAGTACAATATGGCGTGTGGCTGAGGAACATTCTTGTAAGATCTTTGTCTGGTCAATGGTGCTAGAACAACTCTGAAAAATACAAGTACCGAAAAGGCAGTTTATTAGATAATCTGTTTCCGCTTGAACCTTGAAAAAGCTTCAAAAGAAAAAAAAAAAAAAAAAAAAAGATCCTTTATGCTATTCTAACAAATCAATAATGGTTTGATAATCGTTTTCACTACCAATAAAGCAACACCACTGAAGCACCTGAACTCTATTATAGTTGGTGTATAACAGCTCCCAGTTATTGCCAAAAGCTTAGCAATTTGATGACCAGCTCTGTTTCAGCATGTCAAACCATTAACAGTCTAAAGCAATGACCTTTCAGTTTAAGGTATGATCCGGCATATTCTGGGGTCCTAATGTTTAGCACATTCAGGCATGCTTTTGCCTGAGAAAAGACATGAGCAAATAGAATTCCAAATGCAGTTTTTAACCGGAGATATGGCATCAAAACTTCATCGAATACAAAAGAATAAGGGAGCCACAGCCTTTCTGTCCAGCGGCAGTTTGGCTGTGGCGAAGACTCAGGGTTCAAATCCCATTGTCGGAAAAGCAAAAGAATACAGGACTGAGAAATTTAAGCACTCAGATAAAAAAGCTCTATAGTTTAACAAAATGGCCTCAGATGGTGTACATGGAGTAAAGGGAAGTGGCACTCTATAAAACCAAAACTACAAGGAAAACCATAAGAAAGTAAGATAAACTCAAAAAGGGTTTGGAAAGGCATGAGGCAACCAATCTTGCTACGTATTATGTACGAAAACAAACCCTGATTGACATACTAGAGTAAGGCTTGATCAGAGAAGCTTTACGGTCCAATATCACCCATTACTACAGTAATTGCAGCCTAGGCGCTAGGAAAGAATGAAGCAGTGGAATCATAAGCAAGTGAAACGACAGATAAACTGATTTATCATTCTCACATCCAGTCTATGAGGAAAATTTGCCAAATGATCAACTTGCAGCATTAACAACACTCGTTCAAACTTTTCGGAGCTGTGTGCTCATTCGATCACTGAAATGCACGTCCAAGTTACCTTGAATTTCCCAGTCTACGCGACAGAGAATAAATTTCAAGTTTAACTTGTTCCAGCTATCAAGCTGTCAAGAATTAGAACCTTGGCAGCTAGAAGATTCACAATTCGAAAAACCCCCTCAACTTCCCAGATTCACCGTCCAATGTAAAAATCAAATTTTGACACGCGACAACAACAACAAAGCTTTTCCCACTTAATGGGTAAGATCAAGGGAGCTCCAACCAAGGGGGAAAGCAGACGGCACGAGGAGCGAGAAACGAAGCGGGATTGAAAAGGAAAGAGAATTTGCAAGAACAAGAGATGCGAACCTGTGAGAAAGATCGAATCTTCCCATTTTGTAGGGAGTGAGGAGAGGAGGGGTGGGGATTTTCTGGGCAGACATGTTGCGGGTGCCGTTGAATCTCTCTCACTCTCTCTGTGTCGTGTCCTGAAAATGGTGTTCTAGAGCTTGACCTTCCGCTTTTCCCTCGATCAACGAATTTATGGTGGCGAATTCAGCAGCTCATAGGCTCCCTCTTTATAATAGCACAGCACTACTAAAGCAGCAGCATCGACGAAGGCGGTCCCTCCACTCCACGAGAGAGAGGCTCTGCATTCATTGACTGGTTCAATCCAACTTTGTTTCGGCGACAGTGCCAGGATGACGTCAGCAATTACGTTGCCGGAAAACTCTGGGACTTACTATTCGTATTCGCGCCGAAGTGGAAGACTTTTTTTCCCAAATAAAAGGGTAATCTGGTTTTAGAATAAAGGCTCCAGTCAACTTTCTCTTCATTTGGTAATTCGCGATTTTTTCCAAAATTTGCAGCTGAATCTTGACATGGAGATCCAGCGAACTTTCTTTCCCAAGTTTGATCTTCCATGTGTGTAGTCTTTAGTATGGTCAGGTAGTCACTGTCGCGACTATGTATTAATCACTATTGTAAAGTTACTCAACTTTTCTTAGCATGTAATCAAATTTAGAATATTAAATAATAAACCACACATTCATCTATTTAAATCTTTAAAATAATTAGCAATTTTCCCATATAATCAAATCGGGAGGTTTGCCTAATAGTTCTAAGATGGAGAAGAAAGCAACAAAGAACCAAATAGGGAGATAACATTCTTGAATAATTTATATATAATTGAAATTAATTTATAAGATACGTCTTTTAACATTATAATTGCGCAATATGCTCAAGTAAAAGCATTATCATAATGGGTAGCCTCTTGAGAGAAATTATCTACTTATACACCAAACAATGATGTGAGGCTTGACATGGGACAGTTCAAAATAGGATACAATCTTAAGAGTATCACAAATGAAGCTTTAATTCAAACTTGGTACTTTATTGACACATTTTTAAGGATCAAAAAGGGGTGGAACGAGGGGAGAGGACAGGAAAGTCCACATTTTCCTACACGAGAAAACAAAATTCGAAACAAAGTCTCCCTCTTTATATATATTAAAAAGGGTATCATGAAAATAACAGGATTATTATATATAA
Organism: Corymbia calophylla; assembly: GCA_014182845.1. Taxonomy (NCBI): domain Eukaryota; kingdom Viridiplantae; phylum Streptophyta; class Magnoliopsida; order Myrtales; family Myrtaceae; genus Corymbia; species Corymbia calophylla. The sequence continues at coordinate 24,178,119 of CM024698.1, read as the reverse complement.
ATAATTCTTGGTGATGCTATACGCTATATGGCCACACATACATAGGTGCATGAATGATATAATAATAATGTGTCGACATCCATACATGGACAGGCCAGCAGACAATTGAGAATCTGGATGGCTAGCATGTCCACGTTCGTTGGGACTAAATAAACAACGTGAATGAGACAAACCTCAGAGTCTGGAGTGCCCGCCCATTCAACATGACTCGAAGATGTCTTTTCAGCGCGTCAAACTCATTTGTATAGAAAGTCATCGACTTTGGGCTGTACTTGGATTTTGGGTCGTTAAGGAAAATATCAGAAACTACAAATTACATACTGTTGGTAAGCTGGTATTTGACATTAGAAGTTTGCATGTGCTCATGGTATTTCTTTTTTTTTTTAAATTTCTTGCTGAAATTAATGGCCGTAAGCGTTATTACTTCAATCAATTTATTTCTTGGGTAGCTCTTATTTGTTAGGAAAAATGTCATCAAAAACCCTAAATTATGCCATCTGTGACAATTTTACCCCGAACTTTTTTTGTATCACCAAAAACCACAAACTATGCCACTTATGACGATTTTATCCTGAAATTTTTTTTTTTGCCATCAAAAACCCCAAACTATCACTTGTGAAATTCTTTACAAACTTTTGACTAGGGGCATTTTCGTCCTTTCCTCTTTTTTTTTTTTTCTTTTTTTTTTTCTCTCGATCAAGGGAAGCCAGCGAGGCCGCCCTCGCCGGCGGCGGAGTTAGGCGAGGCTCCGGCGGCCCTTGCCCAACTTAGGCAAGGTCGCCCTCGCCGGATCTGGTCGCCCACGCCTAGGCGACCCTTGACCAATGCCAGTGAGGCTCACCCAAGTGTGGGCAGCCCTCGCCGACTCCGCCGCCGACGAGGGTTGCCTCGTCGACTCCGCAGCCGACGAGGGTTGCCTCGTTGACTCCGCAGCCAACGAGGGCGGCCTCGCCGACTTCCCTCGATTGAGAGAAAAAAAAAAAAAAAGGGAAAAGGAAAAGGAAAGGATGAAAATGCCCCTCAGTCAAAAAGTTTGTGATAAATTTGTCACAAGTGACATAATTTGGGGTTTTTAATGACACAAAAAAAAAGTTTAAGTTAAAATTGTCACAGAAGGCATAGTTTAAGGTTTTTGGTAACATTTTCCCTATTTGTTAAGTCAATTATAGAAATGAACACTCAATGCTAAAAGCAAGGTGTAAGTACATTCACGACATGTTATATGTATAGGATCGAATTAGGTGTATCTAATCATATCTTAGGTTACCGATACATCACATTGTCAAGAGATTGTGGATTGAGTGAAGAAATTAAGATTTGTTTGGTTCACAAAACAACAAGTTGCTCATTTTTTTAAGGTATTTGTCATCACTCTCAATAGATTTTTAAAGTTTTAAACGCTACACCTCATAGATGCTTTTGATTGGTGATAATTTTATAATGGTAGACCTAACCTCATTCAATGAATCAACCCCTTCAGTAATACATAAATTACAAAACAACTTTTTATGGGAAAAAGATCGAGCTTCATATATATGCCAAACAACTTCGAAATTTACACCACGTAATAATTAATGAGTTATAGCATTGCCGTGAATCCTAATATTACTTTGCAGCTAACGAAGCTAACAAATACACAAAACAAGTATAGAATTAAAAAAAAAATGTCCTCAAATTATAGTACAGATCTCAATTCAGTACTAAATATTTTAATTTAAAGAATATTGTAAATATTGTCCATGTTAGTACCAACCGTCTATGTCACGTAGTTAGTGGTTTCTAATTAAAATCGGACGAAATGGCTATGTTGGCAAATTGTCATAAGGATTATGACTAAATTAATTAAAAAATTGAAAGGTTTATGACTGAATTGATATCAATATAATCGGTTTATGACTTTCTTTTGAAATTTTTCCACCAAATACATAAATATATCAGAGTATAATCACCTGTCTCCCACCGTAACTTTAAGGAATTAGTCTCCTTTTTCTTTTAATTAATGATTAATGGATCAAATAAGCGTTGTTGAGGCGACTAGTTGCAATGTTGCATCATCAAGAAGCATCAAGGACCCACCCCCCAACTCATTTGTTATTTTCTCGACCAGCCGGTCGTTTTCCTCCGTCCAATAGAGACGGAATACTTTTGTAGGGTAGCGACGGCACCCATCCCCCACAATGATGCCGGATCTAAATATTCGAAAGAAAGCATGATGGGGTTTTCCTTTTCGTGGGTGGTTATAGATAGCCACTAACGTCTTTCCTTTGACCTTTACTTTTTAGCATGGAAATTTATCAATTTCAAGCACGTGCTGATATATAAAATATTTGCATGCATTATTTTTTTCCCATTGGTCTTTTTTCTTAAAGTTTGAACTACCTCGTCGGTTTTGAAATTTTGCGCCAAAAACTATGAAATTTCAATTGAACCAAACATGGATTGGCCCATTAAAATTATTGAGCACCAAAAATGGGGAGACGAGTGTGCCGAATAGACCTGTTAAATGGGTGGGTTAGGTCGGGTTTGGGTCGGGTCATAAATGGTCCGACTCAAATTGACTCATTAACCCGTTTATGACCCATTTAAGCATAGTATAAAATTTTTGACCCATACCCAACACATACCCGTTCCCGACCCGACCTGACCCATATTGTTAAAACACTCCCCTATCTAACTAAATTTAGGAAAACTTATTCTTATAATCTTTTTAAAGATTTTAAACTTATTCAGGTTTATTTTTTTTTAAAAATCGAATTATTAATAATTTTTATTTTTTCAAAATCGCACATACATATGGGAGAATAAGACTTACCTGGGTTTTGACGGCCAATCAAGCTACCATTCGATGGTGGTGGCAACCATGTGCGACAACGCCGCCGTGTGAGTAAGAGAACGAGCTGCTATACAAGCGGTGGGAGCGAGACAACGTGCTGTCGTGCGATGAGGAAGATTTATTCGTTTTGATTTGAGAGTAGAAAAGAGATGAGTCATCTTTGAGGACCGAGGAGTAGTGGGATTCTAAGCAGGTTTAAACTTTGACTAATTAACAACCAATGTATTTTAGTATTTTTAATTTTAAACCCATTATAAGTACACCTGTCAAAATAGGAGCATAACCCATTTATGACCCATTTAAATATTAATTGGGTCATAAATGAATTATGCTAAAAAAAAGTCTGACCCATTTTGATAAGTATAGTGCCGAATGCTGTCACGGCTTGACGAGTTTGAAAATGGAAGGAGCATTTCTTTCCCTCCTGCTGCTGTCTCACATATCGCTCAAGAGATTGGACTTGAGAAAAATGACTGGACTTGTTCTTAAAAAATAGAGAAAAAGTTACACGAGAAATTTCTGGGGCTGCAGGGGGGAAAGAAAAGCTCCTTCCATTTACTCAAATCTTCTAACAATTTGTACACATGGAAACAGGGAATAAAGGTATGTCGTCCCAAGATAATTTAACACATCAGAACTCAAAGCAAGGTGACTAAGCAATATTAATTAAAAAAGTCGTGCCCAACACCAATCAAATCCAAGAGATTCCCTTGTGGGCTATTCGCTTTATTCATGGGATTCCTTAAAGACCGTTCACTCGATAACATGTTTTCTTCATTTCTTTTTCCTTCTTTATTTAACTACTAAGTTGCCTTATGAATTGTCTTAATACAAGATTAGACAATGCTCCTCGATGACGCATTAGATGATCTCATCAGAGCTAGTCGGCGACTGAGATAACTTAATTCCTAGATCTGTCATCGCTTATTCATAGATTACTATAACTTGACTCAATTATTGTAGAGTTAAAAATCTTAAAAGATAACGCAAAATCTTTATTGTAGTTGCACTTTTGATAATATTTTCGGCAGTGAAATCTAACTTCGGAAAAGAATATTCTGAATGTGAAGTACACTTTCGTAAATACAATTTTGTTTGAGTAAATGCCAATGAAAATTTGTGCATGCGATTGGGTAATTTTCCTTTGATTTTCAGTTGGTCAATTTAGCAAATTGGATCGCTTGTTTGCATTTAAGGTGCGTTTGTTTTGCGTAAATCATACCATTTTTTAAAAATATTTTTCAGGAAATTATTTTCCATGAAAATGCTTCGTTTTCCTTTATTTTGTGATATGTGATTGAAAATATTTTCAAGCATTTTGATGGCATTTGGAAAATGATTGAATAACATTTGACCTAATAAAATGGAATGATCTAAAGATCTAATAAAGATGGAAAGTGTTTTCCTCTTTTCACGCATAGGAATTCATTTTCCTAAAATAAAATATAATATTTTTATTGACCTAAAATTTTCCATCGACCAAATTATTTTGGAGAAACAAATAAATAAAAGTTTAGAAAACACTTTCCAGAAAAATACTTTCATTGAAACAAACACACCCAGTTGCTAATGGGTTTGCAGATGTAATATCCAATTGAGCAACAAGCCCATGTGAAATTAGTGGGTCGATTGGGAAAGAGAATGATCTAGAGACTCCAAGGTCCCATTTCTGTCGTCATTGATTCACCTTCAATCTTGCTGCTCTTCATGGCCGATGAGCTTCATCATCTTACCAGTCATATCCCCTTCCTCTCTGCGTTTGTCTTCTTTTCGTGTTTTGAGTTTACTTTTAATCAACACACTCCGCCAGCATCTAATAACCCTTGTTAGATGCCCCCATATGTTTATCGGGTCATCTTTGAACATTATATGGGAAACCTGTCGATTGTATGATCACGAGTGATCTCATGCTTGTTGGAGCGGCTATCAATCTCTTAGCTCAATGTTGCTAAACTGTGCAGTAACAAATCTTAGGACGACAATCACATTCTCATACACTCTTTATCAAAATGAACAGAAACCAAGCTATTCCACATCAAGCATTTCATTGATCGGTCTGTGATCCGTGACTGTATTCACGACATACAAATTTGATTGTTTTATACAAATCAATGCAGCGGAAGTACAAGGGTAAGAAAATTCTCATCAGCATACCTAAAAGTAGCCAAGAATCAATGCTGAGCTGTTTTATTCCAGGTCATGTTCGGCAATGACTTGAGCTGTGCCATCAAAGAACGGATAATCGGTGTACCCAATCACCGGGTCCGATGTGTAGAATGTCTCTCTATTATACTTATTCAGAGGTGCATCCAACTCAAACCTCTTAGGCAAATCTGGATTGGCCAAGAACCAACGGCCGTAAGCAACGAGATCTACATGATTCTCGGCCACAGCACTGTTTCCATCTTCCCGGGTATAACCTCCAGCTGCGATAAAAGTTCCCTTGAACAACTTCCTCATAGGCACAAGACTGTGCGGACATTCGCATATTTCGCCCACGGTATTCATTCTCGGCTCAACCATGTGGCAGTAAAGGATCCCATACTTATTTAATTGTTCGACCATGTAATTTCCTAGCGCTTTGGGGTTCGAGTCTCCTGCTTCCGAGTAGGTTGCAAAAGGGGAGAGCCTGATCCCGACTCTATCTGCGCCTATTTCATTAACAATGGCCTCCACGATCTCGAGAGCAAAACGACATCGGTTCTCTAGAGAACCTCCATACTGGTCCGTTCTGTCGTTTACCTGGTCTTTCATGAATTGTTCTATTAAGAAGCCATGAGCACCATGTATTTCAACACCATCAAAACCTATGTCGTGCATGCAAAATGGGCATCACGCGAGTTAGAATCATAAAGCAAGAGTTGGTATTTAATGGAAGCTAATATGATCAACGCATGGGACAGTAATCACATACTTGTTAGATTGTAATACACTAAAATGTAGATTCTAAAACCAAGCCAAATTACAAAATGTAAAGCTGATGCGAAAAATTTTCCACTAGTGTTTTTATATAGTTTCCTTTTTGTCGTTACCAGCTACTTCATTTTTTTGCTGCCTAGAAGAAACAATAAGTGATTTTGTTATCATGCTTTTGAAAATTTCTCATAACATCAGATTCAGATCTGCTGAGGCTTTATACGAATATCATTGTCATGTGACTAAAACTTTCTTCCGTCCCTTATACAGCCTTTTCTTTTCCCTGGCCATACTCTTACACAGGTTCAGATGACATAAACCACACTGTAATAACCAAACTCATTGGAGTAAACCTCCCATTATTGACCTAAAAAGAAAGGGGGGGAGGATATACCAGCTTCCATTGCATTCCTTGCAGCAAGTCTGAAGTCATTGACAATGTTTGGAATTTCATCAGTCCTTAGTCGCCTTGGAGGTGTGAACTGAGCAACATCAATGCCATCACTTTGAAGTTGAGGAGTCAATGGCTTGTCAGTAGACGAGATTGGATCTTGCCCATTTGGCTGAAAACCTGCAGACAAAGTCCAGATATAATAAATAGATAGATCATGCTAATTGCTGCTTAGAAAAAATTCCTGTTCCAGTATATAATGGCTTCATCTCATCTAGTCATTTTCTTTCAAGGGAAACCATCTATCCATCCAGAAGATTTTGCACTGCATCACTTCTAAAACTGATAAGACTTAATGTGTCACAAAAACTCATAGCCCCTAATCATTTTCACAAAGATACATACAAAACCAGCAACAAAGCTCAAGCAGATGACATATTGTCTGCACAAAAGTAATGTCATCAAGCCTATGGAAACTTTTCTTGCTGTGTATAGACATCACTTATTTTGCATGTCTAAAGGTTCTAAGCAGGGGTTCAAACTATTTCAGTTGAAAATCACAGTCAATTTGCATCAAGTTGAAAATCAAATTGAGCGTTTCTTTTGCACCAATTATTTAAAAATAATAATTTTATAGGAAATGGAACACGAATAAACCTGTATTTGAGACCCTTCCCACATGCGCGATCTGACAAAAGAAGATACCGCCCTTGGCATGAACAGCATCTACAATGGGTTTCCAAGCCTCAACTTGCTCTTTTGTCCAGATGCCAGGTGAATCTGTATACCTGAAGAAACAGATGCGGGAAATTAAACTCGAGGTTGGGGAAAAAGGTACAATCTTACGTGCTAGGCAAAGTCTATTGGCTGAACAAGTGAGATTGATTACCCTTGTGCGGTGTCTGAGACTCCTGTGCCTTCGGAAATGAGAAGGCCACCTTCAGAGGTTCTCTGGGAATAGTACAATATGGCGTGTGGCTGAGGAACGTACTTGTAAGATCTTTGTCTGGTCAATGGTGCTAGAACAACTCTGAAAAATACAAGTACCGAAAAGGCAGTTTATTAGATAATCTGTTTCCGCTTGAACCTTGAAAAAGCTTTTTTTTTTTATTTTATTTTAAAAGAGATGCTTTATGCTATTCTAACAAATCAATAATGATTTGATAATCGTTTTCGCTACCAATAAAGCAACACCACTGAAGCACCTGAACTCTATTATAGTTGGTGTATAACAGCTCCAGGTTATTGCCGAAAGCTTGGCAATTTGATGACTAACTCTGTTTCAGCATGTCAAACCAATAACCGTGTCAAAGCAATGACCTTTCAGTTTAAGGTATGATCTTGTCTCTACTTATCAATCGATGTGGGACTAGGCCTTTCCCTCCCTCTCCCTTTCCCTCTCCTCTCCTCTCCTCTCTCTCTCTCGTTGCACCTTGCCTGTAAGTGTCTACAGCAAGCCTCCGAAGGTCCCACATTGAACAATTACTTAGAGCAGTTGAGAGATTGCCTATAAAATCAAGGCAAGGGACTCAATGACAGCCATGTTGGCAGAGGCCTTTCGGCTGAGGGTGAGGGAAAATTTCGCTAAACATGGTGCTTATTTGGTAACTGTTTCTTTATTTTTTAAGTAAATGTGGTATAGAAATTTATTTATAAAAATTTTCTATTTTAAAGAATAGATTTGGAATGAAATCAAAAATCAAAATAGAAAAAATTTCTTTAATTTTTTCTGTTCTTTTGCCCTTTCCTATTTTTCGTCTTCCCTCAGTCATCTGCCACTGTAACTGGCGAGCTCATTGCAGCGAGCGTATTTTTATTCCTTTTATTCCGGAATAAAAATTTAATTTTGTTTTGGTAACTAAAATTTTAATTTTGGACAGTTACTAAATGTCTTCAAATACTTAAAATTCCTGAAAAAATACTTCAAATTCCCATTCCCGGAGACTGACAACTTTTGAGTATGCGCACCCTAGGAGACTGACAACTTTTGAGTATTGTTTGAAAGCTTTTGTTGTGGGCGAGACCGGTTCTATGGGACCGCCCGAGGACCGATCCTGAGAACCGATCCGGACTGATTGGTCCGGTTCTATCCGGTTCCAACCTTCTTCAGTTCAGTCCTCGGTCCCTGAAATGAAGAACCGACTCCTCCGGTCCGGTTCCCGGTAACCGCTCACCCCCAGCTCCAACCAAGGGGGAAAGCAGACGGCACGAGGAGCGAGAAACGAAGAGGGATTGAAAAGGAAAGAGAATTTGCAAGAACAAGAAGATGCGAACCTGTGAGAAAGATCGAATCTTCCCATTTTGTAGGGAGTGAGGAGAGGAGGCGTGGGGATTTTCTGGGCAGACATGTTGCAGGTACCGTTGAATCTCTCACTCTCACTCTCTCTGTCGTGTCCTGAAAATGGTGTTCTAGAGTTTGAGCTTCCGCTTTTCGAATTCAGCAGCTCATAGGCTCCTCTTTATAATAGCACAGCACTAATAAAGCAGCATCGACGAAGGAAGTCCCCCCACTCCACGAGAGAGAGGCTCTGACTGCTTTGATCCAACTTTGTTTCGAAGACAGTGCTAGGATGACGTCAGCAATTACGTTGCCGGAAAACCCCAGGACTTACTCTTTGTATTCGCGCCCGAAGTGGAAGACCTTTTTTCCTAAATAAAAGGGATCAATTCCAAAAAAAACTTTAGGTTCAATTCCAAATATATTCTGAATTTTTTTTTCTCAAGAAAAATTCTAAACTTTATATTCAGTCTCAAATCTGCCTCGAACTTTTTTTTCTCAGAAAAAACCACAAATTTTAGGTTTAGTCACAAATCTACCTCAAACTTTTCTTGTCTCAGAAAAAACCCCAAACTCTTAATCTATTCTCAAATCTATCCCAATTTTTTTTGTCAAAAAGGAAATCATCAAATCTTACTCTAATCCTAAATTTGCCCTCGTTAGCCTCTATCCAAAAGCCATATTAGTAATCCCTAATTTTTTATGTCTTAAAATGGTTTTATTTTGAAAATAATTTTCTATGACATCTTGCTTATGTGAATTTATTATCTATGTGGAAATGTCATGTTAAGTTGTGACTGGACATGGGGTATATTTGAGAATATATCAAAAATTAGTGATTTTTTTAGTACAAACGGTGGGTAAAACCCCAAATTAGTATACCCGCCAATTGCGACATGTTATTTAATTTAGCAATTTGATAGTAAAATTTAACGGAAACTAATAGATGGTAATTTTTTTTAGTGGTCAAAAAATTAATTTTGGGTAAATTTATCATATGTGTACCAATTTAGGATTTTTCATGATATTAACTTTCTTTTTTAGACAAAAGAAAAGTTCGGGGTAGATTTGAGACTAAAATTAAAGTTTAGGGTTTTTTCTGAGACAAAAGAAAAATTCATGGCAGATTTGGAACTGAACCTAAAGTTTGGGATTTTTCTTGAAATAAAAAAAAAAGTTCAGATATATTTGGGATTAAACCTAAAGTTTGGGGTTTTTTTGAGAATTGACCCCAAATAAAAGGGTAATCTAGTTTTAGAATAAACGCTCCAGTCAACTTTCTCTTCATATGGTAATTCGCCATTTTTTCCAAAATTTGCATTTGAATCTTGACATGGAGATCCAGCGAACTTTCTTTCCAGAGTTTGATCTTCCATGTGTGTAGTCTTTAGTATGGTGAGGTAGTCACTGTGGCGACTGTGTATTAATCACTATTGTAAAGTTCTTCAACTTTTCTTAGCATGTAATCAAGCTTAGAATATTAAATAATAAACCATCCATTCATCTATTTAAGTCTTTAAAATAATTAGCTATTGTCCCATATAATTAGATCGGGAGGTTTGCCTAATAGTTCTAAGATGGAGAAGAAAGCAACAAAGAACCGAATAGGGAGATAACATTCTTGAATAATTTATATATAATTGAAATTAATTTATAAGATACGCCTTTTAACATTACAATTGCGCAACATACTCAAGTAAAAGCATTATCATAATGGGTAGCCTCTTGAGAGAAATTATCTACTTATACACCAAACAACGACATGAGGCTTGATATGGGATAGTTCAAAGCGTGATACAATCTTAGGAGGATCGCAAATGGAGCTTTAATTCAAACTCGGTACTTTATTGACGCATTTTTAGGGTAAAAAAGGGGTGGAACGAGGGGAGAGGACAGGAAAGTCCACATTTTCCTACACGAGAAAACAAAATTCAAAACAAAGTCTCCCTCTTTATATATATTAAAAAGGGATATAATGAAAATAACAGGATTGTTATATACAAATAATTCTTAGTGATCCATCCTCCAAGGAGCCGTAACACAGCAACTTCTTCGAGACCACCATCGGTGGGTGAGTGGATACAAGTCAACAATAAACATAATCGTCCTTCGGGGAAAAGCAAACAAACAGCCTCGCTCCCCACCCTCCTTGATTCGTATGATGATCCGGAGGATGACTTTGATATGGGTAGGAATGCCGTTGTTGCTGGTTGCCGGCAGAACAGACGTGCACTCCGCAGTACGGTGCCGCCGGAAATTTGATAAAGGGAGTTGCCGGCAGCCGGAAAGTGCGTAGGCCGGGCCACTGGGCCGGGTCCCAAATACTTCCAACAGCATGCCAGCCTGCTGTTTTTGCACCGGGGCCGACAATGGTGTCAAGCTTGAGGCGGTTGATGCACCCCCTTCGACATGTGCCGGTGATACATCCTGCAGGCACGGTTGCTAGCTCGGGCCGCACCACGTATCACCGACTCGCCGCAATGTCAGTCCAAATTGCTGCCAAGGTCATTTATGGGTCTTCCCCGTGCTTGACACTACTAGTACTTTGGCTGGCCGCCCCCTTGATGTCCGCAATAATACCGGGTGCCGCTCCCGGAGGCCATGCTAATGCCGTCGTCCCTTTGGCCGCCTGTTCCTCACTCAAAATGTAGAGGTCACTCTTCCCTCTCCTAAAAACACCGATCCCGCTATGTCCGGCTGCGTGGTGTCTAGTATGGCCGATCTCCAAATTCTTATCGAGGTAAAGGTTGAGCAGTAAATAGACTAAGACTCCAACCGAGTCGATTCGGTAAAGGAAAATGTCCATTCCTCGAAATAAAAATGGTCACAATTGGGTCAGGCCGTAAGGCAAAACCAGTCGCCACCAAGAGACGCTCAAAAAGAAAATAGTTCTTCGCCTATTAATAGTAGTCTATGTCTTTTTGGCTTTTGGAATACTAGGGGCCCGATGAGTCCTATTACAAGCTCAAGTTAGACGCTTGTGCGTCGAAAACATCCGCTCTGGTGGGCCTTTTGGAAACTAAAGTACCGGTAATAATTTTACTAGTCTCTCTCTCGGCCTACTTCCCGTCGGCTATGGATTTCTAATTATGAGTATTCTCCTCGAGACGTATCTCGGTTGGATGGAACCCTTTTTTGATATGCTTTAATATTCGGAATAGTACCACCTCGATTATTCATGGTGATATAACTTTTGAACTCCTGGATCTACTCTATCTCTCTCTCAGAGTGTATGGAGCACATTCCTTTGTGGCTCCTGAGACCTTTATGGAATGAACTCATTTGTTTGAGCACCTCTCTCAAGGATCAACCTTGATGGTAGCCGGTGATTTTAATGCACCGTGGATTCCTCCGACCGCACAGGAGCTCCGATATTTGGCTTCCGCTTTTGATGATTTCAAGGAATGCTTGGATCAAGCGTAACTTTTTGATCTTCGATATGTAGGTTTCGATTCACTGGGTCCACCTCCTGGGTGCTCGTAGGAAGCAAACGCAAAATTGATCGTGTCTTGGGTAAAACAAACCGGTGCACTCGTTTCTCCTTCTCAAGCATGTTTCCTAGCCCCGGATTATCGATCACACCCCTATGGTAGTGAGAATACTTGCTCCCGGGTTCTCGCACTCCCTTCAAATTTTTCAATATGTGGATGAGTCACCCTGATTTTTCCACCCTAGTCAACCAATCTTGGGAGGCACATGTGTCGCTCACCTATGTTCAAACTTTATACTAGACTTAAATTGTGAAGGGTCGGCTTTAAATGTCTAAACAGAGATGCCTACTCGTACATATCCATGAGGGTGGCTACAAAGAAAAGGGTCCTTCTATCAACTCAAGAGGCACTTCACTCGAACCGGAAGTAGTCATTTGGGCTATGGAAGAACAAATGCAGCTCAAGGACTACTATGAACTACGGGCACTTGAGGAGGCTTTCTTCAAGCAAAATCTAGAATTCGCCGGCTTAAAGAAGGGGATCACAATACCAAGTTCTTCCATCACTTGGCCAACCATAGGCATCTTCGAACCGTATCATCTCGTCTTGACAGCTCCTAAGCCAAATGGTAATCGATTTGAAGGAAGTACCAAAGGTCTTTGTTACTTATTTTCGTGACCTTCTTACTCCGATGACAGGTTGTAAGGCCCTCTATTCAGAGATCAGAACTTTATCCACTCCCCCTCACGAGACTCGCATTAATGTCCTTTCTCAACCCTTCCTACCCGCGGAGATTCGAGAGGCTTATGTTTTCCTTTGCCGGGAGTAAAGCCCCGGCCCTGATGGTTATAATGCCGATTTTTTTAAAAAGAATTGGGACAAGGTTGGACCTACGCCACCGAAGCTATTTTAGATTTTCTTGAATCTGGATGTTTACTCAAGGAAGTAAACAATACTATAATCGCACCGGGTGCCAAAATTCCCAATGCGACACAATGTGTCCGATTTTCGTCCTATTGCTCGTTGTAATACAATCTACAAGGGCATTACCAAGCTCTTCTCATCAAGAATTGCAAATGGCCCTCCCATGTTTGATCGCCTCCTGGGCCCAAACGGCTTTTTATCAAAGGTAGAAGAATCGCGGACAACATCTTGCTTGCCCAGAGCTTTTCAAAGGATTCCACAACAAGCCTAAGGTTCCAAAATGTGCCATTGGGTGGACTTCAGAAGGCCTACGACACTCTAGACTCGGATTTCCTAGAGTCAACTCTTCAAGATTTGGATTTCCAAACCATCTTACAAGGCTTATCATGACGTGCATTCGTACCTAAAATTCTCATTATCTATAAACGGTGAACCGCATGGATTCTTTGCAAGCGGCAGGGTATAAGACAAGGGGATCCTATGTCACCATACCTCTTACCTTGATCATGGAAGTTTTCCTGGATTCTTAACTCTTACACTTGCAATCCGAACTTCCGTATCATTGGCGGTGCAAAGCTACACCACTTATCCCACCTATTTTTTGCGATGACGTACTTATCTTTAGTCAAGCTCTAGCCTTTGCATCCATTTCTTGTATCCAAGGTGCTCACGCTATTCTCCTCTTGAGTGGACTAGTCCCTAATGCCGCAAGAGCGAAGTTTTTATCTCTGAGGTTCTCAGGGCTACAAAACCCGCATACTACAACAGCTTGGCTTTAACTGGGTCCCTTCCCCGTGCGATACTTGGGTGTGCCTATTATAACATCGCGAATGAGCAAAGTGGACTCGTAACGCCCTTGTAAGCCGGCCTCACACCTAGAGTCCAGTCTTGGACTCATCGATTCCTTTCCTTTGCAGCGACTACAACTTATTAAGCTCGGTGCTACATGCCATCCAAGCTTATTTGGGTCGCCATATTTTGGCTCCCCTCACTCTGGCCGTAGCCAAGATTGAACAAATATGTAGGCAATTCCTCCGGAAAGGCCCTTCCATGGGATCGAGGTGCCAAGGTGGCTTGGGACGATGTATGCCTTCCCTATTCGGCTGAGGACTTGGCATCTAAGAGGATCGTGACAAGAATGGGTGCGCCCATGGCTGCTATATGGTCACACAGATATAGATGGATGAATGATATAATAATAATGTGTCGACATCCAAATATGGACAGGCGAGCAGACAATTGAGAATCTGGATGGGTGGCATGTCCACGTTCGTTGGGACTAAAATAGACAACGTGAAGGAGACAAACCTCAGAGTCTGGAGTGCGCGGCCATTCAACATGATTCGAAGATGTCTTTTCAGCGCGTCAAACTTGTTTGTATAGAAAGTCATCGACTTTGGGCTATACTTGGATTTTGGGTCATTAAGGAAAATATCAGAAACTACAAATTACATACTCTTGGTAAGCTGGTATTTGACATTAGAAGTTTGCATGCGCTCATGGTATTTCTTTTTTTAAAAAAATTTCTTGCTGAAATTAATGGCCTTAAGCTTTACTACTTCTAATCAATTTATTTCTCGGGTAGCTCTTATTTGTTAAGTCAATTATAGAAATGAACACTCAATGCTAAAAGCAAGGTGTAAGTACATTCACGACTTGTTGTATGTATAGGATCGAATTAGGTGTATCTAATCATATCTTAGGTCACCGATACATCACATTGTCAAGAGGTTGTGAATTGAGTAAAGAAATTAACATTTGTCTAGTTCACAAAACAATAAGTTGCTCATTTTTTTAAGGTGTTTGTCATCACTCCAAGAGATTTTTAAAGTTTCAAACGCTACACCTCATAGATGCTTTTGATTGGTGATAATTCTATAATGGTAGACCTAACCTCATTCAATGAATCAACCCCTTTAGTAATACAGAAATTACAAAACAACTTTTTATGGGAAAAAGATCGAGCTTCATATATATGCCAAACAACTTCGAAATTTACACCGCGTAATAATTAATGAGTTATAGCATTGCAGTGAATCCTAATATTACTTTGCAGCTAACCAAGCTAACAAATACACAAAACAAGTACAAAATTTTAAAAAAAAGTCTTAAAATTATAGTACATATCTCAATTCAATACTAAACCTTTTAATTTAAAGAATATTGTAAATATTATTTATGTTAGTACCAACCGTCTATGTCACGTAGTTTATGGTTTCTAGCCAAATTAGATGAAATGGCTATGTTGACAATTTGCTACAAGGATTATGACTAAATTGGCTAAATTAAAAAGTTTATTGACTGAATTGATATCATCATAATAAGTTTAGAACTTTCTTTTGAAGATTTTCCCACCAAATACATACACATATCAGAATATAATCACGTGTCTCCCACCGTAACTTTATGGAATTAGTCTCCTTTTCCTTTAATCCATGATTAATGGATAAAATAAGCGTTGTTGAGGCGGCTAGTTGCATCATCAAGGACCCACCCCCAACTAATTTGTTCTTTTCTCGACCAGCCGGTCGTGTTCCTCCGTCGCTCCACCGACAGAGACGGAATGCTTTTGTAGGGTAGCGACGACACCCATCCCCAACAATGATGCCGGATCTAAATAATCAAAAGAGAGCATGATGGAGTTTCTCTTTTCGTGGATGGTTATAGATGGTGACAGACGTCTTTCCTATGATGTCCACTTTTTTAGCATGGACAATTTATCGATTTCAAGCACGTGCTGATATATAAAATAAATACATGCATTATAATTTTTTTCCCATTGGTCTTTTTTCTTAAAGTTTGAAATACCTCATCGGGGTCGAAATTTTTGCATCGAAAACTATGAAATTGCAGCTGAACCGAACATGGACTGGCCCATTAAAATTATTGAGTACCATAAATGGGGAGACGCGTGTGCCGAGACTTTCGTGGCGTGACATGGGACGATAGTACAATACCCACTCCGTCGCCTCTCGGGCATCCAATGAAAGCCCTTTTCGAATGCCGTCACAGCTTGACGAGTTTGAAAATGGAAGGAGCATTTCCTTTCCTCCTGCTGCTGTCTCAGAGACTTCTCTCCTTCCGATTTGCCCGACATATCGCCCAAGAGATTGGACTCGAGAAAAATGACTGGACTAGTTCTAAAAAAATAGAGAAAATTCTGGGGCAGCAGGGGGGAAAGAAAAGTTCCTTCAATTTACTCAATCTTCTAACAATTGGTACACATGGAAACAGGGAATTCGTTTGGTACGTTACTTTTACATTTCAACGTGTATATATACAGCCATACACAGAAGCAAGAGCAACCTTCCTAATTATTGTGCACGATAAACTGTATCCAACAAAAGCGATCAATTTTCCTGCAGCAGTCTGAACCCACTCCGTTTGTATGTACTGGTTAGGCACTGAAAGCAAAAGATACCAAGCAAACTGCACCTAAAGCATCGGGCTATGCCGTGAACAGTTGAGGGCCAATCTGTACAACTGATAACGGGAAGTCCCTGCAGCTCGTCATGGCACTCAAACGTATGGCCGATGGCCTAAGGGTCAGCTGTTGCTGGTTTGTGCAAATGCCACTCTGGCACTGCCAGAAATTGCTCCATCCGGAAGGTATATCTGCATTTGCTGTGGTTCTGTATGGCATTTGCACGATTGTTCAAGCTTTCACTACTTTTTTAGATTTCTTAGAGAAGCTTCTGACTAGGATTTTGTCTGAAAATGTCAAGGGAAGCTCTTCTTCAGCAGCCTCTCTACCTTCGTGCCAACCTGCATGACCAACTCCATTTTTTGCGCCAGATACCTCAGGGTCTCGAGAAAGATATGGTTCCTCGGGTATTTCTCGATACAAGTGTTTCAATATAAATAGGGCAGTGTCGTGATCCCTCCAATAATTTCTGCATCATCCATATGAAAAGATAATTGCAACATCAGGTAAGTCATTGGGTTATGGTTTCATGCTTGCAAACATAAGAGGTAGAAAGCTAATATGGCGAAGCAACATATGCATAAAACAACTTCTAGCAGTTTGCACATTTCCAAGAGAATCAAACAAAACTCAAGAACACGAAGAATGCACAAACACATTGAAGTGCTTAAAAGACCATGGCACTGTATCTTGATACTTACGTATGCGAACCTAGGGCCGATATATAAGGATGTTGAAATGTTTTATCCTGCAACCCAAGTAAAATAACTAGTATTAGCAAAATAAGAGCTATAAAACATGAGTTGACAGAAAATACCTAACAACAATCCAGCCACAACAATTTATATCCAAGACCAAGAATGTTATCACAAAACACATATCTCATATGAAGAGGACTCTAATCTCAACGACGAGAAGACACTGCATATTTTGAGACATCAAAAACAGAGATACAACTGAAAGTTTTCAGGTCCAACACATTCAGAGATTACAAATAGAATGCAAACTAAAACATATAATTGACTAGACAGGAAGATGACGTCTTAAGCTTGTCTATTTATACCAGGAATACACTGAATACCTAGTTTACAAAATCTAGGGACAATCTACAGAAAAGGAGATTTCTTGGCTGCATCATTTCAAAACTTATTTGAAATTCAGGATACACCATTTTCTGATCACAAATGCTTGTCCTCTAACACATCTCATTATTTTCTCATCAATCTTTGGGCAATGATTACCACTAAGAGTAACTTAAAGAGAAATTTCACCACATACAAAAAGTAAAGAATCTTCAAACAAAACAAGATGTCAACAGGTTTCAAGCAGCAAAGAGCAACAGTTTCAAGTAAGACAATATCTCGTTGTGAAGGCAATTTGAGGTCAACATGTAACCGTAGAATGTCATTCATCCTACACAAAGGAAAACAAACACTTAAATAAGACAACACACTTGAAGCACGTGATCTATTCTTCCTTCTTCACTTCCAGTTAGTTGCTCCATCATAAGCGAACCATATGATCTCTCTTGTTTCTCCTGGCCATCTTCTGCTGCTTCTGCAGATTTACAAGAGACAGTTTCCCATCACTTAATCATGTGTGCATTCTTGGGTATACCATTTCTTTGGTGTACATTACCTTCAAGGCTGTCTCTGTTTTTCGATTGGCATACTGTGAGAACCTTGACCTGCTAGCCCATTAAAGCACTAAAATTTAGAAATCAGTTCTTCATGAAAGAAGACTAAATAAATAACAATACCATTGCTGATTCAAGTTGGCAGGTCTAAATAACAATTTAAGCCATTTTCAAATGAGAGAGAGAGAGAGAGCTTCTTCTTTTTTTAAGGGGGGTGGCTTGGTTGGTTTTGTATGCCTTACGCAGATAATTTCATGTAACATCACAATTCAATTCTCGTTCAACAGCCCCTCTTGCAAGGCATAACCAAAAGGTTATTGTAATCACCAGAAATCCTATTAACAAAGTAAAAGGGGCACGACTGGTTGTCCATAATGCATCTCTCGCAAATTTTACTGCAGAGTGAATGAATGATCCCTCTCTTTCGAAATACTTCTCACTCACCACACTTGATATAGAGTATAAGAGACTACATTGCGTTTCTTTTTTCTTTTTGGTTTTCATTACTGGAAAATACAATTTCATCAATCAGAATGGACCAAAAATATCTACCCCATTTACTACAGAAAATACTGACCTCTAGGGCCAATAGTCGATAAATGTCACATAACCAACCAACAAAAAGAAATTTGCATCCACCATGAGCGTGTGTGTGTGTCTGTGAGAGAGAGAGAGAGAGAGAGAGAGGGTCTGACAGAACCCACCCTCACTAAGTTTAGGTTATCCATTATTGCCTGAGAACGAGCAGCTAAATCTTCAGTAAATTCCTACAATAGGAAAAGATATAATCAGTAACTGCTCAAACATGATAAGATATAAATGGAAATTTCCCGGTAAAAGTCAATATCAACACAATCGATAGTTTATCCAACCTGGAATCCAATGTGCAACCTCTTTCCACCTCTGTGGTAAGGAACAATCACAGGACGTTTGTCGGTGTATTCCTCACAGACTAGTGGTTCCACTCTGCATCGCAAATGTCACTGCTTGCTAAATGAGGAACTCTAATGCTAGGAAACCTTATAGACCAAACTTTAAAAAATGAAAGGACCCCAGTTTGAAATGAATGAATGAAGTGCATTGACAACAAGGTGGGAATCAATCACACAAACCTCCATTTTCTAATCCGTAGTATGAACAATACCAGACTGCATTATTCATTATATATATATATATATATATATGAAAGTACCCACTTTGAAATTAATGAATAACGTTGACAACAAGAGCAAAATGAATCCAACAAGCTTCCATTTTCTAATTACTGTATGAGAATGCCAAGACTGCATTATCTGATTATACTACAATGCAAGGCTGCAGTATTCATTGTATTAGTGGAAGCTTGTTGGATCTACACACACACACACACATACAGCACGTCTTGCACACAAAACCAACTGGACGCCTTTGTTTGCCCCAGCTTGGCAAATTGCTGTCAGTTGGGCTTGGAAATGGATTGTATACGTCCAAAGCCAGAAAAGAAATTTCAAAACTAAATGTCTGAAGGGGGAAATCAAGTTTTCTGAATATCTCTCAGCTGATGTAGGCACTGGAACAAACCTGTATGCTACTGGATCAAAAGGGTGAAAAATGTTGAACATTTGACGACATGCAGGCATCTCTTCAGTTATGTTTTCTTCACACCAATAGTCTTTCCCTTTCCCTAAAAACAACAAAAAGCATGAAGCAAATAATCTCATTATATATAAGAGGCATGATGGACAATTATATATCTGTAGGAGTAACAGCTCAACAAATAAAGAGCATGAGAGAGCTTTGATATACTCCGGCTGTGATGAAAGTCAAGTTATATTTTTATTACTGATGCTATTCAACACTTGTTCCTGACAGATTTAGACACTTTCTCATTTATACCAGCAGCAAATTTTAGACTGAAATGATAAAGACTGCATAAGCATCCAATAAACAAGTTATAATTCTGTTGACATAAATCATGAGCAACTTATCTTTTATGTTTTACATGTAGGAAGGTAATATCTGGTGCCTTTCCTTTGAGTAGCTGGTAATCCATTTACTTCACATTTCACCAATTTGAAACCTTGTGGGTAAAAGGACAAAATACATATAAGGGTCAAGGCCATTACCAATTCCTAGCCGAATATTGCGAAGAGCGAGAAAAAGACCAAGGGGCGATCCAACCGCGAAGAATGTATCAACCTAACAAAAGAAACAGAACATTGGTCATGGACCCAATCAAAAGAATTAGCTATACGAGGAATACCTTTCATCATTGGACATACATTGAAAGGAACGAAATAAAGTGAACCATGCCAAATACCTTTTGTTCAAACTCCAACAAGAAATAGAAACACGAAAACTACTAATGCTCTACAGAATATGAAAAGGCTAAGTCTCCAGAACACTATGAAGTGATACAAGTGCGATAATTAGAACTTTCACTAGTACTGTGATTAGAACTTTCACTAGTATTGAGGACTCATTAACATTAAATTCTCCCCATCTCCTACAGAAAGCTCTCACATCAAAATCAAAATAACCCAATCAATTGACAAGAGTATCTTTTTCATACACCCTACCTTGAACCCAAGCTTTGTATACTTGATATAAGGGGTATAGCTCCTATGAGCTTCATCAGTTTGCCCAGGAGAATAATCTGCAGAAAGTAGATTGCATTCTATTATGCTTCTAATTTCCTGAAGGAGTGATGCTAAAGCGAATCTAGAAATTCCTCTTAACAAGACGAGGTGTATGAAATGAACAGTTTTCAAGCAATAATTACCTTGTGGCGATACTTCATCTGCTTTCTTTCCCAAGGATTGCAACTCCAATTCAGCAATTTTTGCTTTCAGACAATCAATCTGAATGACAGTCAGATACAAAGTTTCAAGACAATGAGATAGGTAGTTTATGGCAAAAAAAAAAAAAAAAAAAGCATTGTTAAGTTAAAGCTCCCACCTCCTCTTTTAGTAAATCTACTACTCTTTCCTTGTTGTCAGCATCTTCATATGCCCTATGATTCAACCTTTCTTCGCTACCTTCTTTTGATCCACATTTTCTATTTATTGCTTCATCTAAGCTGTCTCTGTCTTGGGAAAGCACGCTATTTGATTCATGAAGGGATGGATGAACATCATCCTCATTCTTTGGTTGGTTGGACGTAAGAGCCCACGGAGAAAGCTCATCAGAATCTGGTTTTGCAGGAGCAGCAGAACAGGAACCCTGAGTACATTCTTTGTCATCCACTGATGGAGAAGGCTCTATGCTGTCCTCATCCTCGCTAGGGGAAAACAGCTTCTCCGTGGCTTTATCCATTGATGAAATAGTTTTAGGTTCCATGTCTGTCAGGGATTTGCTTTTAACATCTTGGTGGTAAACAGGCGAAGATTTTCCATTCTCATCTTCTCCCTTATACACCACATTCATAGGAAATGGAGATGATAGGTTTTCTTGATGGCAAAGTATGTCGTATGAAAGGACACTTCCCAAAGAATGCCCGTATATAGAAACCTAATCAGGAACTCTTTCAGAATTAGAACATCTGACTGAACCAGCCACAAGTAACAGAAGGCTAATCACAAGGCAGAGGTCTTATACCTTTCCACTGTAACCAGGATTCCTTTTCAAGAACTTCTGATACAATCGATTCAACTGATTGGAGACCTGGAAAGAAGTGATTACTCATCTACTTGCACAGAATAGCACAATTCACATATTTTAGAAATTGCCAATTGGAGAACAGTAACAGGTGTTGTTCATCTCCTTAAGTAACTGATACCTTGAGTCCCCTAGTACGGCTCTCGAGATCATAGGCTTCTCCAGGAATTGAAATGGTTAAGGCAGGCTAAGGGTATAAATGCCGTTAACTTCAAAGACATAGTTGTTAAAGGTGGGTCTTTACTTATTAACATCACAAGACTTCTCATATCCAATTTGGGTGTATGGTGTTACAAACTCCACCATCTAAAGCACTGACATCCTCGTGAGTATTACCCATGTTGCCTAGAGATACCCCATATGTAATATACGATTTGCTCATTCCTGCCCTCCACTCTCCTAAGTCTACTAAGAGCCGCACCTTGTTCAAGCCCCCTTTCCAATTCAATCACTCACGGCCTTGCCCTTCTCAAGTCGGATTAAGGGCCTAGCCTCTACGGATAAGACCTGGTCCACATGAATGAAGCTGGTGACCACTTAGGGTTGGATCTTACTAATGAATTACATCACAGTGTATCTCCAATCCAATTTAGCACTTGTGGTGTTCAATCATCAGAATGAAGATATACTGCACACTGGGTACTTTAATCAAAGGCTTCTGTTGAATGTGATCTTAAGAGAATTTACTTTTAAAAGCTATATCACGGCATTATCCGACACAAACTACTTCCATAAACAGTAAAAATATGAAATTTGTGTGCACAATCAGTGTTTGTGCAACATATTTTTTCTCTGAGAGAGAGAGAGAGAGAGATACCGAATCTATGATATCCTGACAATAAATAGGGCTCATATAGTATAACACATCATGAACAGTAGCACTCAGCGTGACACGTAAACCACGAACACCATCCAGGGTAATCTTGTCAACTGCAGCTTCACCACCAAGCTTCAAACCCTTTCTCCACTGAAACCAAACAGAGCAATATAAGTAGAAAATGCATCAAGTACGCTGCGAATTAAGATTGATTGCTCGCTCAAATTAGAAAAGAAAATATGTGACAGTTGAACAGAACACGAGATATTAGATCGATATGTGCAATAGTTTCGTTTGAGGTGTCTCACAATATCTGAGAACTCTCAGATTTTCCATTTGATAATGTGGTACTGTTTCTAAGCATATCCACTAAACAAATAAAAGTTCAAATGGTTGATATGCAAAAGGACTTCATTAATGATAAATAATCTAGAATCCCCAAAAGAACACTTATATAAAAGTATAAGGGAGCTTACTGTCTACCTGGCAGGGAATGAAGAGAACCCTTTGGGTGCCCCGTTGGTGAGGAGTCAAGTGCTCTTCAGCAAGACTTGCTGTGGTATGCCGAAAGTTGCTAACATCATCGACCAAATTAGATTTTTCCAGCCTTTGCCCGATACCGTGAACCATAAAAACTAAGTGCCCAACAGGAACCTAAAATCAAGGACGTATTTTCATATTATCTGCAATCTAACAAACTAAATGCATAGAGGAGAGATTAAACAGCATTGTAAACAAATCTTTTTTCTCTGATGTGAGGTCAATAAACAAGATGTGCGTACTGAACTCACAGATGATTTTCATGTTATGTAAATGCAAATAACCCTCTAATAGATTTTATGTACTTAAGATCATCTCAAATCCAACAGTATAACAAATATGAAAATAGTTGCCTCAAAATCTAGAAATATGAAACCACTGCCTCAAACCTAAAAGCCTAAATTGTTAAATAAAGGCATAATCTAATACTCTAGACGCTTCTTCACATTCTTTAAGTGTGAATTGCTTATAAATTGGAAAATAACTATGGACTTGAAGATATTCCGGCATAGGACTTACTGGCGGGATATAATGTACAGATATTTCATATCACTACCAACTTTTCTTAAAACTTAAACTGTTAAATAAAGATGTGGTGTAAAACTAAGTGCATGATAGATTCTTCCTACTGGACATCCTTTTTTTCCTCTTCAGTCATAGGTGCATATTGGTTATATGACTTTGAATGCAAATATTTATGGTTTAAAACTATGAGTTATCATCAAATTTATTGACCATTTCTTACAGTCAACTATAAAAGATCAATCAGATCCAAACACCAAAAGTACCACTTACGTCAAAAAAATTTAGATCACAGCTAATCCTGACATACACAAATTGTTAAGCAAATTAGTTGTGCCTCATCCATAGAAATATTTTCAAAAACAATAGCCGATGACAGAATAATTATTGAGAAAAGATAAAAATGAACTAAGTTTATCTTTATCTTGACAACAAAGACAGGGAAATATCTGTTAGGTGGCAAATCATTAATGAGCTTCACTACATTGCTGTCTGATGCGGCAAATTTTTCAAATCCTCCCTTTCTGTGTAAAGCGAAATCTGAAGATAGTGCTGAAAAAAGAAGTAGTTTTGATAGAGGCTCATGCTTTCCCAGTTATCTATATATCAAAGACAGTGTCATATTAACTGTCAAGACATGATTACTATTTTCCATGTTTCAAAACAAGATCATTAGGTTCTAATCCCGCAAAAAGCCTGCACTCCACCCTACCATATAAAATAAAAAATCAAAGCAGTACGCGGAGCATATATAGAAAGTGATAATCTCAAAATCTTCATATAAAACTAAAAATTGTGAGCTTCTCCTGAAGAAATAGTATGCAAGTTCTGGGAAATAATTTCACCCTGAAAAAGTTTCAATCCTAGAAGCTTCCACATTTAAAGAAACTCATCCAAGATGTAAAGGATTAGCTTAGTCGAAACGAAAACTATGCCAAGTCATGTTTAATATATATAATAACCTAACATAGTGCTAGACTTTCATTCTCAGCCTCTAATCTCAGTAACCCATCGTTGATCTCCTGTTTGCTACACATTGTTTACGTACTCTCTCTGCAATTTCTATAAAAAACCAACTATCAAGGAAACTAAGAGTAGATATTAGCAGTTAAGTTCTTTCAAACAAGTTGTCGCAAATGTTGGCCAAAATAAAACAAGGTATCACTGATTACAGATACGGCAGTATTGCTATGGGACTGCATATATCCGACCGTACTTAGTTGCTGGAGTCCTGTTTTCCCCCAAATTATTTTATTAAAATATTTGATGCCGTATCCAATAGCCAACATCTCTGAACAAATATTTTCAATGCAAAGCAATTGATGGATGCTGCAGTACCTGTGAACAGTAATCATCCATTTGCTCCTCCTTCTGCTGACGCAATTCATTCTGCAGCGAACAAAACTCTCACTTAAAGCATCAAAGATTTCAGATATATTCAACATAAAAGAAATATATGAAATCCCAAAAAAAGGAAAAAAACCTACTCCAGCACTAGCCCAAGACAAACAAATCAACCAACTTAGCCAGTTTAGTGATGATTTTCACAAGATTTTGCCCACACATTTCATGACGTGTTCTGTGATCCAATAATGAGTTTCTACTACACCACCATTTGAAGTGTCCATCACTTTATATGCCAAAACTGTTCGCAGAATTTTCTTTTTAAGTCAATTATAGTACTTCAATTGTAATTGAAAAGTTTCCCAATATTTCAAAGCTCAATACCACATTTAGAGCAAGTTGCCCAAGTGAAACAAGCCCCCAGTTCAACCAATATCTTGAACTATCATAAAATTTCTCTGACCTATTTTAACCATTCATATGAGAGAAAAGGTTATGAACAAAAAAAGAAAAGAAGAGGATTTGGTTGCTGCGCTGCTAACTCCTCTCCACATGCAAGAGCAAAAGCCCATCTTCTAATGGTTGAGAACATACCGAGTAAGACAAATTCCAACAAAACTTCTGTCAAAAGTGTCAAGGTGCTCAAGTTAACCAAGCGAAGCACAGGCAATGACAATGCTTGCAGCTACTTATAACCATTTGGTTGGAGAAAATAATTTGTACCTCTGAAATTTCAAAGGAATGGTAGGTAAATTTTAGAAGAAAAAATTAAATAAGAAGATAAAAGTTCACATGAAGACACCATTTGGATTAGCAGGTACTACATAACCAGATAATTGGCCTGAAATTCATGCAAGTCTCCTCAACCAGATGCAAGCATGATGGAACTTCTCCTCTCATCATTCTGTGTCCAGCACAGAAGAATTTTAAAGTTCCAAAGTATTTAGCTGATGGTCCGAGAAGACCAGCAGCAAATATCATCTTTCTTTTTTTGTCAGGACAGTACTTGACAATAATCCAGCAGTTGAAATTTTAATCTCAGTCCTAAGGTATTAACAGCATGCAAAATAAATAAATAAATAAATAATTCACCTGTGTTGGTTTAGGTGACTGAGATGCAGAAAAGCCACGCCTCAGTTTTATCCCATTCCCAGAAAAACCAATAGCACCAAAACCAGAGGAATCAACATTTAGCCAAGCCTCCCAAGTGTCATCTTCTCCAGTGAAAAGCGCATGCAATCCCTACATATACAGTGGTAGAATGACCAAAAGGTTAAAAAACATCGAAGATGGATCTTCAAATAAACTGTGATTTATACTAGGTTAGTTCTAACGAAAAGTGTTTCATACTGGGGTAAAGCCTTGCACATCAACTCGAGCCGCAAATAATCCAGATGGTTGAAACGTTCTCCTGTGCCACACCTAGAGAAACCAATCACAAATTTGACTGACATTACAATAAACCTATAAGAATAGAAAAACCGTCCTTCTTTTGCCTAAAAGAATGTACAGAACTTCTCCCATCTTATTGCTGCTAATCAATATACACTTCTTTTAGAAGCTATTTATAAGCCTGAGTATCATAAAATTTAAGTAACAAGACATCATTATTTCTTTTATTGATTCAAAAGTCAAGAATGCAAAAGAAACAGCCCTTCTCTACCTGGCAACGGTATGCAAACTCTAACTGCTCTGCGACATCTTCACGGAGTGGAAGCCAATCAAGCCCTCCCTTTCGAGCAAACCAATGCCCTCGTAAGACACGTCGGTTTTCACCATTCCAATAAACGGGAAAACAATGTCTTCTCATCAAGTCTACCTATCACAATGTTTCACAGAGATTCCACATCATGTCGACACACGTGCACAAAAAATGTAATTTTGCTATCATGGAGGAATAAGATGGGGTGATAAATCCAGAGATTTCTTTATAGAGATGGAAAATGTGAAAGTGATACAATGCAATAAAGAAGATTTCTTGCATGAGTAGTGGTTGTGTAGGTCTCATGCAACACGCTCTCAAAGAAATGCTTCATTTTCAGATCTTTTTCAAACCGCCATGAGCAATACAAGCAATACAATAAATCTCTCTAAACTTAACCACAAAGTAGTTTTTGCCCCTTGTATTGATGATACAGAGAGGTGAGCAAAAAACTTAGTTTCAAGTGCTAATTGCTTGGTCATTTAAAAGTTCAGATGGCCTTTCTCACAATAACAAGGAGAAGACAGAACAAATTGACAAAAGCCCAAAAAGACTCGAAAGCAAAACACACCTCATATAGTCCTCCTTTGACTGGAACGCCAACTCTTTCTTCCTCAACTCCATATAGCTGAGCTGACAGATTAGTGGATGTTTTTGACTGTGGATCCTCACTACTTGAGATTAGCCTTGCTCTTGGACCATCACTACACTCTGCATACTCTTTCCACCAACAGGATAACAATTCCTCCTCTCTCTGTGCAGAAATCGAATAAGAAAAGAACCTTCAGGACCCAAATTGAGAAAGAATTCCTCACATGAAGCACATGAGCTAAACTTAAGGCAATCAAATTGAGGGCAAGAAGTCAAACAAGTTATTTACTTATCAGCAGACAAATCCACCATCACAAAAACAGATTGAAGAAGTCTGTTCTGGGAAAAGAAGGCACCCATATGGTTGTTTTTTCAATAAGAACCTCTCTGCCTCTTAATGCAGTCAATTATATATTTAACAGATTGTCTTTGAGAAAAGTACTTTTGGATAACAATTTGACAAAAATACGCGATGCAATCGAAAGGTGGCAAAGTAGGAAAATGCATCCAATTGCAGAATCCTATTGCCAACTGGTTTAGCTAGGAAAGAATCGAAAATATCTCAAGGAATTATAGCAGGGGTCATGAGAAATTACCTGCAAAAAGGAGGCTTCTATTGCCAGAGAATCTCTCATGCCAAATCGAAGATATTCACTCTTTCCAACTATCTCAACGTGAGGAACAGATGCAGCTAACTCTGCAATAAAAATAAAAAAACAAAATAAAGTACACAAAGTTGAGCAATAGGTCCAATACGACTCAAGAACCTAAAAGAGTAATTGGAGGAAAAGCAGATGACAGATATAGAAACATTTAAGCTTTCAATTTATTGCACTTCCAGGATTAACCAATGTCAGAACTCAGAAGCATAGAAGCACTGATTGATGCCATCTGAAACATCAACATGAGATCCAACTAGACTAAACATCAACTTGGACGTGGCTCTAAATGTAAAATACATCCACTTTGCCACAAAAGAGATGAGACAGAATCCGAGTAATGTCGTTTGTGCAGGTTTATTTTTCCAGCAGTTCTAATGTAGTCGAATCCTCTAAGAAACCGAAGTTTTGCCATCAAGTCCATCTCTAACGTCCCTGATAAACCGACATGGCAACTTTAATTTTGAAAGAAAAGAATATCAAGATAGATTGCTTAAAGTTTAAAAACAAAAACAAAAGGGAAAATTACAATAAATGATCTAACTTACTCTTACAAATTGAAGCAATACACTAATATATATAAGTGGGTGATGCACTTAAGTGATTGCGCCAGACTGCATGACCAAAAGAGCATCATCTGTTAATTTCTTAGCATCTAGTCCTCTTATTTTGTCATTCAGAGCATGTGTATTTGGCGTATTCCACTACTTATTGTACAGCTTTGTCCTCAACAAATATTGTCACGAGAGAGCATTACCCATTACTTATTCGCATTTAGTATTCTTATACCAGCATTGAGTGCACCTGTTCAACTTATTCCACAATTTGACGCAAATATACTATAAATTCACTGAGAATACTTTTATTTTGGCAAATTAAAAAGAAAAGGAAATGCATAAAAAAACAAGTAAACACCACGTAAAGTCAAAATTACTCATTGAAATTTTGTTAGTTTTGAAATCGTTCTGCTCTCCAGTTCCACTGCGTACATAGAAAATCTAGCAAGCAAGCATGTTATGCCAATCGATAACGTCAAATGGATCGTTCCTATGCCTAAAACGCTCCCCACAACATCCGAAGCTTCAATGACACACAAGAGTGCCCATTCATTTTCACTCTGCAACTTATGATCAGTTTGCTCAAGCTTCAGCTTCCTCAAATAGGTTCCTCAGACTAAAATCAACTAACTCCACGTGCCAAGAAAGAAAAAATGAGTGGGCACAGGCTAGTGCACAGGAGCAGAGAACGAGAAGGGACGGAAATAGAACGCACCGTTCACGGCCAAAGGGACCTTGCAGAAGTACCACCGGACGTCGCTGCCGTCCGAAGGACTCCGCGTTTGCGCCAAGTACTTCCGCCGCCCCTCGCAATGCTCGATCACGTCCTCCAACATCGCGATGTTCGAAGGCGTGTTCTGGAGCAAATCGGGGGTGGCCTCCTCGATCCCGGAGCCATCCCTCTCCCCTCCCGGCTTCGCCCCGGAGTCGGCCATCGGAGCCGGGGCCCACCAGGGGGGCCGCACGCGAATCCTACTCGAATTCGCCCACGAAACTGCGACCGGCGATCCTGCCCACCCAAATCCTCAAATCGATCGAGCACACTCTCAATCCCAATCTACTCGGGCCCGGACGACGCGAATCGAGAATTCGAAATGCCGCGAACGAGGAGAAGAGAAGGTCGACCCGAGCAAGTGAGCGTTTATGCCGGTGCAGGGAGCAGCGGTTACGTGAAAGCAACGCACTTCGTACTTTCTTCACGGAAGCGAGATTCTTCGACGAATGCGAAACCTTGGAGAGAGAGAGAGAGAGAGAGAGAGAGAGAGAGAGAGAGGAAAGAAGGAGGAGGAAGAAGGAGGAGTAGGACAGGTTGGAGTTGAATGTTCGGTGGAAGCAGCGAAACCAGAACAAGCCAGCAACCCCAGAAATGGCGGTTGCAATTTTCATAATATTCTCTTTCCTGCTTTTTATCCCCTCTTTTTTTCCCCCTCGATTTCTTTTTTTTTTTTTTAATACCACAAAGAACATCAAATTGAAACAAATTTACCCATCTGTTGATTTTTGTCAAATTTTAGTATTAAATTACTAAGTCAGATAATACGTAATAGTTAACGAATATATCAATTTATAATTTTACCCTTTATTTATTATACAAAATACAAGTATTAATCAAATTTAACGAAAATTAATAAAATGTATTTTTATCATAAATATATTATTTTAAGATTTTTTTAGTGCTGTAAAAATTAATTTAAAGTAAATTTGTCACGAGTTTACCGACTTGAGATTTTATATGATATTAATTATTTTATTTTTGAAATTTTTCACCCGCAATTGATAAATTAAAAAATAGCAAAAATGTCCTTTTAAATTAAATAACGAAAGTGGCCAAGAAAATAATCTACCGTGAGCATGAGCTCGTATAATTGAACCAAGTATTAAGGTTTGTAAAGGATTCCGAATTTTCTTATAAATTACACCGAGCGGCACTGAAAGAGCTCACATAATTTATAAAGAAAGGACCCAATAATGTATAGATTATCACCCAACCAATTATGTATTGATAACTATGTCTATAAAGAGATGTTAGGAGGAAAGAGAGTAGTAAATACACAATCAAGTTCGGATGGAAGGGAAGAAGACAGATGGAAAAATGTCAGGAGAGATCAAGAGAAATTAAAAGGGATTGGTCCGATTGTACATTTTAGTAAACTCAATTTTTGTCTTGAAAAGCATTTTCCTAATAATGATCACTTGCTTCATTAAAAATAATTAGTCGATGAAAAATATATTTCACTATTAATGACAATTTATGTCTACACATTTCTATAGACGATGAAAATATTTGGTTATTAATTTTCAGAAAAATAAGGAAAGGTTTCGTTCTCTAGTTGTTTCCTAAGACGAACATATTCTCTTTCAATTGGCTTGTTAGCGGTCATTGACATGTCCTAAACAAACTGACAACCTACGACAGTTGGGTCGTTTTCGTAACACCTGATCATTACGACGTCCCCCCAGCCAGTCACAAGCAGGCATTGCGCGATTCGATGTTACCAGAGAAAACCAAAGAAATAATCATGGACTCTACCACATATATATTTATATTTTAATTACAGGAAAGGTCAAAAAATGGGAAGCGCGTTAGTAGTTGATCAAAAATCGAGGGAGGAACAGAATTCTACTCTGATTTCATTGAGAGTGCGACTTTTGCTACGTTTACATGCGGCTAAGTTCATCCTTCATTTTACAGTTTCCCCACCTAGTCTGGCCAGCGACCGGCGACCAGCAATCACTCAATGTCTTTCATGGCATCCTGCGCAGCCACAATAAACACAGGGTAACGTAAGAGAACATGCGTTTTTCATAGCAAATACGAGTGCTAAGAATGACCGTGAATCAACACGAGCACATGGGCAGAAGGGCATGTTCAGCTTTTGCACTCGTGAGAGAGAGAGAGAGAAGTGTTATCTTATCTACCATCATTTGAGACTTAAAAAGAGTTTTGACGTTTCTCCCAGTCCCCATGAAGACTAATTTACCTCTGTACATCAGAGCCAAACAAGACTCCTCGCTTACTATATACGAAAGAAGCAAATATCTAACAAGTGCCAATAGAATTCAGAAACAATCATGATAATGGTATAACACTCTTGCTGAGAGACGAAAGGATTGCCCAATACAGTCACAGTATTTGCCTGTGATACGGGTCACCAGAAATTGTGACCCAGTCAGTTAGCATTGAAACATTACCTGTTTTTCTTTTGTCCATTGAAGTAGCTCGCTTGGTACACTAAGCCCCCAAGCAACAATTGTGCTTATGGAGGGTCGAAGAAGAGTGTACTGTACTATGAATGGAACTACGAATGGAGTTATTACCTTTGCAAGCTTGGTCACATAAGTTGCCGCTAATGCAGTGGCCAAAAGTCCAAGCCCGAGTGTTAATAGCTGACCATTTCCTCCAGATAAACCAATCTCAGATTCTTCTTGCTGCAAAGATTGCATGACAATAAACAAATAACTATTCAATCACTACATCACCTTCCCAGAAGAGCTCAAAGTTTGAAATCTGAACTCATCAATACAAGGAATATAGCGTGCTCAAACATACAAAAAGAACTGTGAAGTAAAAGCAAGACAGTCACAACATTCGTCAATTATTAGGCTCGATATCAAACAGAATAACATTTCAGGGTATACCATCAAGGTTTTGAGGTTAAATTTGCCAGCAGTGAGTCCCTGGAAACTATTTTGAGGTTCCTTCCAAAAAATTAAGTGCCTCTAGGCTCTAGCAATAGACAATCTACAGGTGCTACACTTCCAACTACTTCGACGAGTTACATTTAGACAACCCCGGATGCCACTTATTTAAGAATCTCCTTGCACAACACAAAAGGATACAAACTAGTCCTGATGGAAATTTATGCAACTAACAGGCTGCTTCTTGACACCAGAGTATTCTTTATCACAGAACACTGAGATTACTACATGGTTAATTCAAATAGGGCTATTCATTATCCTTCGAAGGCTGGGAACGATGTACTGCACGCTACATGCATGTAGTTGTAAAAAGTGCTAAGTTTGCCATTAAAACTCATCTAGAAGGATATGAGAGCTTGTGCAGAAAAGTTGCAATGACATGTGCAGAAAACTGTGTTAATTGGGTTTATAAGAGGGTTAATAACACGAGCAGTACCCACTTTACAATTGACTACCTAAACTTTTTTTGTTCAGTCAACTACCTCAACTTTTCCAATCTGGGTCAATGGGAGGTCTCCTGTAAAATCGTGGATGGAAGTTGCCAACTTGGACACTAACCATTAACTACATTGGCATCCAATGCAGCCACTTGAGACAGCACACTCTCTCTCTCTCCTCATCACCCAACACCTAAATGCAAATGACACCATCTTTTCTAAATAAGCAAGCTGCATACAAAAATTGTGCTTAAACTTTGCTGAATAAGCAAGCCACATTAGCAAAATCACATCATGTGGCAATTTATTCAAAAGATGTCTCACATCGAGCTAAATTTGAAAGTTGAGAAACTTGATTGAACATTAAAAAAACTGGCCTTGATTGTAAAACGGCAAAAGTTCGGATACTTGCAATATCATTTCCCCTAATTAAAATTTGATTATTAGCATAAATTGGCCTTGTTTTTGGGGTAGTACTCCTGCATATGATTCTCAAGTAGGCAGTACAAGTGTTGCTCACTTATCCAAGAAAAGGAAAACATAATAAGGTCTTCTCAATACTGCTTACAAGAATTGGGTTTCTTTGGAGCAAAACGACCAAATGACTAAAAAATACAGAAAGTAACAGCCATTCAATTAATAAAAAGATGGAAAAGCCAAAGGTCAACATACAATGATTGCTCGCCCAAAGGCACCAGCACTAACATATGCCCACGTTCCTGGAAGCATCCCTAACCAACTGCATCCAAGGTGATGAAAAGTTTAGCACAGGGGGGAAGGGTTAGAATAGGATTACCAGTAGTATCCACCAAATACACATGAATCCAGCTCATCTCTATATCCACATTTATTATTATTGCACATTAACAATATCTTTCAAGTCCAGCGAAAAGAATTGTCTGACAAATTACACAGAAGTTAGAAGGGACTTCATTACTTGACTTGGTGATTGAGTGAGAGAACATAACAGGTCAATGTCATTTTATCACCTCACTTGATATATCCAATTTGCAAACAACTAAAAACCATACAAAAGAAGAAAAGTTTGACACAGGGGGAAGGGTTAGAATAGGATTCCCAGTAGTATCCATCGAATGCACATGAATCGAGCTCATCCCTATATCCACGTTTATTGTTCTAGCACATTAGCAATACCTTTTAAGTCAAGCAAACAGAATTGTCTGACAAATTCCATCAGAAGTTAGAAGGGACTTCATTACTTGACTTGGAGATTGAGTGAGATAACATAACAGGTCAATGTAATCATTATCACCTCACTTGATAATACCAATTTGCAGACAACTAAAAGCCATACAGAAAAAGAAAAGGAGAAGAAAAACTATAGATAGCTCAAGAGAAAAGATGACAAAGAAGCCATTATCTCCAATCTGGCTGTTACAACTTATCAGCAGGCCAGAGATAGCATTAACTACGAACCTTCCTTCAGCCGAATTGGTCAGGATAGTTTGCATCTCTCAGTACACAAAAACTGCAATAAATCTAGTTCAATAATATTGCCACGTATATAACCTTCTAAAGAGATTGCAATTGTGCACCCATATGCTCATGAAACCATAAAATTATTGGATCACAAAAGTTTGGAATGGTATATATGGCCTTAGTAGTAATCAAATTCAATGAAGATATATACCTTCCCAATACATATGGGACAAATTTGACAGATGTGAGTCCATACAAATAGTTCCCGAGAGAAAATGGAAGCAAAGGGCTCAGACGCAGAAGGGTAACGACTCTGAAGCCATTTTCCCCAATAGCTTTGTCAATTGCAAGAAATTTCTTGTTTCCTTCAACTAACTTAAGAATGCGCTCCCTAGCAAAATATCTGGCAATGAGAAAAGCAATACTCGCAGCCACCTGAAAGAGGCAGAATGAGGACAAGGTTAACAGCGAAAGTCTGCTATACCAATTAGCATGCTCTGGAGTCCAGAACTCACCGTTCCACTGATGGAGACAATGATTGTGCCAATTACAGAACCAAAAAGAAGTCCAGCTGACATTGTTAAAGGGATCGCAGGGATTGCAAGGATCTACATTGACATGAACCAGTTAGTGACGGGATCCATGAAGATTCAGAAATCATAACAACAGCTAGTTGAAAAACATAGTGAAAAGCCAAGACTTTAAAAGTATCACGCCATGACAAGTTTGAGAGCTGTGGTGGCTCAGACCAACAAACTCAAACCCACTCTCTGCTTTACCTAAGAATAGCATGCATGCTTAGGAAAGTAAAGGAGGTTATATTTAAATCCCTGAAACATTCTAACAGGAAATAAAAAAACATTTAGATGAAAATGCGGAAACGATAGAAGTAGCATTGCTAAGATCAAGTCAGAGTATAGAATTTTTACTTCTAGACCAGCATAAACAGCTACAAATAGAGCATATCCTGCTGGGCCGTAACCTGTAAATGAGAAGGAACGGTTTGAAATCAAAATGTTAGTCAGGAAAAAACCAGGTGAAAAAGATATGAAAAAGAAAGAAGTCGGATGAAATGAATGAAATCACTAATTCTACTTCCACACAATGTTGAAGGTGAATGCAAACATAAGGATGTAAAACAAGATAAGTGCCCCTACCCCCCCCCCCACAGTGCTCCTAGAATTAAAAGTCTACTATAATTAGATAAATGAGTTCACAATATACCAACTCACAAACCTGTGAACCAACAAAGTAAAATGTCACGACATGTTATGACACGTATGGGTGTGTGTGAGCCTGAGTTAATTGAGAAAGGGGTTTGCTAGAAAGCTTAGAACACTGAAATTTCCCCATTGTATCTGAAGTGGTTGCGCTTCCACTGGTTATGCAGGAAGAGCTGTCACATAGAGGGAGACATTAACTTGGCACAACCTTGTTGCTGATCAGGTTGTTTTGAAAAAGCCTGAGTACCTTAAAAGGCACGACTACAGAGAAACATCTTCATTAACCCTCTGATAATATTGAATATTCAATATAAGCATAAACTGGTTGAGAGCGAGATGCTTTTGTCTACTATGCAAAAGCTTCCTGATAAATGCAGGCTTCGTACAAGCACATTGACCGGTAATAACCTGCATAAGGAGGGAACTTTCACAGCTATGTTCATTATCACCAAACCTGGACTCCATGGACTGTGATCTTCTAATTAGGGGATTAAGCTAAGTTGTGGCAGAGAGAGAAGAGCAACTTAAATGCTTAAGAGGGAGAGAAACAGTAGACCATTGGATTGTGGGTGTTAACTTTTGGCTGGAAACCATCTTAGTTTCGATTTGTTGACACAAACATTTAAGGAAAAAAAAAAGCTACCAGTGAACTCCAAAGAGGACTAAAACTCCCTCGTTCTCTTGCCAATCAAATATTCTTTGCACTATGATCATCGATGATTGAGCTCAGGCCAGAGCACTACAGTACAAAATGACCACGTTCAGGTGCGAAACCACAGCTCTTCTCCATGAAATCAGAGGTAAAACTGATTCATATCCCTATGCCTATAAGCAAGGCACAGCAGTACTGATTCTTTCATGACAACAATCATCAATGCCTTGATTGAATGCTCATCCCCATTACCAATCACAAAATATTTAAAAAGGGGTCCTCGAAAATTTCAACTTTGACAAGCAATCACAAGAATTTGGGAGCACCAGTATTCAGACAGAAACCTGTCTCTACCTCACACACACGGATGACAAGAGAAGCAGAAATCAAATAAGACTCGCATTATTACCGTCAATGAAGGTAGAGAACTGGGTCAGAAAAGCGTTGATCTGGTCCTTGTACACGTACCCAACGGTGGCGAACCCGCCCACCACGCCCACCAGCAACACGCCGGCCAAGAGGGTCCCCTTCATCGCGGTGTCACCCTCCAATGCGCCGCCGCCGCCCCCCTGGCCCTCGCCCCCTCGCCCTCGCCCTCGAGCTGCCGCTTCTCGTCGTCCCCGTCGCCCTTGGAGCCGAAGAACCACTTGAGGCTCTGCGGGGCGCTCGTCTTCTGGAGCGACTGCTGCTTCTGCTTCTTGGTCTGCTTGAGGGACGAGCATGGCTTGAGGAAGTGGAAGCGCTTGTTGGGTCGGAAGCTGAAGAGGAAGGAGGAAGGCGGGGACGAGAAATGGAGGTTGTAGATGACCGACGACGGAGAAGAGGAAGACGACGGCGACGGCGACGGCGACGGCGACGATGATGATGATGGGGATGAAGAAGAAGAAGAAGAAGAGGGTGTCAGCGGCGGTCTCAGCCCCAGAGAGCGCATCTTAGGCTGAGGGCGAGGAGGCCACAAGTGACATCTGCTGCTGCGGTCTACTGTTATGGAGATCAGAAGGAGAATGCCATGAATGGAATCTGCGTATTTGGCTGTGGATTTTGCGGGAGTTTCTGGTCACGGTGGAGCCATGGGGGCGATAAGGAGGACTGCTCCTGCTTCTGCCTCGCAGTAGCACCACGTGTAATTATGGAGAATATTCGTTTTCCCCCGGAAACAAAATCGATCTTTTCAATTTACTCCTCCCACCCAAATTTATAGCGGCTGTCAAGAACGCACCTCCGCTCAGTTCATGACTTGGACACTTGCTATTTCGTGAATGCACTCGTTGGAATGCCGAATTTTCGAGCTTTGGATGAACTAGTTAGCTCCCACGAAGCTTATTGTGATGGGTATGACACCCCATGATAACCCCTACTAGTTACGAGGGTCATCTTCGTATTTTTTTCCTCAACAAAGTAGGAATATTCAATATTTTACATCTTAAAATTTCAGACGAAATAATATAAAATTTTACTTAAATCCAAATTATTACTAGTTATGATGGTCGCCCTTCACATTTTGCAAGAGATTGGGTACTCAAGTCGCAGAAATTTCAAAAGTGATAGAATGATGCTATGGCATATGACACGAAATAAGACAGACAAAAAGAATTAAAGGTGCGTTTGGTAACATTTCTACTTCTGGGAACAGTTTCTTTTGAGAAATAGTTCTTTTCTATTTCTACTTCCTGGAACAATTTCTGAGTAAAATAGGGCGTTTGGTAACTACAAAAATTTCGTTTCCGGAATAGAAAAAGAATAAAATGCGTTTGGTATCGACAACAATTTTTTATTTATTTCTTCCTTGATGGCGGCAGCAACCGGTGAGCGGCGGCGGCGGGGTGCGGACGGCGACCGACGGCGGCGGCCGGCGACTGGCTCCAAAGTGGAGATGAGTATAGCCTTGTTTGATCCATTGAGATGGAAATTCGGGTGGTATCTGAAGAGTGACAAACTGTTATTGCTCAGTTGCTTGGATGGGATGCTGGTCAAATCGTGAGGATTGGACATATTCTTTTACAGTACGAGGAGTATGTTTGATGAGGTGTTTTATGGATCGAAGAGGAGAAAATGAAGGTGGTTTTGCAAAAGCAGTGTAGGGGTTCATCATGGGGAGCTGAGTGTCTGAGATCTTACTATCCTCTGTGAGGTAAGCAACCTCATAAAGATAGTCTATCTTTGAACATGAAGACTTGCGAAGTTCAGGAGGAGACTGAAGAGAAAGGTTTGAAGTAAGGGAAATTGGAAGAGAAGAAGGAGAGGAATCTGATGTTTCCATGAGATGAGAGGTTCGGCGGCCGGTGATCGGCGACCGGCGGCCAGTGGGCGAGGCCGCGGATGGCGACGGCACGGCCGCCGGCGCGGCGGCGGCGACCGGCGACGGCGGCGGCGGTGGCGGCGTGGCGCGGCGGCGGTGGGTGGGTGGCCATGTGTTATAAGCGGTGAGAAATTTCCAAGAAATAATTTCCAAAAAATTGTTCCCCGGAATAAGAAGCCTACTTTTTTTCCACTTCTCATTTCTACTCCAAATTTATTCCTGAAACAACTTTCTATTCCTAAATAAAAAATCGGTTTGCGTTTAAACGCATTTCTTTTACTTTTTTTTCTATTCCAAGGGAGAACAAAAAACAAAGTAAAAACAAAGAAATTGGCAAGTTGCCAAACAGACCCTAAACCAAACAAACCAACCCTTCTAATAAAACCTAATGACGGCTCATGGGCTTCCCCACAAAGGTTGAAGGCACTTTTGCGCCGCCTAGACAAGGACCTATAGTTATGAGGCACAGGCAAATTTAGCCGGAGCTAAGCCCGGAGAACATTTTATGTTATCGCCTGATCCGACATTAACTGTTCGTTAATCACCTTAACTTCAGATTATGCAAACAATAAAAAGATCCGACATTAACCGTTCGTTGATCACCTTTACTTCAGATTATGCAAACAATAAAAAGACCGCAATCGGAAAAGGTAAGGACTGAATTTCTTTCTTGTCCCGAATTGATTGAAGAATTACACCTTACCATCCTCAAATTTAGAATTAATCAACTCTAAAAGTCGTTAAAGTCTGAACTCATCCTCGCTTATCTTTAACTTTCACAATCACGTCCCTTGAAAAAACTGAAAATGAAGGTTGCATTCCGCTCCAAAAGGCACACGCTTCCTTCCTCAAACTGTTTATCTTCCCGTATTTTGCGCCCAAAATCCGTGGAGGTGGATTGGAGTATTCTAATACAAAAAATCTATGATAAGGACATTAAAATTCAATGATTCAAAAGTCTTTACTTTCTCACTAGAAGTACGCATATTATCTTTAACCATAAATTATTTTCCGCTAATTGATTATTTTCTGCAAACTAAACTCATGAAAGTTCAAATAATTGATTCGTAGAATATCCTTTCCCCAAATAAACACAACCTAAGCTTCTTCTTTTTTGTTTTTTTTATTTTTGGTAAGATTTAGATTTTCTCCATCGCAAATAATGTTGCAAAGCACCAAGAAGAACAAGTTACCTACCCAAGTAGGAAAAACTTTCTTAGAGTCAACTTCCCCTTCATAGTACTTCCGGAATTACTAAGCAGAAGAATGAAGCTCCTTACTTTCGACTCTTATTCAATTGCATTCATTCATTATTATTTATTCCCTCTCAAAACTCACCAATGCAGAATTCAAGAAGAATATTTCTTCAGTTACAGCACTAACAAACTTCAGCACTACTCCATACCTAATAAATTAAACCCCGACACAAACTACGCTTCCATCTCGCAATCCTCACATTCTGGCCTGAGTCTACCTGTCTGCTACGGTAAGATTCTTACACCGACACATGAAAATGTCAACTTGAGCAGCTACTAATCACCAAATCCGGCAAGTTCAAGGGACCAGCAGAAGTTTAACCCACCCAGCGCCATATCACTGAAAACCACATAGAACGGCCAAAAGTAGCAAAAGAAAGCAACACAAAGTATCTTAGCCTCAGTAACTGAAAAATCTAGTCACCCAAGATTGGAAGAACATCAACGGGCTTAGAGGAGACTCTCATTTGGCACTGTCTCACTCAGCTAAGATGGGGCACCAAGATAAGAGGCGAGCCGAAGTATGTCACTGAATATGCCTCCAGCAGTGACCTGAGCCCCGGCACCTGGCCCACGGACTATCAAAGGCTGCTCCCTATACCTTGTAGTGGTGAAAGCGATTATGTTGTCGGTGCCTGAAAGTTGAGCGAATGCGTGATCCTTCTTGTATGTCCGCAGCTCCACCGCCCCTCTTTTGTTCAACAAATCCACTACACCCACATATCTCAGTACCTACAAATGGGACATGTTTCATCAAAGAGGAAGAATAGGAGGAAAGCTGAGTACAGCATGCTCAAAAAGTACAGACGAAATTTCAAAGATGAATTCCATGCATCAATAGGATGTATATACAGAAAATTATCGACTCAACCATACCCACTGGAGCATCAAAGTTCAATGAAGCTATGAAGTTAGGACAAGGGGGTAATTAAAACCCCAAACTCCTCAGAAGCAATGGCTGTAGCTGGTAAAGTTTCTTGCCATCTAAAAGAAGGGCAATGCCATCTATGAACCATTCCAGGGGTATATAGGGCATTGAATGGAAGATCAAAATAACACTGGACTTAGATTTCATACACCTTATTTTAGTTTGCTTTGAACTACATACTTATGAACTTTATCACAAGATGCTCTCATCTAAATTTAGTGAAATTGGAGGTTTCATCGAAGTACTAACATCAGAAGGCAACTATTGGATATAGTAGTATTATGATTTTATATACTCACTTCGCCAGC
Organism: Corymbia calophylla; assembly: GCA_014182845.1. Classification (NCBI taxonomy): domain Eukaryota; kingdom Viridiplantae; phylum Streptophyta; class Magnoliopsida; order Myrtales; family Myrtaceae; genus Corymbia; species Corymbia calophylla. Next base: position 24,137,676 of record CM024698.1, on the reverse strand, counting down.
AGCCTTGGCTTCCTGTAGCTTGTTGGTCCATTCTTGGTCAAATTGCGGTAGCTTCTCCATAAACTCCTCAGCCGATGCACTAGTCTACATAGCACAGTCAGATAAATGCATCAGAAAGTACATTCCCAATAATTCAACTGTTAGATCTATAATCGGGGAAAACTGAATTCTTACTCTTAATGGTTCTGGGACAAGATTGTCCACAGGGATATCAGAAAGTTCCAGCCTTAAACCAGATTCTCTAGCGAGAATAATCACCTGCATTGTTGAGACTGTGTGAAGTGCATCGATATTGGAACAGGAACATAAAGTTTTCATGTCTGAATCAATGAAAACAAATCAAAGTCCATTCGCTAAAGAATTATATTCATTATTACATCGAGAATCCAGAAAACTTCAGGAGAAAGTAAAGAAAAAAGGCTAAGATATCCACCAGAACATAAAAATTCACATGTGACAGTAAGGGGCATCAGTTTTTTGTCATGCATACCCACTCTGAAAGGAATTACATAAGTAACCAATTTATCAGCCAGAGTGCTGAGGCAGTGCACCTTCTTAGGTCCTTAAAGGAGTAGTTTGAAAGACAAAGGTAAATTACAACCCACATGCTCTGCAGATCCATTAGTTTAGAAAATTATCTCCCTATGAAGAAAATTCTCTTTGGAAAACATATTACAATGGAAACAAGCCATTGAATATCACACAAAAACTTCTTGATAAACAGAAATCAACATGCAATAATAGTGCTGTCCATTCAGCCAAGCAGTGGTAAGTTTGTTCCCCCTCTCCTCAACAACACACTGCACATCTGTTGGGCACAATACTTTTATTTGAAATAAAGATTTTTGAAAATCACCTTGAAAGCAGTTACCAAAAAGCTATACTGCTGCTCTAACGTATAAACACTCTCCTAGTAAGTAACAATCCCCTGAACTGCAGTTACTTAATGCATCTGCACATATACAAAATAGGACCTACCTTTCTCTGAACATCTGTTCCAGAGAGATCGTCTCTTGGGTCTGGCTCTGTAAAACCTGCCTGTTTTGCCTCAGCTACCACCTCGCTGAACGATCGCTTGCCAACGAAGTTGTTGAATATATAGCTCAATGTACCACTGCAACAACATAAGGAGAATTTAACAACTCAGAAAGGATACACTGCAGGCACTAGCATGCATTCAATACATTGCTTCACATGCAACATCCTGAAGGCCCTGAACTGCAAATATAGGAAAGAAAGTCCAAGATGAACATACCTAAATATGCCTTCAATACGGAGAATTTTATCTCCAGTTTCAAGAAGACCTCGTAGAGTGCTAACAATTGGGAGACCAGCACCAACCGTGGCTTCATAAAAGTAATGAGTATATGACTGCCGTTGTAGAGCTCTCAATTTCAAGTACTGCCCAGGCAATAATTGATGTTACAAGACCCATGGCATTGCCTTAAACTCTCAACATGGCAATGAAAATTAATAGGTACAAGACAGTTCAAAACTGTAAAAAGCATTTAAGCATATAGCCTTCACAGCTTTCTAAGAAACAAAGATTTTCAACAAGCTCTGTTAGAAAAAAGTCTGCGACCATCTTGAAAGTGAAAATCATCATTAACTTGGGTTTTTGGCAGTGTCCATTATTAAAAATGAGCTAATTCCATTGATGTCTCCAAAGAGACAGTTCAGCTAATCTAGGTTCATCTAGTCTGTTTCTTTTCATATCTATCCCTAAAACACTAATCCAGTAACGTTTGTCAAAGTAGTTTTTGGCAATGGAGAAGGTAACATAGAACTGCAGGCATTCCACAAATGCAGGGAAAGAGTGCTTGACAATTATGCCACCATTATTATGATACACATAATTCAATATTAATTTTATCAAAAGAAAGAACTAAATGGCAGAGTTATACAGGACAAATGAAGGATATGTTTCATTCATAACATTTTCAAATCTAGAAAATTAACTGCTCTTTTCATCATGATGCTGACAGAGATATTACCTGATCAAGTGGCCCAGAATTCGCCTTTTTATTTGGAGTGATCACATGAATTCCCCGTCGCAACCAATTGTAGTAATGACTAGCAACAACAGAATCTGCTGTGCAATCTACTAGCACAGTATTGGGAATAAAGCCATTTCCATGCACATGCTGAACAAATTTCTCCAAATTAGCCACTTCTCCAATCTCCTTCAAGAGCTCTTTCCATTTAGATAAGTCAATACCTCTACAACAAGAAATGTCGATTGAGCTATTAAAATAAGACAGACACTTCATATGGGTCGGTGTTGCTAAGTTCTAATCTTGAATATGATTCAGAAGACATAGGCAGGCACAGGAGAATTACACCCTTTACTGATAAATGACACATGGCAAGAAATTGCAGTTGTCCAGAAAAAGATATAGTGGGCAACCATTGTGGCAAATGAAGATTTTCAGGTAGATAGTGGTGTGCTTTGAAGAAAATCATCACCTTATCACAAGATGTTCCCTCATAAGTGTCTTTACATTTTCTGAAACACACATTTCAATTAATTCTCATACTTGTTAGTAGCATTTACAAAAATAATCCACGTCCCATTCATGTTAAGAAATATGATATAAGTTCTTCCACTTTGATTTGTTAGTAAGCCAGACACGCCAGTCTTTTATTCTGTGCAAGATGAACAATGGAGCAAAAAGCAGAGGGAACTTAGAACTGGCCAGAGATAGCTGGAAAGAATTAAAACAAACTGATGCAAAGCCCCAATGCAGAAGTCGAATGTATCATGTGAAATGTATCTTCTTCTTCATAGATTGTGGTGAACAAAACTAGCAGCATCAGCCAATACAAACAGCTTTCAACCATCTTAGTTAATGTGTGTGTGTGTGTGTGTGCACGCGTGCGTGTGTGTATATATACATAAGGTAGAGATTCTAAGGCTATCAGATTTTGATGGTTGATTTATGGGAACCCATATTATTAGCCATTAAAGTCAGCATGATTCAGATTTTGATGGCAGGTTCAATTTGAAGGAGAATAATGGAATCCATTTTTTAAAGCTGGGAAGAACTAAAAAAACAAACATGATGCTACGTACAAGAGTACTTTCAAAACTATAACTAAAGATGATGCTTTGTACAAGAGTACTTTCAAAACTGTAACCAAACATGATGCTTCGTACAAGAGTACTTTCAAAACTATAATTACTGGTTGAAAGTTGAATAATTTAGCTCATATTTTCAAAATGTTCAGGGCCAATTTATGGAAAAGCATCCTGCAACGATAAAGCATGCATTATACATTTTGTCTAGATGTTCCGTGCATAAATTAATGTGCACCTTGACATTAGTTCACCAGTAGAAAATTCAGTGTCGTGTTTTCTCAAAAGAAATTCATGCCATCATAAAAACCTATCATTTCCTATTTTATGAAAGATTTGAATAATCCAAATTCAGGCACGGGGTTGCAATACCGTACTTTAACACTCCCATAAAGTTGGGTCTTTATTTGATCTATCTGCTTGTCTAATTTAACATTCTACACTATGATTTTCCAGCCTAAGGCCTAATCTGCATCATTACAAGTTTCTAAGATTTCCACAATTTTCACAATGAGGAAACTGAGATTCTTCATCTTATAGACTAAAAGTGAACATGATCTAAAATACCACACTTGCAGAACTTTCTTAGGAGTTCCAGAACTTTTGCTCCCAAAGACCATTTGGGATGTGAAGTTGAGTTCTATGGAGTGCATTGTACCCATGACCAACGGTTGACATGCATAGGGAGCAATGCTCCTGGACTATGTAATGATTGCTCCTTGGTAATGAGAAAATGTCTCGACTCTCAAGAAGCCAACATATAGACACTACTAAACTAAAAGGGGATATATTATTAATATTCATGACGATGTTGCCACCTGCACATTAGTAACTGGACAAAGTAATCATTATACCATAGCCATTAATGACAATTGGCTACAGACTACAATGAGCTTGAACTGAGAAAAGAGTTAATTATCCTCTTTTTGACAGTGAAGCACTAATGATATAGCACAACAGGTGAATAACACACAGAGCTTTACTAAAAGTACTTAATTTTGAAACTTTCACCAGATGATTTGTTTAGCAATAACATTTACTCAGAGTCTTGTGACTTACGCTTCACTCAAAAGCATCGACCTTGATCCCGTGATTCCCATGACACGCAAGTCAATATTGAATTCTTCCTTAAGAACAGCTGCCTGCCAAACAGACACAGCGCTTGTTTATGTGTTCGATATACATTGAGAAAATGCAAAAATTTGCACATGAACCAGCATAGAAAAATGGAACATACTGTACTAAGCATATCCGAGAGTTCCATACAGTACTTCCATCACTTTTATTTAGCTGCTTTTATGCTAGATTTTCATCATAAAGACTTGAGATAAGCTATACCCTAATCTGATGAGGTCATAGCATCTAAGTGACAGCTGTTTTTTAAGTAGCACAGCACCCTCCTACCACTTGATCAACAAGAATGAGAATCATGAAAGAACCTTTCTCAAATATACACCTGACGGCTGTCTTCATGATCTATCCATCACAATTCTCACAAACCCAGAGCTAAGCATGCTTAACTTTCCCAACTCTTCTCTTTGTACATTATAATAATATCGCTTTGTCAACCCAATCATGAAACATTTATTGTATATAGTATAGAAATAACATTTAGCCAGCCTTAAGGAACCAAACTTCCACAACTAAGTCCTTAACAAATATATTTGGGTCTTCGAGGACAATGTCAAATGGGCCAGGTCTAACCACAACAGCTGGTGCTTTGTTCAACAATTCAACCCTTCAATTATGTGTTACCATTATGTTGTCAACCATCCGATTGAAAAAGAAAAAAGAAAGTTCATAATACGACATTGGAAGAAAACAATATGATCCCAAACCTTAAGTAAAGCAACATTTCCTTCCAGCGCATTCTTGTTAAATTACCTAAAACTATGGTGAGCGCCACAAGCAAATACTACATGCTTTTAAGTAACATAGCTTATCAACAAGATGCACCTGATCCCTCAGTTGCCCGAGTAAGGTGCTGCCTATTAATCCAGGTCCAATGATACCCATTGCAATCGTTGTCCTTGAAAGATAGAACCTTGAGTGGACAGCCCTAAGGGCTCTTATACAATCTTCCCGCATTACAACTACTGTGATATTATATTCAGAGCAGCCTTGAGCTATTGCACGAACATTGATATTTGCCTGCACCAGAAAGACAAGTTCAGAGGACTGATTGCTTAAGCTTCAAGGAGAAACAAAATCGCTCGAACCACATCTAAAAAGATGACAACTCTCCCAGATTAAGTAACATGTACTTAAGCAATAAAAATTGAATTTTGGAATCGGTAACACAAGAAAGAGACAAGTAACTGATTACTTTATTTCGGCAAGCAATCTCAACAGACCTAGAGGATATATAAATTTCTAACCTTTGCCAGGGCATTGAAGAGCGTGGCACTGACTCCTGGGGTACTAGCCATTTTCTGGCCAACTGCTGCCAATATACTACAGTTTGAAATCACTTGAACCTGAAAAGAACTGAGTTGTGTAAAAACCCACTAAACTGATATATAAATTTGACAATTTCCAGAATTCTGAGAAAAAAGCAACTAACATATTTAAGTGTGTTTATTTCGCAGGATAAAATCTAAAGTCAGAGGCAAAATTTGATGCACTGTATTTCAAAACACAAACTGCTTTTACAAAGTCTGGCACCAAACAGAAAAGCAAGTTAATGGGGCAACCTCTCTCTTTCTCTCACTCTCACGCATGCACGCGCGCACAATGCCACATGAGTTGATGCAACTGGTAATGAACACAAAACTGAGATCTCATGACAGGGAGAAAGCTAACAAATTATCTTACTGGTGAACTTTAGAAGATAGTCTAAATAATAAAGAATCAGGAAGACAGTAATATTGGTGAAAATAAAACTAAAGACTGAAGGTCATAGCAAAAGAAAGCATAAACTAAAGACTTGCTCAAAAAAATTCCATCATGCGGGATTGTTTCTAGTATGCTGCACAGCTTTCTCTATGGTGAGTCTAAGACACTCTGCAACACTCAAGTGAGTTTCCTTGGTTTGCATGTGCAAATGCACAAACCGCTCTATTTCATACAAAGTTATAATAGGTGCATAAGGTATTCCCCACGAGTGACCATAACAAAACAAGCATCATCAACATTCTAGATGAACCCCAATCATAAAAGATGGAAACACCTTTGAGAGACGCCCAGCATCAAGAGCCTGACGAAATCTGGACTGTAGAGCCTCAGCGACTGCCTCAACTTCCTTCTCAGGTACCGCAAAACAAACAGAATGCTCACTGCTAGCCTACAGTACATCAGATAAGATTCTTGATCATACATTACTTAACCAAATGTAGTATCCATCAAACTGAAGATAGAGGTACCTGAGATATCATGATAACATTGGCTCCTACATCCTTCACAGCACCAAATATGGCACTGGCAGTACCAGGAACACCAGCCATTCCAGTTCTGGCAAGGGGGAAAAAGCAGAGGATATGAAAGAGACTCGACCATATAAAAGCTGCAAAAACCTATATAAATTGAAAATAGAGATATGGAAGCAATTTGTACTGGCCATAATATACAGTCCTCTCACCCCTCAACATTAACAAGGGCCAGATTGTCTATTGTTGCAAATCCCTTCACATAAGACTCCAGCTTGTGAGAATCCTCCTCTTCGCTCACAGATGGACGGCAAATCTTTGTTCCAGGAGCAGAGAGATTAAAGATATTTCTTATCACTATTGGAATGTCGTACCGCATCACTGGGATTATGGTGCGAGGGTGTAAAACATTAGCCCCAAAGTATGACTGCAGATAAATGTAAATGAATGAGAAGCAGAGTAGATCACTGTTTGATTGGTATTTTCGTAGTCATCTTATTTACCATTTCCCAAGCCTCTTGATAGGACAGAGTCTTTAGTATCACAGCCTCACCAACTGCAACAAGATAGACCCAACATTTCAAACAGATATCTCAAGTTTCCTGGTTGGTACCGGTTATCATTGGTACCAATAACAAATACCATAGCCAAGAATCAGAAACTTCTAATTGGCTATTTTGGCTCATGATCAAGATAACAGAACCATAACACACCTTTCCTTGGATCAGCGCTATAAACACCATCAACATCTGTCCATATAGTGACCTGTCGCGCTCTAAGTAGAGCACCCATAATTGCAGCTGAGAAGTCACTCCCATCTCTTTTTAATGTTGTAGGAATATTATATGGAGTGCTAGCAATAAAACCAGTGGCAATTATGGTCTTAGATGGATTCTGGGAGTACCATTTCTCTAGTCTTCGTTCAGATTCTGGAAAATCCGGATCTACTTGATTAGAATTAGTAGGAGATACAATTAGGACTTCCCTTGTATCCATCCAGTTGCAATCAACCCCGTTCTGCAGTGCACAGAGAAACAGTATAGAGCGGATGCTCATATCAGCATGTCAAATATCAACAACAAAAAAAAAAAAAAAAATGCAGAAGAAGGAAGTGGATATGATTAAACCTTCTTAATGACAGAGGAAAGCAGTTGAGCTGACCAGAGCTCCCCATGCCCTACGACAAAATCTGTGAAAGATTCTGTCGCGTGGCCAGCTGCAGGACAGCATAGACTATCAATCTAAGGACCTACTATGTGCAAAATTATATCACCCAAAGAGATGGTGGCACTGGTTGCCAAAACAAAAGTAAAATTGGCAATAAACACTAATTGAATGAATTAAATGAAAAATCTAAGGACAAAATTAAATAAAACAAGTTTTTAATGTAAGATATGAAAATTAGGTAAATTGAACTCTTTACGCTTTGATCATTAACAGTCCAAAGGGTCTTTAAAATATATAGTTGGCAAGGACATTCTCTATGCCCTGAGATGCAGGCATACCCTTTTAACAGCCAGCATCATATAAATGCAAATGCAGGGTGTGAAACGCTAAAGTCTAAGGTAATATCTACAAATGGCCACAGATAATGTACAGAGAGAGAGAGAGAGAGAGAGCTGGATACCAATATATATTGCTCGAAGCATGGCTTTTAGGTTACTGATGTCGCCATCCAACTGTGATAGAAAATTTGCAAGAATGTTGCCCTCAAGTAGATCAAGCGCCGTTGATCTATGTTTTTCTAAAACATTGTCTAGTGCAAACACATAGGTATCATCTCGTGACTGTGCCTTATCGATAAGGTCATACATCATATCGGTCACCTTTGACATTGCAGAGACAACCACTAATTTCCGTTCTGAGTCATCCTTCATAATTATATTGGCCACATTCTTTATCCTCTGAGAGTTTCCTACGCAAGTCCCACCAAATTTATGAACTGACCATGTTTCACCTTTAGGGAGCTGAACCTCTTCAGTAACTATATCCACCGGAACATCTGGCAGTAATTCGACATGAGAAGTTGAGTAACAATTGTGTTATATACGTCAAAAATTACATTCAAAGAGAAACATTACTATATCTGCTGATAATTACACAAATAAGAGGCAAATGCTGAGGGATTAGAACCTGTGACGGATGCATGAATGGTCTTTGATAGATCTCTTCTTCTCTGAGACGTTACAAAACCTACTCTGCAATGGCAATATGTAGAAACAGATTCTCAGCGATTTCTGGACAACTAGGAAACGATTTCACAGCAGCTCCTCATTACAACAAACGTACTGCCATAAACTCGCAAGCAAAATATTCGTTACAACAAGGTATGCTGGCTGCTCGTGAAGCAGCTAATTTACAATGCTTTTTGGCGGGCTATAGCCACGCATTTACATGCATATTCCCTGTTTCGGCCGACAACCAGCGACAAAGTCAGAAACTTGCATTCACACATACAATCCTTCCTTCCCTTCAGGTAGCTGTGCCGGAGCTCTTTCATGGAATCAAAATGAAGCGTAAGAATGCTGGATCGAAGAATAGCGACGCATAAGTTCTCGGGGCCTCCATGTTCCTCATTGGATGCAAAAGCGAACACGCCCAAATCCAACTCTCTCATTTCATTTCTTCTTTCGGTCCTTCCCAGCGAACTCCCGAGGAGAGAGAGAGAGAGAGAGAGAGAGAGAGAGAGAGAAAACGGGAATAGCAGAGACTAAAATGAAGCGCGAACTGAGAGGAGCAACGCACCTGCAAGCTGTCGCGCGCGGGAGGGGGGAGGGGAGCGAGCGACGAGGCGGGGGGAAATGGCTCCTCCTCCCCGTCGGCTTCCCGGCTTCCCCGAGCGACGCGCGCGCCGCCGCCGCCGGCGGCAGCGAGGGGCGGCAGGAGATCGAAGCGGAGAGCGACGCCATGGCCACTGCTGAGCTCCGTCACGAGAGAGAGAGAGAGAGAGAGAGAGAGAGCGCCGCAGTTTCACGGTGGCTGTCTGCGCTTCTTGGCCTATTTGGCGGCTTCGCTATTGCTCTTTTTCAACGAGCGCAGCGCACCCGGCTTTTCAATTTGGTGCGCCAAGTACGTCTCCCTAGGGGTGGGGGGGGACGATCGCCTGCGCCCGGAACTAGCCTACCGCGCTCTTTGCGCCCCTACGTTTCCCCGAAAATTTAGGGGCGGTCGGCACGGTCCGGTCCATCGTGCGGCCTCGATCCGCCCATCGACCAAGCGGGCTTAGCGACGGGAGACGTTGTATTCGTCCAGGTTTGGAACCCTTCTAGGAAAAGACAAAAGGCATGTTTTTTTTGGGTTCCAAGAGTGCGGACCGCTTGGATCATGCCGACGTAGACTTCAACATGCGATGGGTGGATCCATCCGATGGATGGGCTGAGTCGAATCAGAAATGGACCGACCTAATTCACTGTGGCTCATTTTTCATGCAACACGGACCTCCAAATCCACCAACCTGACACACGTCATGCTAAAACACTTCTATATATTACCAAATTTAGGGAAATTCATATTCAAACCAAAATTAGAACATGGAGTGAGTGAGTGCGAGATCAAATGAGGACGAAAAAGAGTCATAGAATTTGTTTAAGTCTAAATAAGTTGTAAACCCATTTAACACCCATATTATTCTTAATTCTATCATTTTAAATCCATTTATAACTAAATATCTATTAAGTATGGATTAAGAAATAAATTTAAGACCAATTTTAACAAGTCTATCGATAAAATACGAGTCATTTAATCTTACTCCAGACGTGATTATGATTCGTCCAGTCTTTTCCGCCTCACCATTTTGAAACCTGCCTTAGAAATATTCTATGCGTAATGGAAGCCTAGATCTAACATAACCAATGCACTTTTCTTGTATATATTCTAAATGCTAAAATATACGGAATTTATTTATATGCAATCTTGGAGATTCTTTACTTATGAAGATGCCTTATAAATGACCAAGCGTGCAATGCATGACTTTCAATTTTTTTTCTTTTTATCAAGAAAGAATAATCATTGTGGTTTGCCTCGATGGCCATGAGGTGGAGATTCGAATCCCTATCTAATTAGGGGTTGGGATGAGAGATGATTAGTTTCGAATGTAAACCTCGATTCCTGGCGAAAATATGAGAATGAATTGAAAGTTAAAGTAAGATAGACAAAAAAAAATGTGAAAATAGAAACAAGATAAATAACTTATCGCTAATGGAGAACTCTAAATTTCTACACAATCTTCTTATTTCTTGAATGCTTTGAATGCAATGCAGATACAAGACTAATCAATATAGAGAGAGTTATCTGAATTTTATTTTTTTTTCATTTTTCTTGTACACACCAATTCAAGTGTTTCGTGTCTGATTCGTAAACCTTAATTGGTTAAAAAATCGACAAAGCTTGACAAAGCCCAACAAAAAACAAGGAGAAAAGAAGAACAAAAACAGATGCATGTGTTAAAATAAAGGGTCCGGCTGCTTCTATGTTTATAAGAACTATTGAGGACTCTGCAAGTTGATTGATGTTGATGGAAACCAAATTCAACGTCGAATTGTCTCCATCGTTATGGTCGCCGATCACATGCTATCGTTGCTCTCTATTAAATTGAGGTTAGACAAGTGATGTTAAATCCGAGTAAATTGTTAAAAAAGTCAAAAACTTATTGATATCGTGTCAATTCAAGCCTAAACCTCATAATTGTGTCAATCGAGTTATATACATTTTCACGTTTTGACATTTGAATCCTTCTAGCCAATTTTGAATGAAAATTACTAACATCAACGCCGGTTGTCCTATAGAGAAGGGGGCATGACCGACTGACATGGACAAATTTTCTTTCTTTCTTTCATTTTATTTATTTTTTGTTTTACAACTCTAGATGACAACCTCACCAGCCACAGGCGAAGGCTATAACATCCTCACCCAGCAAGTAGTTTGGTCAAAGATGTAAAAAGAAAATAAAAGAAAAATAAAATAAAAAATTAGAAAATATTAAAAATTTATTAAAAAGATCTACATCAGCACCGGTCGTACCATATAAGATGCTATTCATGTCAGTGATTTCTAGTAAAAATTGGCCAAATTGACTTAATTGGTAAAATGTGAAAATATTAGCACAATTAAAGGTTTTAGAATTAAATTAATAAAAATACAATAAGTTTTATGACTTTTTTGATAATTTTCCCCATTAGACCCTTCCTTCCGATTAGCAACTGTCTAATAAAAGGCAAATATTCATATCATCATTCAATTTCTACATATATTAACGACTAGGGGTGAGCATGGTCCGAGTGGAGCTGGTCCAACACTTACCCCAGGACCAATCTATGCAGTATTGGTCTCCAATTTTGGAACCGAGAACCGACCCTGTTGAGCCTATGATCAAGGACTAAACCAACTTGATGGGTCCAATCCGATTCTAAAGTCAACTCAGGTCCAAACCAATTATTTTTTGGCCTAATTCAAAAAAAAATAACTTTATTTTGAGTGAAAATTCTAGCATCAACTTTTCTTTTTGTCTTGTAAAAAAGTACGAAATTTAGGTCAAGTGACTATTTCGGCTCCAACTTTTTTTTGTCTCGAAAAAAAATCACAAACTTTCACTTAAATCCAAAATCTAATCCCACCTTAACTTAGAACCATTGATTGTCCTCTGTAATAAATTTATGTGCACTTGCTAGCTGGATTTTAAAGTACTATTCATTGTCTTCTTTTTTGAACCACAGCTTAGAGAATAACGTTAAGTTGTTCATTGTCTCCTACACTTCACCAGAAAGTCAAAAAGATTTCCAAATGCAATTTCTCTAGTCAAATTTCATTGTTTTGCCATAATTTGAAGTTATAGACCAACGCCCATCAAAAAACACCATAGATAAGACCTACCAAGCTCATGATTAAAACCTTTTTTTCCTTTTCTCCAGGAGACCAGAAAAAAAGGTTTGGGTCATAATTGTTACTTGACCTAAAATTGGTGTTTTTTTATGAGACAAAAAAAAGTTGAGTTCAAAATTGTCACTCGATATAAAATTGGTGTTTTTTTAAATTAGCTCTTTTTTTTTGTTTAATTTTTTGTATTCCTTGATATAACAAACATATTATTTCAAATTGCATAACCATCAACAATACAATATGGAACAACAAAACTATAAACACTAGAAAATATCAAATATAAATATAAGGTAAGGTAACAATAGAAATTTCATACTGACTAAAAACAATAAACCATAAAAACGAACATGTGAAACAAGCGAGGAGAGACTAGAGGCAAGCGAGGTGAGTGAACAGAAGCAAGCCGCTCAAGGCAAGTCGTGAGCGAGGCCGAAGCGAGTGAAGAGGATTTCCAATTTTTTTTTAGTCAAATTAGGGCTGGGTTTTCTTTCTACTTTCTAGCTCCCACGGTAAATTGAACTACGAAAAGACAAAGGATGAGGCGCTAGGGTTTAAAGTAGATAAAAGCATATAATACATAATACATTAGATATACAATATATAACACATCAAATAGACATCATATATGATATGTAGTACATAATATATGTAGAGTTGGTTCGGGTTTGACCAATCCACATGATGCAAGTCTTGGGGTCCGAAGATCAAATATAGACCTAGTCCTTTAGAAAATCAGATTAGAACAGGCCTGATCGGGCCACTTTAAGGTTGACCATGGATCGATGTTCACGACGTGATATAATTGAGCACACGGATGCATTCAATAATCCGCGTTTCCTTCGGACTACTTGGTACGCAAGGTAAGGCCGTGGGAGCCGACATGACGGGGGAAAGTAAGTCAAACGGTCGACCCCAGAATACAGGCAAGCAAAGCGCCAGAAAGAGATGGTCAGATCTAGATTAGATGGCTTTACCCAGTCAAACGATTCTCGTTTCCTTATCGGGCAATACTTTGAATCAGCAAAGAGGAAAAACCCAAAACGAAGTTAAAGCGCCGAAACCTCGTATAAAAAAACACCCACCTTCGCCGATTCCTAGGGGCTACGACCGCTTCCTCGGCTTTGAAGTTTTCAAGAAACTTTGGCATTGTTCATCCTTCTACCGTCTCTTGCCTTCGCAGGCAAACCTAACTTCATTACTAATTCCGTTGACCAGATCCTCGTCCTTTTCACCGACCCTTTTCCAAATTTGCATCGAGGACTTCTGTATATTCTTCATCGCCTCGGAGGCACAGCCCCTTCACATGCCTTTCGCCAAATCACATCGTGCCTGATTTCCAGAAGGCTCTCTCTCTTTATAGTCCCATGCAGTGTCTGGGGGACGTGAGGTATGATGGTTGATCTGCATGAGCTTCTGTGGGGCTTCTATATCGTCTCTCTGGTGCTGTTCTCGATCCGGAGGCTCCGGACCCTTATGATGTCGGTTGCTGTCGGGCACGAGTCGTCCCCGTTCTCACCATCTCCCCGTCCCCTGTCGACGTTCGTCAAGGTTCTCGCAGCGCGAATAGGGCCGTCCCCGGTTTCTCCGAGCTTCCCGCCTGAAGCCCTAGAAAGCCTAGCTTCCCCAAAGGAAGAGATATCAAACCAGAGAGAAGGCGATATGTCCCACGCCAAATTGGGAGATTTGCTTGACAAATCGCGTCTAGTGAAATATGATGATTTGTTGACGGCCGAGGAACGTAGAGAAGTGCGTGAAAAAGGTTTACACGATGTGCATCCACGCGAGATTAATTCCGAGGCAATGCCAGACGTCCGGGCTTTACAGGTGGAGAAAGTGATTGCCGGCGAAAAGGCGAGTGCTAACAAGCCTAGGAAGAGGCCGGCCAGGCTTATTTTGCCAGAGAATTTCCAGGTTCTTGAATTGGGCTGCGAAAGGTTGAAGAAGAGGGAAAACAAGGAGTTTGAGGTTGAAGGGAGAGATTACTGTTTGGCTAGCAAGAAAGGGAGGAGAGATGTAATGGAGGACAGATATGGAGTCACAGTCGATGTCGCCGGAGATCCCAAGCAGGTAGGGTTTAAATTTATCCGCTTTTGTTCTATGTTCTTGCGAATTGATCATGATTCATCTTTTTATAGTAATCTACTAGTTCGCTATACCAGTGACCATCCTTATTTCGTAATCAGTCTTCCAGTTCTCGATCATCAGAGACCTTAACATTACACAATTAGGCATTGACCTTTTCGGAGTCAGTGGTAAGAAACCATTTATCATGGATATCATTGGATTCATGACCGGTACAAAATGATCTAAACAGAAGAGTTCTTGTCGAGGATGATGCAAAGTCTGTCGCCACACAGGCGAACGGATTCGTCATTACGAGGTGTTTATTAGTATTTTGGACGATTGCTTTTTGGTGTTCACGTCACAAGTTCCTAAAGTTCCTGAGATGTAGTTTCTATTAGCATCTCATAAATAAGTTTTCGCCACGGAGCCAGTAACGATTATTCTGCTCGTTCCTACCTTGACCTTGCTGTTTTCGGTGAGATCGGTTTCAGAGTGCGAATCAGTCCTTGATCCGGTTGTCCTATGCTTTCCAACACTTTTGGAGATACAATAATTCCTCTCGTTTGCAGGCGTTTTTCGCTGTAATAGACGGACATGGAGGCCGAGCCGCAGCTGATTACGTCGCTGCCAATCTGGGAAACAACATCCTTAGGGAAGTCAAAATCCTGGGGAAGGAAAGAGGTTCTCTAGAAGAGGCCATTCGCAAGGGCTACTCGGTCACAGACAAGGAATTTCTTAGTCAGGTATGCCGTCTGCCTCAGCAAATAACATAAGAAATAGAGTGATGAGTTGCATGATACATGCATGTGCCTCTGGGAATTTCAAATAGGGACTAAACAATAGAGAGTTGACTATAATTGCCCAGGAAACCTTGCAGTCTAGATGATTGGGCTTGGTCGTTGCTCCTGGTTTCGGAATTTTGACCCTGAGACCTGGTCCTGTTTGGTTTTCCATTGCGTGCTTTCTGTTTAAAAATCCCTCATGGACAGGCGTGATGTTCTGAAGTAGTTGGAACTTGAATATGATGTTTATCAGGGCATATTTTCAAATGACAGTTCACCCCGAAATTTCGCCAGACTGTGACTTTGCTCAACAACCCAAAAATCCTCCGGATGATTTCTTGGACTTTCAAACAGGTCGAGTCGAGCTGTTTTTAGGTTATTCAGAATTTGACTCTGCCTAATAACCATACTCCCTGCGGACTTTGGCTCTTCCTTACAAAACCGAGTCTGGTCGAGCTCAAATACACTGGAATAGTTCGGTCAGTGAAGACCGATAGCTAGATAAATGCGGATTGGCCACGAGTTTTGAGTATGGATTGTCGAGTTGACCATTCCCCTTGAGTCTGCATAGTATATGTGATGGACCGATGGTTACTCGGCCGAACTAGATCACACTCGAACAATCTCCAAGAGAGTTTTCCTTCATGAACATAATCATTTCAATGCTTTCAGTTTAGTTGTGCTAAGGAATTGCCAGAGGTGATACAGTTTGATAACAGCCAAAAGGATTCGCATAAATGCAGGGTGTAGCTAGTGGAGCTTGTGCAGCTAGTGTGCTACTGAAGGATGGGCATTTACATGTAGCAAATGTAGGCGATTGTAGAGTAGTTCTATGTAGGAAAGGAGTAGCCAACGCATTGACCAGGGACCACCAGGTTAGCCATGAAGACGAGCGCCTCCGGATCGAGAACTCAGTAAGTCTCATCTTCCCAATTTCAGAGCTCAATAGCACTCTTCATCACTCCACGGATGAGGGTCGGACATCTAATGATGAATCAATGCTTTTGCAGGGTGGCTTCGTACATAACCGTAACGGGGTGTGGAGAGTACATGGCTCTCTAGCAATTTCTAGAGCAATCGGGGACTTGCATTTGAAAGAATATATAATTTCCGAGCCAGAGATTAAGACGTGCCGTATAACGCCGGACTGTGAGTTCCTCATCATGGCTTCAGATGGATTGTGGGACAAGGTAAGATTATACTGCTTGGGGTCGCTGTTACGTTGTTATCAAAGACATTGAGGTTCATACGGTCAAAAAGAAAGTATCTGAATCTGATGCAATCAAGCTTAAAGGAGAACCTCGAATCTCATTTGAACGACCTCATTTTGTTGCAGGTCAGTGATCAAGAGGCAGTTGATTTGGCGTCCAAACAGCGCAACTTGCAAGAATCTTGCAAGAAGCTTGTGGAATTAGCTTGTTCCAAAGGCAACATGGACGACATAACCGTGATGCTCGTCAATCTTCAGAACTTCTGTTCCTGATGGCCGCTTTCTGCACAGCCTAAGATGTCGATCCACGACAAGCAGGAGGAAGCTAAATCTCGAACATGTCTTTGGCCCGGAAGGATCTGAAAAAACGTCATGCACCTCACAAGTCGGCGAGCAATACCGCACCATCAGTTTTGCAAGTGGCGGAGTGTTTAAGTGTATATACCGGGAGTTCTTTACTTTGAAGAATGCTAGTTTGCACTGCAAGTCAGGAGTAGTTTATACATGCCTTCCCCAGAAAAACATACGGATGTAAATTAAAGTGGATTTCACTTTCCTTTCGTTACTTCAATTGTTGTCATTCTCTAGTTATTTAAGCCTGCCCCATCTTTGGCATTTGTACCTGGAAGGATATCTTTTTTTCAACAAAATCCAATTACAATCCAATTCTATTGTCGTTGTTGGTTGATGATATATCTACACGCTTTATTCATCTTAAGTTCACTGAGAAAATTCTCCATTCCTAATATGCAAAAAGAAAATTACTCTAAAGAAAATTAAACATTACAATATGATAATCACATTTATGAAAACAATATCTCTAAAAAGAGATTATAAAAATATTAAAATTAGAATTAAATTTCCAAAATAGAAAATAATGCCAGAATTAGGTCTCATTCAATACTATGAAGGTCCTTTCCGAGTTCTTAAATGAGTCGAGAAGGTTGCCTATAAGTTGGAGCTTCCCCAAAGCTTAAGTTCTATCCGATGTTCCATGTAAGTATGTTGAAGCCGTATCATGCATACATTTGCATTAATGAAGATATTATTGTATATTTACATTGGCTTCTCATTCTATTGGTTGGCGAAGTTGGTTTGAAAGAGCTTCTTGTTATTTTGGACTTCTTAGACAACCGGATTGACTTGGCGGACCCCCTCTATGACTTGCACCTATAACGAAAGCAACTGCGGACCAGCTTTTCCTCTCTATATTTTCATTTTCTAAGTTTTGAAACTCTGATGCAATATCTATTTCGCAATTAGTGTAAATAACTTATACATGATATTTTCATCCTTTTATTTATTTAAAATTTGAAAAAAAAAAAAAAACAGTTTTTCTTTTGAAAAATTTCTGACACCATTAGAAAACACACTAAATTTTGCAATCGTATTATTTTCATCTATATATTATAAATAACTGATTTCTGGATGATATCTACCACCTAAAATTTGCAGTCGAATATCCCGTGGCCGTTCTTTTGGCTTTGCTAATGCCCCTGGATCTATATCTCTAAATGCCTGTACGATATGTGGTCATTATTGCACAATTGGCGGTCATATGTATAAAAAGGGTACTTGTCCTGCTAGCAACGCTCGAAATGAAAATCGAAAAGAATGTGGGCGAGTGCGAGGATACGGAAATCCCAAAATTTGGTGCGCCAATCCTAATGACTTGAAACTTTTCAGTATGAGGTCATCACTGGTGGATGACTCCTGCATTTGATGAGATGATATTCTTGATTTGCAACCGGACAAATATCAATGTGAAGCAAATTTCAAAATACGTCTTTATCCTAATCCTATCGTAGCCTCACCCAAAGAAGGCCACAAATCTCCTGTGGGAACAAGGAAGGACACGAATACCACTCAGTCAAGATATGATCAGTTCCTCTTTCTCAGTGAACAGAGGAGATAAACTGACGAAACACAGAAAATATGGACCCAGTGAAGCTGCAGAGCCAAGTTTAATGACTGCTATATGAGCTAATCGCTTCATGTTTAGCAACCAAGAAGAAAAAAGAAGCTGATTCATTATGTCCTCTGCCCGGTGAATCTCATCAAGTAACCATCCGATTGGGACAATAGCTAATCCTCTCGTTGCTCCATGTTCGCAGGTTGTAAATGATAGTCGGCAGTTTAAGACGCGATACACAAGAAAGGTAAAAAAAACATGTCAGCAAAGGCCAACCCGTCCAAAAAGATCATATACCCTAAACTCTGCTTCACAACGAGGACCCGGAAATTGCTTAGTTATGAGATTATTGTCACCAATGACCTCCACAAACGACATTGACACTGAACAGAATCATTCTTCTTGGACGTCTACCACCTTTCACTCACTTGAAGCTTTAGGAGAATTTTCCGGAGTCTTCAAAACTGCGGCTGCATCATCTTTCTGTGCTGTAGTATTACCTTGGTGCTTTATGACAGCCTCACGGAACTCTTCTAAGATGGAGCTATCTTTGAACTTGAGAGCAAATGTAGAAAGATTGCCCTTTTCTTCAGTGATGCTGTTAACACATGCAAAAGTGATGCCTTTCTTGTCCATATATGTGAGCTTCATTTCTGGGTAAAGACCAGCATTCAAAACTAGCCTGTAATTCCCCCTAGTTCTCATGACAAGTCTGGCTTTCTCATTACCAGTTGTCGAGACATTCACTTTGATTTCACCTTTACCACGTTCCTTCCAGCTACTTTCCACATATTCAAACAACACAGAATCAGCAGAAAAAACCAGCCTCTCATTTTCTTCACCCGTCTCAACCACAACCTCCTGCAAAGTTGTGACACTGCTATTCTCCCCCTTGGACACAACGGAAGTGCCAAAAATTGAGGAGTTCCCATTACTGGAGAGACCAAACCCAAAAGAAGGTTGGTCACCTTTGAGTCCAAAAGGAGAACCAGAACCAGTGCCTGTTGCAGACCCTTCCTTCGCAATAGACCCAAATGAGAATGTAGAAGTAGAAAAGCCAGTACCAGCAAGTCCGGTGAATGCATTTTGTGTACTCGAAAGCTGTTGGAATGAGCTCAGTGGAGTAGTATCAGTAGTTGAATTTGAATTTTCGTCATCTTTCTTGACATCACTTCCGGTTTTTTCGCCTACAGTTGCAGCCTCGCCCTCTGGCTTAGGTTCGGATGCATTTTTAACATCATCATCAACATCTTTATCTGAAACATCCTCTTTATCTGCAACATCCTCCTTATCTGCAGCAGACTCCATTCCGACCTCATCAGTTTTGCTTTCAGCTTGTTTATCATCACCATTGGTGTCCTTCTCAATCTCTTTATCCTTTTCATCCAAACCAGCAGTAGCCTTCTCACTCACAACTTCCTCTTCAGGGCTCACCTCCGTGGGCTTTGCCTCAGCAGGTGGAACCAAGCGAATTCCAGCAAAAGGATTGGAAGAAGGGGCAGATGTGCCTTGATTTCGACGTACTTTGACAATTCTCCTGGTTGCCAGCACTTCATTGCTAGCCCTCTTGAAGGTCCCGCCCTCTTGTTCTGATGCATCATCCTCATCATCAAGTTCAGGCCTATCGCGATTAAGTTCTCTACCAGCAGCCCTTTTCTTTGAGGGAGGAAGGGTGTTCTCTGCGTCTCCCATGGAAAATATAAATCAAGAACAAATTCCTGTATGGTCAAGGTAGACTGCTAGAGTCAGTAAACCGATAAGCTTCTCCTCTGAAAAATTTATTAAGAGCACAGTGGTATACATCCTCATAAAGAGTGTAGCTAGACACGGTAAATGACATGTTGGTGCATGTTCCATCTATGCAAACAGCAAAAAGATTGCTGCAACCTAATGGTCAAGGGAGTTCGACAAAACTCAACACCAGATTGTCCCTCAAGAAGTGAGGCCCCAATTCATGTGCCAGCAAGCCCCAATGAAGGCAATTTTCTTATGGTCATCAAGCAACCTCCTACCTCTGTAATTATTCCATTGCGGAACAAGCTACACGATTTATTGGGTGCTCTAAGACACCCAGTCAACCAACATCATAAAGAAAAAAAACAAAAAAAAATTTACCCAAAGGATTTAAGTATATTCATTCAACTTCGCTTTTTATTATCGATTTGGGAGCAAATGAGCAAATGAACGCTGAAAGGCATCTCACTATATATCGTGCCGCCGTTCTTGAAAATTACATAAAGTAATCTCATATGAACACTCTAGAGCAACTATTTCATGTGACAACCGAGACCAACACATTCTTCGGATCCGAACAAAGAATAACCAACATAAAAACCAAAGTCGGAAAACACGACACGTACTCGCAACATCACTAAGCCAATTTTTCAGTTTATCCAAAACAAAGAGGGAAGTTAAAAAGAACAAATAATCAATTCAACGCCCTGAAATTCCGAGTGCTACAAGCAATCCCAGAAAGAACATAGCAATCTGCAATCTGGCATATTTTTTGCATTCCAATTAACAGAGACCAACACTTCGTTTCAACAGAGACAGGAATCATTGTGCAAAACTTTAAGTGTTACAATTTTAATTATAAGAAATGAAGACCGGGTCACTACTCACTCACTGCCGATGATTCCACGAAGCAAGCACCATGTCCGACGGAAGCCAAAGCTACCACCCCGACTAATAGAGAGAAAGAAAGAGAGAGAGGGCCGGAGCACACCTGAGGGAGAGCGAACCGTCGCCGAGAAGAGCAACGAACCGCGAATCGACGGCCGAAACGGAGGACCACGGCTTGATCTGCGAGAGCCCCGAACCGGCGAGGAGTCGACGACCCAAAGGGAGAGCTCTGATCTCCGACGAGCGCTCGCCGGAGGCAGCTGGCAGGTGGAGGTTTCTGGAAGCTGGAACTTCGGAAGAAGATGCTCCGATGGAGAGAGAGATGGAGAAATGGAGCGCATGGGGAATTTAGGGTTTAGACAAGGCCATTTTAACCGAAGAGACGAGAGTACCCTCGCGGAGGATCACGCTCGGAGTTGCGACGCTAGCGCCCGACCATGTCGAAGGTTGAAGATTTCTTTGTGGTACTGATTTTATGTTTAAATTTTTTGGAATGATCACGAATTCGCATTATGGTCCGTAGATTTTTACTTTTAAATATATTATTCTTTTAGGACAGCACTTTTAAATATATTGACGACTGAAGAGGACAATTATCAATAATATCGCGATAAATCATATGATTTGATTATTTTTATGACAACTAAACGATAAATTTTATTTTTTATACAAGTTCTCATTATTGACGTTGCTATGTCATAATCTGTTAATAGTGCTTAATAATGCGTGTATGAACATTAGTAAGCTAAAGTTCGCTAGATCGACTCCATGCTACAAATACAATATATACATATATATCATTAAGCAATATAAAATTATATTGACCAATTACATCATGTCATTTCCTTCAAATATTATCATAAATTATTTAAACCTATTATCCACAAAGTAAACAAAAGGAAAGGCAAATAAGAAAAAGTAAGAAAATAAGAAGTTCATTCTTCACCAAAGCTAGCACAAGTAAGGTGAGCAAGGTTCGTGAGTGAGACCGAGAACCACATAACCGAACAATGGGTTTGTTTCGATCCTAGATCCTAAGAAGGGAGGTTCCAATTCCCGGTTCCATTTTTTTGGGAACCGGAATCGAAACTTGAACCGCAACTAGAACCGGGAATTGAAAATGGAACCAGGAATCGGGAATCGGACCTAATATTCCTAAACATAAAAACCCTAATTTTTTCTTCAATCTGCAGTCTTCACTTGCCCTTTTTTCTTTCCATTTCCTCTCTGCAACACTTCACGCCCCCGACGACGACCCGACGCCGCTCGCTGCCCTCATCGCGCTTGCCACCTCCCGACGACAAGCTGCTGTAGGGCCGCCACCGCAATGCTGCTGTTGTTCCACCATCATTGTTCTGCCGTCAACAACACAACTACTACTTAAGACTTCAACAACGAGCAGCCCTCGTGCTGACGAGCCACAGCATCTCAGCCTCCCGACGATGAGTCGTTGTTGTTCGCCGTTGCCACTCGCTATTGCCGCAACTAAGACAAAACCAGCTGCCGCATCGGCGTCCTTGTTGCCGATCCATGCTGAATCTAGCATTGCCTGTGTCGCACCCAACATTGCTTGAGCTCGCTGAACATTGGTTCGACCCAGATATAAACCCCAAGCTCCCCAAACGTTGGTTCCGTTTGCTATTATCGACTCACCGCTGGTTGCGGCTCAACTCAGTTGCGAGATTCAATCCGTGTAATTGCTAGCCGAACGTGAGTCGATTCCAAATTCTTGCCTTAATGAACATTACTTCTTGTCATTATTGGTTCTTCAACGACGTTTTTGTTATTTTACTAGGATATGGTGATGGAGTGGTAGGCGAGCCTTGTAATGTTAATGTTTACCGCCGGAGGCACTTTTGTTGCCCCCGAGCAGCTCTTCAATTGGAAGGATCGAAATATTGGGTAGATCCTCTAGCCTAACATTTACTATGCATGTGCTTTTTGGAATGTCGTCTGTGTTCTGTACTCATCGAGTTGGTAGGTCGTACCTTGTTTCTGTGGAGTGTCTTGGGTTGTCACTTCAAGATTCCTTGATTTGCTTTATATGTGAGTGCACACGCCAACCATTTTTTCATTTATACTTAGCCAAAAGGAGTGGTAATCTCTTGATTACAAAATAGGACGTGCTGTTATTATAGTATGTTAATCAATCATCAATTACTTTTTTTCTTTAGGATAGTATGTGAAAAACTTGAGATTTTAAATTCATCCGAAAACGTTCTAAATTTCTAATTCTTATTATAATATTATTTCTACTTTATTTAATAAAGTAGGGGAACCCGATGTAATTCCCATGGAAATTATATAGTTGTTACGTTTCTCTAATTTTAATCAGAAAAGGATCCTCAGCAAAAGAAAGAAATGATATTTTAATTTCTTGAGACTCCATGGAAAAGAGCCCCATGAGCAACTTAAGACATAATAATACTATTATGTTATGGCATTGCTCTTGCTAGTCGATACTCATATCTGTAATTTTAATGCTCTTGTTTTTATGGTCTAGCTTTGTTCATTTTGTATTATCTTTGATGAATGATAAGCTTGTTTTTTTTTTTTTTTTTTTTTTACCCAAGATCCGTCGAGCACGCTTACGCGTGGGAGCTGCACCCCGATTACGTCGCATGAGCTATGATTACTATGATGCGTTAGCCAACTGTGTAATTCGATCCCAGGATCTTATGCGGGGAGGTCCCAAAGCCAAACCGATTCAGCTAGCCCGCCGGTGGGTAGCTTGTTTATTATTATTGATTTCATTTTTGTTTTGTTTAACTAAAAATGAAAAAAAAAAAAAAAAAAAACCTATTGCATCCTAAAACCTGTGATAAGATAGGTTCCAGGTTCCAGGTTCCGATAGATAGGTTCCAAATTCCAAAATATGAGGAATTTGTGCTTGATGATAGATTCTAGGTTTTAGGTGGAACTGAAATCAGTCACCCCTAAGCACATGAAGTGGACTTGGGTTTAAAAAAAAAAGAAGACCTCATTTATATAACGGTAAGATTGATCAATGATTACTATGAATTCAAAAAGAATTTGCCCAAATAGTGTGATAGGTCGATGACGAGTCCCATTTATTTTTCACGAAAATACATTTTTGACTCTCAAAATAAATAAATAAAATAATCGATTCTTTTAAACGAGAACTTACAAAATTGGTTTTAAGAATAGAGAACTCCTAGCAAGCCGATAGTGCTAAAGTGACAGATGTATTATCCTTATATTATTCCAAAAATGCACTAATATTCGTAAGCTACTGGTGAACAAAAGAATTACGTTACTATTTCGCACTAACTTTATCGCCATCTCAAACTGCTGTAAGACAAGCAATGTGTTACTGTGTTTATTTGTTTGGGTTAATGAAAATAAGGTTGGAAGGTTACTAAACGACAAACTCATGTTATTATGTCAACATGATCAATTAGAAAACGGCATTACATAAATTTAGTGAAGGAGAGTTTCAAGTGATAATTTTTTTGAACAAAGCAAGTCACATTGAAAGGACTCTCCCATGACCCAATATCAGGATCAGAGAAGTGTATGCACAATAACAAATGAAATAAAAAAAAAAAAAACAAAATATGAATAACGAATTAGTAGATGAATTAATTATACCCTTGATTCGAATCTCACAAATGAAGATGTGTTAGTATATGTTTAAAACCCCCCAATCAAATTTTGAGAATAAGTACGGTATATACTGTTACGTTATGAAAGAATTTCTTTTTGTTATGTTTATTAATACATCACAAAACATTAATCAAAAGCCCGTGATATATGACATCCATGTGTAGGATATTCACTTCAGATCTACTATTAATTCCCAAATATCATTATATTTCTTATTTTAGAGTAATATTCAACCATTAAAAGTTGCAGTCTTTTGTTTGGTTTGAAATTTTGAATTTTCGAATGATATGATATTTGTGTCGAGGCTTGAGCTCGCCTATGGCTAGTCGTTGACCCATCATCGTAGCTAGCAACTAGCCAAGGAAGAAGAAGGAAAAAAGAAAAATATTTAAATGATAAAATAAAAAAAATATCGAAAGGAGTGCACAGAGAAAAAGATTTTTTTATCGAACAAAATAAATATTTTTTCATTCATTTTCAAATTTTGACTGAATACCTAAAAACATTATTATTTTTCATAAATGTTATATTTTCTACGAAACGTATAGAGCCCAAATCAAAAGTAAAATGAACCAAGTGTCGTGGGACAAGAGCTTAGGATAGCGTGCACCTATGCCTTTTGGGCATTACCTCTAAACTCGCTTCCCCGACCTCATGGGGAGGGTCACGACTCCAATTGGACAAAGCCGAAGAGGAGAGAGCCCAATTGGCTCGGCCCAGACTTCAAGCTTCAAGCCCCAATTAAATGTCTTACTGGCCCGGTTAAAAGATAAAAACGTGTGGCCCAAGACTATGCGCACAACAAGGCCCAACAGAAAAGAAAAAGAACAAAAAGCGAGCCCATCGGAAGAGCTAACTCACGGGCCCATACGAGTGGAGGACCCAGTCTCTCTCTTCTTTTTTCCCCTCTCTCTCTCTTCCCTTCCCACCCTCTGAGGTCACGCGGATTCACACAGACATCACAGGGGAGGAGACAGAACGCAAGGTCATTTCCTCCTGAAAAATCGCTTCGTCCAGAGAAAATCCTCTCGAACGGTCATTGTTCCAATAGGAATAAGAAAAAGGAACTGCTCGAACCAGACCAGACCGATGGAGCAATTTTTGAGGTCACTAGTCCGATTCCTAATTCTATAAGATTGAATTTGGAGAATTTCGGTTTGGTTTACAATTCCATGCCTAAAACGATGCACATTGATAATCATATCTATGACATCACGTCCTTAAAGAAAACCCATTTAAGTAAATTTACTTTCCTCCCCCTTGAAATTCTCTTCAAATTATTTGTGCATACGAAGCTAAAAATTCCAGATAAAAGGAGAAATTAGCGTGTTCTAGTTGAAATTAAGCTCGCCATAATAATACACGTGTTGATTTGCTTAAAGTCTTATATAAAAAAAATTAATGAAAAACAAAAAAAAATTGCTAGATTAGCTAAAAGAATACGCACATGAAAATAAATAAGGCAGCAAAAAGTAAATATTTAAAGGAAACCGCGAAAACTTCACCAGCCCAATGAACAAACCTAGATTACAAGAACAAGCATAAGCCACCGACCAAAAAATGCTAACCCAAATCGGCCCGCTACGCACCTTCTAGCGAAGCTACCAAACCCTACATCCAACCTATTCGAATCCTAGCCACTCTTAATCTAAGTTTAGGGCGCGCATAGTAACCATTCCGTTTCTATTTCTGGAATAGATTTCTATTTTAGACATGTTTCTGAAATAAAAATCTGTTTGGTAAAAAGTTTTACTTTTTTATTTTTGAAACAGTTTATTCCGAAATAGGTTTGGAATAGAAATCAGAAACAAAAAATCTTTACTTTTCTATTTCTGGAATAGAAATCAAAAATTATTTCTCTTTCTTACTTCTCATCCAAAGGAATTTCTTGCCGTTCGCCGCTCACCATCACCACCACCACTCCCACCACCGCTGGCCACCGGTCACCCACCGCCACCGCCAATCGCCGGCCGCCGGTGTCCACCGCCCCTACCATTATCATCGCCACTTCGGAAAGTGAAATTTTTTTTTTTGATTATCAAACGAATTTCTATTCCAATAATATAAATTTTTTATCGTTATCAAACGCGTTTTTTGGCTTAGAAACTCATCTAGAAATGTTATCATTTGCGCTCTTAACAACCGTGTTGAAGCTTTTTGCAAGAAGTGATGCACTCTATGTCTTTCTCCCAAAATGGAAGAATTACGGCATCCAAAAAAACAAAAACCTTTTGATTGGATGGGAATGATTGAAGAAATACTAAGTTCCCATATCAAATCTAAACCTTTAGTTCTTTCCATAATTTGTGCTGCTTTATAATACATATCTTATGAAACCATGAATCATATCAATCCAACTACTTCTTTTAAATTTTAATGAACATGTTAGTGAAAATAAAAACATCACTAGAAAGAACAAAAGGGATCTTTTTCTATTTTCGAATAAAAAAAATCGATTGAATTAGAGAATCGAAATCAAGAACAACAAAAATACGCAATTCAAGATAATCTTGAATTAGATACAGGCCACTTTCTTCTTTTACACATGACTATTTACATAATTCTAATCATTGTCAATTAAACCATCTTCCATTTACCCATTTGGGCAATTGGTCTAGTACCCGGACACAATGGTTCAGTTTCCACTTTCTTGAATTCGGTTCTTGAATTCCAGGATCCGGTGACTCCTAATCCTCCGTATATGAAGTATGGGCACATGTAAACTTACAAGTGTGTGATCACGTCACTTCTTTGCTGGTCCATCGTAGCTCTCCTTCGACCTATTTCTGTGTATACCTGCTAGTTCTTCCTCCTTAGTGCTCATTGATCTTTTCAATGCTAAACATGCTTGTACAGTTTTAGACAACTAATCTATATTAATTGAGTCGATTCTTTTTTATATAATCAAATGGATGGATGCGACTTCCAGCTTATCAATTGTGCTATCATTTCCCATTTTAATAGTAGAACATTTTATACAAATATTTATAGTTCGTGACTCAACCTAATTTTGGTAAAAATTCTTCTCAATTAAAAGTTTTTTTTCAACTTTCCTTCCAATAAGTGTAGGTTGACCTAAACAAAGCTAATGTCCCTTAATTTGTACAACTAGTTATAAGAATTGGCTTTATTTTTATTTTTTAATTCTTCTTATGAACACTTTGAACTAGTAGTTTCATTTTATTGAATGAGTACAAAAGAGAGGAGGATCCCTATTTATACAAGAATCTTTCTTATTACAACCATTGATACTCAATTCGATCTAACGGTGGAGATTGACAATAAGTATCTAGAATACATGTATATTTTTCATTTTACCCTTGAAGAATACTCTAGAATGCCCTTGTATACAATAGAGATAGTATGCACTGTTGTATAAAATAATATGAATTTTGTGATGCAGATATGTCTCTAATATGTTTATATAAACACTATTACTTCTTTTTTGCACAATACAACTTGTATTAGAATAAGATATTGGTTATTTATTATGTTAATTAGAAGGATGGAGAAATTAATCGTGCCAAATCAAAAATCAAAAATTAATCAACGAAGATTTCATTTTAATATTATATATATTAATCTAGGACATGTTTAATATTTGATAATCGTAAAGTGAAATTATATGTAAGACAATTCCATTTATGTCATGGGTGAGTATATATATTGGGTTCCTATGTGTTTTTAATTTTTCATCGTCTTTTTATCTCTTAAATCAAAATTTGAAAATTTTGTATCCGTGTGGTACATTTACTCTAAGTTTTATTTCGTGCCACCAAAAATACCAAATTTATACCCGTATGATACATTTACCTTAAATTATTTTTTGGTGACACAAAAAAACCCCAAATTTATACTCATATAACATATTTATTATGAATTTTGTGATACATATCTCGCGCGAGTACAAGTTTGGGTTAAATGCGTTACAATGTGTCAAATGGGTACAAATTTAAAGTTTTTTGTGTCATTAAAAAGTTCGAAGTAAATATGTCATATGTGCATAGTTTAGGGTGTTTTTGTGATTTTTTTCTTCTCTTGAATAGTGTCACTATTATGGCTCTAAAAATTTTAATATTTATACAAGCATAATGTGTGAAATCGAAGTATAAATTTAATTAACATAAATTTTCAATAAATTATAAGAGGTAAAAGCATGGGCACGTGCGTTAATTATAAGTTAAATTGACCAAGACCTCCTACTTGCCTTTTTTTTATATTGAGTAGACTTAAATTCTTAATGCATTATTATAACGGATGTCAGATTCTATTATTAAATTATAGTTCACCTAAAGTGCCTAATGCGTCAACCATTGCACTAATCCATTGGCGCCATATTATTCTTTATAATTAACTCTTTTGTATTAAAGTGTAATTTTCTTTTCTATTTTTAACAAATGAATTGTTTTCTAAACGAGACATATATTTCCTTGTATTTCTTTTGTTGATCATTAAAGACGAAAGCCACAATCTTCGGTTTGTAGTGGCAATAGTCAAATCAATTTTTAAGAAAATATTTTCAAATATAATTATTTATCGTGAAACAAATGAAAATTAAGTTTGGACCCATAAAAGTCAGAATGAATTGAGTGAATTCAGTCAGGTCTCAAATTTTTGGCGTTGGTTTGAGAGTGGAATTGGACTTCATTTGTTTCTTAATTTGACTTGACAAATTCGTCACAAAATTCCATGTTAGGGGACGAGTAAGACTAAATATTGCCTGCTCTTGACAAATTTAATTTGGGTTCATATACATCGAAAATTAACGAATTCCTTTTCCTTGAGCCAATGTAACTCGAGCACATATGAATCCTCCAATGTCACTTGTGACAATTTTATCCTTAACTTTTTTTTTTGCCACAAAAAACCCCAAACTATGCCACTTTGGACAAATTTACCTCAAACTTTTTGGCTAAATGGCATTTTCGTCATTTTTCAATTTTTTTTCCTCTTCTCCTTCCTAGCGAGGGCGACCCTCACCCGACGCCGGCGGGGTTGCCCTCGCTCGACTTAGGCGAGGGTCAGGCGAGGCGAGGGCAACCCTCGCTTGGGTCGGGCAACCCTCGCTTGGGTCGGGCAGCCCTCATCGATGTTGGGCGATAGATTTGTTACTTTTTATGTTAGGAAAAAATATATACCTAAGTCATTTCAATTTAAATATCGTATATATTATTTTCGCAAGATATCTCCCATCTCTTCACTTCTTTTTTATCTCATACTCGAAATTCTTGATAATTGTCGCACTCACTTTAAAACAACTAAAATTTGATATAAACTTGTTTGGTTATTGAAGTGTAATTTCCTTTTTCGATCAAAAAAGAAAGTGTAATTTCCCCTTTTTTTTTCCCTCCCAAATGAATTCATTTTTTTGAACCAAAAATATAATTTTCTTAGGATTTTTATCCACTCCTTAGTTGAAAAAAAAAAGGCCCGGACGCGTGCTTGCCAAGCTGTTTGCTCTAACCCCAAAACCCTAGAGGTCCGCCATCGGAGCTCCCCTTACCAGCGAGCCCTCTTCACCTTCGCCGCCGAGTCAGCTTCCTCCCGTCTCTCCTTGCTCTTGCGATGGCCGACGGCGGCGAAACCACCACCGCCGCGGTGGTGACCTTGGGGGGCAAGGGCTCCTCCCTCTCTCCATCCTCATTGCACGCGGTGTCCGCCGGTACCGCGCGCGTGCGCGTGGACTCGTCGGCGCGAGACCGCCTCGCGTCTTCGCCGGCCAATCGGACCTCTCCTGTCGCCGATTTCCAGATATCGTTCCCCCCGTACTTTACCGATGCGGAGACGCGGGCATCTCTCGCGGTGCTTCTCAACAAGCTCCTCGTGTCGGGATGTTCCGGCACGGGCGCGGTTCTGGTCGATCTTATTTCGGATTCCTTGAATTCTGCGGAGGGATACAGGGATTTTGGGAATCTCGCCGTGACTAAAGAAGAAGTTTCTATATTAGAGAAAGCGCATTCTAGTTTGTATGGAATTAGCGCGCTTTTGGATCACCTGTCAACGGCCTTGTCCACGACGGTCGATGCGGTTGCTGCATTGTCGTGCGAGGCCATCAAAGCTGATGTGGCGGTCTTCAATCTGATGGACTCGGGTGATGGGTTTGTCTCGAAAGATGAGGTCGGGGTTTCTAGCGATATGAAGGTTTTGCTTAATGGGTCTAAGTTGGTGGGTAAGGTAGAGAGTGAAGCAATTTCAAGCATTCCCAAAGTTCATGCAACATTGAGAAGGGTGGTGAAATCGGTGCATTCAGAGGTAAGAGTGTACCTGAATTCATCAGTTAAAATACAGAAAATTGGGTCTAGTGCCGATGGCGGCGCAGATGACGTCGTGAATGTGTTGTGGCCTCTGGCTGACGTGCTGCTGAGGATCGGTAAGAACTCTTTATGCCGATCGAAGATGAATTTAGATGCGATTGCTGCGGATGCCCTGAAAAGCAGCTTAACAGGTATGTTTGAGATGGAGTGTGTGTGTATGGATGATATGGAGAATGAGAAAAAGGTGCTCGTGGATGCATATATTGGCGGAGATTTTGAGAAGTTTGTGCATGATTTGTATGTGCTTTGTGGTTGTGTCTGGAAAATAGTGGTTTGGGAGGCAATTACTGCATTTGTTGCACTCGAGGGAAGTGAATTGATTGAAAAGGGAAAGCAGGACGAAGCTAATGGAGTGCAAGCAGATAAGAAAAGTGAAAAGAAGAAGAAGAAGGTGGTGTTGGGGAGAGGGACAGCTGTCCTGGTGCAATTGATTAAGGATAGATTTCAGAGGAGCGGAAGTGACAATTCAGTTTCACTAGAGAAACTTGTAAAAGACTTATTACTTTTCCTGGACACGAGGGGTCCAGAATTTGACCATTTCTTGAACAAGGTGAAGGACATTGTGGACAGTAATGAGAGTAGAAGGCTACCCAAACTTCCGAAGGTAATTTATTCAAGCTATGAAATGATTGGTATGATATCAAAAGAATTGCATTTATCTCTACTTTTTTCAGTAGTGCTGTGGTTTGATTTCTAATTAAAGTAGCTAGTATGATTCTTAAGCTTGGTATATGATTTGTTTGTTCCAAAAATTTTGAATGGACTATATTGATGGTTGCTTGATGACTTAAGGCTGGGAAAAATAATTAACTCATGGAAATTTTGGTGTTCCTAGAGATACTGCTGTATGGACTAGGTTTACATAGTTACAAGTAGTTTATGGAGAGAGAGTATATCAAGTTAAGTAACTTATACAAATATTGAGCTTTTTCTTGAGATATTTGTTTGGTCCACGCAATTTTTCTTGGGTTCTATCAAAGCTTCTACTCACATACAAAAGTCATAATTATGCTGCTTACAGACAAGGCCATCTTAGTTTATTTTTCACATTAGAATTATCATATCTATGATTGGAAGCATTTATCTCGTATTGGGAGCTGATGAATTCTATCATTTTGGTTAATGTTAACTACTTTCGATATTTGTGGGAGATTTCAGTCAGTTTGACATTTGCATGGTATGGTCCATGCAGGGAACTCGTGATTTTGGGAAAGAACAAATGGCAGTAAGAGAGAAAGCATTCTCCATTATAACAGAGGTTTTCAAGAAGCATGGTGCCACGGCACTTGATACTCCTGTTTTTGAATTGAGAGAGACTCTGATGGGAAAATATGGCGAGGACTCAAAGTTGATATATGATCTTGCTGACCAGGTAAATATTAAGGATATTTTATTACATTCACCTCGCTTGCTACCTTAGATGTATTGATGGTTGATATTCTTTTGCACATCATGCTTAAGAAAGTTGTTAAAGTTGATAAACTCCCTTGCTCTGCGAATATAACGTTCTCACTAACTTGGAGGATCAGGGATTGGCGTAATTGTACTAATGATATGTATTCTTTGTGTTGTGAGTTATGCTCATGTTTCTGCTTTACATCTAATATGATGAATGATCTTTTGTCTTCCCTCTAAAGGTTGTCCTTTTGTTTGACAGGGTGGAGAGCTTTGTTCTCTACGATATGACTTGACTGTTCCATTTGCAAGATATATGGCTATGAATGGACTTACGTCCTTGAAGAGATACCAAATTGCTAAAGTATACAGGAGGGATAACCCTTCTAAGGGTAGATACCGTGAGTTTTACCAGTGTGACTTAGACATTGCAGGGCAAAATGTAAGGATGGGACCGGATTATGAGGTCATAGAAGTTCTTGTTGAGTTGCTTGATAAACTCAATATTGGAGATTATGAGGTAAATGTCCTGTTGCTTGTCCTCCCCCCATCCTTCACATTGTTTATCTATATCCTGAAATTTAGAAGACAGATTAAAAGAAGAAACAAAAAACATTTCAAACAGGAAAATGAACAAGAATGCAAAATCTTGATGGTTAAATGGTGACACTTGTCTGCCCTCAAGGATTGTCCTTTTATAATGTAATGTTTATATCTTAGCTGTGGATGTTCAGGATAGCGTTTTATTGGTTATGTAGAAATTCAAGAAAGACGTTTCACTTCATTCGTGAGGTTCTGACTGTTTTTATAGTTACTTTCAGGATTTAATGATTGCTGGTAAATATTTAGTATCTGGTATTCAGATTAGATATGTGCATGAAAAAAGAAGTTTTTTATGTTTGGCATTTTCATCAAAGTTTGAATACCTTCTCCTCAGCTGTTGTTATTTATTTATTTTTTTGGTTCATAATGTTTGTTCTCAGATAAAGCTGAACCACCGGAAGTTATTGGACGGCATGCTGGAAATATGTGGTGTGCCACCAGAGAAATTCAGAACTATTTGCTCAAGTATCGACAAGTTAGACAAACAGTCATTTGAGCAGATCAGGAAGGAGATGGTAAGAGATTATACCATCCTTGTGTTCATGCTTGTGTCGGAATTAGGAAAGTAATGGTGAGAAACTCTTTAGTAGCCTTGCATGTATGCTTGTGCCTGAAATAACTGTCAGACCAGATCAAAACTAGTTCTGGTACGTGGGGTTGGGAATGTCATTTTCGTTGTGAACTCAATTTTCATTCGACTTTTCTTGTACAATATTTTCAATTGATTCTGATGGAGGAAAAGATATCATTAGGTAATTCTAATGTGGACATACTAGAAAGCACTTGCAAGAGCTCTGTTTTTATAATTATCTGTTGACAATTGATTTGCCATTTGCCATTGGAAGGCGTTAATGTTTTTCTCTGGGGGGAAGAGTTTAAGCAAATTTAAAGCTGCTCAAATGAATGCATGAGTCCTGAAATATTTAGAGAAGTTGAAGGTGATGTGCATGTGTCATCATTCAGTAAATATCAGCTAGTCACATTTTGTTCCAATTCACTGCTTACGTATGAATATATACTCAGTTTTCATCTATTTGATGGGGCTCTTGAACAACTTTATTGTTGGGTTGTTTGTCTGAGCTGTGGCGATTATGGAAACACATGTTCTTTGGGTGGATAAACTGATATTTTTACACTGTGTATTATTGTTAAATAAATGAGCCAAAATATCTGCTAAAGTTTCTTAACATCATTTAGGTGGAGGAAAAAGGTTTAATGGCTGAGGTGGCAGACCACATCGGCAATTTTGTAAAGGAAAGGGGTCAACCTCTGGAATTGTTGTCAAAGCTTCAAGAGAAGGGGAGCAAATTTTTGGAAAATGAAGGATCTGTGCATGCCCTGAAAGACTTGGAAATATTGTTCAATGCCTTGGAAAAGTCAAAGTGTATCAACAGAGTTGTTTTTGACTTAAGTCTTGCCAGAGGTCTTGATTATTATACAGGGGTGATATATGAAGCAGTTTTTAAAGGGGCCACACAGGTAACTCTTTGCAAGCACTTCCTACTTAATATTCCACGTATAGGCAATTTCTATCTGGCAGTTTGTTTGTGAAAGGTAAGACATAGAAGAAATCCCTTCTAATTACAAAATGGAGTTGCCTTGTAGTTGCTGTTGTCTTGTCGCCATGGTCATTTCTACACGTGCGAAAGAGCGTGCGCATGCTTGAGAGAGACAGATGAAAGATATAAGGCGTAAAATTTGCTAAGAAACATTGATGAGGTCTTATTGCTGAATTGTTTTCATCTTGATAGGATACAGAGGTGCAAATTTTCACCTGATTTTTGTTAATGTTCACAAGAAAAATCTGGAGCATAGTAAAAGAATGTACCAAAGGCTTCTCTATGGAAATAGTGATGAACTGAATAATTGCACTGCCAGAGATGTTTAGAGAAGCTACCAATTTAAATTATGATGCCAGGTTTTGAAAATGAATATGAACTACCATCCACATTTTAGAGCCTTGTTTTTGCTGGTCTTACACAGGTATTGCTGCTTTGAAGTGCCAATGGAACAAATATTTGCATTTACCACTGTTTCAAGAGATGAAAGAGTCGAGTGCTTTAGTGATCTTGGATGGTCATGTGGTTGAATGCGGTAGATATAGCTTTTGATCCATTGTGTGGTGCTTGTCATGAGGGTTTGTTGGAACTGCCCATATAACTTTTATAGGGATAGAATAGTGCCATCAATTTGATGCTTTTAATCTTAGGATTTATCTTGTTTGGTCAGCAGACTCTTTTAACAGATTATATCTGCAGGTTGGAACAATTGCTGCTGGGGGGCGTTATGACAACCTTATAGGAATGTTTGGTACAAAGCAGGTTCCAGCAGTTGGTGTTAGTCTAGGAATTGAACGAGTATTTGCAATCATGGAGCAGCTTCAGAAAGATCAGAAGCAGGTACTCATATTTAAGATCTATCTGTAATTCTACGTGCTTCACATTTCCCCTTGTTCTCCCTTATTGTGTTTAAGCCTTCTCTGAGATTTTAAGAACTTGTATCTTGACTTACTGTATTAATTGTGGAAGCAGTTGATTAGTTCAGATGCCTTGAAATTCTATAGCTAACTAACTGAGATAATGTTTCAGAAGGCATAGATGACCCACTTTTTATTGAAAAAAATGTGGATGCATCAAAAGATTGATTATTTTGTGGCAAAACAAAAGAGTAATAAATTTGTTGTATAGGTGGTACTGACCATTTGAAGGTACTTTCTTGGATTTAGACATCGTAATGGCTTAGGAGGCTAATGTTAAATATCAATAGGAACCTTAGCTTGTGTGGCATAACAGAGCCGAGACTTATTATTTTTTATAGGGGTTCCAAACCTGTTTTTGCCTAGTTTTTGGTTTGGAACGTGATTAAGTAAGATTTTGAGTAATTAATTTCCATTCTCCATTAGGTTCCATCTCTTCTTATGACTACAAGCACTCTAGGATCGTCCTTAATTGTGAAAAGTAAATTGCTTGTTTGCTTCATTCCGATTGGAGTAATGTTAGGTTATGTTTATCAAAGTTCTTGGAATGGCAATGAGGATAAGTACAAAAAAACTCTTACTGCAGCTTAGCATTCTAACCAATTTATTTGGTTCTGTGATATCACGCCTGCATTAGTTTATGCTTTTTATAACTTGCTCATTTCGAGATAATAATAGGCCCTCCTATTTGAACCGTGAATGAATGTAGCTGAGGAAAATTTTGATGAGCACTTTTGTTGATATTTCCATGCTAGTTAACTTGAGAGTTCACTATTATAACCTCAGCAGTTGCTGACCCTTTTCACCATTCTCATTTCCTTATATACAGGATTGAAATTTCCGAGTATAAAAAGAAGAAAAAGGTCTGATGAAAATATTTTTAAAATTTTCCAGAATTTCATCTTTTATTTGCAACCGAATATTAGAATCATTACTTTCTGTCACCTTCACAGACATTTAATTCTGACAGCTGAGCTTAACATTCTGTTTTAGCATCTCCCATTTTAGATGGAAGTTAACTACTTGAAAGTTTTAGATGTAGTTTTAGATGTTCTGTGGACTTTCAGTTGTTGAATTTATGTAACGTCATAGGCTTGACTCATTTTGCTGTGGAAAGATTAGAAACTTACGGATTATGAGAATGAAAAATGTAATCAGAGAGTCATCTGATTTCTGTTTTCACATCAACAGATAATTCGAGCTACAGAGACGCAAGTGTTGCTCGGATTTTTGGGGGATGACTTGCCCTCAACTGCGGAGCTAGTGAAGGAGTTCTGGGTTGCTGGATTGAAAGCAGAATTCTTGATCAATAAGAGAGTGATGAAACACATTGATTACGCCAAAGAGTACCGGATCCCCTGGGTGGTTCTAGTAGGCGAGCGGGAACTGAGTGAAGGTGTGGTAAAGTTGAAAGATTTTGAGAATGCCAAAGAGGAGGTAGTTCCTAGAAGCGCAATCGTTCAAGAACTTCTCAACCGTTTGGGAGCTGTGAGAACTTAGATTACACTACTACTTCTATACTGTGCATGCTTTTGGTGCCCATATACAAGCCTCTATCGGTTGGAAGATGCTGCTTCCAGCAACAAGAGTGAAATAATGAAAATGATTATCTAATATTCATATATATGCTGAAAATGATCCGGGACTTGCTATAGGAATTCCCTGCTGTAGGAGTCAATTTTTGTCTTTTTTATTGTAAAAAAGATAGAAAGGGACGAGCAGCTTAACTATCTCTTCTATTGTTTTCCCTATTTATGGAAATGTAGTCCGTCATTAACCCATTTCGATGTTGGAGGAACTTTTGACACAAACCTCTCTAGTTCTGTACTCTCAAGGTAACTGAAATTGTGTAATTTCTTTTTCAATTGAAAGTCGCCTATTTGGGAACTTATGAAAGTACTTATTTATTCTGTTTCAAGCTTCCCTTGAAAATGGGGAACTTGAAAAAACTCAGTTCAGATCTTAAAAAACAATGAGAATAGTATACGTTAATACTACATATCATTCTGTGAATACTTTGCAAGATTTCAAGAGAGTTGTGAGCATGGTGGAGTATGCAGAAACTTGGAAAAGGTGCAAGGCACTATAGAGCACTTGAAATGACAATATGA
This sequence comes from Corymbia calophylla, assembly GCA_014182845.1. Taxonomy (NCBI): domain Eukaryota; kingdom Viridiplantae; phylum Streptophyta; class Magnoliopsida; order Myrtales; family Myrtaceae; genus Corymbia; species Corymbia calophylla. Next base: position 24,100,245 of record CM024698.1, on the reverse strand, counting down.
CTTGTCACTGTGTTCCACTTATGTTTTGGCGGTTGGCTGCATCGTTGTTTGCGTCTGCAGGGGGGACGATTTATTTTCTGTATTTATATCCTACCCTTTTTTTTTTTTCTGGAAAGCTGGAGTAGATTTTGTATATTATTTTTTTCCCTATATTGCCATCTGGATAATGCACTGTCGGCGATACGGTAATGCAAGCGACAAGACAAGATCGCAATTGGGTTATCTTATCTAGACATGGGAGCTTCCCCTATAGTCATATTATATGCTTACATGTTCCTATATTTATATGGAACCTCGCACATAACTTCTTCTTCTTTTTTTAATAAAAAAATTGCATATCAATTTCTCATTTTATAAGTGATTTTAGCTACTCCATTAATTGATTGATCTGCGTGATTTTCCTTTCTAATCGACAGAAAAATAAGTCATAGGATTGTCAAAATACCTGACCCTTCCCAACTCATCTCAAACAGGAAATTTCGGGTTAGTTTTTCATCTCGATTTGAATGATCGAATAAAAAAAATCAGGCGCTCCACAGTACATAATCCAAAAAATAAGGGGAGAGAAGCGCGGTTATTTTCTGAACATAGGTTAAAAGAAAATGAAAAATTACAAGTGCCGAGTGAAGAGCAAAACGGCCACCAATGAATATTATTATTATTTTTTTTTGGTAAGGTAAGTACATATCCATTTCAAACATCAAACTGTACAAACAAAAGAAGTCAACACCCATTTACACTCATCATATCTAATGAGTGAAAAGGTACCAAAATCTAAGTAAGACTTAGAACAACATACGTGGCACTAGCCACCTAAAGGATTACAACAATGCACTTTACACATAAAAAATGGAGGCATCTAAATCCCAAGTTCTTTGTAGTCGCCTATTGACAGGGTTATCTTGAATATTATTATTAATTATTTAAGATGAGAAATACATGCAAAAGGGAGAATCAAGAACATTCTGTATATATTTTGATGATATCTAGTGTGGAGTAATTGAGCCTATCTATAAACTTTATTAGATGTTATTTAATGTAATTGAATCAAGTATCATCATATGTACAATTATCGATATAGATAGTTTTGTGAAGGAAAGGGTCCATCGCTAGAATTGTCGTCAAAGCTTCAAAAGAAGGGGAGCAAATATTTGGAAAATGAAGGATTTGTGCAAGCCCTAAATCACTTGGAGACATTGTTCAAGGTCTTGATTATTATACAAGGGTGATGTTCGAAGCGATTTTTACTTTTTATTTCTATTCCAAATATATTTCTCGATTAAAAATTTGTTCCATAAATATAAAGATGAAATCACTTTACCAAATGGATTTTTGTTCCAAATCTGTTCCTTGGAACAAAGAAATAGATCCTAGTCAAAAATGAAATTGTTATCATGCGCACTTTTTATACTTAGGATGGTGATGCAGTAGAATGTGGGAGATAGCTTTTGATACGTGATATGGTGTTTATAATGATAGGATTTGATGTAATTGCTAGAAAGAGCAGAACCAAGTATTCACATTTAATTATGAAAAATGAGCCTAACATTCTCTTTAGAATCTCCCAATTTAGACGGTACTTAATTGCTTGAAGCTCTTAGATGTTTTGTAAATGATTTCAATAGACAAATTTACATAACGTCATAGACTCGACTTATACGGTAGAGTACATAGGGGAAGCTTATGGATTGTTAGAATATTTAAATAATAAATCACGCTTTTATCTATAAGCTTAAGTTTTTAAAACAGTTGATTGTGGTCACACAAAATCTCACATGGTATCAAATATGGAGATCCTGAATTCGACTATTTACAAGCTTCATTTACCTCTCCATTTAAATTTTTACGCTTAGTACTAAGAGGGGGAGTGTTATAATATTTAAATAATAAAGCACGTTTTCATCTATAAGCTTAAGCTTTTAGAATAGTTGATTGTGGCCACACAAAATCTTAAATAGACGATGAGAATATTATTAATGTAACGATGGAGTCATTTGATTTCTCTTTTTGGGGGGATGACTTGCCTTTAACTGCAGAGCTAGTGAAGGAGTCGTGGGATGCGGGAGTGAAGGCGGAATTCTTGGTCAGCAGAATGGTGAGCAAGCACATTGATTACGCCAGAGAAAATCACATCCCCTGGCTGGTTCTGGCGGGCGAACGAGAATTGAGGGAAGGCGCGGTCAATTCGAAAGATATGGACAATGCCAAAGGGGAAGTGGTTCCTACAACTTCTAGGGTAGAAGCCCCTATGGTTCTTGAACTTCTCAACCGTTTGAGAGTCTGTTCATCCATTTTTAACATTACAGGCAAGCAATATTAGTTACCTGTCATCCTTATTAGGGGTTTCAAGAACCGAAATTTTGTATATTTTCGGTTTCGATTCGGTTAATCGAAAAATAACCGTTAACCTTTTTGGTTCGGTTCGATTAACCGAATCAAATCGGAATTCTTAATAAAAATTGAACAATCTCTCTTCTTTACTTAAATTTCAATAAACAAAGTAAAAATAGAAAAACCGTCCCAAACCGAACCACATTTTCGGTTAGGTTCGTATTCGGTTCGGGACGGTTTCGGTCCGATTCGGTATCATCTTTTATCGGTTCGGTTCGGTTCGATTTTTTCAAAAAACCGAATCGAACCGAACTGTTTACGCCCCTAATTCTTATGATGCCAAATATTAACCTCCACCAGCCGTAAGATTCTGCTTCTAGCAACAAGGTTGAAACGATGGCAATTATTATTTAATATTCATATATATATATATATATATATATAGAAATTGTTGCCAGGTTTGACGATAGGAATTTTGAATTTTAGGAGTCAAGTCTTTTTTCTTTACATATATATAGTAAAATGGATAGGAAGGAGCGAATTTAAAATATCTAGTCCTTTCTTTTAAAAGTCGCCTGTTTGGAAATTCATAGAAATTGCTTATGTGATTCTGTTTCGGACTTTTCGAAGAGAATCTGAAACGAGCTTAGTTTGAATATTAGAAAACTACGAGAAAAGTATGGATGATATCACATGTGATTCTTTGAATACTTCGAAACAAAACAAAGCTAGTGCCCTGTAGCCCCAATCATCCCACGCCGTGCATGACGGGTGTACGATTTGTCTAAGTTAAATGGCCAGCCAGACGAATACTTGGACTCTTTGAAGGGCCAAATTCATCAGCTTGAATAAGCGTGGGTCACGTTTGGCTTGGCACATACGTTAAATGTGCTAAACAACTTAATTGTGACTATTGATTTGGACATCGTGTATCGGGACTGAAGGAGTCAATATGAAAGCACGAAATCTCGGCATCATATCTCAAAATTCATGTTATCATGCCAAGTAAGATTAGCGAGTAGATCTAAGTTATGCAGCAAGTCCCCTATAATCTATAGTTTCTCTAGGTTAATAGTGAGGCTATAGTACCTCATTTGTAACTCGAGCTCATATCATGCCCCCATCACAATATGTCTGACTTGATTTTGGGTTTCCTCAACCCTTAATCAAGGGTACCCCGTGGATCCTTGGTAGTTAAGAGTTTTCTCACCGGTCACCATAGGGCATAAGCCCTAAGGCTCTACTAAAGGTCACCCTGTCTATCCAATAGATATATTATTAGTGGGTTGATAATGTTTGCGTTTTTTTTTTTAATGAGCCAATGCTCGCACGCCTCAATCTTTTAATGTCCTTAATATCTTTGTTTTCCACGGGAAGAGGGAATAGCCACTTGGTATTTAACATCAGAGGTATGTCGAGCTTTGTACGAGACTCCTGATGAAGCATTTTAAGGTCATATTTAGGATGAAGCAACCCATATCATCCCCCCTGCCATATATTGGACTTTATTTTGGGTCGATACAGCTTTCAAGAATCCAATGTTGTAATCCATCTCCCTCGATCGAATTCATACTCGCAAACATATCAAGGACAGATATAAATGAAAGAAATAAGGATGGAGCATGGACCATTGAAAATCTTACTCGACGATATACATAAGGTCGATCACATGTCGATGGTAAGCAAACATGGCAATATAAGCGTTTTTCACCGTCGCTCTGGTGTCTACCACGACACTAGGGTGAAAGGTAAGGCATAGCGTGCATTTAGCAAAAAGCTTTCGGTTCGCAAGATCCGGCGATTATGCGGACAGAAAAGCGAGAAAGAAAATTGACCTAACGACAAAAGAAACTACGAGGAGAAATGACACGAAACCTTCGACAGTCAAAGTCAAGAAATCCGGCCCCCAAGTCATGTAGAATCGGCTCCAAAGCCCACGGTAAATTTCAATTTGACTTGGGTCAAATGGCAAGGTTTAGGTGAAGGTTTCGTGATCAATTGCGTCCGCAAGACATGGAAATGAGGCGAGCAAATGCCTAACCCGATTAAAGTTTTCGGACAATATGAAGGTGACATGAATTGACACGACATAACATGCCTTAAGTGGATCCATCCGTTTTGGGACTCCAACCGGCTGTGTCGGTTCGGGGGTAGGAGTTTGACTGGTTTTTGACCCTATTGTTGCCTGCTTGTGGTTGTGACACGTGGACTTGGTGCAATGACATTTGAGATCCTTGAGGGTCAAAAGATGTCATTATGCTTCTTTCATTAAACCGGCGCCGCCCAATTCCATCCTAAGGCTCACATGGGACTCGGTACAACTTGTCCTCGACAAATTCGAGATGGGTTTACATGCATCGAAAATTCACGAATTCCATTTTTCCTCGTGCCAAGCACGGCTCGACCTTTATATATAAACCCCCCTCCGATATTAGCCCTTGGAGAAGATTTTGATACTAAACAGAAGACCATATTTAAGCCGGAAATAATTTGGGGTTGGATCATACTGTACAAATTTTTCATACAATAACCGGCTACTAGACATTTCTTCCGTTATCCTATGTTGGGGGTGACGTGTCGTCGCCAGGCCCTTCCACGTGTGCATGGTGTCCAGCCGCATCATTTGTGTTGGCCGAGGGGGAATATTTATTTTTCTCTATTTAATCGTATCCTTCTTCGGGAAAGATGGAGGAGGGATGCACATTCACATTTATTCATTTTATTTTTTTTATTTATTGGAAATCTGCTGTCTGGATAATGCACTGTCGGAATGTACATACTGTAATGCAAAACGATAAAATACGACGGCACGTGAGGATGGCAATTGGGTCATAGATAGTAAGGGTGTACAATAAAATTGATTTTACTCGGAAATCGGACTAGATCCTTTCTGCCAAAAATAAGTCTGGAAATAGGTTCTAAATTTTTGGAATCGGTTGTAACCCGTTCAGAATAATGCAAAACAATAAAATACGACGGCGTGTGAGGATGGCAATTGGGTCATAGATGGTAAGGGTGTACAATAAAATTGGTTCTGCCTGGAAATCAGACTGGATCCTTTCGGCCGAAAACCAGTTCGAAAATAGGTTCTAAATTTTTGGAATCGGTTGTAACCCATTTAGAAATAAATTCCATGTGAACACCCACCTCTTTGGAAGCGAGACTGGACTATCCTATTTTGAAATTGATTTTATATGTTAAAAAACCAAAACCTTAATTTTTTAACTCTAAAATCTCACCACTCATTTGTCTTTTATCCTTCTTTGGAACTCTTCGCTAGTGTTTCCTCTTCCCCTAAATTTTTGTGGATGAATAATGAATGGAGTTTTATAATTTATGTTTTATGTTACATGTTCGAATATTTTTATCATTTATAATTATACGTAATTACGTATTCATATTTTGAATTGTTGTTTTCAGTAGATTAAGATTTTTATTGTTTATCTTTTAGTTTGAAGCATTTCATTACTTATAGGCACATATGGTTTTGCTGTAAAAAATGAACAAAAAAAGGGTGAAAAAATAAAACAGATTCTCGAGTTGACCCTAGAATTGGATCAGAAAAACAAGGTAGGTTCTAGAATCGATTCTAAACAAACATGGCAGGTTCCGGAATCCAAAAACTGGGAACCGATCATAATATAGTTGGATTCAGGTTGGAGTTATAGACCCAACCCTTAATAAATAAAGATGGGAGCTTTGCCATTTATCTTTTTATACTCTTAAAACTTTCCACTTTATTTATTCCATTATTATAAGTTCAGGATTGACATCAAAAGAAAATTTTCCTTTTTTTGTGTGTGTTTTTAGTTAGGTTATGAGGCACATTATATTATCCAATGTGCTTTTATTTGTTTCTTTAATCTATGGGTATCTCACAGTTTCTCCGTTACATCAAGCAAAGCATGTTTCAATAGCCTCTTCTTCAATCCACTGGCCACCAATATATATATATATATATATATAATCATTAATTATTTTAAAGCTTAGAAGAAGTCAAAGTCATGACCAAACCTTACCCGTCTGTCGCTCTTCGCAAGCCATCACGCCAGTCGGCAGCCCCCCCAACTTGCGTTGTTCCAACAGACTTGACAAACTAATCGTCAACAGTAAACAAAATCAGCCCAAAATTAACAAAAATCTGTTTCGTAAAAAATAAATAATTTTATAGAAATTTCCTAGAAAAATATAATCACTTAAATAACTTCAAATAATTAATCAACGAAAATTATTTCAATCATCCACAATAATATATGTTTAAATATTTTTCTCGTTCATTTTGCCGTGACCGGTATGACCAACTATTTTTAAGATGGTATTTTTCAAATAAGTTCACAACACGAAGAAGTCATCATCGTCTACGAAAATTCACCAATGACCACGAGTAGCGTGGGCCCCCGGGAGCCGCAGGACTTCGCGTCTTTCATCCTCCCTCTCCACATACCCCAAAAAACAAAATAAAAAAAGAAAAAAGAAAAAAAGAAAAGTTGGGTAAAGTTAGAGAGAGAAAATGGAACATCCCTCGGTTTCTAGAGAGAGAAAGTCGAGGGGGGTGGTGGTTTGTGCGCTTTCGGTAAGGACACATCGAACTCTGCTTTTTTCCCATTCAATGTCTCACCCATAAAAAACGGCCTTCCCCTATATCTCCTCCGTTCCCCTGTCTTCCTCCTCCTTCCTCCTTCCCTCGTTCCCTTGCAGTTGGATTCAAGCCGCGGATTCTCCTCCTCCTCCTCCTACCAAAAATGGAAGGCGAGCTACAAGACTGGGAATTGCTCCACGGCTCCGACTCCGACTCGCCCCACAACCCTAGGAGCCTCGACGTCGTCGAGGACGACGAATCCGGGGGCATGATCCGCCCCGATTACTTCTCCCTCCACGGCTCCGCCATGGCCCCACCCGCCCTCACCGCCGCCGTCGCCGCCTCCGCCTCCGCCCCGGCCAGCGGCAGCGAGGCGGGGGACTCCGTCCACTCGGATAACCCCAGCTGGATCGATCCCGGCTCTGAGACCCGGTACCAGCGGAAGGACCCGGGCGGGTTCTGGTCCGACTCCGGCAGCGACCTCTCTGACGAGCGCAAGCTCGGGGATTTCGATCCCAAGGGCGAACTCCTCGTCGCCGCGGCTGAGGAGATAGAGGCGGCTGGGGGATTGGGGGGGAAGAGCAAGAAGTCGGCTTTCGGGTTGGGGGAGTTCGATTTGGGCGATTTGGGCGTGAAGGACGAGTATGGTTTCTCCGGAAGTGCTGAGAAGCAGGTCGATGTTGGTGAAATTCGAGGTCTTGGCGAGGATTCTCCTAAGTTCTGGTCTGCTCCCGGTGGAGAGAGATTGGCTCCGATGAAACTTGGCGAGGACGTGAGCGGGGAAGAGGTATTGGGGGTTCGAAATGATCAGGCGACGGAGGCTGAGGGTGGGAACGAAGCAGTCGAGGACGACAGCCTCGCGATCAAAGCGGCGAAGCCGGAGGCTGATGAAGATAAAAGAAGAACAGTGTGGTGGAAGGTGCCTTTTGAGCTGTTGAGGTTCTGTGTGTTTAGGGTCAGTCCCTTTTGGTCGCTCTCCGTAGCTGCTGCTTTTATGGGGTGTGTCATCCTGGGAAGGAGGCTGTACAAGATGAAGCAGAGGACCCGCACTTTGCAGCTGAAGATTACCGTGGATGACAAGGTCAGTCTGCTTTTCTTTTCTTCGATTGAACTCGGCTCGAACCTTTCTCTGTTCTGTTTGCCGATATTATACACGATGTGTTTTGAATTAGTAAGATTCTTTGGTTGTTTGGTCGTTTACCTTAGTTGTTTTTTTTAGTTGTTTGTCAAAGTGGCTAAATTAATTGTTCTATTGGCATTGTTTTATAGAAAAGACTGGATTCAAAATGCTATGTATTGGATGGAGTGGCAGTCTTTATTTTTCACAGTACTCTCCCATTATTATATAACTGATAGAGTGTCTGGATAAAGAGAATGACGATTCCAGTCGCAGCCCGTTATTGATGATGACTGTTACCACTGACAGAGTGTCTGGATGGAGGGAATGGCGATTCCATTCCCAGCCCATTTTTGATGATGACTGTTCTATTTTTCGATTAACAGTTATTGGGTAGTGTCTATCTAGGTCTATGTTACTTGTTTCTATTCCCACGAAATTACCATTCCTTTCCACAAACCATACTTGCTGTAAGATTTACATGGCTGATTAATGTGGTTAACTTAATCTTCTTTTTGAAAATTTTTTTGAAGGGTTGCATTGTTAATATTCCCTTTCTCATCTCCAATAAATATTCTTTTTAGTATTGGATCGATGTCAATTCCATCTCCAAGAGCCAATAACAAGTTGTTTTTTGACGTTGGATTGATGCCATAATTTTTCACTTGTCCTAGCAAGTACATGGTTGTTATGGCTTGATGATGTTTCTTTTGTTTCGAGGTACTTCTACTTTTCTTGTGGTGCGACTTTGCATTTTCTCTGAATTAGCCCAGACGCTTGATAGTCTCTCCTTTTACGTGTACCTACTATCAGATCTTCATTCTCTGTTTATATGTCCTGATCATTACTGCGCTATGATTCTTATGAAATAATGGATGCTTCTCTTACATTATTGTTTGGCTTTTCTAAGAAATGTTACAGGCAGTGTGTAAGTTCTCTCATCCTCTATTCAGTTTTGGTACTTTCTCATTGTAAATCATTCTTTTGGTGGCTATTCTGTCCAAATTGTCAATTTCTATCAAGTGCGCTGATGTTGTGGCTGCTATGAAGTCCTTAGATTTTCGAACTTTGTGGCTGTATAATCTGCGTGGATCTATTAAGTTTTGAGTCAAGAGAAGAAACCTAATTGTGCAAAACAGATTGAATTTTGTGCCTTGATGTTTTTTTTTTTTTTTTGATGTTGTGTGCTGATGGTGATTTCATCATTACTATGACATGAATAGCAAATTTTTGTTATCAGATTAGTAATCTTATACTCTGAGCATGCTATCACATATGTGAGAGAAAGACAGATGTGGAAATAACTGTATGTTATGACTAGAATAGTCATCTTCTGAATTTAAGGCTGAAGCTGTTTTATCTGATCCGGTGGTGCTTTACACTTCTCATGAGGCACATCAATTCATTTTGTGTTTCCAAGTGGACTTTCCATGTGTTTGGACCTTAGAAATGTTTTTTGATATGGTGCCATTTATCAAAAACAGGATGGTTGACTCACTTAAGAATCTGTGCAAGTGCAGTATTTTTGTCTAATTTTGTGGGTTTGTGTGAATCCTTTCTACAGACGAGAGATTCTGTTCTTCTTCAACTTGCGAGAACTTGTTGGCAGTCTTGATATGTTAAGATGAATATGTTATCCTTAGAAAATAATTTGGTCTTATAAACTCATAGTAATTGGATGGTAAGGTTACCCCTGTTGTGTGCGTAATCTATTGAACTGGGTCTCTATGTTGCGTTTGGTATGATGGAGTAGAATGGAATAAAAGGAATGGAATGAAAAGGGAATTGAATGGAATGATGATACTAATATTTATGTTTGGTAAAATGTGGGAATGAATGAAATGGAGTTTCTTATGTACGGTGGTTGGTGAGGAATAATGTTCTGGGAATTAAATTTAAATGGGATTTTTCTTACCATGGCTTTTAGGGTGTATTTGGATAGACTTTTATATGTTTGCCTTTTGCCTAATCTAAATCTTGTGGCAGATGTACTTTGACTTTTTCTTAATTCAAAACACTCGAAACATTCACTATACGAATGTGTCCATGTGAGGCAAACAGGATGCCTCTACCTGGAGAGCCCTTGAGGCTGAGGGAATAACATATACAAATTCTGAGTATGTATATTCATATATAACTTTTTCACAATTTTTTGAAATTTTGATAAGATTTTAAAGTCTGGCAAGAAAGCAAGAGGATGCATTTTTGCTTTTTAAATAAAAATCAACAGGCCCTTTATCTTACTAATTAATAATTAATATTTGTTAACGGTTTAGTTTAGAAAAGGTTGCGAGGGTAGGGCTTTTCCATGAAATGGCCTTTCCTTCCTAACAAACATTCCACAAGATATATGATCCAATGTTCGGAAGTTTTCTTTATGCTCCATATAAATGGGGTAAATTGTCTAAAAAGCTACTGTACTTTGGTGTATATATATACATTGATGAAAATGGTCCTTCCATACAATTTCTACCAGGTTTTTTAGGAACTAGGCTGCTACGTCTTCTAACTCCGCTAGAACCCCTTGAAGAGATGGTCTGAGGGATTTTTTTTTTTTAAATCATTATATAAATGTACGCTTACTGGTTATCACCAAGTTCAAAAGTATGAAAAATCAAAAGTACAGAGGATACACAGAAAAGGGTTGGGGCCTGGGAAATGACAGGGTGTCATTGTCTTATACAAGAGTGTGGCTTGGGAATGAATGACACGTGTAAAATTTTTTAACTATACTAGTCGATGTCCTATTCTTTGGAAATCTTGAAAGAAAAGGACATGAAAGTTTTAGCGTTCAAATAGTTTTATCTTCTTGGAAGAGGCTAAAATACCTGAATATTCACATTTGTTGAACAAGCTGTTGAGAAGTTCCTACAATGTTAAAGTAGGAATGGAAACTAGATGCTGTTTGTTGTACGCCTTCCTCTTGCCCCTCATTTTTTGCATGTTGTCAATGAAGAAGTGAGCTTTTTATGTAATTTGCCTATTACTAAATTCTATCTCCTTCGGGAGAAGATGTGAGCTTCGGGGCAAGTCTTTTTGCTGGAATCATATCTGACCTCATTCAAATCTATGATTAATGCTCACAGAAGGTGTCCCAGTTCATGAGTCGTGCAGCACGTCTCAATGAAGCGTTTTCAGTGGTGAGACGCGTCCCGGTTGTGAGGCCTTCACTTCCTGTGGCTGGTGTCGCTGCATGGCCTGTCATGAGTTTGCGATAAATGTCTTTGAGACAGGTCACAAGAAGCTGCAGAGTATGTTAACAGGGCAACTCTCTATAGTACAGTGTCCTGTTTTAATTGGTATGCGTTGTATACCCCTGTTTGTGTATAATCTCTCAAATTTGTCTGTCTGGGCTTGTTTGAAAAGATATCGGACCTTGTGGGACTTGACATTAAATTTTCTTTCTTTTGCTGTGCCATCTTTGGGGGTTATGTACTCATGTAATTATGGTTCTGGTGAATATGAATGAAATATCTGATGAAACAATTTAATGTGAGGTACGCCACATGCCCACGTTTCATTTTCCCCTCGATTCATGCTCCCACCTGAGGCATCCCTGCAAAGAGAGGGGAATTCAGGAACGAAGTGTAAAAGCAGTTCCGGTCTATTGTCTGATGCTCGGTTTGGTAAAGAAGATCTGATCCGTTATATATTTGGGCGCCGATGAACAGGTGGACACATGACTTCGACCAAAGCCGGGTTATGGGTTTCATATGTGCTTGGTTTGATTCCTCTCCACTGGTAATCAGTGAAGATAGAATTGAACAGAGAGTGTGAGCACCTAAAATAAACACTTCCAATTGACAAATTGGCCGTAAAAAAGACTGATGGAAAAGACTGATATTTGGTGCTGTGTTGGGAAGAACATGTAATTTTATTTGAGTTTTTAGTCGGAGTTTGCAAAATCAGTGGGGTGTTCCGCTCAAATCAAAATGGTACGTCGGGCTCTTAAATTGTGTCTGCCTCATAATTCATAATAAGACGCAAGTTACGGACACGTCAAACCTCCTTCATGCAGGGACTATAATCTTTCGGCCAACTTCAACCAAGGTATAATCTTTCGACCCAAAAAAGAGGTACAAATATTCAGAATTGTTGTCAGCCTTCTCGCCTCCCCTGAACTGTATTCCTTTTCTCAATAATCCACAAGCATCACATTCTGCAGTTTCTTAACGAGTCCGCAAGCTCAATTTGCTTCTCCTTTCTAGTTTAGAAGACCAAGACCACCTCAGTTCCATAGATACCATCCCAGAGCCCTGAGCTTACAGATCCATGCATCAGTTTATAGGTTCAATCACTTTCTTTAATTTCTTTAGAATGCTATGAAAACTCAAATTTGTCGGATTGTGAACTGTATCAAAAAAATTTCATTTGCAGAATTGGTCCTTGATGGTTTTTTCCAATACAAATGCAGATCAGGAGTTAATCTTTACAGTGTTCCATACAAGGAGGAAATGGCGTTTGAAACAAACGAATTACACACCAGTAACTGGGTCTTCATAATTTCAACAATACTCCTCTCTCCAGATTGAACATGTATGACATAATAGCTTTTGTTTGCAGCACGACTGGAAAGAATCATCCCCCGCTTATGGGAGGGATGATGGCCAGTTCGTCGTTCTCCTTAATAACAGTCGTTTCGCTTGCATATTCTTCATTCAGCGCCAGAACTATGCATTGACGGATCTCTTCCAGGCCTGGAAATCTTACGGCAAGCTCGTTCAAACAGTCACTTGCGGTGCTACCAGATGGGACCTCCAAACGCACATCACTCAACCCAGTCAAATCACGAGCTCTGGCGAAAAACAAGACCTTTAAGCCAACTGATGACCCCTCTTCCTTCTTAGGCATACCTTGCGTGCCATCATGCTTGGATTCTCCTTCCAAAGCATCCATGGGGAAAACACCCTTATCAAGACCAACTCACGAGATTTCTCGTCTGCAACCAGAAATCAACAATTGGAATCTACACAACATGCTTAGACCAAGTAAAACTCGCCAGTTGGATATGCTAAGCTAAGCCAGCAGCAACTATGCTTGGGTGTAGAACAAGAATGTACAAGGTCCAGCGAGATCGAGAGATTGTTCAAATGGATATTTCTCGAGAACAAGACCAATCTAGGGTTGGTCAAAATTCAAAATCAGGCAAAGAAAATCATCTCAACAGCATATTCAGCACAGTAACTAACCCACCAAGTCCTTAGATAATTATAAAGAATACCTATCATTGAAAGAATGAATAGTCTTTAACAAACAGCCCTCTTTGCTTATGCGAAGACAAGCTGAACATAAGCACATTTATCACATAACAGACTGAGAATACTGATTGCAACTTCTTTTCACAGGGCTCCAAAAGGTGAGGCATAGATCCAGACCCACATGCTTCATCTTCTTTTTCATCAAGAAAACTCACTGGCACACACCATTCAATTACATGAATTCTCTTGTGCCTCGAGTGCATTAATCGGTAATAAGCACCATCACATATCCTCTCAAGACTGACCAAATCCTAATAGCTCGATGCTCTCTCTTCTTTATTTTGCTCTCTATTGTCTAACATAGCATAAACATTAGGCTTCAAAGCAACGCTGTGACAGTCCTATTCCTGTGGAAACTAATCCAAACTCAAACACCAGACAAGTCAAAAGCCCAAATTCATGTCGCGACACAACGGGAAGAGCAACAACATACGACGCAAGCACATTAAGTCACTACAGTTAAAAATCTCGATTGTGCGGATGCCTAAATAGAACCCAAAATCACGCGGGCGGAATTCAGGCGAATTTGGTGATCGGTTAGCGGCTCATCAAGTGAAACCCATCAAATTGGGTTCCAGAAAGGAAAGGGGATTACACAGAAAAGTGGAATATCGGAACCCAAGAATTCATGCGGAGAGAGCGAGTGACCTTCAAATCCTTTGTAGACGTCCTTCAGAGAGAATCGCCGGGGAATGGCCGAAGAAGGCGTCTGTCTCTCCCAAGAAATGAAGGGCTTCTTCGGGAGCGAAAAGTCCACTCATTCATCATGACTATTTCCACAGCTTTTGCCATGAGGAGACGGAACTACCCTTTCCACGGTCTCTCGGGCTTGTCCACGGCAAAGAGGGATTTGCTCGAAAATTAAATAAGAAAATCCTTGAAGAGCAGAACAAAAATCTAATTTGGATTATGGAAACTCGTGGGAGCTATGGAATGGAGAATTCCAAAGGAAAAAAAAATAAAATTCAATTCTGGAAAATTGAGAGGAGAATTTTTTTTTCAAAAAAAGGAAAGTATTACACTCATCCGAGGGCATTTTAGTCACTTTAGTTGAAATTGTCGTGCAAGCAGCTCTTAAGAAGATGAAAATAGTGTTTCTTCCTAAACTAACAATTAATTTCAATTGCCGACATCTTATAGACTTCCAAAAGGCGTCGAGTGCTTTGAATTAAAATAAAAGGTTGAAATCGTAGAAGTAGCAGAAATTGCAAAAGGTAAAACACTAAAAAATTAGATCATAGTAAATGTGTACTTATCTTTTGTACTTGTCATCTAATAATTCCAACCATTTCATAAAAAGGGTCAAAATGACGTAATTATCTACAAAATGAGTCCTATAATTGAGCTGACTTGAGCGTACCTGTCTCTCTAAAACTCTTAAAGAAACAAAAGAAAATGTAAAAAGAGATATTCCTCTAATCATATGCAAGAATGAGGACTAACTCACAATCAGGCAAAAGAAGTGGTTTAAAATTTTTTCTAATTGAAGTAGGTACTTGAGGAGTGTTAAGTTTGCTGAAATGATTAACTAATGGAATTTCTGTGTTCCTAAAGAGGCTGCTGAAAACTTCAGTTGGGGTGTGGACTAGCAATAGTGGTTTCTGCAGGTCTAATTTATGCATAGTTAATAGTAGTATATGGAGAGCGTTTCAAGTTAAAGTAAGATAGCATGAGATGGCCGGAGAAGAAGAAATATAAAGCTTTTTCTTGAAATATCTATTCGCTCCGCGCAATTTCCATGAGTTCCGTTAAAATACCCTTGCCATTGGTTAAGTTGCTACTTCTGCTCGCATTCAAAGTATTAGTGAAACATTATGCTCACACCCGATAACTCTATTTTTAATAGAATATTTTTGCTAATTTAGACTTGATATTTGCTAAATTTTGATGAATTTTGAGTGAATTTAATTACTACTCACGTAATTTTATTTTGTAAGAAATATTTTCAAATCTTCCGAATATTCGAATATCTTTCGAGAATATTTCATCTTGAAGAAAAAAAGCTTGCCCAAATCAGAAATTTGGAGAATTTGACCATAATTGAGGATAAGGTTCAAAGAAAATCAAGGAGATAAGAAGGAATCTTTTCCAAATCCTAGTGGAAGTCAACCTATGGCAGATTTTTGGAGGCTATATAAACCGCTCTTATGCCGCATATGAGGGGAGGAGAGAATCTTGGAGACACCATATTTGCAGAAGATTTTGGGTTTTCTTACTTAGATTTTATTCTTCTATTTTATTAGTGGAGTTGGTGCGTGTCAAGGAAAGAAGGAGAAGACAAACCCGACGCTCGTATCTCAAATTGGTGAATTTGTTTTTATTTAGTATTGTGTTTTCTTTAATTTTTGTTAGTTTAGTTTTACTATGTTCTAAATTTCTTTTGTTAGAGTTACAATGGATTTTAATCATGATTGATTGATTTTCAAAAACTTTTTATGCAATAGAATTATTTTGATTGTGACGTTTTCTATTATGATCTTAATGCTTTTAGAAGTTTGGCCAACTTTTGAATAATTTTTTATGTATGCATGATACCGGATGGAGATTGTGTGCATGCGCATTAGTAATATTGAACCATAAATTAAATCTAGGTCAATGTACACTAGGTTATTTATGTGGCTGCGGTAGTAGATTTAGGTTGAGACTACTTAGATTAAATCCATGAATTTCCACAAGAACTTAATGCTTTTAGGTAGTTTAAATTCACCCAAGGTTAGTGTGGGTTAACATACCTAATTAGGGATTATTAGACCAAGGTCGGCTTGTAATTCATCTTAAGGAAATTTCACCAAACACAATTGGAAATTAATTTGTTGCATGATAAGTTAAGAAAATTGATTATGAATGGTTAAGTGAGGTTGAATGCTCTAACGCTTTGTGATTTGGTTAAAATATTGATAATTGGTTTTGTTAATTTTCAGTTTGCTTTAGATTATTTTTACTTTACCATTTTAATTAGCTTTCGGATCCTTTAATTTTTGACTCTTTTATATTTTAGTCTTTTAATTTGTTTAGTTTACTTTTTACTCGTCTTTTTGATTTGGTTAGCTAGATGTTTGGATTGATCACTTTCGGTAAGTAATTGGATAATTAAAAAAACAATCCTTGAGGAAACGACACTCACTCATCACTTTATTACTTGTTGATATTGTGCACTTACAATTCACCTAACAAGTTTTTATTACTTGTTATTGTAGTATAGTGTGAGTATTCCCGCCTGTCACGCGGGTGACCCGGGTTCGATCCTTGGCAATGGCGCAAAAAATTTGTTAGGTGAATTGCAAGTGCACAATATTGACAAGTAATAAAGTGATGAGTGAGTGTCGTTTCCTCCGGGATTATTTTTTTAATTATCCAATTACTTATCGAAAGTGATCATTCCAAAAATCTAGCTAACCAAATCGAAAAAATGAGTAAAAAGTAAACTAAACCAATTAAAAGACTAAAATATAAAAAAGTCAAAAATTAAAGGATTCAAAAGCTAATTAAAAGTATAAAGTAAAAATAATCTAAAGCAAACTGAAAATTAACAAAACCAATTATCAAGATTTTAACCAAATCACAAAGCGTTAAAGTATCCAACTTCACTTAACCATTCATAATCAATTTTCTTAAATGTAACAAATTAATTTCCAATTGTATTGGCGAAATTTCCATAAGATGAATTACAAGCTGACCTCGGTCTAATAATCCCTAATTAGGTATGTTAACCCACACTAACCTTAGGTGAATTTAAACTACCTAAAAGCATTAAGTTCTTGTAGAAATTCCCGGATTTAATCTAAGTAGTCCCAACCTAGATCTACTACAGCAACCACATATATAACATAGTGTATCTTGACCTAGATTAAATTTATGGTTCAATATCACTAATGCGCATGCACACAATTTCCACCCGGTATCATGCATACATAAAAAATCATTCAAAAGTTGGCCAAACGCATTAAGATCATGATAGAGAACGTCACAATCAAAACAATTCTATTGCATGAGAAAGTTTTTGAAAATCAATCAATCATGATTAAAATCCATTGTAACTCTAACAAAAGAAATTTAGAACATAGTAAAAACTAAACTAACAAAAATTAAAGAAAACATAATACTAAATAAAAATAAATTCACCAATTTGAGGTATAAAGAGCTTCGGGTTTGTCTCTTCCTTCTCTCCCTGACACGCGCCAACTCTACTAATGCGGCATAAGAGCAGTTTATATAGCCTCCAAAAATCTGCCCTAGGTCGACTCCCACTAGGATTTGGAAATTTTTTTTCCTTATCTCCTTGATTTTCTTTAAATCTTCTTTTCAATTATGGTCAAATTCTCTAAATTTCTGATTTGGGCTAGCTTTTTTTTCAAGATGAAATATTCTGGAAGATTTGAAAATATTTCCTACAAAATAAAATTATGTGAGTTGCAATTAAATTTACCCAAAATTCATCAAAATTTAGCAAATACCAAGTCTAAATTAGCACTATTAAAAATAGAGTTATCACGCCCAATCCATCTAACTTTCACATGAGAAAATCCTTTCTATGATCGGAAGAATTGCATCTTATCTAGATTGAGAAGTTATCGTTTGCGTTGATGGAATACGTGATGTTTGTGGCCTCCAAACCCTCTAGTGCGTCCCTCCACATTCCTCATAATCTAGCGCTTGTTGTAGAGGAAGAAGGGTGTCCTCTTGACATGGTCCTGATGTTCTAGAACATGTCGAGAGGACATTTGAACCAATGTATAATTTGATTCCCCGTCAAGGCTTGTTTCCCTTACAATCTTCTTCTCGATGTCTTTGGTTGCATCTGCAGTTTCTGGAGTAGAGATACTTCCATTTAGCTCGTCATCATTCTCTATTTTTCCGATTTGAATTTCCTCATCATTCTCTATTTGGTCTTGAGAGGCGGCTTTTGCTGGGCTGAGGGAGACGGCTCGTACATACCAGGGCTTGCGGGGTTTTGCGGGGAATATGGTGAGCTTGGGACATGAGAGCGGGGATATCGGACAGAAAAATTCTTAAAAAGGATAACTTTTACGTCATTCTTTTCATTGACTTCATCTTTATACCTACGGAAGCCCGAGGCTCAGATACCTGAAATCACATCTCGATATATTCATAAGAAAAATTCTTTGTTCCCATTGACTCGAATTTTGAACCTACAGGCTTTTTATAGGTTGGAGGTGCAACAAGCTTTTCATGCCCAAAACAATATGGACCGTCAAGAATCCAATTGGATCATTATCATTCACACACTAAAGAAAATCAAATTTTCATAAGGAAGTGTCCGCAAGATCCGTATGAATTATTGGGTTGCCTCATCTTTTGTAAAATGCTCCTATACAATAGCAAATAGTCATGGAGAATAAGTAAGAAGTTTAAGTGAAGGTAAGATAAGATTTTCATTTATATCATTTAAGAAATTTATGCCCAATTTAAGTTTGGTCAAATTTGTAAAAAAAGAAAGAAAGAATGAATATGATTCTTCCAAAAATTTCCCAATTTGATGAATTCAAAACATTGAGTCACTCGTTAGACTAGGCATAAAGATGGGCATTGATGAAGATTCAAGCCGAAATATCTTGTGATGCAGAAAATTACCTAAATTAAGGGGGAGCAGACCTAACACTGGAGTTCACATGTGAGGGGGACGTGTGAGTTGTATTAGAAAAGTCCCATCCTGGAGAATTAGTTTGGTGTTGAGCATTTAATATATTATAATTGGTTCATAACTTACCCTTTGATTAGAAAAGTCTCATATCGAAGAATTGGTGCGGTGTTGAATGGTTAATATATCTTAATTGGCTTATAACTCATAATTATTTGTACAACAACCTTCATCATCAAAGACTTGTCCTTTTTAGGATTCCATAAATGGAGTTTCCTTAAAGAAGGAATGATCTATAGTGGAATTTATTTATGCTATTCCCGTGAAAGTAGATCATTATGATAGAACCATAAGAATCTGGTATTTAATTTTTTTTTTACTCTGTTGATTTTATTATTCGACTGATTGCTTGCTTTTCGCAACACAATATTCCTACTTTGCATGTAATATGATAACCGGTCTTCTTTCTTCCCTTTGAAGATTATCGTGCTTTTTTTGATAGAGTGAAGAGCTTTGTTCTCTCCAATATGACTTTGACAATTTCATTTGCGAGATATATGGCTATGAATTGTTAGAGTATTTAAATAATAATTTACATTTTTATCCAACGGCTTAAATTTTTAAGCTTTTAGATTAATGTGTAATTTAATATTTACATTTTCTATCATGAATGGTATTACGTCATGTCACCGAGATGTAAGAAATTAGTGAAGTAATCAGGAGGGATTACCTTTCTGAGGATGGTTGCGCGAGTTTCACCTATTCGTCTTTCACATTACTGGCAATATGCAAGGATGGAGCCAAATTGTGAGGTCATACAAATTCTTTCTGAGATAATTTGAATATTAAAGATTATGAGGTAAACTCCCTCTCGTCTCCCCGCTTCCTCCTTCTCCACATTTGTTCATCTATATCCCAATATTCAAAAGACAGATTACAAGAAGAAACCAAAAAAAAAAAAAAGTTTCAACAGGAAAAAGAAAACGGATGGAAGGAGATTCTTGATGGTTAAATGGATGACACTTCTCCACCTTCAAGAATTGTCCTTTTGTAGCGTAAAAACTAAATCTTTGTTATTGATGTCCGGGACAGCATTTTATTTTATTTTATTGTACAAATTCAAGAAAGATGTTGCAGTGGAGTGAAATGGTTTCAGACTGTCGTTATAGTTACCTTGAGGATTTAATGATTGCTGGTAAAGGTTTGGTATCTGGCATTCCGACTAGATTAGTACATGGAAAAAGAAGTTCTTTATGCTTGTCATTTTCGTCAGAGTTTGAGTACCTTCTTCTCAGCTGTTGCTTTTTCATTTGATTTTCCTCATAACGTCTATTCTCAGGTTAAGTCGAGCCACCGGAAGTTATTGGACGGTATGCTGGAAATATGTGGTATGCCATCGGAGAAATTCAGAACTATTTGTTCAAGTATCGACAAGTTAGACAAACATTCACTTGAGCAGATAAGGAAGGAGATGGCAAGAGATGATACCATCCTTGTGTGCATGTTCGTGTCAGACTTAGGAAGGTAATGGTAAGATATAGTAGCCTTGCATGTACGCTTATGTCTGAAGTAACTGTCAGGCCACATCAAAACCAGATTTGAGAGGCGGTGTTGTGAATGTCGTTTCCTTCGTAAAAAAACTAATTGTTGTTCCACTTTCTTTATGCTATACAGTCAGTTGATTCCAATGGAGGAAAAGATAGCATCGGGTGATTCAAAGACACAGGTGTTATATGTTTTCTTTTTTTTAACATCAACAGATAATTCAAGCTACGGAGACACAAGTGTTGGTCGGATTTTTGGGGAATGACTTGCCTTTAGCTGCAGAGCTAGTGAGTGAGTTCTGGAATGCCAAAGTGAAAGCAGAGTACTTGGTCAGTAAAAGATTGTCAAAGCACATTGATTGTGCCAAAGAGTTGCGGATCCCCTGAGTAGTGAGCTAGTAGGCGATCGGGAATCGAGTGAAGGTGAGGTAAAGTTGAAAGATTTTGAAAATGCCAAAGAGGAAGTAAGTCCTAGAAGCGCAATCGTTCAAGAACTTCTCAATCGTCTTTGAGCTGTGAGAACTTTGAATTACATTACTACTTCTGTACTATACATCCCCTTCTAATATCAGCAGCAACAATAGTATTTTTCTTTCTTGCTTTTATTGCCATATATAAGCCTCTACCAGTTGTAAGATGTTGCTTCTATTGATGAGATTGAAATAGTAAAACTTATCATTTAATAGGGTTAATATCATGAAAAATGCAAATTGGTATGCCTCTAACAAGTTTACTCTAGACTAATTTTTTGACCATAAAAAATCCTAAACCTAACAAATTTATTATTTGTTAATTTTCATTTAGGAATTCTTTTGGTAATTATCTCAAAGGAGACTATAGAATTTAAGCTAATAGGTGGAGAGAGATTGAAAGTACATAAATCTCTCAACATGCAAGTTGGATTAGGACACACATGCAAAATAACAGGGACAGACGCTGGCTGGTGATGACACGTGAAAACCTCTTATGCAAAAGATTAAGCCAATAGCTGGATGGAGGCCGTGTATATAAATAGTACATAGACTTCATTAATCATGTAGAATATTTGTTAGTTAGAAGCGATCGCTCTCACAAGAGAGAAGCGTCGGAACATTCAGAAATTTCAAGCGAAAGTGCGTTCAAAGAGATGTCGCTGATTAATGTTCGTTATTTGGAAACTAATTGCTTCTGCGTCCATAGCTCTTCGTCTTCAATTACTTAACCCAAAGTGCGTTCAAGAGATGTCATCTTCGTTGATTGCTGAGAAATAATTGCATTTGTGGATGGCTCTTCTGATAAGACGATCTCGTACCCATCAGCGTAGGACTCCATCCCTTCGGCCAGAATCTGCCACACCAGTCCCCCGCCGATGGCCCCTCCGGTCCTCGCGAGGCTATAGATGTCCGAGTAGACGGCGTTCATGTACGCATCCCTCGTGCTTATGCTGTAGTCAGGGTCCTTCTTCGATTTCCCGAACTCGGTGAAGACCAGCGGTTTCCTTATGATCGCCTTCGCGTCGGCCAGGTGGCTTTCCATCCACCTCTCCACAAAAGCCGTTTGAGCATTCTCGTCCTGACTCGACAACCTGCGGATTGGATTGTGATGTTCGCCCATCACGTTAGCTAGCTTCTTAGAGAAACTTAATTCAAATTCCACGTATCATTGGTGCGAAAGAGTCATTTACTACAACTTAGGAAAGAGCATTTATTAGAATTTACGTAGTTGCTAGAAACAACAGATCACACGTCACAACATGTGTATATTTCATGCTCATGAAAATGAATTTTCATTGATTAAGCTTCCAGCTTGAACTTTCCGTTGGAGCAAAATTTATTGTTGACAACAAACTTCTAAAAAAAAGTTACCAAACATCAGGATATGCATGAATTGTCGCAAAATCAATCTCTCTTATGAGATTGTTCTTGATATAATCCGTGCCGACTTGGTAGCCTGGGTTATATTGCTTCCGATCTGGCAAGGAATCGCCGTAGAAACCTTCCATGCCGATTGCCAACAAGTGCTTATTGTCAATCGACTTCACATAGGACGCCATCTCTTGAGCCCAGTCCTGGATTTTGATTTTGTTTCCAAAACCATAATTAGCAAATGATAAACAAACCGAATTCTCAAATGTCACAGCAAGCAGAATTTCCTCGATCGCTTACATTTATGGTGTTGCCGGTATAATCAACTTGACAACGAGGTTCATTCATCAGCTCCCATCCCATGATGGTTGGGTCGTCTCTATATGTGACACCGGTGATAGTGTTGACCCTCGTTAGCACTCTCTAGGAAAAAGAAGTAATCAAGGATGATCAATTATGTAATTTTAAATAAGTGAGAAGAAGACTTCAAATTCATTTGCTAATCTCTTAATTGCGGTTAATCCTTACCTGGACGTTGTTCTTGTAGTAGCCCTTCACAACTGCATTAGTGTAGAAATCATCATCGTTGTTAATGGCAACGCCGGCATTTCTAGCCCATTGAACATACTGAGGCCTTCCTCCAAAGTCATGGTAGTTGTTGCTCAAACTCAAAATGAGTCGAACTCCATATCTTCTTGCCTCCGAGATCACGAAATCAAGTGCCTGAAGAAGTTGTTACCACATGAAGTATCAGTGTCTTCTCTTGCTCTAGTCAGAAACTTTCTCCCTCCAAGGCAAAAAAATCAAAGACGTGGGGCGACAAATCACCTGGAAAACATGCTCATTGTAGACGCCCGGAGACATCTGGAGAGCCCGATCACCTCCGTCACTGAATGCCCACGTCCTGCAGACGCTAAGACCTGCTGCTGAGGCCTCGCGGAACACGTCTGAAACCTTGATCCTATCGCTCGGCTCGGTGGCCACGTTCATCATCCAGTAGGAGTTGAACCCATTAAAGAGAAAGGGCGAACCATTTAGGATGAATTGAGTGCCTCTAACTTGAACAAATCCTGAGGGCGCTAGAACCCTAGCTTCACAGACTAAGGGCACCAGCACAATCAGGCCCAGAATGCAGCTAAGTTTCCTCAAGCATGCCATCTTGCTTAATGCAATGCTAGTTGAGTTTCAAGAAGAGGAAGGTGTGATGGATTAGGTTGGCCTTGGTGGGCATTTATAGGCGATGTTTGATGAGGCTTGAGAGAGAGAGAGAGAGAGAGAGAGAGAGAGAGAGAGAGAGAGAGAGAGAGAGAGAGAGCATAACTGAAGGTGTTAATGCAAGTATCGAAAATGGTGTTGAAAATGAGGAAAAAACATAAGTTGCGAGGAGATGAGGAAATAAAAAAACGGTGTTGAAAATGAGGAAAAGATCATCAGTTTGCGAGGAGGTGAAGAGGAAAATGTGTAAGGAGAAAGGAGATGCAGTGCATGTGGAGGTTGGTTTGAATCTGGTTGGAAAGAGACGAAAGGCATGATAAGACATGAACTCCACTAAACCATGCATTGGTTACGTATTCTAAGGCGTTCGGGTTGATACGTGAACGCATGCAATAATTTTCAACTGAAATTCCTTAGGATCTGCAACGAAAGTTGGATGCTAGAACGTGGCAAGTCATTGATGGCTCGACCCAAATGCATGGGCTTTTGATTTGATGACATGTCGATGTTGCCCAAGCAGGATACAGTAGAGTTTCCAGATGCTAACTGTGAAATGTTTTTTTAAACTTATTTGTCAGTCGCAGTCGTGTTCCGACAAACTCGGGCACCGAATTCATGCATCAATGTCCGTGCCACGATAGAAAAACTTTCAATCAAGCTGTTCGATGTGTATTGACGTGTTATTTAGGAAAAGACTTTACTAAATATTCACTAGTATCTATGACATTTTACCTCGAGATAATTTTTTTTTTTTTTCTTTTGTATTCCAAGAAAAACAATATAGTTTCATCATACTTTCTCAGTGATTAATTAGGTGGATAACCTCGAGGAGATAATGACTAAGGTTTCCTCTCAAAGAGCAAATTACTCTCCAGTGTCTCTAAGCAAGGAAACTTTATGGCTCGCAAAAATTAACCTGTGATGTTAGACTTTAATCTTGTAAACTGAAGGGCTGTGTCACAAGCATCCATCAAATTAAGTTTTGGAATCAAAGTATGTCCAATAACATGGTTACGAGCGCAAATGTGGTCTCATCACAAATGAATATGAGCAAAACATGTCCAATAACATGATTACGAGCGCAAATGTGGTCTCATCACAAATGAATATGAGCAATACCTTCCAAACCTAGCCGTTGCCTCACTTAGTGAACCAATATTATAAACTGGTCTTAGTAAGTCTAGCAACACTCAAATGAATATAAACTCAATGTTATACTGATAAGGTTAATGTATTGTTATATTACGGTGGTTTGTCTATGATGAGGTGTGTTCAAGAGACGCCGATTTATCCATGATGGGATGTGTTTGAGAGACACTCTTCAAAGATGTGCAAGTGAACAATTGGCATTAACATAGTTGAACGATAATACTTTTCTTGTGATTGTATTCGGATCATCGTGAAGTTGTTGGTTCATCTATTACTCGCTGACGATTCATCCCTTTTATTGTGCATTAAAAGGTTAGTTGATTCCTCCCCGACATTTGACTTTTTTCCTACAGGCACAATCTTTCATCATTCATTATAACATCGACAAGCTCTACAAAAGAAACTTCTTTGCTACACTTTACTTAGACATTCTGGGCAATCCCAGGACTTCATCAGTGTCATCGCGTCCCTGCTTAAACAACGGTGTTTCACTTTCCCAATGTCCTCAAATCGAGGAAGGCTTTCATCGATAACTGGTGCTGAGCTCTGCAGCAAGTGCATTCAACGAATCACGTTCCATGTCCAGAAAGTAGGTGTCCAACCACATGAGAACCCCTGTTTTTCATGCCACTAACGTTATTGCTGCTATACAATAGTGGTCGCGAGTCCAGACCCGGAGAAGATAAGGAAGATAGTGCTAAATTTTTGGAATTTCAAATCAACAAAATTAGTTTCGAGTAAATATAATATTTAAATTTTTAGAACTTCAAATGAACAAAAATAATTTTGGATAAATATTACATTACACATGACTCTCTTCGGCATCATGTTTCAATTGAAACTGTATAGATTTTTTTTTATCTCTAAATGAAAAGACAAATAGCTGGGGTGAGCGGTGGATCTGGCCTTGGGGTTTTTAAAGAAAACAAGGATGCGTATGATTTGTTAAGTGACGTCCTTGTCTAGGCGTCTACGAGGTTTCGGGTTGTATAATCATCTCAAATGTGATAAATTTAAATCTTTTTATGAATAATGCCACATCAGATGTGATGAATTTGCTATGCTTTCAAATTTTATTGACTCTAGAAATACAGTTATCACTGGAAGAAATAGGTTATGGCGATTTCTATGTTGCAGGCGAAATGAAAACGGAAGCTACCTCGCATTTAAATGGAAAGGCTACTTCACATATAAATTAAAAATATTATTAAAAACTCAGTACAATTTTGCGGTTTGGTTTGGATTTAAAAAAAAAAATTAAACCAAACCAAATTGTTTTGGTTCGACTTGCGAACCGTTTTTCTTTAAAAAAAAAAAAGCACTCTCAAACAAACTAAAACCTCACAAAAGGGTTCGGCTCAATTTGGTTGAGTCATGGACCTTTTATTTTTTTATTACTCAAACCCTATAATCTCTCTCTCTCTCTATCTCTTTATGAAGAAATACAAAAAAAATCCTAAATTTATTGTATTAATACCAATTCAGTTCTAATTTTTCAATTTAGTCATAAACTTTTTTATATTAGTATCAATTGAGTCCATTTGACCAATTTACGCTAGAAATTGTTTATGTGGACATTAGTCATCTTATGTCACATGGTCGGCACTGACATAGACAATTTTATAATTTTTTATTATTTTTCTTTTCTTTTTCCCCTCCACTAGTCTTCGTGATGGCTAATAAAGGTTGCTGATTGCCGGCTCGGGCAAGGGCTAGGACACCCTTGCTTGGGTGGCCTCCTACCATTTGGGTGGAGTCGCCCCTCGCCGGCCTTTGGCAATGTTGCGTGAGGGGCCTCACTAGCCTCTAAGGATGGTGAGGTGCCTCACCAAGGTGAAGGTGTCTTGGCCCTGTTGGTCTTTAGTGAGGGCAGGGTGACCCCATCGAATCTTGTGAGGGGTAGCTTTGCCTAGCCCTTGCTAGATCTTGCCAAAGGTTGAAGAGGCATCTTGTCCCTCACATTCGCCGGTGGCCGGTGGCTTTCGTTGGCCATCATAGAGGTTGGCAAAGCAAAATAAAAAAAGAGAAAGGGAAAAAAAGGAAAGAAATGAAGGAAAATAAAAAATTATTAAATTTTAAAAAAAGTATTAAATTTTTTTAAAAATTGTCCATATCAAAACTGGCCTTGCCATGTAGAATAACTAGTGTCCACATCATCCAATTCCAGCCTAAATTGGCCGAATGGACTTAATTGTAGCAATGTGAAGATGTTTAGAAATAATTGGTTCACTTGAAAGGCTAGTGATTGAATTGGTACAAATAAGGTTCATGACTCTCTTTTTTTGGGTAATTTTTCCTATATACAATACATAATCCAAAATTTGAATTTGGATATCCACTTTGAATTAATTAAATCTACATTAGCCTGACGGGTGATATTGAATTTTACTATTTTGCGGTTACACATACAAATTAAACATCTTGATTACCCTACGTCAAAAGAGATCTAGTTTTATACTTATAAAGGATGATTCTTAATTTTTTTGCTCAAGATAAAGACTAGGAGAGGAACTGGAAATATAACCTTTATTCAAGTACTGAATAAAAAATACAAGAGAAACTTCTTCAATTCGAGGCACAAACTTCATCAATTTCTCCAACAATACATTCCACTGAATTCCTCCTTCAAACCACTAGGAAAACCACGTTGCAGTCAGCTAACTCAATCACTTCTGCTAACCATTTTGACCAGAATTCGATTTCCAGTCCTTCCATGCAGCTTTTTATCTTCGATTAATCAACCATGATGAGCGCTCAAAGCATGTTCAAGAGAAGCCATCTTGTTCGACTGCTGAGAAATGATCGCACGAGTGGATCCGTCCTCCGATAATACAATCCCGTATCCGTCTTCGTATGAATTCAACCCTTCGGCCAAAACCTGCCAAACCAAGCCCCCACCAAACGCCCCTCCGTTTCTCGCGAGATTGTAGATGTCTGAATACACGGCGTTCATGTATGAGTCTCTCACGCTTGGGCTGTAATCAGGATCATTCTTCGACTTCCCGAACTCGGTGAAAACCAACGGCTTCCTTATTATAGTTTTCGCATCTGCTAAGTGGCTCTCCATCCATCTTTTAACAAAAACCGTTTGAGCATTCTCGTCCTCACCAGACAACCTGTAGATTTCGATTAGAATGAGCACACGTCATGTTAGCTTGCTAGCAGAAACAAATTTAATTCCTATTAGAAGCATCATCAGTTCGATATAGTTCATTTACTGCAGTATAATATTTCTTTGTGCACCGGTAGTGAAATTAGTAAACATCTGAGGCAATCATTGTTAGAGAACGTTAATTACCAAATATCAGGATACGCATGGATTGTTGCAAAATCAATCTCTCTAATGAGATTATTCTTGATATAATCCGTCCCAACTTGGTAACCGGGGTTATATTGCTTTCGAGATGGCATGGAGTCGCCGTAGAAACCTTCCATGCCTATCCCCAGCAAGTGTTTGTTGTCGATTGACTTCACGTATGGTGCCATCTCCTGAGCCCATTCCTGATTTTTTTTATTTATTTCATTAATCATGTGTAGCTAGCTAGTAAAGTACGAACAAGAAAAATAACGCACGAACGTACGATGAACAAGAGTGTTCTTAGGTGCCTACATTAACGGTATTGCCAGAATAATCAACTTGGCAACGAGGTTCATTTATCAGCTCCCATGCCATGATAGTCGGGTCGTCTCTATAAGCAACACGCGTGATCGAGTTGATCCTCCTGAGCACTCTCTAAAAAAGGTGAAACAGAGGTGATGAGAAGATGATCATACTATAGAGTAAGTTGTAGAAAACCGCGGCGCAGCGGAAGTGGATCGTTGATTTGTAATTATGTCGGGAGCAGTAGAAATTAACGGAGAAATAAAACGAGGAACAAAAAAATAAGGATACCAGAAATTTACGTGGTTCGGTCCGAATATCGGAACCTACATTCATAAGAAGAGCCAGCAATATAATCCACTATAAATCGGAGAATTATAGGATTACACACGCTTATACACTCGAGACGGCTTGTACATACCACGGCTTGAGGGGGTTTTGCAGGGAATATGGTGAGCTAGGGACATAAGAGCGGGCATATTGGACAGAAAAATTCTTAAAAATGATTACTTTTTACGTCATTCTTTTCATTGACTCCATCTTTATACCTACGGAAGCCCGAGGCTTAGATACCTGAAATCACATCCATTGACTCGATTTTTGAACCCACGGGCTTTTCGTAGGTCGGAGATGCAACAAGCTATTCATGCCCAGAACAATATGGACTGTCAAGAATCCAATTGGATCATTATCATTCACACACTGAAGAAAATCAAATTTTCATAAGGAAGTGTCCGCAAGATCCGTATGAATTACTTGGTTGCCTCATCTTTTGTAAAATGCTCCTATACAATAGCAAATAGTCATGGAGAATAAGTAAGAAGTTTAAGTGAAGGTAAGATAAGATTTTCATGTATGTCATCTAAAAAATTTATGCCCAATTTAGGTCTGGTCAAATTTGTAAAAAAAAAACGCATGAATATGATTCTTCCAAAAATTTCCCAATTTGATGAATTCAAAACATTGAGTCACTCGTTAGATTAGGCATAAAGATGAGCATTGATGAAGATTTAAGCTGAAATATCTTGTGATGTAGAAGGATACCTAAATTAAGGGGGAGTAGACCTAATGCTGGAATTCACATGTGAGAGGGACGTGTGAGTTGTATTAGAAAAGTCCTATACTAGAGAATTAGTGTGGTATTGAGCATTTAATATATTATGATGATTGGTTCATAACTCACCATTTGATTAGAAAAGTCTCATATCGAAGAATTGGTGTGGTGTTGAATGGTTAATATATTCTAATTGACTCATAACTCATAATTCTTTGTACAACAACCTTCGTAATCAAAGACTTGTCCTTTTTAGGATTCCATATATGGAGTTTCCTTAAAGAAGGAATGATCTATAGTGGAATTTATTATTGCTAATCCCGTGAAAGTAGATCATAATGATCGAACCATAAGAATTTGGTATCCAATTTATTTTCTTATTCTATCAATTTTATTATTCGATTGATTGCTTGCTTTTTGCTACACAATATTCCTGCTTTGCATGTAATATGATAATTGATCTTCTTTCTTCCCTTTGAAGATTATTGTGCTTTTTTTGATAGAGTGAAGAGCTTTGTTCTCTCCAATACAACTTTGACAATTTCATTTGCGAGATATATGGCTATGAATTGTTAGAGTATTTAAATAATAAGTCACGTGTTCATTTAACAGCTTAAGCTTTTAGATTAATGTGTTATTTAAATATTCTATCATGAGAAGTCAACAGAAAAAGAGAGAACTTTTTCCTCTCCTTTTGGCGTCCGCGTCTCTGCTCCTCGCGGCAAGAGAGCGCTGGTCCGGCAGCTGCGGGAGGTGCCTCGACCTGAAATTTGGAGGTCCTCTTCGCCACGCCCTCCTCATCCCTCTCACCTAAGATCTGCACCTCAGCTCCGGGTATGGCTCTTTTCCTTTAGGGTTCTGTTGTGGGTCTGCTAGTGCGCTATTTCGGTGGCGGAGGGAGGCGTTTTGGCCTGATTTCGGAGGTCCTTTTTGCCACGCCCTCCTGATCGTTCTCACCCTAGATTTTCAGCTCAGTTTCGGGGTATGGCTGCTAATTTTAGAGGTCTGTAGTGGTCTGCTGGTATGGAGATGGGTTCGAATCTCCCTGAAATGGAATCTGATTGTGGAGGGGTTACGGATGATTCCTTGGCCATAGTAGGTACTAGGCGGGATCAACTGATTGTAGCTCATAGGTTGTTAGATCAGCCAATTGTAGACTCTGTTCAGGCTGGTTCAGGGCAGGGGAATGGCTCTGTTTTGGGGTCTCACGAATTGAATGATGGCTGTTCTCAGACTGCTGGAGTTAAGGCTCCTGCTCATCAATTGGCTGTTGCACAGAGGGGTTTTGTGCAAGGGCGGGAGACCCAATTAGTGAATGGTAGTCGGGGTACAGAAAAGGGTTTAGCCTATGCTTTGGGGATGAATTACTTGGCTGCTGCTGGAATGGTAGACCGTAATCAGGCTGGTGGGTCTAGAGTTCTTGCAGGAATTAGGAATGTTTCGCAGGGGATTCCTATGCAAGGGCAGGTGTCCAAGAATGTCTCACAAAGTGGGTTGATGGGTCCTTCACAAATGAAACAAAATGGACAGCAAGGTCGTCCCCCGGTTGATCGTTCTTGGGTTAATGTAGTTAGGACTGCCATGAAAGGTTACAATCTAACCTTTGTCAAACCTTCTCGCATCAATAACAAGCTAGTGGCGAAGGTTTCGGATGAGGTGTTGGAGGCTTCAGACCCGCTTTGGAAGGAATATATTGTGGGATACTTGGTAGGGAAAAAACTACCGTTCAGGCTGGTTGAATCAGCCATCAAGTATGTGTGGGGTGATAAGGTAGTGGAGGTCAAAGCTAATGATCAAGGCTTTTTCTTTTTCCATGTTCCGGATCCTGAGTTCCGTAGAAGAGTGCTAGAAGGGGGGCCGATGACAGTAGCCCGTGTGCTACTTATGCTTCAACAATGGCAACCATTACTTGAGCTTTCGAAGGACCAACATGATGCGGTTCCGGTATGGGTATGCTTTAAAAACATTCCTTATGCATTATGGTCCGCCCCGGGGATTAGTGTAGTGGCTCGTATGCTAGGTAAGCCACTCTATGTTGACCAGCGCACTGAACAAATGAAATTGCTTTCTTTTGCTCGGGTTTGTGTGGAGATTTCAGCCAAGTCGGAGTTTCCATCCTCAGTTGATGTACTCATCAGTGGAATCATATGCAGGGTGGATGTTGAGTTTGAATGGAGGCCAGTTTGCTGCCCAACTTGTAACTGCTTTGGGCATAAATGCCTGCCCAAGGATCCTGCTGTGGAGGATGCTACTTCTGCCTTCCCAACTCACAATGAAAGAGCCCTCCCGTTGGCTGATGCTGTAGACGTGGATGCTGGCCCCCCTGGTCCGGACTCAAGTCAGCTGGAGAAGGTGAAAGAGCACGGCCTTGCTGTCCCTGATGAGGCCACAACTGATTTTCCAGCTTCTACAAATATGGAGGATGGATGGAAGAAGAAGCAAAGGAAGAGTAAGAACAAATGGAAGGCAGAAGTGCAACCTGTCTCAACCAAGGCTTGCTCTTCCAGCATCTCTATGGTTTGGCCACAGCAGGATCCAATCCCTATGTCTGCTCGTTCTTCATCATCTACATCTCTATTTTTAGACGACGGTTTGGATGAGAGGATGATCTTCTTGAGGTAGGCGACACCAAGATTCATCAACATATGGTGAGAACGGCTGCTGATCTAGTTATTGAGTTGCCCGATATGCCTCCGCCGAAGCCAGCTGCTGATCTGGTCAGTACGGCCCCCAAAATGGCTAGTACCAAACATGCTGTTAATCCTGGTATGCAAGGCCCTACTCGGATTGAACCGACGCTTGTTGCTGGTCATCTTCCTTCGTAGGAGTCCAAGAAAGATCCCAGTTCGTTGACATCAAAGAACCGTCGACGTACAGGCTGGCGCAAGTGAACTTTCCTGATGCTTATAGTTATATATGTATATAGGTATATGGAATATAAGGGGATTAGTAGACCCAGTTCGTCAAGCTGATGCTCGCAATCTTGTGCGGACTCATAATCTTTGTTGTATAGGTATTTTGGAGACCAAGGTTCCTGCTAGTCGTTTTGAGGACATCTCATCTAGGACTGTCCCTGGTTGGCTTTGGATCTCAAACTATACATTCTCCCCTAGGGGTCGGATATGGGTGGGATGGGATCCTAATAGAGTCAATTTTGATGCCCTTCTAGCTCATGGCCAAGCTATTCATGGCAAACTTTCGGACCTTAGTTCTGGTATATCCTTTAACTTGTCGGTTATCTATGGGGAGCACACCTTTGGGGCTTGTAGGTTATTATGGGCTGACTTGGTTCAGCTGGGTTCCTCTTGGATTAATTGTCCGTGGATAGTTGCCAGGGACTTTAATGCCATTCTTGACCCCTTGGATAGAGTGGGTGGCTTGAACGCTTGGATCCCTTCTTTTGATGAACTGAAGGATTGTCTGGCTCAGGCTATGCTTTCTGACCTTAGGTATGTTGGCTACAAACACACTTGGTCGGCCTCCTCAGGGGCTAATTGGAAAATTCGCAAGATCGACAGAGTTGTGATGAATGGCAAATGGTGTCAAGACTTCTCATTCTCTGAAGCTTCTTTTATCGCACTAGGTATCTCTGACCATACTCCTATGATTGTGAAGATTGCTAACCCGGCGTTCAGGAGGAAACCGTTTAAATTCTTTAATTTCTAGATGGACCATCCTGATTTCCGGCCTCTTCTTAACTGGGCCTGGTTTATCTCAATGGTAGGTACTCCCATGTATCGATTATACTCCAGATTAAAAGCAGTGAAGATCCTCCTTAAACAAATGAACAAGGATGTCTTCTCTGACCTCTCTACACGTGTAGCGGTTGCTAAGGGGGGCTCTAAAGACTACCCAGGATGCCTTCCGCTTGGATCCGCTCAATGTTGACTTGGCGGAAATGGAGAAAACATAGCTCAAGCAGTTTTATGAGCTCAGGTCCCAAGAGGAGTCATTCTTCTGCCAGAAATCCAGAATGCGCTGGCTAAAAGAAGGGGATCTCAATACAAAATTTTTTCACCATTCGGTCAATAACCGACATCTTCGGAATAGAATCATGTCCGTTAAGGATAATATGGGCAATTTCGTTTCTGATATCAAGGAAGTCCACAACCTCTTTATTCAGCACTTCCAGGAGTTGCTTGGCCCGGGAAGCACAGAGGTTCGGCCGTCTTTGTTGGAAATAAAAACTGTGTAGAGAGTTGGTATTACATATGACCAAGTACGTTTATTATCTAGTCCTATTTCTTCCTCTGAAGTCTATGATGCTATATTCTCATTAGCGGCAAACAAGGCCCCTGGCCTTGATGGATTCAATGTTGAATTTTTCAAGAAGAATTGGGAAGTAGTAGACCAGGATGTGACTGAGGCTGTTATACACTTTTTCAATACTGGAAGTCTTTTAAGGGAAGTTAATAATACAATTCTCGCCCTTGTGCCTAAAACTCCCAATGCTTCTTTTGTGGGGGACTTTAGACCGATTGCTTGTTGCAATACTATATACAAATGTATCACTAAGATTATTGCTAAGAGAGTGGCTGCAGTCACCCCCTCCCTTGTAGGCCCCTTTCAAAATGCCTTTATCAAAGGTCGGAGAATTAGTGATAACATTTTACTGGCTCAAGAATTATTCAGTCGTTTTCACATAGAGCCGTATCTCCCTAAATGTGCAGTCAAGGTGGATTTTCAAAAAGCCTATGATACTCTTGACTAGGACTTTCTTGAATTAACCCTACATGCTTTTGGGTTTCCTAGATGGTTGATTGACCGTATTATGATTTGTGTAAGGACTCCTAAATTTTTTATTTCTATCAATGGAGAGCTGCAGGGGTTTTTCCCAAGTGGGAGGGGGCTAAGACAAGGGGATCCAATGTCTCCTTATCTATTCACCCTTGCTATGGAGGTCTTGTCGGGTATCATGTCTCGGCAGGCTAGTCTACCTGGGTTTAAATTCTTCTGGAGATGTAAATCCATCTGGTTGTCACACTTATTTTTTGCAGATGATGTCTTCCTCTTCTGTGAAGGTTCTATGATTGCATGCCAATGCTTTAAGGAGGGGTTGCAATTATTCTCCTCCTGGAGTGGTCTAGGACCGAATCTGAGTAAAAGTGAGGTGTTCTTAGCTGGAGGCTTTGCAAACTCTTGAGATCAAATATGCCGATGTGGGGTTTTCGAGATGGGGTCACTTCCAAATAAATATCTTGGAGTTCCTATTATTACTAAGAGGTTGGCCAAAATAGATCGCGTTGACCCGGTAAGTCTTCTTTTGCCCGGGTACATTCTTGGACTCTCCGTTTCTTGTCTTTTGCTGGTCGGCTATTACTTATCAAGTCGGTCCTTCATGCCATCCAAGTATATTGGGCTAGCATTTTTATATTGCCAAGTTCGCCTTGAAAAGGATTGAGCAAATTTGTAGACAATTTTTATGGAAAGGACCCAACCTAGGCTCTGGTGGTGCCAAAGTGGCCTAGGAAGATGTGTGTCTCCCTAAGGCTGAAGGAGGTCTTGGGTTAAGGACTCTAAAGGAGAGTAATAGAGCTGCTATGATGAAACATATTTGGATTCTCGTTTTACGGACAAGGAATCGCTATGGTGTAAATGGATCCATGCCACTTACTTAAAGCGCAAGCACTTCTGGACTATGTCTACACCGACAACGTGCTCTTGGGCTTGGAGGAAAATTCTAGCCTTACGTTCTGATATTCTTAGCTTGGTAAGCTGGCGGGTAGGCAATGGTCGCTCGGTGTCGCTCTGGTTTGATCCTTGGCATCCTCTAGGCCTGCTGAATGAGTTGTTCTCTAACTCCTCCATATACCGGTCCGGCCTTACTAGGGAAGCAAAGGTGGCGGACCTCTTCTCACCGGCGGGGGCCACTGTTCTTCAACATCTTCGAAGCTAGTCATACCCGGTTCCACCTCTCCTCAATAGCCCGGATGTTTTCACGTGGAAGCCTCTCTCATCGGGTGAGTTCTTGACTGCCTCGGCTTGGGAATCTACCAGGTGTCGGGCTTTGCGAGTCCATTGGTCTTCTTTAGTGTGGCACAAATCTTTAGTACCAAGGCTTCAATTTCTACTTTGGTTGATTGCTAGGAACCAGTTACCTACCCAAACGTTCCTTTTTTCGATTGGGAGGCTTACTGGTGCTGTGTGTGCCTTTTGTAATTCTAGGCCAGATACTATTGATCACCTATTTTTTGACTGCCATATAACTCATGCTCTTGCTGTTTCGTGGGCGGGCAAGTGCAATTTGGCTTGGTCGAGAGGATCGTGGAGTAATACCATGGTTTGGGCCAGAAATAATCTTTTTGGTAAAGGTTTCCAGAAGGAAATACCCAGGTTCTCCTTTGCTGCTCTATGTTATATTATTTGGAAGTCTCGTAATGATATCTTATTTCGGAGTAAAGTGGTCTCCATTCCCTCAATGAAGTACTATATATTCAAGGTTGTCAGGGACAAGGTGTTGTCTGGACCGTTGGTTCAAGACAATATGGTGAATAGACGTCTTCAGAGAGCTTAGGGTTTAAGTACCTCCATTTTTACTGGTTAAGATTAATGTGATATCCTCCTGGGTGTTTTGTTGATGTTTTGTGTTTGTAACTATTAGTTATCTTTGGATTGCGATTCCTTTCCACTTAGTAGTCTAAGCTGAGTGCAAATTGGAGCCGTCATCCGTTAGTATGTATAGGTTATGGTTGGCATTTATACAAGTTTACTTTACCAAAAAAAAAAAATATATTCTATCATGAATGGAATTACGTCATGTCACCCAAGATGTAAAAAATTAGTAAAGTAATCAGGAGGGATTACCTTTCTGAGGATAGTTGCGCGAGTTTCACCTATTTGTCTTTCACATTACTGGCAATATGCAAGGATGGAGCCAAATTGTGAGGTCATACAAATTCTTTCTGAGATAATTTGAATATTGAAGATTATGAGATAAACTCCCTCTCGTCTCCCCGCTTCCTCCTTCTCCACATTTGTTCATCTATATCCTGATATTCAAAAGACAGATTACAAGAAAAAAAAAGTTTCAATAGGAAAAAGAAAACGGATGGAAGGAGAGTCTTGATGGTTAAATGGATGACACTTCTCCACCTTCAAGAATTGTCCTTTTGTAGCGTAAAAACTAAATCTTTGTTGTAGATGTCTGGGACAGCATTTTATTTTATTTTTTGGTACACATTCAAGAAAGATGTTGCGGTGGAGTGAAATGGTTTCAGACTGTCGTTATAGTTACCTTGAGGATTTAATGATTGCTGGTAAAGGTTTTGTGTCTGGCATTCAGACTAGATTTGTACATGGAAAAAGAAGTTCTTTATGCTTGTCATTTTCCTTAGAGTTTTGAGTACCTTCTTCTCAGCTGTTGTTGTTTCATTTTGATTTTGCTCATAATGTCTATTCTCAGGTTAAATCGAGCCACCGGAAGTTATTGGACTGTATGCTGGAAATATGTGGTATGCCATCGGAGAAATTCAGAACTATTTGCTCAAGTATCGACAAGTCAGACAAACAGTCACTTGAGCAGATAAGGAAGGAGATGGTAAGAGATGATACCGTCCTCGTGTGCATGCTCGTGTCAGACTTAGGAAGGTAATGGTAAGATACTGTATAGTTGCCTTGCATGTACGCTTATGTCTGAAGTAACTGTCAGGCCACATCAAAACCAGATTTGAGAGGCGGTGTTGTGAATGTCGTTTCCTTCGTAAAAAAAACTAATTGTTGTTCCACTTTCTTTATGCTATACAGTCAGTTGATTCCAATGGAGGAAAAGATAGCATCGGGTGATTCAAAGACACAAGTGTTATATGTTTTTTTTTTTTTTTTTTAACATCAACAGATAATTCGAGCTACAGAGACACAAGTGTTGGTCGGATTTTTGGGGGATGGCTTGCCTTTAGCTGCAGAGCTAGTGAGTGAGTTCTGGAATGCCAAAGTGAAAGCAGAGTACTTGGTCAGTAAAAGATTGTCGAAGCACATTGATTGTGCCAAAGAGCTGCGGATCCCCTGAGTGGTGGAGCTAGTAGGCGATCGGGAATCGAGTGAAGGTGAGGTAAAGTTGAAAGATTTTGAAAATGCCAAAGCGGAAGTAAGTCCTAGAAGCGCAATCGTTCAAGAACTTCTCAATCGTCTTTGAGCTGTGAGAACTTTGAATTACATTACTACTTCTGTACTATTCATCTCCTTCTAATGTCAGCAGCAAACAATAGTATTTTTCTTTCTTGCTTTTATTGCCATATATAAGCCTCTACCAGTTGTAAGATGTTGCTTCCATTGACAAGATTGAAATGGTAAAACTTATCATTTAATAGGGTTAATACCATGAAAAACGCAAATTGGTATGCCTCTAACAAGTTTACCCTAGACTAATTTTTTAACCAAAAAAATCTTAAACTGGTATACTCGTGGCAAATTTATCCTTTGTTAATTTCCATTTAAGAATTCTTTTGGTAATTATCTCGAAGGAGACCATAGAATTTAAGCTAATAGGTGGAGAAAGACTGAAAGTATATAAACCTCTCACATGCAAGTTGAATTAGGACACACATGCAAAATAACAGGGATAGAAGGTGGCTGGTGATGACACGTGAAAACCTCTTACGCAAAAGATTAAGCCAATAGCTGGATGGAGGCCGTGTATATAAATAGTACATAGACTTCATGATTAAGCGATGAAGAATATTTGTTAGTTAGAAGCGATCGCTCTCACAAGAGAGAAGCGTCGGAACATTTAGAAATTTCAAGCGAAAGTGCGTTCAAAGAGATGTCGCTGATTAATGTTCGTTATTTGGAAACTAATTGCTTCTGCGTCCATAGCTCTTCGTCTTCAATTACTTAACCCAAAGTGCGTTCAAGAGATGTCATCTTCGTTGATTGCTGAGAAATAATTGCATTTGTGGATGGCTCTTCTGATAAGACGATCTCGTACCCATCAGCGTAGGACTCCATCCCTTCGGCCAGAATCTGCCACACCAGTCCCCCGCCGATGGCCCCTCCGGTCCTCGCGAGGCTATAGATGTCCGAGTAGACGGCGTTCATGTACGCATCCCTCGTGCTTATGCTGTAGTCAGGGTCCTTCTTCGATTTCCCGAACTCGGTGAAGACCAGCGGTTTCCTTATGATCGCCTTCGCGTCGGCCAGGTGGCTTTCCATCCACCTCTCCACAAAAGCCGTTTGAGCATTCTCGTCCTGACCCGACAACCTGCGGATTGGATTGTGATGTTCGCACATCACGTTAGCTAGCTTCTTAGAGAAACTTAATTCAAATTCCACGTATCATTGGTGCGAAAGAGTTATTTACTACAACTTAGGAAAGAGCATTTATTAGAATTTACGTAGTTGCTAGAAACAACAGATCACACGTCACAACATGTGTATATTTCATGCTCATGAAAATGAATTTTCATTGATTAAGCTACCAGCTTGAACTTTCCGTTGGAGCAAAATTTAATGTTGACAACAAACTTCGAAAAAAACGTTACCAAACATCAGGATATGCATGAATTGTCGCAAAATCAATCTCTCTTATGAGATTGTTCTTGATATAATCCGTGCCGACTTGGTAGCCTGGGTTATATTGCTTCCGATCTGGCAAGGAATCGCCGTAGAAACCTTCCATGCCGATTGCCAACAAGTGCTTATTGTCAATCGACTTCACATAGGACGCCATCTCTTGAGCCCAGTCCTGGATTTTGATTTTGTTTCCAAAACCATAATTAGCAAACAATAAACAAACCGAATTTTCAAATGTCACAGCAAGCAGCATTTCTCGATCGCTTACATTTATGGTGTTGCCGGTATAATCAACTTGACAACGAGGTTCATTCATCAGCTCCCATCCCATGATGGTTGGGTCGTCTCTATATGCGACACCGGTGATAGTGTTGACCCTCGTTAGCACTCTCTAGGAAAAAGAAGTAATCAAGGATGATCAATTATGTAATTTTAAATAAGTGAGAAGAAGACTTCAAATTCATTTGCTAATCTCTTAATTGCGGTTAATCCTTACCTGGACGTTGTTCTTGTAGTAGCCCTTCACAACTGCATTAGTGTAGAAATCATCATCGTTGTTAATGGCAACGCCGGCATTTCTAGCCCATTGAACATACTGAGGCCTTCCTCCAAAGTCATGGTAGTTGTTGCTCAAACTCAAAATGAGTCGAACTCCATATCTTCTTGCCTCCGAGATCACGAAATCAAGTGCCTGAAGAAGTTGTTACCACATGAAGTATCAGTGTCTTCTCTTGCTCTAGTCAGAAACTTTCTCCCTCCAAGGCAAAAAAATCAAAGACATGGGGCAAAAAATCACCTGGAAAACATGCTCGTCGTAGACACCCGGAGACATCTGGAGAGCCCGATCACCTCCGTCGCTGAATGCCCACGTCCTGCAGACGCTAAGACCTACTGCTGAGGCCTCGCGGAACACGTTTGAAACCTTGATCCTATCGCTCAGCTCGGTGGCCACGTTCATCATCCAGTAGGAGTTGAGCCCATTAAAGAGAAAGGGCGAACCATTTAGGATGAATTGAGTGCCTCTAACTTGAACAAATCCTGAGGGCGCTAGAACCCTAGCTTCACAGACTAAGGGCACCAGCACAATCAGGGCCAGAATGCAGCTAAGTTTCCTCAAGCATGCCATTTTGCTTAATGCAATGCTAGTTTGTTTCAAGAAGAGGAAGGTGTGATGGATTAGGTTGGCCTTGGTGGGCATTTATAGGCGATGTTTGATGAGGCTTGAGAGAGAGAGAGAGAGAGCATAACTGAAGGCGTTAATGCAAGTATCGAAAATGGTGTTGAAAATGAGGAAAAAACATAAGTTGCGAGGAGATGAGGAAATAAAAAAACGGTGTTGAAAATGAGGAAAAAATCATCAGTTTGCGAGGAGATGAAGAGGAAAATGAGTAAGGAGAAAGGAGATACAGTGCATGTGGAGGTTGGTTTGAATCTGGTTGGAAAGAGACGAAAGGCATGATAAGACATGAACTCCACTAAACCATGCACTGGTTACGTATTCTAAGGCGTTCGGGTTGATACGTGAACGCATGCAATAATTTTCAACTGAAATTCCTTAGGATCTGCAACGAAAGTTGGATGCTAGAACGTGGCAAGTCATTGATGGCTCGACCCAAATGCATGGGCTTTTGATTTGATGACATGTCGATGTTGCCCAAGCAGGATACAGTAGAGTTTCCAGATGCTAACTGTGAAATGTTTTTTTAAACTTATTTGTCAGTCGCAGTCGTGTTCCGACAAACTCGGGCACCGAATTCATGCATCTATGTCCGTGCCACGATAGAAAAACTTGCAAACTGAAGGGCTGCGTCACAAGCATCCATCAAATTAAGTTTTGGAATCAAAATATGTCCAATAACATGATTATGAGCACAAATTTGATCTCATCGCATATGAATATGAGCAATACCTTCCAAACCTAGTCGATGCCTCACTTAGTGAACCAATATTGTAAACTGGTCTTAATAAGTCTAGCAACACTTAAATGAATATAAACTCAATGTTGTACTGATAAGGTTAATGTATTGTTATATTACGGTGGTTTGCTCATGATGGGGTGTGTTCAAGAGGCACCGATTTACTCATGATGGGATGTGTTTGAGAGGCACCTTTCCAAGATGTGTGAGTGGTTGTCTCTTAAGGGAAGTTAAGGTAACTTCAGTAAAATACTCCAAAACAATACAAAAGAATGTTCAGAAAAATAACGTTCTCCTCTCTCCATCAAAGAAAACAAACAAACGGTGTCATCATCACTTTGAGAAGTCAATTGGCATTAACGTTGTTGAACGAAAATACT
Source organism: Corymbia calophylla (assembly GCA_014182845.1). Lineage (NCBI taxonomy): Eukaryota > Viridiplantae > Streptophyta > Magnoliopsida > Myrtales > Myrtaceae > Corymbia > Corymbia calophylla. Next base: position 24,059,151 of record CM024698.1, on the reverse strand, counting down.
TTTGTTGTGATTGTATTCGGACCACCGTGAAATTGTTGATTCGTCCATTACTTATTGATGATTCAACGTATATTTCTAGGTAATCCTTTTTATTGTGAATTAAAAGGTTAGTTGATTCCTCCCGACGTTCGACTTTTTTCCTACAGGCAAAATCTTTCGTCTTTCATTATTACATCGACAAGCTCTACAAAAGAAACTTCTTTGCTACACTTTACTTAGACATTCTGGGCAATTCCAGGACTTCATCAGTGTCGACGGGTCCCTGCTTAAACAACGGCGTTTCACTTTTCCAATGTCCTCAAATTGAGGAAGGCTTTCATCGATAACTGGTGCTGAGCTCTGCAGCAAGTGTATTCAACGAATCACATTCCATGTCCAGAAAGTAGGTGTCCAACCACATGAGAACCCCTGTTTTTCATGCCACTAACGTTATTACTGCTATACAATAGTGGTCGCGAGTCCAGACTCGGAGAAGATAAGGATGATAGTGCTAAATTTTTGGAATTTCAAATGAACAAAATTAGTTTCGGATAAATATAATATTTAAATTTTTGGAACTTCAAATGAACAAAAATAATTTTGGATAAATATTACATTACACATAACTCTCTTCGGCATCATGTTTCAATTGAAACTGTATAGATTTTTTTATCTCTAAATGAAAAGATAAATAACTGGGGTGGGCGGTGGATCAGAGGCCTTGGGGTTTTTAAAGAAAACAAGGATGCATATGATTTGTTGAGTGACGTCCTTGTCTAGGCGTCTACGAGGTTTTGGGTTGTATAATCATCTCAAATGTGATAAATTTAAATCTTTTTATGAATAATTCCACATCAGATGTGATGAATTTGCTATGCTTTCAAATTTTATTGACTCTAGAAATACAGTTATCACTGGAAGAAATAGGTCACGGCGATTTCTATGTTGCAGGCGAAATGAAAATGGAAGCTACCTCGCATTTAAATGGAAAGGCTACTTCACATATAAATTAAAAATATTATTAAAAACTCAGTACAATTTTGCGGTTTGGTTTGGATTTAAAAAAAAAAATTAAACCAAACCAAATTGTTTTGGTTCAACTTGCAAACTGTTTTTCTTTAAAAAAAAAAAAAAAAAAACACTCTCAAACAAACTAAAACCTCACAAAAGGGTTCGGCTCAATTTGGTTGAGTCATGGACTTTTTTTTTTTTTTACTCAAACCCTATAATTTTTCTCTATATTTAAAATGTTTTCTATATATATATATATATATACCATACAACGTAACAAGGATATGAGGTGTGATTAGAGAAAGGATTAGTGAATTAAGGCAAGCTTAATTAAGTTTAAGCTTAAGCTTAATCTTAATTAATGGTTTAGCAAAACATATTCAAATAACTAATGGTGATGATGAGATGAAGCAGATGATGCAAAGTTATAATTGAGTAAAATGAAATATAATTGTACGCATAAGGGTAAAACAGTAAGAAGAAGTACTTACAGGTAATTAAATCACCAATCACAGGCGATTAAACTGGCCGATTGTGGGGTATGAGCAATAATTTAAATAGATAGGAAAATTTAAATAAAATATTGCATTAATTGAAAGTCACAAGTACAGATATTTAAAGTTGCATAAAAAATACAAATGCAATAAAGAAAAGATATTTTGATTCACAAACCATGAACAGGGTTTGTAACCATTAATCTAACAGGGGTTTATGATGATAGAACGATAAGATGGGAATATGAAAATCTTACCAATGACCGATCAGAACCAAGTACTTGGTTATTAATCTTGAAAGAGAATATAAGAGGGTTGGTTGTTGGATGAAGAAGTGAAGAGAAGTGAAGAACTCTTTCCGGATGAGAGAAGTCTTCTTGGGATGAAGGTAAGAAGGAAGTAGAAGGGCTCTCTGAGTTCGAAACCTGCCTTCCTCTTCTATGCAATGGTTTGTTTAAAAGAGAGACTAGTCACTACAGACAAAAGTTGAACAGTGTGTTCACGAGTAATTACTATTTGTCTACAGTAAAAAGTGACTTGATTGGACTAAAAGTGCACAGTAATACAGTGAGAATCTTTGTGTCGAATTTCAAAATATGGAATCTGATTTGACCTAAAGTACACAAAGATTCAGTGAGAGTCTTTGTGCAAAAATTATGGAATATTTAAGCAGAATCATATGATGAATTCTTTGGCATTGGTTGTCCCAACCTTTGCTTTTTCAGTTTTCATCTTTTGTCAAATTAATGTCATAGCAATCATCTTCATTGGTGTTGCCACTATGGTGAGAGTGCGAAGAGCTTGATTCTTCCAACTCACTTATTGCCTATTTTAAAAGTCCCTTGAGATATCTTGGGACTGAGCTGATGCCAGTTTAGATAAAACGAATCCCTTATTATGGAGGAAAGGGGTAACTCCTTCCGGCGAGAGGATATTAGAACAACTTTGGTTAGGGTTTTTCTTGCTCAACCAGTCTATGACTAATTGTTCACTTACCCTATCAAAAAATTTAAAACCATCCCACCACTTTACTTTGAATTTTCAGGTCAATAAACCTTTTTGTATTCGAAAAGACAAACTTTTTCAATTTAGTCTCCTCAATCTATTGTATTAATACCAAATCAGTTGAGTCCATTTGACCAATTTAGGCTAGAAATTGTTTACGTGGACATCAGTCATCTTATGTCACATGGTCGGCACTAACATAGACAATTTTATAATTTTTTATAATTTTTTCTTTTTTTTTTTTTTCCTTTCTCTTTTCCCTCCACTAGTCTTCGTGATGGCTAATAAAGGTTGCCGATTGCCGGCTAGGGCGAGGGCTAGGACACCCTTGCTTGGGTGGCCTCCTGCCATTTGGGTGGGGTCGCCCCTCACCGGCCTTTGGCAACGTTGCATGAGGGGCCTCACTAGCCTCTTGTTGACACTTAAATTTTGGCGATTTGTTTTAGTATTTATTAACTGCATTGGAAAATTAGAGATTAGTTTTTAATCCCTTAACAAAAAATTCTTTCATTGAAATTGCATCGCATATAGACATTAGGAGCATTTGTATCACTAGTTTTAAAGTTAATATGTAAAAAAAAAATTAATTAAAAAAAATCCAAAAGAGGCCGGGCCAGGGCTGGGCCCGCCCGGCCCCCATGCGGCCCTTTCCCTTTCCTCGCACGGGCCCGGCCCACTTCCCTTTTCTTTGTTCCTCGGCCCGGCCCGGCCCACTCGTTTTTTCTTCTTCCCTTTCTTGCAGGAAAACCTGCAGAAAATGAAAGATGATGATGATGATGAAGCAAGCGGCGGGTCAAAGCGCAGAAAGACAAGAAGATGGGAAAGGTCAGCAGCGCGTCAGAGCAAAAGCAGCAGGTGCCAGCAGAGAAAATATTGACGCGGAAAAGCAGCAGCAGCAGCAAAGCAACAGCAGCAAGTCAGCAGAAGGAGAGCAGAAAGAGAACCCGAAGGAGAGGACGGCGAGAGGACTCCGGGAGCCCGAGAGAGAGAGCGCAAGAGAGAGCTCGAGGGACCAAGGAGCAACTCAGACAACAGAAAAGAAGAGAGAGAGTGAGCTGCTCGAGGGTGGTTCTTCAGAGAAGGATCCGGAGAAGGCGAGCAAGAGCTGAAGGAGGTGTCGTTTGGGAGAGAGCGTCAAGGATTTTGGACGGGATCTTGGCTTCGGCGAGAGCGGGAGAGAGTCCGAGCGAGGCGGTGACTGAGGAAGAGCAAGAGAGCTTCAGCCGACGCCCTCGGCCGTGCGCGAGCTCCGTCCGACGGCTCCTCAGCTGGCACCCCCAAGTTGAACCAGGTATGTCTCCCCGAGCATCCCTATTTTGCGAGGTCGTGGGCCGGAGCTTGCGCCGACCAGTTCACGCGAGCCCCGGCCCCTGTCTTCCCTCCATTTAGGTTCCTCTGCATGCTGCCATGTTTATTTGGAAGCTTGGTCCCGGTCTACGTTCGGTTCGAGTCCGGAACCTTTCGTTTTACTCATGCCCGCCAAATGTTCGATGAAATGCCCCAAAGAGAGCCGCCACACAATTTTTGTTTTAACTCAAAATCGACTAGTGCCGGCTGTTATCCTTGTTAAATCATGTTAGTCTCCGCTGTTTACGCTGTGTTTATGTATGGTTTATGTTAAATATTCGATGGAATCGACGAAGTTTTTTTTTGCGACGAAAACGGTCGCCGGATTTCATGGTCGGAGGTGGTTAACGCCGGCTGGAGTGGACGACCGGTGGGCGGCAATCATCGCCCGGAGTGTTGGCTGCGTCGGGGGTTGCTGGTTTAATAAAAAAAAAAAAAAAAAAAAAAAGAAAGAGAAGTTGCAAGTTTCGGGCGTCTTCAGCGTCGGAGGTAGAGAAGCGTGCATGCATGCAGAAACAGGAAGGAAATCTGCAGGGGAAAAAGACAAAAAGTTGAAAAAAGAAAAAGTAAAGAAAACATTAAAAAAAGGAAAAGGGGAAAAAGAAATAAAAAAAGAAAAATCAGAAAAAAAAAGCAAAGAAAAGGCCGAAAATAAAAAATATGGGCTGGGCTGAATGAGTGTCGAGCGGGCCTACGCTAGTCATGGGCCGAATATGGTTGGGCTGAATTCTCGCGGGCCGGGAATAGATTGGGCTGAAGATAGAAATTAGAAACGGGCTTTTTTCTCTAAAAAAAAAGAAGAACGAATTTTAGTGGGCCTTTTTCTAAAAAATAATTTCGTGGGCCTTTTTGTCAATCTTTTGTGATTTAGGGCCGGGTCCGAATTATTATTATTTAAAAAAAAATCAAAAAACTTAAAAATTGAGAAAATATTAAAAAAATATTAAAAAATTCGAGATTTCCGAAATTTCAGAAACTTCATGGAAAATTCAGAAACCTGAAAATTCACAAACTTTTTCGAAAAAAAAATATTTTTTAATTAAAAAAATATTCGAAAATATTAAAATATTAGAAATTCCAAAAAAAGAGGAAAATTTTCAAAAATCCCAAAAAATTCCAAGTTTGTTTTAGAGTTTCCTAAGAAGCTCTAAAATAATTCTTGGACAATTTTTTCTTAAAAGAAAATGTCGGAAAGTCATCTGCCTAAGATTGTGTTTAAAATTGAACAAGCTCTTACGGCTTCACTTTAGGGTTTTAATTATCCTCGGATGCAATTGCCCTTAAATGCACGCTTAGGATGCGGTGATTATGGTTTCCCCCTTAGTTTAATTAGGATTGTCGTTTATTTATCTCTTAATGTTAGGTGTTTATTTTTTCGCCTGCAATTTATTTAATGCTTTCTTTAATTGTTGATTGTTATTTTAATAATTGCACACCCGCGTGATCACCTCACATGTTAGTGGCTAAGTCTAAAATCAATCCAAACTGCCCGACAAAAGTCTTTTTGAAATGAACAAGATTAGGTACCAAAATGGCACTAATTGGTTAATTAATGTAATCAAGTCCCCGACCCTAGGATCTTTGGTTGCATAGAAAGTGAGGCACACTCCCATGCCCCGCTTGGTTTCTAGCCGACCCCAATAGGCTAGTGGCGACTCCTCATTTGAAGATTTTCATGAACACCCAATGTCACGCGGGGTATAGGCTTGGGAGAGCTTATGTCTAATGAGGGTCCCGGACCCACCATTTGGACAATATCCCTAAACCTATTTATTTAGACTTCCTTTTCTCTACAGGACGGAAAAAAAATAGGTCGCGACACCTCTAAGGATGGTGAGGGGCCTCACCAAGGTGAAAGTGTCTCGGCCCTCGCTGGCCTTTAGCAAGGGCAGGGTGACCCCATCGAATCTTGCGAGGGGCAGCCTTGCCTAGCCCTTGCTGGATCTCGCCAAAGGTCGAAGAGGCATCTTGTCCCTCACATTTGCCGGTGGCTGGTGGCTTTCGTTGGCCATCACAGAGGTTGGCAAAGCAAAAGAAAAAAAGAAAGGGAAAAAAAAGGAAAGAAATGAAGGAAAAAAAAATTATTAAATTTTAAAAAAAGTATTAGAAAATTTAAAAAATTATCCATATCAAAATTGACCGTGCCATCCTTACCAAAAAAAAAATTTGACCGGGACATGTAGAATAACTAATGTCCACATCATCAAATTCCGGCCTAAATTGGCTAAATGACTTAATTGTAGCAATGTGAAGATGTTTAGAAATAATCGGTTCACTTGAAGGCTAGTGATTGAATTGGTACAAATAAGGTTCGTGACTTTTTTTTTTGGGTAATTTTTCCTATGCACAATACATAATCCAAGATTTGAATTTGGATATCCACTTTGAATTAATTAAATCTACATTAGCCTGACGGGTGATATTGAATTTGACCATTTTGCGGTTACACATACAAATTAAACATCTTGATTACCCTATGTAAAAAGAGATCTAGTTTTATACTTATAAAGGATGATTCTTAATTTTTTTGCTCAAGATAAAGACTAGGAGAGGAACTGGAAATATAAACTTTATTCAAGTGCTGAATAAAAAATACAAGAGCAACTTCTTCAATTCGAGGCACAAACTTCATCAATTTCTCCAACAATACATTCCACTGAATTCCTCCTTCAAACCACTAGGAAAACTACGTTGCAGTCAGCTAACTCAATCACTTCTGCTAATCATTTTGACCAGTATTCGATTTCCAGTCCTTCCATGCAGCTTTTTATCTCCGATTAGTCAACCATGATGAGCGCTCAAAGCATGTTCAAGAGAAGCCATCTTGTTCGACTGCTGAGAAATGATCGCACGAGTGGATCCGTCCTCCGATAATACGATCCCGTATCCGTCTTCGTATGAATTCAACCCTTCGGCCAAAACCTGCCAAACCAAGCCCCCACCAAACGCCCCTCCGTTTCTCGCGAGATTGTAGATGTCTGAATACACGGCGTTCATGTATGAGTCTCTCACGCTTGTGCTGTAATCAGGATCATTCTTCGACTTCCCGAACTCGGTGAAAACCAACGGCTTCCTTATTATAGTTTTCGCATCTGCTAAGTAGCTCTCCTTCCATCTTTTAACAAAAACCGTTTGAGCATTCTCGTCCTCACCAGACAACCTGTAGATTTCGATTAGAATGAGCACACGTCATGTTAGCTTGCTAGCAGAAACAAATTTAATTCCTATTAGAAGCATCATCAGTTCGATATAGTTCATTTACTGCAGTATAATATTTCTTTGTGCACCGGTAGTGAAATTAGTAAACATCTGAGGCAATCATTGTTAGAGAACGTTAATTACCAAATATCAGGATACGCATGGATTGTTGCAAAATCAATCTCTCTAATGAGATTGTTCTTGATATAATCCGTCCCAACTTGGTAAGCTGGGTTATATTGCTTTCGAGATGGCATGGAGTCGCCGTAGAAACCTTCCATGCCTATCCCCAGCAAGTGTTTGTTGTCGATTGACTTCACGTATGGTGCCATCTCCTGAGCCCATTCCTGATTTTTTTATTTTATTTCATTAATCATGTGTAGCTAGCTAGTAAAGTACGAACAAGAAAAATAACGCACGACGTACGATGAACAAGAGTGTTCTTAGGTGCCTACATTAACGGTATTGCCAGAATAATCAACTTGGCAACGAGGTTCATTTATCAGCTCCCATGCCATGATAGTCGGGTCATCTCTATAAGCAACATGCGTGATCGAGTTGATCCTCGTGAGCACTCTCTGAAAAAGGTGAAACAGAAGTGATGAGAAGATGATCATACTATAGAGTAAGTTTTGTAAAGAATCCATTTGAATGATGTATAATTATACCTTGACATGGTTCTTGTAATAACCCTTCACGATGGCGTTAGTGTAAAAATCATCGTCGTTGTTAATCGGTATGCCAGCGTTTCTTGCCCACTGAGTGTACTGAGGTCTCCCTCCAAAGTCATGATAGTTTTGCTCAAACTTAAAATCAGTCGGATTCCATGTCTTCCTGCCTCCGAGATCACGAAATCAAGTGCCTGAAAGTTATGAGATGAGCAGTGACCACTTTAGTTAAAAGTTGCTAGCTCTTCCACCGAAAAATGGAACATTCAAAGCATGTATTCGTTTTACATCTTCAAAATTAAATCTATGTATTTGTCATAGTAAAGAAAAAAGATTGGATATCGGAACGATAGTGTGAGCAGCAAAAGATAACCTTGAAGACACGCTCATCATAGACTCCAGGAGATACTTGGAGGGCCCGGTCTCCGCCATCACTGAACGCCCACGTTCTGCAGACAGTAAGACCTGCTGCAGAAGCCTCGCGGAACACGCTAGACACTTTGATCCGATCGCTCGGCTCGGTGGCCACATGCATCATCCAGTAGGAATTGAATCCATTAAAGAGAAATGGCGAGCCGTTCAGGACAAATCGGGTGCTCCTAACTTGAACGAACCCCGAAGGTGCAAGAACCCTAGCATCACAAACTGAGGTCACAATCACTAACAGGCCCAAAACGCAGCTAAAATTGCTCAAACATGCCATTTTCACTTATACGCATTGCTCAAACGCAGCATGGGTATTTATAGGAAATTCCTGGTGCGACTTAGGATGAGAGAGAGAGAGAGAGAGAGAGAGAGAGAGAGAGAGATTTCGTTGACGAATGTATACCCAAAAGGGATTGAGAAAGTGTGCAGGAATCGTTATTTGCTCGTAGAAATGGGGAAGAATGAGTGTGGAGACAGAAGATGCATGAATTGGTTGGAAAGAGACAAAAGAGCATGGCAAGATAGCGAGCCGGCATTGGCCATCTTTAAGGCTTCGGTCGATACCTGAGCTCGTGAAAAGAATCAATAAATGTAACTGAAATTCCTGATGATCGGCAATGAAAGTTGGCTCGCTGACACCTGGCAAGTCATAGAATGGCCCGATCACGATGCGTGTGCTTTTGATACGATGACATATGCATCCGTTCTATATGAGAAATGCATAAGTTTACAAAAATTGATTCCTGAACTGTAGTAACAAATTGATAATGGATTATCTAAACATTGTCATTCATATTTGACATAAAATGAGAGTGTCTCGCATTGATTGGTCACAGAAATGTACAAATTAGTCTTACGCTTTATGTTCACCGTAACTTTTCCCTTGAGTAAATCATCCAATTATTGCGGTGTTTACACAAACTCAATTAACAAGATGTCCATGTTTGTAACTTACAAAAAGAGAGAAATGGTTTTTGGAAATCTCCTATGGCAATCCTAGGATATCGGTGTCCATCACCCTCATTTCCTTTAATGGCCCATGGGCTCGCCGGTGGAGACTACCAACCACCGATGACCCGAACACAGCCAGCTACAGCCAAAGAACAAGCTTGGAACCCCATCGACGACCCACATTGAGAGCTACCATTGCCTTAGGTAATCCCCCACCGACCATCCACTGGAAAAATTACCAAAACAGTTTTAAACCTATTGCAACTTTTCCAATTCAGTCTTAAACTTTTTTTTTAGCCAATTTAGTCTTAAACCTTGTACAATTGTGCTAATTCAATCCATCTAACCAAAATTGACTTGCTACCGACGTTGATGTGAATGCTAGTGACGCTAATGTGGCAATTTTTAATAATATTTTATTTATTTAAATTTTTTATTAAATCTTTAATTTTCCTTTTTTTCTCTTTTTTTTTTTTTTGTTCTTCTAGTCGGTCGTTGGACTGGCCAGAGGGTATGGCCGGCGAGACCTTATTGGGGCTGCATGAGCCTCACCACCATGGTGTTGCCCTTGGATGACTCTGATTTCCTTGAAGCCCTCAAGGAGTTGGACAATGACAAGGACGACGGGTGGTAGCGAGAGGGCGGATTAAGCTATGGAGGGCAGGTGGTCCAGATCTAGGTGAGGGTGAGACCTTGCACAGCGTCGCGATGGCAAGGGTGAGCTCACCCAATGCTACGATGGCGAGGCCTGCCCTCGCCAGATTTGGGCAAGGGTGAGCTCGCCTAGGGTCGCGACAACGAGGATCGCCCTTGCCAAATCTGGGCGAGGGCAAGCCTTGTCATGGCTGGGTGAGCTTGACCTCACCCGGCACCAACAAGGCCTTGCCTGCCATAAGAAGAACAAAAAAGAGAGAAAAAAAAGGAAAATTCAAAAAAATAAAAAATAATTAAAAAATTACTACGTCAGTGTTGGCCGAGTTAATTTTGGCCGGATGGACTAAGTTGAACAATTGTAAAAGGTTTTTGATTGAATTGGTAAAAAAAAAATTTAAGACTAAATTGAAAAAATTGCAATAGATTTAAAACTATTTTGGTTATTTTTTCACTATCCACCACTAGCAACTACATTGTCATAGAATCATAATGAGTGACCTTATCGTCAGCTATGCAATAATGGTCGTATTATAAAATTTTGTGAGACCCTTTGTCATATCTTATAAAATTTTATATTATTAGATTAATGCTTGATTTACTATTTAGATATCTAACACTCGTGTAATCTTCAACAACGCCCTAATCCGATGGTGGTTGTGGTTAGGAGAATAAAGGGTGTGACGAGACAGTTGCGACGTTTTTCCTATCGTACCTACAGCGTTAAACTGAATTAAAGAATTTCATTTACTGAATAAAAAAAAAGAGAGCAGTAACGCACTGACTTAATTCTCCACCATTGTAGATGAGAGTCCAACGGCTAATTGCTGCCCATCAGTTCAATGCCATTAGTGCGACCAAAGACAACATCATCACCAACACTTCATTAGTGTTTTTCAGGACCATCTTCCAACCCTTTTACGGTTTGATGATGCCGAGAAGTGATTTTCCAAATGGTGGGACTTGGAGTGGGAGTGGGGGAGACCCACTCGTAAACTAACCAACCATACGCATCATGCGTCAGGTTGTCCTTCTTCTAAGGGAATCTCGTTTTTTGCTTGTCGTTCTGGGATGAACAATCTTTCCCGTTTTTCGGTTGAAAGATGATGCCAAAAGATATAATGTTATCAAACATACCACCTTCCCTTGCCCATTGACTTCTCAAAAAAGAAGTCTTTTATCTATTTCGAGTCCCTAGGGAAAGATTTATATCTCTCTCTCTCTTCCGTTTATCTTCTCCAGGGTCGAACTTGTGGGTACAATAATATATAAGTTAGCAGCGATTGATGTTGGTTACCGGAGACTTCGCAAGAAAACAGGTTCCTCGTGTGATCGGACACTTGTTTCCTGGATCGAGGGTAGGTTTCGCTCAGACTCTTGCATGTTAGCCTGCAATTCACCGCAAAAGGAGAGCTGGAAGAAGGAGATGGTTCCAATGGCATAGAAGTTTGAAAGAACGTTAATGTCGATCGACGTATAGAGACCACCTTGTTTTAACTGAGATTTAGCTGAATGGCGTACAGATTTTTGAGTATGCAATAGGATTTGGTCCCCTTCTTTGCTGTTGATGAAATAAAACTCTGACTTACCTTAAACAAATAAGAACGGATAATCACGAGATGATCGCCTGATGGCAACGTGTGCGGGTTCCAATTATGTGATCAGATGAAATTTCCCGAAGGTGGGAAGCGTGCTGCATTTTCCGAATTTGAATTGGTGATGGAACTATAGAATAGATGACTTTAGAAAATGGTACATTCTATTAAGACATATAATCATCAAACCCCAGCACATGTGACCGCATCTCTATGTTCTAAGGACGTATTATCCCCCCGCATGTTCTATTATGGTAATGACTACGTGAGTACCTGAACTTTTGTCCACATTATCATCAAGTTTCTAATGTTTCTTTCCAAGATTCAATATGAAAACTTCCATTATAATCACGAATGGAAAATGCGAAATTGGATGCTAGTGCCGGAAAATAGCCGGTAACCATCTATATTGGCATGCGATAAGGTCTTTCCAAGATTCAATATGAAAACCTCCATTAAAGAATGAACGTATGCCTTTCCCACATTTTCAATTTCGTCAGGTGCTTAGCCCCACCAAGAACTTGGAAATAATTGCTAATTTCATAGTAATATATAGATTTGCAAGTATGAACTGAAAACAAAGGAGGAAAACTTGTCAGGATACGGCATAATGAAGGAATCTGTTGAGCAATAGCAGTTGTCCGCATATCACTCTGCTCTCTGTTACGACCACCGCGAAGACGGGTGGCACCACCACCAGGTCAACCCTCGGCCTCGAGAACAAGTGCGCCGGCGAGCACACGTCCTTCCCCCGGCGCCCTCATCATGCCCTTCGAACTGGGATCATTGCACCCTCACCCGTACACGTGTGAATTAACCAATAAGGTCGAGTACGATATATTTGCTTGACACTTATCAAATGTGTGCAAAATTTTCTCCCAAATGAAGAATGGTCATCATCGTCACTACCGATTCTGATTCCACGTGTCAAATGTGCCGTCTCAAAGACCAAGACTCGGGCGATGGAGAGATGGAGAGTTTCCGATCAACCATGACATGGACCGACGCTAGGGTGTCTTAAAGGCCCTTTATGGCCCCTAAAGCTTTTGTGGGCTTCTTGCAACGGCCATGAATTTCTTCTTCATAATTTGTGATGATTACAGTTAGAAAGCCGTTTCCCAAATGACTTAATTCACTATTTTTACTTGCCAAATAAACCAATGAAAAAAAGGGCTACGAGTCAATAGTTAGGTTGGTATCCAACATCCATGATTATTCAGTTTTGCGCAAATGACCACGTCAATCACATCACAACCCCTCAAAAATCCAAAGAGCATGTTATCAGATCATTTTCGAATCGGAGCTACTTAGACTAATGTGTCTCAATTGAACAATTCAATGCTTTCGAGCTGCCCATTTGATAAATGGGTCCTCTTGAATTTCGGATAACATCATTAATTGCCAAGGTCATCTTCGGATAAACATACTTATTTCCATTGAGCGCAACATTTTTTAAGGATTTTGGACCTCTAAAGGCCTTTATTTTTGTGCTCGGTAACATAATCTTAATAGCCTTCAGTGCAAAACCAAGCTTCCAAGATGCCTAAAACTTAGCGCAACTCCCATCCAACTCTGGGCTTTAAGCATTTTCAGATTACTACTTTAAGGATTTAGTCTTTTTTTTTTTTCTTCTTACTTTGCCCTCATTAAACTATTTAAATTTTAGTTTTATCCTCACCCTGAGAAGCAGCGCAGATTTGATATGTGATGCAAGGGCTCAAGCAAGCTCAGACCTGACCAACGCTGTGCTACCTTGGCAGCCGTCGCGCGATCTCACAACCCATGGGGTGTAGAGACTAAGAAGAAGGAGAGGGCTTAGACAAGGACGACTCTTCGCCCGAGGAAACAACCGCCGGAAGGAGGAGCCTTCGATCTCTCTCTCTTTCCCTACTTCCCATCGCCATTCAGTGATTTCTCGCAACTCTAGAACGACACCATCTTCGAACTGAAAAACACGCAAAGAGGAGCAACAACCGGGAGATCCAGTATCGCCAGTTGAAGCAAGAAACAGATTTTTAGAATTTCAATAAGTCTGCGAATCAAAAAGACACAAGCTTATTAAGAATTTTACAAGTTGTTTAACAAGCACTACTTATTATTCATGAAAATCCTTTTTGAGTCAATGTCATTTGCATATATGCAAATTTTCCAGGCAAAAACTGCCTTTGACGGAGCCTCCATAACATGCTATTAATTTTTTCTTGACAAGATATAGGCTACTCATGGACACGAACTGTATTCCATCCAATGCCTTTTTTCTTTTTCTAGCAGTAGGATTGTGTTTAAACCAGCTCCTGCGCACCTCAACCAAACCATTTCCCTTTGAGATTTTACGAGCGCGCTCTCTCTCGTTCGCCGGCTACTCATGGAGTGAAAATCAATCAAGCGCTACGCTATCGTCCCAACTTTTCGGAATTCAACTGCTATTACGTGCATGCAGCACAAGTTACTATGAACCACGCATTAAAAGACGGGAACAATAATGAGAAAATCATATGCTGCAATTGTACGCCCCGGAATTGCACCGTAGACTTCGAAGGGATGGCTTCAAATGGCAGCAAATAGATATCTTACGGAACTTCCTTTATCCAAGTAAAATAATTCCATGATAGAGGTCTGGATAAACCTAGCTGCAAGTCAGCGAATGAAAGCCTAAAAACCCTAATCTACTTATCCTTCATGCCACTCGATATAGATTCATCGGTTTGACCGCACAAGTTATATCAACTATCCAGCTTTGCAAGATACACTTAGCCGCCATTTTACCCATTGTTAATCTCTTTCTGATTGCTTCTGGTACCATTTCTCCGTGAATTTGTCTAAAAAATCTTAAATCTATTGCACTTTTGTTAATTTAATCATAAACCTTTTAATTTTGTTAATTAAGTATTAAACATTTTCTAGTTTTTCCAATTGAATCCGTCCAGTTAATTTTGGCTGGAATTTGCTATTGTGGACGCTAGCCATCCTACGCGGCATGGTTGGCCTCAATGTGGACAAAATTTATTAATTTTTAATTTTTTAAAATTTATTATGTTTTTAATTTATTTTTTTCTCCTTTTCTTTCTATTCTTTCCTGGCGGCCGGCAGAGGAAGAAAAGGGAAAAAATAGAAAGAAAATAAAAAATAAAATAAAAACAAAAAATAATTAAAGAATTCGAAAAATATTATAAAATTAATAAATTTTGTCCATGTTAACACTAGCGTCTACGTTAGTGAATTTTGATCACATTTAGTTATAAGGATTTAATTAGCAAAAAGTAAAATATTTTAGAACTCAATTAGTAAAATTGAAAGGTTTAGGACTGAATTAGTTTATGATTTTTTGGATGATTTTTTTTTAGTATTTGACAAAAATCCAAGGAAATGGATGACTCTTTGTACCATCGCCTAGATTTTTGGGTAATTTTTCCATATGCTTTTAGCATCGAGCCTATCGCCGCACCAACTTGTTCGATCACTCGATATATCCATGTTAAATTTGTTGTGTACTATAATCGGGTACCGCGGTCCTTTAAAGCAAGTTCCTCGAACGGAACCACCATGGTATAAGATAACTTATAATCAAGTTCTCCCTTCTTTAATAAAGGGCTTGCTTGTAGAGCTTGTAAAAAGTTATCATGTTACGTTATGCACACACTCTTTGAATATACTCAAGATGAAGAAAGTTATCGTATGACATTTATCATGGCGGAGAAAATTCCATAACTCTGCTTCCAATAAGATATACAAGCAGGGACATAACTTGTGTAAATGAATAAAATCTTATTCACATGGTTGTCTGGATGCAGGTACTAAATATGTAATGCGTGTCGTTGATTCTTGAGGCATTGTTTGAATATTCCAGTGTTTAATTTAGATACGGCAAGTTTTGTATTCGAGTCACTACGTCTCTTTACTTAGATGATTACTAAACAATAACCTCTTACTTAGAAGGCTACTTCTATCTAGAATTAGGGTTTGATAAGCAACACCATAGGAGTCAACTCGGCGTAATTTGAAAAAAAAAAAATTTCATTTAGAATAGGGTGACATTGCGAGACTGATCCATGGTAGAGAACTCGATTGAATAAAGAAAATTTGAGTCTCGAAAAAATTGGAATTACAACACGAGTTGGGGAGCAGAAACTGAACTTAACCCTAATCATATTATCACCACCGAAAATGAAAAAGAGAAAGAGAAAGAAAAAGAACTTTTCACACAAGCACCGAAGTGATAACGGGTTGCAAAAGCGAAGCTTAGTCATAAAGCAAGTTTAGAAAGTGGATTAAATCAAAATGCGATTCCAAGGAGCGTTTCGAGCGGAAGCAACGGAATCCCAAAAAAGCAATATACCTTGGTTTACTTCCACACTCATCAACTTTCTTTCACTTTTTTTAAAAATATTTTCTCTCTCATTATTATTATTATTATTATTATTGTATGTATTGGGTTTTCTTTCTACTGTTTTGTTCTCTCTCTTTTTTTATTTGAATTAATCGTGAGGCTTTCGTCCTAATTTTGGGCGCCGATTCCTTTAGCGCGATCCAGGGACGCCAATCGCGCCTTCCTTTGCGAATTGTCATATTTGACCCCAAGTGGAGATTAACCAAAGCACGAACGAAAAACAATAGAGGACAATAATCATCGTAGTTTTATAATGACTTTGACCAAAGTGGAGTTGGAAAAACGGCCACGAAATTTCAAAAAGTACGGCGGCGAATCTTCCGGTTTTTCGGTTGTTTATCATATACCTAAAAAGGAAGACCATTTCTCTATTTGGTGGGGAAAAATTAGGCGAAATTGGTGCTCCACTTTTTTCTCCCGCCCACGAGGCAGGCATCAGGATGCACTTGTCGGGCAAACCCTAAGCACGGCCAAGAAGATGAACTCATGCGCGAGCCTTTGTCGTTGTTCTGTCAGGAGTACAAACAGCCACAAGCCGCTTAGGAGTACGATGTGTTGGTTTAATATTCCATCCCGGTCAGATTTATATCCGTTTAATTCTCACTAACTTAAATTGTGATGTCTCAGAACACGGAGGAAAGAAGTTACATATATTAGGACTCTTTATATATTGTACTTTACATGAAAATATTCTTAACCTTAAATTGCGACTGCGTATCTCGAGGGATATCGCTCAGCAAAGTTCTACAAATCCGCCGATTGAAATCACGGATCTGATCTTTCTTTTGAGACAAGCAGCTTTTGAACAGTGATGGTATCTTTCGGATTTCCTTTCTCGCAAGTGACTTTCTCAGGTGTTTAGTCCTTGACTGCTTGATTAACTTAACTCGTAAAGCATCGGCCGCTGTATTGTGATCGAAGAAACAAATACCGGGTTCTCAAGTTCAAGTTCCCTCAAAAGTATCTTGGCTAGTCTTGGTGTAATTGAATTTCCTTTGAGCGATCGGCCATGAACATGAAAACTTGTTCGACCATGCTCGGAAGCTAGCGCGCCACGTCGCCCTTCTTTAGCAATGAAAAGACTTCAAATATGGAGAATATTATCGTAGAAAAACATATAAAAGACATGGGACAGGCACGTTGTCTGAAAATGAAGGATGGCCAAAGATACGAGCGACAAAATGAAAGAAATGACTTTGTAAACGAGGATACAAACAAGAGGGACCAACTCGCCCTTTTCTAAGGCATCTCATTGCGGCTCAAAAACGTAGGATTAACGGATATCGTTGCAAGATTAGTGGACTGACTTCCGAATCATTCCAAAATCCTCCCCAAAAAAAAGTAAAAGGATAACGAGAAAAAAAAGTTTAAAATTTGGGAGCATCATGAGCAACTCCCCCTTAATTTACTACGTGGTCAACACTCAATGAGACCCTCAACGAAAAAAGCCTAACATTGCGGTCGGCGATTGGCCGTGCTCTCCCTCTATATAATGCCTTAGCCCTGTCCGAATCAAGAACCATATCAGCTAAAGTCACAAATCGGAGAAGCTAACATTGCACTTTAGCGGATAACATTAAGTCACAAATGGAGACGAGGGTTTCTTTGTGGCTACCATTGTTGTTGTGCTCTGTCATGTGCTTAGGCACCCATGTTGTACAAGGCAACCCGAATTACAAAGATGCTCTCGCAAAGTCCCTACTGTTCTTCCAAGGCCAGAGGTCGGGGAGGCTCCCCACCAACCAGCTGCTAAGCTGGAGGTCCACCTCCGGCCTTTCAGATGGTGCCCTTGCCCATGTAAGTCTACTCTCTTGTGTTATGCGTTGTTGTGTATCATCACTCTTTTTGACAAAGAATGCTCCAATTAGCATCTTCTATTCCAATGGATTTAGCTTCAAGGGCATCAAAGCAATTTCAACATGTACTTAACGTATGGCCAAAAACATTTATTCAACTACATCTTTATACCGACCTCTTTGCATGCTTGGAAAGGTTTTAAGCAAAGCGCAGTTACTCATCATGCATGATGTTCTTCTCTTATTTTTGTGGGATTAAAGCCATCCTGTATGATAATGTTGGTGGGTGGGATTGTCATGATGTGAATTGCATGCATGGACAGTGACAAAATGTGCATCAATCACGTTGTGTTGTCCAATTGCCATCAGAACTTTATCCCCCAAAAGAACACACGTAAAACATATTAGATCCTATAAACAAAGTAGGACTTTCTGCACGTGCCGTAAATTTTTCATCCTTTTTGGTGGCCAGGTGGATTTGGCAGGAGGATACTATGATGCTGGAGACAATGTGAAGTTCAACTTCCCGATGGCCTACACCACCACCATGCTCTCATGGAGCACCCTCGAGTACGGCAAGCGCATGGGGGCTCAGCTCCCCAACGCAAGAGCCGCGATCCGCTGGGCCACCGACTACCTCCTCAAGTGCGCAACGGCAACCCCCGGAAAGCTCTACGTGGGAGTCGGTGACCCCAACGTGGACCACAAGTGCTGGGAGCGGCCGGAGGACATGGACACGGTTCGGTCCGTTTACTCGGTCTCCCCAAGCAACCCAGGCTCCGATGTTGCGGGTGAGACTGCAGCTGCCCTCGCCGCCGCCTCCATGGTCTTCCGGGTGGCCGATCCCAAGTACTCGAAGTTGTTGCTCCAGACTGCAAAGCAGGTGATGCAGTTCGCTATCCAATACCAAGGTTCATACAGTGATTCACTCAGTTCCACCGTTTGCCCATTTTACTGTTCGTACTCAGGATATAAGGTATAATTTTCTTCTAATGCTTGATTATGGGTGTTAGTTTCACCGTATGCATTTGGCTCATTGAATTGTCAATCTGAAGAATTTGGTCTATCGTCACGAATTATCAGGATGAACTGCTGTGGGGAGCTGCATGGCTTTATAGAGCAACGAATAATGCGTACTATGCCAATTTCTTGAAATCTTTGGGGGCTAACGATGGCACGGACATTTTCAGCTGGGACAACAAGCTCGCCGGAGCTCGAGTTCTTCTTTCGAGGGTATATCCCACCCCATAAAATATATATTATTGCCAACTGTCCAGAAGATTTTAAACAAAACAGTCTCGACCAGAACCCTCTTTCTATCTAGCTCAGGACAGTTTCCGACAAGAAATTAGGACACCCTTGATTAAGCATTGTGACAAACCCGTAACTGTCTTTCTTCAGATGGCGTTGTTGAACAAAGACGGTAGCTACGACCAGTTCAGACAACAAGCGGAAGATTTCATGTGTAGAATTCTCCCCAATTCTCCTTCTTCCTCCACACAGTACACTCCAGGTATGTACTTTTCTTTTATCCCACATGACAATTAGTAGTAGTTGAAGGATCATATTACAAGTTGCAAGCTATTTAGAAACTTGATCACCGCGAGCTTATGGCCGAAGTGCAGGTGGTCTCATGTTCAAGCTGAGTGAAAGCAATCTCCAGTACGTCACGTCCATAACATTCCTGCTTACAACCTATTCTAAGTACATGTCCTCTGCAAAACACACCTTCAGTTGTGGCAACATGGTCATCACCCCTAGCACTTTGAAGTACCTTGCCAAGAAGCAGGTCTCTCAAACTCCAGCTCTCTCATACTTATCTTCTCTCTCTCTCTCTCTCTCTCTCTCTCAACCCCGGAAATTGCAGGTTGACTACATTTTGGGGGTGAACCCTCTGAAGATGTCATACATGGTGGGATATGGAACCACATTCCCCAGGAGAATTCATCACAGAGGATCATCCCTGCCATCCCTGTTGAGCCACCCACAGGCAATAGGCTGTCAAGGTGGCTTCCAACCATTCTACTACACATCAAGCCCGAACCCCAACATCCTCACTGGAGCCATCGTCGGGGGTCCAGACCAGAACGATGCTTTCTCGGATGACCGGACTGATTACAGCCACTCTGAGCCCGCAACGTACATCAATGCAGCCATCGTTGGACCTCTGGCATACTTTGCAGGAACATACTCAGCTTGAGTAAAAGAATTTGCATCCCAATGTTTACAAAGTTCATTAACTTTGAATAGGTCAGTGTTGATGCCGATGAACTAGCTAGGAGGGATCCATAGTGCCAACCAAGTGTAAATGAAGATCCCCTGGCCTTAGCATGATTCGCTAATCTGCAGTTAATGATCAGTGTGTCTTGTTCTGTTTTCTTAATTTTATAATAACAGATTCATTTGACATATTCTATCAAAAAAAATATTAAAAAACAATCATCCTGGCCAAACAGAAAATACATAAAAGAAAATGCAAGACTGCATAATTAATTTTAAGTTGCTTGAATTTTTGTTCCCAATCTTGATCCATGACTATTATTTCAAGGATATTTACTGCCCACTGAACCCGGGAATGTCCAATATAGCGACTGTGACAGAAAAGATGATGCAGTCTCATCCAAGATAGATGCAGATCATAGTTCAGCCAATGCATCAACGGATCTACAAGTGGTACAAAGGACGACTACATCTCTAAACAAACATCACTCATTCTTGACAGGTCATCTCCCCAGAAAATAAAAAGTTGAAAGAGAGAAGCAGGAGATTTGTTTTCAATTAGAAATTACCACTTTAACCATTGCAAACTATCTATTTCCTGCTCTTGAAACATATTCTAGCAGCATCCTTTCACTCCGAACACCCCCAAAATGCCATTTCAAGTCACGCTTTTGACATTTTTCACTCCAAATAAAAGGGGGAAAGCCTGAGTTTATTCACATCCTATCAAAAGAAAATATCAACAAAAAGCAGCATAGAAGCAGAGGCAAGAACTGTACTGCTTTACGACAAGCTGAAAGCCACCATTAGCAAGATTTAAGGTTCAGCAACCAAAAGAATATCCAATTCCAAAACAAGGAATATTGAACTTCACAAATAAAAACTAACTAAAATACTTCTACAACCAAATGAACTACTTATGAACAAGTCTAGCTCTGGCTGCTAAAGCAAATGCCACAAGACTTAACATCTATGCTAATTTACAAGGAGGACTAACCACCTGCACTACCCCACTTTCAATCAAGACAACAACCAAACCTAAACACACATTAATTGACTACCAAGCTACACGAAGTTGATAAGAATGGTGATGGATATTGTGAAACTAGCTAGCTTGGCAATTAATAGGAGGGATAAGACACCGGGTTACTTGTATCATAACGGCGTGACCTACTGTGGTTAATGCTTTCCAGGGTTGCTCCAAAAACTCTTCGACTGTACTCATAACTACTTGAACGAGATCCAAAGCCATTATGTTCTTGTGTCATACCAGTAGGAACGGAAGCTGAACCGAAAGAAAGAATAGACCATTAACATAAATGCAAATGACAAGTTACATGCATGCTCAACATACAATACCTACAGAGATAAAATATGTACATTACCGTGAGAATGGTTATCTGAATATGCTGAAGCTCTGGCAGGAGTAGATAACCCAGCCGAATTTTGAGGAATGTCTACACTGTCACTTTCTGGACGGTTGGGTCTTAGATTCTGAGAGGGATTTGCTGCAGAAGTACTTGAGGAGGACTTGTCCTGCCCAGATATCTGCACATCAAATTTTCAATGCCATTATAAAAAGCTAGACTGCAGTATTATTGGGTATACAGTAAAAGTAACCAATCAACCGGTTATGATCATTTGAAAATATTGTTAATTATCATAATGATCCCTAATCCCATCTGTCGTCATATCTGACCAACTAGAAGTGTTAATGACATTAGAATATAAGACTAGTCTCACTTGAAAGCTTGAGCACAGGGAATATGGCAAACATACATACATCAGAAACAAGGTAAAGCCATAAGAGTAATATTAACCATCTGAAAGTGTCCATTGGCAATGCAAAATCCTCGGAAAATCACTAAAAGATGATTCAGCAGGCAGCAGCAGGAGAAAGGAAGAACTACATATGAGACAATGGGAACATACCGCAAATTTAAGTGTTCGATTGTAGAGAGTAACAAGGCCTGAGAACAGCCTAACAGCATAGTTGGCTATTTCCTCTGTCTCATACTCTGCAAAAGCATAACCTTTGGGCTTCTCTGTCTCCTTATCACGAGGAACATACAGTTCTACTACCCTTCCTGCCTGTATCAAAATGTCGTACAAGACTCGTTCACTCACCCTCTCATCCAAGTTGCCTGCGCAAGATGGATGGATATTATGTTAGCACCACGCAGCTATACTGCTGATAAGAAGAATCAACACTAGCAACACTTCTTCAAAATATTTCAGCTCCAAGAAGTCAATTGCACCACAAACTAAACAACAGAATTCATCAGATGTGAACATTGCTGGAAAATAAGCATCAGATAAAGGAAAATGCAAAGCAATTGGATTGCAGAATTCCCAAGACATTCTGTTGGACCAGAAAAACATCCCTGACAACCCAAAAGGAACACTTTAGTACCTATACTTGCTTTGTCTGGTCTGAGCATAATCATTCAATCGTAAGGGTGCTGCCAAAGTACTTTGCCTTCCAATTTCAACTTAAAATATCAGGAGGAGAACTGGTGAATGGGCTAGCATTGCTTTGTAATGCACAGAGAACTGTGCACTGACCAAATTACAGATCATCGGGCCAATCGCGAATTAAAAATTTCATAACTAGAAGAAACTGAGTATCCAGGTATATGTCCATATCTTAGGGTAGAGGCGGCAAAAGGCATCCAAGTTCTTTTTTGTCTTTAAAAACCAAGACATTCTATCAATGTGCTTTGTATCAATACAGATACACCCATTACAGTACGCATCATATAATTGGTAAAACTGATTGCCCAGTCTTATCATGTCAATCCTAAACAAAGAAGTCCACAAAGGTTTCTTTGAACTTTCCCAATTTCCAAGCATCGCAAATCAATTTCATAATTAAGCAAACCAGCCAAGACAAAAGAAGAAGCTGGGCGATCATCAATCAAACAAAGACCTAATAGGAAATCCGATTCTCAAACCCCAGGCCCAAAAAATCAAGATACTCGCACTGCAGCCAACCCAAAAAAAAAAAAAAAATCCCCCTTTTCTCTAAGACCATGAACACGCGACGTTTACAGATAAACCCTAAACAATCCGAGAAGAACAACGCAACACCTAACGCCCGAAGACTCGGTTTCGAGAATTTCAACATCCCCCTCGACCGAAGGAAGAAGAAATCAAATTGCGCGACGAAAGAGGGAAGGAAAAAGGGAAGAAGTGATGTGACTGCGGCACAGAGAGAGAGAGAGAGAGAGAGAGAGCTCAGACTGACCTACATAAACAGTGCGATCTCTGTTCGCGGACATGATCGCCTTCTGGATCGTCGCTGCCAAAAGACACTCTGGTTTGGTCCGGATCTGAAGGGAGGAGGAAGAAGAGACTGGATGAGCGAGATTGATAGATAAAGCTGCCGCTGCTAATGCCAATAAATCTCCAACGTTCCATACACGGATACGGATGGTCAGTGCCCAATACGGGGATCTCCACCCCCCTCATTGGCTGTCCCTCCAGAATTTTCAAAGTTTCAAAATTGGGTAATTATCACAGAGTGTCTATTTATTTTTTTCTTTTTTCTTTTTTTGGTCAGATATTTATTTATTTTTTCAATAATATATTATAGTATTCTTTAAGGCACTTATTATTAAAGATCATTAATTACGTTTTGGTAGCGAGTGATTTTTTCAAATGTGGTATAGTTTAGATTCCAAAGGTTAAGCGGAGATGCATTAAACAAAATTTTGGGATAAATAAACCAAAAATTTTAAAATTTATTATGAAAATGTAATTAGATTTTAAGATTTTCAAAATGCAATAAAATTCAAATATTTATCACAAAAATGCAATCGAGATATTAAAACTTTCAAATATTACAATTAACAAAATGACTTAATTAGATAAATTTGAAAAGAAAGGTTCATAAGTAAACGGATTTAACTATTTTGATCACTTCATATATGAGTAATAGTTAAAGAGGGAAGACCTGGGATGTCGAGTGGAGCATTAACAAAGTCATGACACTCATTGACTTGACTGTACTTACAAAATACGTTGTGGAGAATTTTATGGATCCATTGACCTAGAATCCTGACCTAGTTAAAGTGTCATGACTGGCAAACGTCATCTTAATTACTGTTAAATTAGGTAACTGGCATGACTGCTTAATCGATACCGGTTAGTACGCTGACAACTTAGATTCGAATTGACCAATGTTTTACACCATCTGGGAATTTGCAGTATCAGAGGTCCAAATCATCAAACAATCTGAGGACCCGGCACCTTCTTGAGGCAAAATCAAACTCCAGCATCACCGGAACCGACAGTCAACATCTCAATGGCAAGTGTCCGTTGACTTAATGTCAAAAGATCAAAACGAAAAGTTCACCAACTTGGTATTGATGGATGTTTGTCTTGGAACTCTAATTATTTACCTCGGTCCACAACGTAGAAGACACTTTCCGTTGTTTTAAAGCTACAACTTTTGCTACTGGAAGCATTGGTCTCGAGTTGACATTGCCTGGATCTGCTTGTTACTCGTAGCATCTCGATACGTTTGTATGTCTCCTTGCCATTTTGTTGCCTCATCCGCATGTCCGAACTTGACTTTCTAGCAGTTGCAAGACCCCTGTATTAGGAGGAATGCCTGAGGCTTTGCGCAGGCCCCCCAACCCCGGATATCACTCAATTTCGTTGGACCAAGGATCTATTCAAACATTTCATCCTCATGGGCAGTTATATCTCCTTCCTACATGAGCGTTCTCTGAGATTAAGTTGATCCTACACAAGAAAACGTGCATGGAGTCAAAACTAATAACATGTTTATTTGTAATAATGTAAGTCCTCGATATTGTAACAACTTCCATACTGCACAGGATCCATACAAAGATGTATTTTTTCCTAGTTGAATTGATCAAGGTACTTGAAATTCTTCAAAAGCCCAGCCAAAATTTAGAAAGGTTAAATATGTGATTATTAGATTCAAAAGTAACACAATAAACAATCAATAATGAGAAAAAAAAATGAAATTCTCATGGTGCTCACCTTCATGACCTAAAATGTCAGATGATGTGCCCGCCACACAAGTGCCACCAGATAATGATTTCGGAAAGTGCGATAGAATGAGCTTGAAGGATATTCATGTCACTTGAGACATCATATCTAACTGCGAGGTACTTGAGCCCTTAAAAAGCCTCCTATGCATGCTAAAATGCTGTAGTATGATCATTTTCTAAGACTTTCAACATCCAGATTGAACATCCTACTTCAGGGGCTCCATGTCCAAGGAGCTAAATTGGGGCTCAATAGAACATTACGTAATTAATCAACAAAAAGCAATTTCTGCTTCACAGAATTCTTACCATGTTATGATGCTGAACACATAAAATTCCACTCAGCCATATAAAGCTTGGAGGGGTTGCTCACATCCTCCCAAGAAGGGACTATGATAGAACCTCTTAATCAATCTAGTCATGGAAATGAGTTACCAATAGTCATTGCAAGAACAAACCCTGCTTTTAAAATGGTGGAATCGGTTTGAATCTCTCACAACTATCTCCCTGTTGAGAAGATCTGCAGCAATTTTCATGAAGTTATGGCAATCAACACAAATGCGGATATTTTTCATGATTTTTATCACTCCAGGCAGGCTACTTTCCTTCATTGTTGCAAATACCAAAGCCAACTTCTCACTGTGGTAATACAATTGCTCCTCTTTGTGCTCCTCTTCTAAGTCATGCAATGCCAAGCATGTTTCTGGCGCATAACCCAGCTCTTTCAGCTTCCCAATAAATACATCGAGCTTCGCATATATCTTGTCCCTCAGTGGATGTCTCCTTCCTCCAGATGCAAACTCATGGATCTGATTTCCTATCTCTATCCAGCTTAAACCTGGTTCTTTTTTCACTCTGGACCAATTCATTTCATTTCTAATCAGACCTGCTTCATCAAATCTCCCACCTGAACAACATATGTTCGACAGTTGCACATATCCCAAGGATTTACTAGGTTCCAACTCCTTCAGTTTAACAGCCGCTGTTTTTGCTAATTGTGCATTACCATGTTTCCTGCATGCTCCCAGCAGTGCACTCCAGACCACTGAATCAGGTTGCATAGGCATTCTGTTTATCAGTTCCTGTGCCTCGAGCACACGCCCAGCTCTTCCAAGAATATCGACCATGCAAGCATAATGATCAAGCTGTGGAGCAACACCATAGTCCGTAGACATGGCATCGAATATGCTAATTCCATTTTCCACCAGTCCAGCATGGCTACATGCAGAGAGGAGAGCAACAAAAGTAGTGCTATCAGGTTGGAAGTCCATTTGTACAAAGAGCTGCAATGCCTCCTTACCTTGCCCGTGCAGAGCATAAACTTTAAGCATTGAGTTCCAAGAAACCAAGTCATGAGATTCCATCAGATCAAAAACTTGCTTAGACAAGGCCATGCAGCTACATCTTGCATAAGCATGGATTAAGGAGTTGGCAAGCACTGTATCCCCATCAAATCCAGATTTAATTACTAGACAATGCACTGACAAGGCATGTTTCTCGGTCATAAGACCAGCACATGCTTTTAGGACACTAGAAAACGTATACCAATCTGGAGATATACCCTCTCGAAGCAACTGGCGAAAGAGGAAGAAGGCCTCTTCAGGTTCACGTTCTGCCAGTGCTGTAATGATGCCTGTCCAACAAATAACGTCTTTGTGAGAATTGGTCTCCAAAAAGAGCTTGTAGCAGTCCGCGGCATCCCCTCCAAGATCTGAATAAGCCTTCACCAGTGCGGTCGTCACTTCCACTTCCGAGGTAAAACCAGTTTTAACTGTCAGACAGTGTAACTGAAGACAACAATTAAGAGCAAATCCGACACCAGCATCACTGCTTCCAGACAAGGAAGAAAAGATTCCAAGAAGTGTAGCACGATCAAACCCATATCCTCCTGTATGCATTTGAGCAAACAGATCGATGGCCAGTCTTCCAAGGCCACGGAGCTCAAATCCTGCAATCATTGAGTTCCAAGTGATCAGATTGCGAGACTCCATACTTCTAAACACAGTCCAAGCCTCATCTTTATGCTCATCGAAACCTCTTTGGCAGCCACTCGTCCTGCTATACATTGCAATAAGAGAATTCCCAACGTAAAGACACGAGTTCAAGGACATTTTCAGGGCAAGCGCATGTACCTGTCGGCCACGATCACCGTCACACTCCCGGCACGAACTGAGCACGCTGGCGAATGCAAACTCATTCGGGCAGTGATGGGCCAACATCCCCGAGAACAGACTAAAACACTCGTCCCCACGGCCATGCTGGGCATACCCAGAAACGAGAGCCGTCCAGGAAACATAGTTTCTACGTGGCATTTCATCGAACACCTTGCGGGCACACTCCAGATCCCCGCACTTCGCATACATATTGACCAGGTGGTTCGACACGAAGAGGTCCGGCGGGCCACTCTGGTTAAGAAGCATGTGACGATGCAAGGCCCTGCCTTGTTCAAGGCATTTGTGGCGGGCGCAAGCGTGGAAAAGAGCAGCGAAGGCCTTGTCGTCAATGGGCGAAGCGAGGGCGCACAGTTGATCGAGGAATTCCTGGAGCTGGCCTCGGGTGGAGACCGCGCGCGCCAAGTCGAGGAGGCTTTTGCAGTCGGGAGTTTGGTATCGCGGAGTCAGCGACACGAGCGAGGACAGCTTGCCGAGGTGGTGCGACATCACCGTCTGAAATGCTTCAAGATTACGACTTTCTCAGCTTGCTTCGCATGGCGATCTCCGTCGTTACAGCAGGAGCAGCTTCTGATTTTCCCCCGCGCGATAAGAGCTTTCTTTCGCTTGGAGCGGAATGATGAGAGGAGCGAGCGAAAGACGTTTTTCAGGACGGCTGGGTTGGTTTGTGCGTCACGGACGTCCCCATCCTGTTCAATATTAGGTTCAACATATATCAAAGGTTAGGACCATATTCTTCACAGATAATAGAGATAAAATTCAAGGATGAAATTACATATTTGACCAATATTCATGGATTATTTGTGTGCTTATTCTCAAATTTATTACTTTTTTGTCGACAGATTTGATTTTACATATAATAAAAGAGGATAACTTGGTGGATGACACGAAGGAAGGCAAGATTTTTGATGCGATGTCGATTGAGGAGATCAGTGAGGAAACTTCAGCAAGCAGAAGGCTTTTTTACTCCCTTCATCGAATCGCCGCTGCCCTTCTTCTCGTCCTTGCCATTCGCCATTGCTGAATCAACTTCCAACGTAACAACCTCGCTTACCTTAATACTACTTGAATAAATCTTGCGTTGTCCAAACCCTAATGGAGATCTCCTTTGTCTCCTTCGCCTCCTGCTTGTGTGGAGTCTTCCTCGCTGATCTCCTCAATCGAAATCGCATCAGAAATCTCGCCTTCCTCCACATCTTCCATCAAGTTCTCCTCTTTCCCCGTATGCAAAACCCAATCCAGCAACAGAAAAGTGACAAATCTTCTCCAATTGATTCCAAGTGACAATCAATCACTTTACTTCAACAAAATCCAACTGAATGCATATCGATTACTTCGCGAATTGAATCTAGTGTAGAGCTCAAAAATAATTTAAATAAATCGGATCTTATTTCGATGACTCTTCTATGTAAATATGGGACTGATCTATCATTAGTTTATATAGTCAAATATCTCGAAAATTTTCGTCTGAGAGATTTTTTCCAAATTTGCTCCATTTCTTTATTGTGAAGATTTTTGTGGTAAAATAAAAGGCACCGTTATTGATCAAGCTGTATTTGGTCGTCAACATTCAAATTGGATAAGATAGAATAAGGTATGATTAGAAATCCTTGGAATATCATTTGAATTATAAAAAATCATATCATATGTTTAGTGTAACCTAATATAAAAATGAAAATTTTTAAAAATCCTCTGTCATGTTCAACTATTTCGATCTCCACTCATCACTTCCGACACTCCCTATAGTGCCTTGAGTCTCTCATCTCATCTGTGGCCCTCTTTATTGGCTTCATCGTGGTCATCATTGTTTATGCAAACCTCATGCAAAGGTCACAACCCCCTTTTCTCTACACCACATAGGCACAAAGATAGTGATCAAAGGAGTCTATTCGAGTTGCCTTTTAGTTGGAAACTTGATCTTCCATATGGGTTGTGTCGAATTGCTCACTTAAGGATTTGCAAAAGAGTATCATTCACTCACCCGATATGGACCTAACACCAAAACAAGAGTACTCAAAAAGAAATATGAAAAATAATTGACACTATGTACCCTTTTACTTGCGTGATCCTCGCATAGATATAATTTTGATTTATAATCACAAGCCCATTTCAATACTAGAAACAAACAATCAGAAATGATATATCTAGATCCAGGTTTCTCCTATCTTTATTGCAGATTTCTTATCTAGATATATTTAGATTTATCTGGTACGAAGAACTTCGTCAAACATTAAATAGGACCATTAATTATAGCATGGTGCTATTCACTTGTGAATAATGTTGCTGTAGCAATAACGGGACTCTTTAATTTTTGAATTTCGTACAATGCCACCTGTCAACTCAAAGATGCCCCATAGATCTGGCGCTCTGCATGGATGACGGGTTTTTCACAAAAAACTAGCGGGAAGCCCTGTGCTCTCCGTGGGGACATCGTGTAGGTCCGTTTTAATACTTTTTTTAATCACAATATTTCTAGCTTAGTATTTCCATGTGAAATTAAATTTTAATTATCGATCATCTCAAAATCACGTAGAAGTAGCAAATCTTATGTAGAACCTATACAAGGAATAGTTACACGAAAGATCTCTAACTTTACTCAAATATCAATGTAGCCCATGAATTTTAAATTTATTCAATATGATCCCTGAATTTTTAATACAATATTCAATTTGATTCTTATATTATATAAAAATATTCAATGTTATTTTTCACTAATTCAAGTTGATGAAACTTGTTGATCTAGCTTCCAATTCGGTTAGTTTGAATGGTGATTAAGAGGATATTCACGTAAGACATTTAACTCAAATAAAAAATATAATAGTTCACGTCATCAAATAATATAGATAAGCATCTTCCAGATTAAACAAATTAAATAATTTTTTTTCATTCTATTGACATATTCAAACTATTAGGAATATATGTCGTAGCAATTTTGACTATTTTGTATTTCAATTCATTAGGAATTTGTTCTAGCATATCATTAGTTTGCATTTCAATAATCACTCATAATATTTTCTTGAAATATCTGATGAAATCATTTCACTGCATTTTTTTATATAGATATTTGGGTTTCAACTTTACTCTGATCAATTTTGTTTGCATAATCGAGAGTATCCGCTTGCTAGAAATTTTTTTATTACAATACTCATGAAATAGTGCTAAAATGCATTAGACCTTTTAACTCATGCACCGAGTAATTAAGATTGTCTATTTCTATTTCCAAGATATTTGTATACATTTTCATTTAGTGTTTCACATATTTGTGTGTATAAATAAGACATATTTTTTTTTATAATTATTTCATGACCCTTCCAGTTAAGTTAGATTAAATGGATATTCCCTTTTAAAGTGATTAATTTACATATCTCAAATTTAGATTTTCAGATTTGTATATTGTTGTTATTTTTCAAATTTTTGTCCTTTCTTTGTTTGGGCCGTTCCATGGTGAAGGGACGGCAATTTTTCATTCGCCTCCCTTTTCCAGTTGCAATTGGAGCAAGATGACAAAAGCCAATTCAATTCTATCATATTCCTTTCTTGTTATTTTACTTCTAGGGAGTATCTAGTCGAGTCAATACAATATCAAGATCAAGCTCGAGCTCAAGCTTGATTAAATATCAAATTTTAAATTGGAGCTTGGTTTAAATTAAAAATTCAGATACTCAAGCTTGACTCAATTAAAATATGATTATATATATGTACTTCCAACTTAATAAGCTCAAATTTTTTTTTTACGTTTTTATATATGATGTTTCAATATGTGATTTTGTAGACCTCTATGCCTATTTCTGCAATTAAAAAATATTTTTTTTTGAAATATAATGAAATTTGGATTGAGCTCAATTATCCTTAACTTTCAGAGTTAAGAATTCGCAAGCTTGAATTCAACTTCAACTCGACAAGATACTTGAATAGCTTGAGTTTGACTCAAAAATAGACGAGTCAAACCTGAGTAATCATCGATTCAAGCCTGAGTTGGGCATCGAGTTGTTTAACTCAATTTCATCCCTATAGATAAAAAGAAAGTGATCATTACATAAATAATCGATGAAATTTGGCCCAATGTGTAATGTTGTCTCCTAATTTTAATCTATTTAATATGATATTGAACTTTTGATAATTATTAAATCTAATCATCCCACACTTTATGAAAATATTCAAGATAATATTGAATATTTTTATACAATTATAAACTAAATTGAACATGTATGAAAAATTTAAGATTATATTAAACTAATTAAAAAATTAATGATCATATTAAATAAATTAAAAATTAATGGATAATATTATAAATTGAGCTAAAGATTAAAATTATTTGTATAAAGAAACTGAAAGTATTTTTTCAGTAAAATAATGCCTTGACATCAAATCATCGTCCCCTGTAAAATCAGAAACTTTTTATTTTTATTTTATCAAGGGTCGTGTAAAAGGGTGACAGCCCAGTCCGCTGGCCTGGCGGAATTGGCGGAAATGCTTTGCGGCCTCCAGCTCATCATGCACATGATTCAAAGCACATTCCCGAAGGCCGCTCCTGTGTCTCGCCTTGTTGCCCCTCGTGTCGGTAAAGTCACTGACCGTCACATGGCATCCCCACGTCCTCCACGTCGGCACATTGACTCCATGGTATTTGAGCAAATGCCCATTCATTTTTCATTTGGAAAATCCTCCATCCTCCGTGACATCTCATGTTATGTCCTTCACTTCTAACGATAAAACCTGCCGTTTATATTCTAAAAAAAAATATTGAATGACCCAAATTAAGGTGCACAAATGTAAAATATGTTTATTTCATGAAAAATAAATATTTTTTAAAAATAATCCTTTATAAAAATAAATAAACAAAAAATATTGTCATAAAAAATACTTAGATACGAAACATTAATATTGATGAAAACATTTTTTACTAACTAATTATTTCAAACGATACGTATGATTTTTTTAGAAAAAATGATTTTTAAAATATTCATTTTTCGTGAAATATACAAAGTCATGTAGATTTTTAATATTTTCTTCTTTGGTCGGGTTTGGATTGTCATACAAATAATCTTGATGTTCCGATAATCAATCAGTCGGCATGCGCGGAGTCCTTTTGACGTGGAGACAACTACGTTTTCATTTATATATTCGTATTGGCCTTAGCCTCGCTTCTAGACAGTCATCCTAATATTTTAATTTTTATATATTATGGTCCAACGTAGAATAGAAACATTTTTTTCCCTCGAGGATAGATTTTGTCGACGTCGGGCAGGGGCCGATGAAAAGATGGGGGTGGTGGTTTGCTCGTCGCCACGTGGCTAGATCTCACTCCACCCTCCAGCTCATTTCATCATCAGTCAACTCCTCATAGCCTTTTGACCATGAAATTTTTTTTTTTCTCATAGCCGGTTTCTTCTTTTTCTTCTTCTTTTTTTTTATTCTGCTTAGTTGAGATTTCAATTGTCAAGGGTCTCTCCCAAGACACATTAGTTTGTGGTGCCTTGTATAGTGTCATTTGCATCGTTGCATGTCAATAATAAAAAAAAACCTCTTACCCGATTTAATGAGTAAGACAAATATCTTATTCTACATTAGCAAGATTGAATTCTTATTTTTTTATTTACCCTATTTACAATGTTCGACGATAAAGTCATGACATGACGAGTTCTCTAATTGATAATAACCCACAACCCTCCATGACAAAGACTCATTGAAACAAGCGCGACTCTCATGAAAGTGAAAATTCTCATTATTGTGCTTTTTTCCTATTGTTTATTTTACATTTTAAATGGAGTTAATGGTTTAGGTGGATTCATTCATTCGCGCATACATGCTCAATAATAGTTTATGAGGAAGAAGGGATCATCCACAAACAACGGATCCACGAGACAGTTAGATGACGAGTTCAATTGGAGTTTTAGTGAAATGGAGCCCATGGATTTTTTATCCATAGTAGCTTTAGTAATGGACTAAGAAATCTTTAATGACAAAATGATTAATATTACGAAAAATCTTAAATTGGTACAAATATGATAAATTTATCAAAAATTAATTTTTTCTCCACAAAAAACTCTAGATTGATATATTTGTAATAAATTTAGCAAAAAAATCAAAATTAATATATTCATGACAAATTCACCCTTATCATGAAAACCTATAAATCGATATATCTATGATGAACGTTGAGTATAAAACTTTGGATTAATATATTTGTCAACTGTTACATATATTCCAACTTAATAATTTAATATAAGATTTAATAGATATTAATGATGGGTATATTCATCATAGAAATTATTAATTGGTGTTTTTTCAGTGATATTAATTCAAAAGATAAAAAAAAAAAGAGTGTTTGGTGGCGGACAATTAACAGCATGCCCTGTCATCGTGGATAAACATTTTCCTTCGAAGGAAAGAAATCCTCCCTCTTCTAAACACCATCGACGCATGCCCATGTTAGCCTCCACGCCCCGTACTCGACAAGTCGGCATACATATGTGTTTTCGCACTGAAGAGAGAGAGAGAGAGAGAGTCGACAAGTCGTCGGCGCATGCATATGTTTTCGCCCTGAAGAGAGAGAGGGAGAGGGAGAGAGAGAGAAGTAACAGTCGGATCCAGTAAAATCCAATCGATCGCGAGAGAGAGAAAAAGAGAGGGGGAGGGATTTCAAACGCGATTTGAAAAATGGGGGACGCGTTCGGCAGAAGCTTAATAAGCGATAGCATCGTAGTCAGCCCCGAGGCGAACGTTACCGGAAACAGAGGGCAACGATGAAAGCGAAGAGGACGAATCCGAGCGCGGCGGCATACCCACCCGACAACGCCAAGGATCGCCGCTCCCCTGCCGCTGCTTCCTCTCCGAGACCGCAACCCGCGGCTCCGATCCCCGCCCGCCTCCGCCTGTCGATCCCGCGGGTGCTCCGCATGTAAATCCCGTCCCCTCTCTCTCTCCCCTCTCCGCCGGGCGATCGACCGGAGACGAATCGAAATCCAGGTGATTTGCTGCCGCCGACCGCTGAATCCCTCCCCCCGAGAATTTCGAGTTCTGCTCTGTCCCCCGACCCGCGCGCTGCGTGCCCAGGATCGGCCTCGCCGGTCTTTTTGAGTCGGTCGAAACGTTGGATTTTGCTCTTTCGTAAGCACTTGAAGTCGACATCGCGTTCACTGAGATCCGCCGGCCTAATTTCCACCTTCGTTGACGAGAGATACTGTGCGGAGATCAAATTGATGGATGCTTTGGTATGGATGTGGATGATGGGAGTGCTTTCTCGAGGGCGTTGATGATTGGTCTTATAGTCGCTAGGAAAAGTGAAATTTCAACCGATGCTAGTTGGTAGCTGGAATCGACCTGTTTTGACCATTATTTCTGTTTGTCTTTGCAAAGCTTTTCCTTTTCCTTCTAAATTTTCAGTCTTTTGATCCTGGTGGCGATTGGACTCCTATGTGCTGTGCTCTGTTGAAGTCTTTCTCGTCCACATCAAGAAAAGGTTGCGGACTTTGTGATTTCCCGGTCATCTCTGGCATTCCTTTCGTTAAAAGCCTAGTTTTACTTGACGTGTAAGTAGATTCTGTCTTTTATTAATAAGTGGGGGAATGAATGCAACAGACTGTGGATGAAGAACTGGGAGCTGCCCGGTGAATTCATTTGCTTATATAAAGTCAGAGCAATGGCTGATTCTGCAAGTCAGATCCTATATAACGAGTAACTCTAGGCTTTAGTGATCAATTTCACTGCTATATCATTTGTCTCTGATGTGAGCTTTGCTTGTTCTCTTTCCCATTTAGATGCCACTTTTCTTCTATGTGTCTGACTTCACAGTTTCTCGTGTTGTGGGACTAAGCGGAATGCTTGCATTCATTGCAGGACATTCTTTGTTATTTTCTCATCCTGAGGCTCGAAGATTGATTGGATTGATGCCCGATGCAGAGATCACGCAGAGCTCTTCTGGATAGGAGAGCTTTGGACAGGGCAATGAGTTGTCGAAGTCGATTTTACAAACTTTCTTTGTCATTAGTGTTTGTTCTATGGGGCCTCGTCCTCCTTGTCAGCTTATGGATCAGCCGTGGTGATAGCTACAGACGTAAGCTTCAGAATACCATTGTTTTTGTGTCACGTGGTTGAATTATTAATTTTCTTCTTTACGTTCTTCTAACTGAATCTCCAGTGAGTGCAGTACCCACTGTTTTCATGAGAGTTCATTTTCAGCACTAGATTATGTTCTGGAATCGAAGCCATCTCTCCTCTTCCCTTGTTGAGATTATAGATGGGCCACTGTCTCAATTCAGCAGAGATATTAACGCCGAATGGCTTTTGAGTCTCTAAATGCAGATTGTGTATATGTACACATCAGGCATATATGTGTAGATTCATAATTAGATTTAGTAAGTCTATGAACACATCAAGTTATCATGCGTCTACCTCTGATAGGTAGCATGCCCTATACCATTATATTAACCACTGGTTACGAGAAGTGGCGTGAAAACGGAAGTAGAGAGCACATGATGCATATCAAACTGATAGGAAGTGCTAATGTCTGTTACTGTTACAACTTATGGTGCAAGAACTACCCCTATCCTAGAGATGGGCTGTAAATGTATTTTCTTTCGAGCACATTCTTGCTCTTATCATGAATAGTCTAGGAACTTGCTCCAAGTCTTCTGTCTTATGTGATGTCCTTGTCATTACTCTGGTTTCAGATGGATCAGAGGAACCTCCACCAGCCACATCACCTTTGGCTGAGGAAATGTCAGGACATCATCAACATATTGGACTTGTTGATAGACCAATGTCAGAATCTTCTGTTGATAGCAATGATGATGCTGGAATCACGGTTCCCGAGGGTGAAAGTCATTCTGCTGAAGTAAATACACACAACTCCCCAACTACTACAGAGTCCCCTGAGACAGAAAGTTTAGGTTCGAATTATGTATCTAGAAAAGATACCGTGGCAACAGACCGCCTATCTCGTGCAGTGCCACTTGGTCTTGATGAGTTCAAGAGCAAGAGTTACAGTTCTAAAAGCAAGTCAGGCACTGGTACGTCTGAAGGCATCATCCACAGGGTGGAGCCTGGGGGTGCAGAATATAATTATGCTTCTGCTGCAAAAGGAGCAAAGGTCTTGGCTTATAACAAAGAAGCTAAGGGTGCTTCGAATATCTTGTGCCGGGACAAGGACAAATACCTGAGAAACCCATGTTCTGCAGAAGGGAAGTTTGTGGTCATTGAACTTTCAGAAGAAACCTTGGTAGATACTATTGAAATTGCAAATTTTGAGCATTACTCTTCCAATCTCAAAGAATTTGAACTTCTTGGCAGCTTGGTATACCCTACGGACACATGGATCAACCTTGGGAATTTTACTGCTGCCAATGTCAAACAGGCTCAGAGCTTTGCTCTTCCCGAACCGAAATGGGTGAGATATCTGAAGTTGAATCTCTTAAGTCACCATGGCTATGAATTCTACTGTACATTGAGCATCCTTGAGGCTTATGGAGTTGATGCTGTTGAAAGAATGCTGGAGGATTTGATTTCTGTTCCGGAAAACTTGCTTGTCAATCAGGAAGAAAATAACAAGAAGAAAGCAGAATCAATGCAGCCAGAATCACCTAATGCTGATGATTTCTATCAAGATCTGGCTCAAGTAATGGAATCTGACATTGTGCCGGAGCAAATCAATGTAAAGCATGACATTCACAAGAATTCACGGGATTCTGTAGAAGAGGGACGTCAGCAAATTGGTAGAATGCCTGGGGACACAGTCATGAAGATTTTGATGCAAAAAGTCCGCTCCCTAGATGTGAATTTGTCAATTTTGGAGCGTTATCTGGAGGACTTGAATTCTAGATACGGCAATATCTTTAAAGAACTTGACAAGGATATTGGAGATGAAAATTTACTTCTGCAAAACATTAGATCTGACATTACTATGCTCCTGGACAACAAGGAGGCTATGGTGTGTGAGCCACACATGTCACATTCTTTTCCCTTGTCTTTCCTTTTCTGGGTGTTGCTCTTATTTCAGCAAATCCTTAATTTTTGGTTGCAGAATAAAGATGTTGATGATCTTGTAGCTTGGAAAACTATCGTTTCCATGCAGCTTGATAACCTGCTTAAGGATAATGCTGTTCTCAGGTTTCTTTTTAAAACTTTGCCTCTTTGCTTGATCATTGCTAGTTGTCAGCTTGTATCTCTTACCATAGCACAACATGAGTTTTGCAAACCTTTATAGCAAAAGAAGGAAAAGGAAGTCTAGCAAACTAGTGTTCCTAGTATTTCATGATGCTAAATTTTGACTTGTTTGTTTCCGTAAGCATCGATTGGTAGTTAACTCAGGGGTTTTCACATGACTTAATTCTTATTCTATCAAATGAACTTCAGATATAGAATATTTTTACATGATACCTTATTAAGAATATTATTATAACATTTGTTATTATTATTTCCATAAAAAAATTTACAAAAAAAGATTGAATTGCGAGAATTGATAAGACTGGAACAAGTTAAGTTTTTAATCTCACTTTAAAAATTCATAAAATAAAAATCAAATTACAATGAATGACTCACAAATAGTAATTCAGTCTTCGCTGGTGAGGAAGTGTAGGAAGTAATTATATCCTACATTGACCTACAACTTTGCTGCGTTTATTGAATGAGAACCTGTTTGTACCAAGGCTCCAATGCATTTGCTTTGATATACATTGACCTATAATGCTGCGTTTATTGAATGAGAACCTGTTGGTGACGAGGCTGCAATGCATTTGCTTGATATATATTCTCAAAAGCATCAGTGCAGGATCCAAGCATCGTGTCAATGCATGGCTTAACTGAGACCTAAGAAATTCCATTAATTTGCAGATCTGAGGTCGAGATGGTGCGGAAGGATCAAACGTTGATGGAGAACAAGGGTATTGTAGCATTTCTGGTGTGCTTTATTTTTAGTTTAGTAGCAGTTGTCAGGCTATGTATAGATGCGGCAGTGGGTGTTTATAGAGTGTTGAGTAGCGTTCATACACCAGACAAGCCCGGGAAATTTTGTTGCATGAGCTCTTCCTGGCTTTTGTTGTTGTTCAGCTGTAGTTCTGTAATTTTCATACTTTCATTATAGCCGAGGAAAAAATTTACTTGTTGAGCTTCCTTTGTCAATGGCACATCTGATGTGCACTCACAACTTTTAAATCGCTGCGCATGTTTATGTAAGAATTGATATTTACGTCCAACTTTCGAAAGAAGACATTTGGCAAACTGGGTGCAGTGACTTCCCTACGAGGCGAACTATTGGAAAGTGGAAAATGAAGCTTATCTTGTATTTGCAAAATAATTATCAACCAATTTCTTGAGAAATTCTTGAGAAAATGATATTGTTAATTGTCGCTGATAATTCATACGGATGCAATGTAGCGCTACGAGAATGAGTCAATGGCCGACTAGATGATGTTTACCCTACAATGAAATTGAAACTTCGGAACTAACAAAGACAAGAAAGGAGCAAACAAAGCAGGAAAGTGCAGTCCGAATCTTTTCAATGATGGTACACAGCCATTAAACGCCAAGTTCGTGAGTAGAGAGTACCAACAACATTGTACCCATTAAAAGCATAATCGGTCTTTCAATTCTTCCATTTCGCTGGTCACTCGTCAAAGAAATTCAAGAACACATCGATGGCCCCCTACCTATTCTAAAGCTGATCAGAGTGTGCCTTTTGAATCTCCAGGGACTATATCGAGCGTTGTGAAATCCTCGACATGTCGTGCTTCGTTCAGTGGTCGAGAACTTCTTCAATTGCCTGAGCCAGGCAAGAATGCATCAATGACTCCTTTGCCCAGAGCATTAGCGCCCACTCCGACTCCCAATGCCATCCCCACCTTAGCCCCAATCTGTGAAAACAGCGAAAACATCGAAAATTTATAAGCCTTTTGGAGTGGTTTTCGCATCAAATTCATGTAGCCAGTACGTCTATGTTCCAACCGAGAGGACCTGTGCTCGCTCAAGTCATGGCTACACGTAAACGCAATCAAGATAATTGGGATCACTTTACAGACCCCGATGGGGATGGCTTCATGTTTGCGGTTTAATTCGACTCGATAAATGGATTCAGTTTATTTCATTCTCGCAAGACCAATTGTTGGTATGCTAAAATTCCTTACTAGAACAACTTATCTAATGACAATGACGTGAATGCCATCGGTACTTCGAACAATCTCAATATTACCTTCTACTTGAATTGGATCCTTTCACTTGGATAAAAGTTAGGTCGACCTTGTAAAATTTACCGAGTGGTTTGAGCTGGAAATGCATGTTACTGTCCGTGATGATCTTAAGAAGCTGATAAACTGAGAGAAGAGAAGATGGAGTTAAAGGCAATGTTCAGGACACATACCGGAACATCCTTAGGCGGCTTCCGGACATTGTCAACCATGGCATAGTTATTGACGAACAGATTATATGCGGATGAGAGAACTTTTTCCCGATGTAACATTTGGGACAGAGATCATAGGTCGGCCTCTTCAACTTGTCAGCAAAGCACTCAAGACAGGTGTAGAAGACGAGCTTAACAATCGCCTTGCAATGGCCGCAGACCGGCCTCATCTGGAACAAGTAGCAGTAGACGAGGAAGTCCTCGAACGTGAGATAACCGTCCCCGTTGGCGTCGAGCTCAGCAGCCAAGTCGCTACTCAAGCACTCGGGATGGCGCTACCTTAGGTGCTCGTCGAAGGCCTTCTTGGTGACCAAGCCTCTTTTGGTCTGGGTCAAGGTGGAGAATTCGGTCTGTGCAATGTTCTTCAATGGCAGGTTCTGGTTCTGCTCAAAGAATAATGAAGCAGCCAAACGGATGTCTTCCATTGCAATGCTATCGGTAATGTGTTCTTGTATGTTTTGCAAAACTAGCCCTCTGCTTTATACTCTTAAAGTCTTCATCTCGAGCGCGTTGAATTTTCTCGAGCCCACAGGAACCTGTCATTTCAGTTACATCCTACAAAGACTATGGATGTGTCAAGTCTGCATTACATGTTATGGCAACTTCCTAGGAGTAGGAGGAGGAAAAGGCCAGTGACTCCTGAAGGCGATAGTGGAGGCGGAGGCAACGTGCCGGAGGCGGTGCTTTGGAGCTCAGGGGTCGACCGGTGGCAGTCGGGTGCTTGGGCGGAGAGAGAGTATTTGAAAAAAAGAGCGCAGGCTTCTTTTTTTGGAATCTTTTGGGCGGTGAACGCAATTAATGGAGGGAGAGAGCGCAAAAATTTGAATGAGGGGAAGGTGTGACCCAGATGCCACGTGGAGAGATGTGTCACTTCCTCATTGGGCCGGCGCACGATGACATGGCGTGGCCGGCCCACCTAATATTTTCTCTTGCCAAACAACCCGACTTTCAATGTCTGTGCCACTTGTTACTGCGCCAAGGCCTTCAAACACCCGCGGCAACACATTGATTTCGTTGCTGCAAAAGAGGAGATTCCAACAGTTGAACTGCGTAAATCCTCCTGTTTTCTTTAACTTTTCCTTCTAACTTGCTGTTATTCTCTCTAGCAAGAATTACGGCGAAGAAGATTTTGTTTTACTTTCGAGTCTACCTAGGGGTTCATCTGATGTGAGGAAGTATTGCCTCCATTCATCTTAACACATCGAACGACATCTTTAGATACAGTGGGACATAATATTGGATCCGCATGTTTCTTGCAATGTGATTGACTTTGTTCATGACTTAACTGATAAAATAACCTTATACACACTTCTAGTGTAAGAGCTTATGTGGCTCTATCATCTACAAAAAAAACTAATTTCAGGAACGATTGCCATGTTGTTTAGCTATAACCGGGTTACTAGCAGTGAACTAATTAGCAGCATGCAAAGGCAAATCATCTCGTGTATGCACATAATTTTGTTTAATGAGGGATAAGTCTAAACAAGGGGATCGCCATATTAACAAGCTTAGTCCCTCGTGAGGTCTAGTAAGAGAGAAATGAGATCAGTTAGATGGAGGGAATGGAATTCTTGACGCCTTGACGGAATCTCTCCATTTCTTTATGCAATAGGATACACGCATCTGGTTTCTCCTCCTCGGAAACTTTCATTTAGTTTCTTCAAATAACTGTTTTCTTGAACTTTTTCGGGAAAACAATGTAATTGGCAAGTCTAAACTCTTTATTCTACCTCAACACTTTTGCATGATAAATAGAGAATTCCCAAAGCACCATATACTTGAAAACTTAATTCTTTCCAACAGAGAATAATCGAAAGAAGAATGCTTAAATAATGTATCTCAAGCATATAGAGCAAGAGAGGCCTCTCGATTAGTGGAATCAGATTTTATCCCTAAAGATCAAGACGCAATCACCATCCAGAGATCATCGGCAATTTTTCAGACGACTTGAAAGGATCCTAATCCTAAACATAGTCCTTGGTGGATCTCCATATTCAGTCTGAAAGTCCACATAATGGCCGAGGATCAATCGCATCCAGCAGTATACAACCATAAGAAGCAGCATAGTCTTTGCTTTGCTCAAGAAACCCGTCGCCAAAAGATGAATCATTTGTTCAGAAATGATATCTAATTAAAGTCCTACAAATATAGCCTTGAAGCCCCCATGCCAAATCGAGTTGCTTGAGCAACATTCGAGTTCTTTCATAATTTTAGAAGCAACGAACCACATGTATAGGAAAAGTTTAAGCGCTAAACGATGCAGCCAAACGGATGTCTTCCATTGCAATGCTATCGGCAACTAATAACAAAAATTTATGTTCTTGGAACATAAATTCATATTCCTTCTTAAATATCCTTCACCAAGCTTTTTTTCATTCATTGTGCTCCACTCCTTCGTGAGATTAAACATCCATAATCAATTGAATTGAAAGCATCCACATAGAAATTGTACATTGACAGGCAGCCAACGGCGAGAGAGCAATGAGAAGAGTTTTATTTCGGTTTCTATTTCAAAAATAGAGAAGTAGAAAATTTGTGTTTTCTTATTTTTATTTCAAACTTATTTCTGAATTTAAAATTTGTCTTGGAAGTAGAAACATGAAATTGTGTT
Source organism: Corymbia calophylla (assembly GCA_014182845.1). Classification (NCBI taxonomy): domain Eukaryota; kingdom Viridiplantae; phylum Streptophyta; class Magnoliopsida; order Myrtales; family Myrtaceae; genus Corymbia; species Corymbia calophylla. The sequence continues at coordinate 24,017,229 of CM024698.1, read as the reverse complement.
AGTAAACAGATTTCTTTTCGAACTTGTTCCCGAGAACAAAAAATAAAAAAAATAGAGAAACATGATTGGTTATTTTGCGTGCCCTTATCAAGCAATTTTTTTTGTTGTTGAAAGAAAGATGTCATTTGTATATCAAAATAATACTCAAGAGGTACATAGAAAGCTTTCAAGCTTGGCAAATCATAAATAAGTGCAGAACAAATCAAAAGCCAGAAAGCAAATAATAAAACACAATTTGCATCTTGAGGCACACTCTCATCCTTCAAGAACATATTTGACACTATAAATGATCAATAGTTGATCACCGGATTCAATAACAAGTACATGCCGAGATCTTCCACTCTATTTACAACAGCTTGCGATGCGCATCTAGGTTCAACGTTCTCATCACCATCATTGTGCAGAGACATTAACATCAAAATATTAAAGAACACATATCAAATACCTGTAAGGAGCTCCCATATTTATATTTATATTTATATCTAGTTCGAAAGAGTAAAACCCCCAAAACTTGACCTAAATCTAAATCAGGAAAGAAGAGCGGCCTGATCTCGAAGAGATTGTGGAGCAATATTAGGAACATCCTCCTCGGCAGTTGTCGAAATTAATTACAAAGCTTAATCTTTGTTCCAACGGGTTATAGATGAAACTGAAATTAATAATCCAAAGATTTGACGCCCTGCCTAGGTCGCTTAATTAAGTAAAGATACATTTGTTTTTTTCCGATTGGACGCACTGGGCACATACAAGAACTAGCGTCGATGTTCATAAGGAGGAGAATGTAAGGAGCTCCAATGGGACGCGCCACAGATCTATATTTTTATCCAATTTTTTTTCAAATATCATCCGCAGAATATGGTGAAATGTCAACATAATTTATATGGGAAGTTAAGAAGATGAAATAACTAAGCTTTGCATATTACCACGAGAAGACAACCTTAACAATTTGCCACGTCGTGTCTGATGTAAGAATTCGAGCGTCGTGACTGTTCTTGGCAAATTCCAGGAAATTGCAGGCTCCGTTTACTTTGACTCCGATTGGCCAAGCCAGACTTCAATCTATTTCAGGAAGCTCTTGCATTTTTAATCATCATCATCATCAACAACAACAACAACAACAACAAAAAACCAACCATCTAACCGATCTGTTCTAAGAAGAGCTCAATGGAAGAAATGCGGGCTGCTGCGATCGACCGCCGCATGGACATCCAGTTCGACAACGAGGTGAATTACGAGAATTTCGTGACCCTGGTCGAGGAGAAGTCTCGGCGCTGCAGTTCCCGGGCCCTGTTCCAGCAGCTGGATAGGGGCAGAAAGGGCCATCTCGACCAGGATGACGTGTGCGTGCTGTATTATCTGATGGACACGAGAGGCGACTGCTCACACTGCGGCGACATCCTGTGGGGCGTGTACTATACCTGCCTTTGCTGCTTCGATGACTGCACGTCGCCAAACAAACCGACTTTCAATGTCTGCGCCACTTGTTACCCTGCCAAGGCCTTCAACCATCCGCAACACAATGATTTCGTGGACAATTACGAGTTGCTGCAAAAGAGGAGATCCCAGCCATGGAAATGGTTAAACCCCCCCCCCTTCTCTTTTTACTTTGCCTTTCTCGTTTCAGTCAGCAAACTTGATATTATTCTCTGTGGGAAGAACTAACACGAAAAAGATCTTGTTTTGCTTTCAAGGTCTACATAGTGGTTCCTTTTCCTTTCTTTTTTTTTTTTTTTTTTTTTGGGGGGGGTCGATGGAGTAAGTATTTCCTATCCCATCAAATCAATGATATCTTCAGAAACAAGGGGATACCATGTTGGATCTTGCAGTTTTTTTTTTTCCATCACTACAAGCAATTTCGTTGAAACATCTTGTTTTGCTTTGAAGGTCTACCTAGTGATTCATCTGGTGTTTTCTTTTTATGGGTCGAAAGAATAAGTATTTCCTACACTTATCCTAATACATCAAATCAATGATATCTTTAGAAACAGTGGCACACCATGTTGCATCCACAATATCTCTTGCAATGTGACTGGCTCTATTCACAACTCAACTGATAGAATAAGCCCACACGGAGCTTTTGTGGAAGAGCTTATGTGGCTCTATCAGCTACAGACAAACTAATTCCAAGGACGATCACCATGTTGTTTACCTATAACCAGGTTACCATGCAATGACTTAATTAACACAAGCAGCACGAAAAAGCACATGATCTCCCACAGATAAACTAATTCCAGGGACGATCACCATATTGTTTACCTATAACCAGGTTACCAGGCAACGACTTAGTTAACACAGGCAGCACAAAAAAGCACATGATCTCATCTACTATCATAATTTGTGGAATAAGGGATAGACTAAACAAGGGGACATCAGGGGCCATAATAACAAGCTTAGCCCATCACAAGGTCTGGTAAAGAAAAAAATGAGATCATTTGATGGGTTTAACTCGTGAATATTTTCATTCTCGTTTGTGATGATTAGGGGGCCCTCCTAACATCAGCGGTAAAGGGCGATGTGCCTAGGTTATTGGTGGAAGCAATTGGAGAAGGATGGGATGAGGGGCGGCCATAGAAGAGCAATTAGATGGACTTACAGAAATGGCTGGTGAGCACCTGAACCAAGCTGTGGAGGCCGTGAGCCCCTTCGACGATTCAGACCAGGTAACCATTACCGAGGCCGGAGATGGAGTGTTTGACAACTGGGGAGATATGATCGATATTTTCAGCTCAATGTTTTCTTAGGATACCCACATCTGGCTTCTCCTTCTCGGAGACTTATATTTCATTTCTTCAAATGTCTGTTTCCTTGAACCTTTCCCGTGAAAACAATGTAATTGCCAAGTCTGAACTCTTTATTCTACCTTGACACTTCTGCATGATCTATAGAGAATTCATGAAGCACCATATACTTGAAAATTTTATTCTTTCCAACAGAGAAGAATCGGAAGAAGAATGCTTGAACGTAAACCCTTGACTTGACATCTGATGCAATGACATCCGCAAATGCTTAGACAATATATCTCAAGCATATAGAGCAAGAGAGGACTCTTGATTAGCGGAATCAGATTTATCCCTTTAAATCAAGACACTATGACCATTCGAAGATCATTGGCAATTTTTCAGAAGACTTATAAGGATCCAAATCATATCTGCTAAGTGTCCATTTCGGACGACCCCAAGCCTATTTATAGACTTACATCACCGACTTAGATTTTTTTAAAACTCTCTTATCCTTTGCCAGCTCTACCATAAAGCTTTGTACACGGTCTATTTAGTCAACTATCTCTGCCATTTGTAGAGAGAATTGTTATGGATTTTTCTACACAAATTTAGTGGACTCCAGCTCTTCCTTGCCGCCAAAGCACTAGATACTTTGTAGAATTTTTCTGAACTTTTCTAGACTCTAGTAATTGGATCAGCATTTTAAAACTCTTGCTTGATATAATTTTGTGATACTCCAAGCATATACCGCAAGGTCTCAAACTTGACTGGGGATAGTGCTTTAGTGAATATGTCCGCTACTCGATCTTTGACCTTGACTGATGGTCTCAAACTGTCTGTGCTTCTCCAATGTCATATAGAATTCTTCGAAGCCATATTACTTGACCGATGGTCATAGTAGCTACGACATATTCAGCTTTACTGTGCCACTGAATTTTGTTTTTTGGATGTCCATGAGAATATTCTAGAACCTAGTGTGAATGCATAGCCAATAATGCTCCTCCTATCATCAATTGATCTTGCCTAGTCTCTGACGGTGTAGCCAATGGCCATGGCACTTGCATGTGGCCAATACCAAATGCCATAATCTATTGTTCCTCGTAAATAACTGAGAATTCTTTTGGCCACTCTAAGGTGAATTTGGCTTAAACTTTGCATGAAGCGTGATAATAAACTTGTTGCATGCATGATGGCCGGTTGCGTAACGATGAGATATAGCAGACTACCAATCAAACTTTTGTAGAGGGAGGTGTCAGCTTTTTTTGCTCCATCTTCCTTTACTAGCTTCTCATTTGTCACAAGTGGTGTTGCAACTACTTTACAATAGTTCATCTTGAATTTCTTGAAGAGGTTCTTGGTATATTTCTTTTGTGAGATGAAAATTACTTCATTTTGATTGACTTTGATGCCAAGGAAGTAGTGCATCAAGCCCAAGTCCGTCATCTTGAATGTCTTCATCATTTCTTCTTTAAATTCTGGAATCATCATTTCATTGTTCCGTGTATATATAAGATCATCCACATATAGAGAGACAATGAGAGTGTTACACTTACCTTGGGTCTTGAAGTAGAGCGTTGGCTCGCTTATGCTTCTCCTGAATCATTGCTTGGTGAAGTATTCATCAATTCTGCTATACCACGCTTGTGGTGCTTGCTTAAACCCATAGAGGGCCTTTTTTAGCTTTAGAACTTTTTCTTCTTGGCCTTTGATGATAAAGCCTTATTGTTGTTCCACATATATTTTTTCTTGAAGATAACCATTTAGGATTGCTAACTTCACATCTAGTTGATAGATCCTCTATTCTTTTTGTACTGCTAGGGCTATGAGTGCTCGAATAGTGTCAAGGCGAGCAATAGGAGCAAAAGTTTTAGTACAGTCGATACCTAGTTGTTGCAAGTATCCTTTTGCCATGAGCCTTGCTTTATGCTTTTGGATTGACCCATCTAAGTTGAGCTTCATCTTGTGGACCCACTTGACTCCAGTGATTTCTTTGTCTTTGGGGTGATTGATGAGCTCCCAAGTTTCATTTTTCTCGATCATTTTGATCTCTTCCTTCGTGACTTTTATCCAAACTTCTTCTTTAAATGCTTGTTTGCAGTTTTCTAGTTGTAAAGCAACCAAGTTGCATGTGTCGTAAATTCATCTAAGGGTTTCTACCCTTAGTATTGGAGGCTCTAGAGTAGATTCCTCATGCGTCGCTCTCGGAGAGGATGATGGTATTACGTTGTGAGTGGTGGAATCCGGTACTGCACGTTCTTCTTGTGATGTTGACTCCTCTTGAGCAATTGGTGTTTTTAGTAGGGTCACATACTTTTTCTCAATCTTCTCGTCCTCCCAGTTCTAGGTTGCATTTTCATCAAACTTGACATCTTGACTGATCATGAGCTTCTTAGTTCTTAGGTTGTAGACCTGATAGCCTTTTGATTGGTCAGTATAGCTAAGGAGTATTCATTTTTGTTTTCTTGTCGAGCTTACTCCTCTTTTGAGTAGGAATGTGGACACGGCACATACAACCGAACACCTTGAGATACTTCATCGAAAGCTTTTAGGTTGCTCTATGCTTCGACTGGAGTTTTATTTTGGACTGCTTTAGTTGGATACCTGTTTAAGATATATACAATTGCATAGACTGCTTTTGTCTAGAGCACATAGACCTTGTCATCTCCATGATAATTCTATTCTTTCTTTCTATGACTCCATCTTGCTATGGGGCATAGCCAACAATTAGTTGATGGTGGACTCCTTCATCTTCACAAAATTTATTAAACTCTCTTGAGCTGTATTCCGCGCCTCTATTGCTCCTTAGGACTTTGATTCTTTGGCCACTTTGATTCTCAATGTGGTTCTTGAATTTTTTGAAGATAGAGAAAACCTCCGATCTTTCTCGAGGAAATAGACCAACGTCATTCTTGTGTAGTCATTGACCAATAGGATGAAATATTTATTTTGAATGGGTGTGGGGCTCCTCATTGGACCACACACGTCTATATGAACCAATCTTTTTGGCTTTTTAGCACTCCATGCATCTCCGGATGGGAAGGACTGCCTTTGTTGTTTTCCATGGAGGCAACTTTTACAAACATCTGAAATTTCTAAAATAGTTGGAAAGTATCTCATCATATTTTTCCGATGGAGAATTTTTAGCCAAGCAAAGTTGAAGCAACCTAGTCTTTGATGCCATAGCCATGAATCATCAAGTTGAGCTTTCATGGTTGTATATATGACATATTTCCATCAAATAGGAAAATTATTATTCTCCATCTTAATAGAGGCAATCACATTTTTATATTTATCATAAATAATGTGGGAATCTCCCCTAAAGTATAGATAATACCCACTTTGTATCATTTGGCCATGCTCAAGAGATTTTGTGCAAGACTAGGGACTAGATATACATTATGAATATATTCTGGGCCTTTGTTTCAACGGCGATAGTACCTTTTCCTTTCACATTGACTAATATGCCATTGCCCAATTTAACTTGGGGTTTCACCGACTTATCAATATTGGTGAATATAGATTCATCCCCTATCATACAATTGCTACACCCTCTATCGATGCACCATGTATCATTTTTCTCTTCATTTGCTACTTGGCCTGCGTAGAATGTATCGTCTTCACTTTCCTTTTCTTCGACATAGTTGGCTCGATAATTTAGAAGGATATGGCATCCAGGCGGAGCTCGACGAGGTAGTTTAAAGACAGTTCGACACGCCCGCCAAGGAGGAAGGTGGTGGCGGAGAGAGAGAGAGAAGCCAGATTTGCAGTTGCATGGGAGGGCGGAGGCCAGATTTCGCCGCCCGCCCACCAGCTGGGTGGTGACGCCGACGCCGACGCCCTCGGCCTTGGGGTCTTCAACTATGTCGAAGAAAACAAAAGGCCAACCTCCACTTACAGTAACGAAAATGGGCTCTCTTTCTTCTTTCTTTTCTTTTATCTTTCTCTTTGGAACGCGCCTCTCGTGGCCCCTCCCATCGCCTTCTATGATGCGACGGAGAATGTCACCGTCCTGCCGTCATTTAGGATGGTGGCTGCAGCTGGCACGCGAATGCCGTCATGTCTTAATTTAACGTTTGCTGATGCGCGCAACAACACCTTCGTGCCTTAATTTAATGTTTGTGGCGTGGAAGGTCTCCCCCGGACAGCCAACGGAAGTCGCGGAGATGCCAGCTTTCATTTGTCTACAGCTCAAATTAAAAAGTCTCCCGAGTGATTTGCTGTTGAAGAACAAGATCTCTACTTTGGCGGCCGATCATGTATATAAAAAAGCCCGCGCGCAGCAGGCTGACCATTAAATGTCAACAACAGAGCCCCCCATGTGATGCTCCTCCACATTATTAATTTTAGATCTGACTTCGTTTGATGGTTGAAGCTCGATACCATATTTTGGCGGTTTCCACTTCTAAAAGAATAAAAAAATTAATATCACGAAAAAAATCTTCAAACTAATATACTCGTGATCAATTTACTCAAAACTAATTTGTAGACCACCAAAAAATCTCAATCTAGTATATTTGTGATAAATATACAATTCAGTTACTTTTCGTTAAATTGGATTAATATTACAGAAAACTATAAACTAGTATACATATGACAAACGGATGATAAAATCTCAAATTTGATACACTCGTCAACTAGCATGTATCACCCAACTAAGCAATTAAACGAAAACTAGTAGAAAGCAAATTTGTCACAGGTGTACCATTTTGGGTTTTTTGTGATAAAAAATTAATTTTAAGTAAATTTATTATAATTATACCAATTATGGGTTTTTCTACTGTTCTCTCCATTTTCTTCCTTTTCTTAAACAAAGATAAATTTGATTGACCTGACATAACTATTTCAATTTTAATGAATCTACGGCACCCGAGATCTTCACGCAAGTTGATATGATGACTTTCCATCATGAAAACTAATATTGTGCAGCTTATGATCAATAAACTATGCAATAACTTGTCTTCCACAACCTAACTTCTCATCAGTAACACACCCGTCGATCTCATGTTTTCTAATATATTTGGGGCCACGTCGTCTCATTTAACAAGTCCGATCATCTTCCTGACTTGGCGCCGTTACGTGGGGGCTAGAACTAGAAGAGATCTGATGCCATGGAGAAGAGCTTCAGAAGAGAGACTCGGACTGGAATGCCACGGACCGATTGGTTAGATGCCGTGATTAGTTTCCCGGTATGATCAGGCCGAACGAACCCGCTTTGGGTTGTGGGGCTTACTTCCTAGCCCCAGTGGGAGTAGTAACTAGTGCTATAAGTTGTTGGGCGGCCTGAAGGTTATCATAAGTAAGCAGTTTGGGGGACCGAAGGCAGTTCTCCGTGCACCGGACACGTAGCTTACCGAGTCAGTTGCAATACGGATGGGAATGCATACTACAAAAGAGAGGTCAAGCCTGATGCATCAACCGTCTACTTAATATCCTTAGACGGGTCCACAATCAGTACATAGATGAACCTTGGTTAGGTGAATTGAAGTTGGCTTTAGGTGTAAGACGGAACCTAAAAGATTTCCTAGACTATGTAGAAGAGGAGAGTATTTATGGACCATGGTTTGAAAATAAACAGATGAACCGGTTCCGTCCCATGACCTGACTGTCGTTGACATACTTTCAGTGTTTAGTTTCGCTGTGGACCACATTAGTCAGATTAATCGGTTTCGCAAGTATTGCATGTGCGTCCGGCCATCTGGGGGCAGCTAGCTTTGGATGGTAGTGCCGAAAAAGTACTGCATCGGACCTTACGCGATAATTAGAAAAGTTCGAGAAGGTTTTGATCAAGAGGATTCTTCCCAGGCCTCCAGGATTCATCAGATAGAGATGAGTCGTCGACTACTCCAGTTTAGCAGGACCCCGAGTTTTTTAAATAAGAGTATAAGTTCATAAAACTAATCTACAGAACAGTGCGACAAACTTCTGGATATGTATTTAGAAAGGGAACCATCTGCTGTATCATCTTTTGAGTCGAAGTTACTTTGCTTTTCTGGCGATTTTACATAATCCTGGGAGAGGTCTACCAGAATAAACCGCTCTTCGTCTCTCTAGCATTATAATTTGTCTCTATCTGATTTCAAAGACGAGATAATGCGAGCGAGGCGGTGGGAACATCCTCCGAGACGGCGATCGTCTTCGCCAAGGCCCTTAGCTGGAACTTCTGGATTTTACCTGTGGAAGTCTTGGGCAACTCCGGCATGAACTCCACCTTCTTTGGAACCATGAAACTTGGAAGATTCTTCCTGCAAAAAGATAGGATCTCCGCTTCTTTCACGTCGTGGGTCTCACCTTTGGAGTTTTTCCTAATGCTGATGAACGCACACGGACTCTCACCCCACCGCGGATGCGGCATCGCCACCACCGCCACCTCCAAGACCCGTGGGTGCCGATAGAGCACGCTCTCGAGCTCAACACTGCTGATGTTTTCCCCGCCAGAAATAATCACATCCTTGGACCGGTCCTTTAGCTCCAAGTAACCATCGGGGTGGACGACTCCAACATCTCCAGTGAGGAACCAACCGTTTCGGAAAGCCTTTGCTGTCGCTTCGGAGTCCTTGTAGTAGCCTTTCATGATGCTGCTCCCACGCAAAACAATCTCTCCCATGGATTTGCCATCGCGAGGAACACTCCTCATCGTGTCCAAGTCCTTGACATCAACGTCGACAAGGGTTAATACGCTGATTCCCTGGCGCGCCTTGAGCTCTGCCTGCTTCGATGGTGGCAGGCGGTTCCAGTCGGCCTGCCACTCGCAGACCAGGGCTGGCCCGGTGGCTTCAGTTAGCCCGTATGCATGCGTGATGTGGAAGCCAAGAGACTCCATCTTTAGGATTAGGGCCGGTGGCGGGGGAGCACCACCGGTGAGGATCTCTATGGGGGCAACGATTTCACGGCGTTCGTGGGGCCTGGCCTCGAGGAGGATGTTGAAGATGACTGGAGCGCAGCACAAGTGGGTCACCCTGTGATCAACGATGTTCCGGTAGATGTTGAGCGCAGTAACATTGCGCAGGCACACGTTGGTGCCGCCACGGGCGGCGATGCCCCACGTAAAGGTCCATCCATTGCAGTGGAACATCGGCAGCGTCCACAGATACACCGGCTCGCTTCGCATTTCCCACCCGAGGATCAAGCTGAGGGTGCTGAGGTAGGCTCCCCGGTGGCTGTACACCACTCCTTTCGGCTCCGATGTTGTCCCAGAAGTGTAATTGAGTGCGATGGGGTCCCACTCATCTCGAAGCTCCTCGGGGACGTAGGCCGCATCGCCCTTCCGAACGAGATCCTCGTATTCGAAATCGCCCATTCGAACATCAGTCGGCGAGTTAATGTCGTCAATGTCTATGACTGAGGGTATGCGGTAACCGGTGGCCGAGAACATCGCGAGCGCCTGATGCGCCACCGGCATGTGCATGCAATCGACAAAGAAGACCTTGGCGCCGGAGTGGCGGAGGATGGTGGCGATGTTGGCGGCGTTTAGACGGGTATTTATGGTGTTGAGAACCGCCCCAACCATCGGCACGGCAAAGTGTATCTCGTACGTGGCCGGAACGTTCGGAGCCAGGATAGATACCTGCAAGCACAAAGAGGTACAAATGCAAATCAACATAATTTATGATTTTGAACCAATATTTAGACAAATAATGGAAGAAAATTAAAATATTATTTATTTTTGACAGAATGATCAGAGATAACATTTGAGTCCCAATATGAATCTTTACACTTCAATCATTTTTCCCACTTCTATCAAGAACGTGTGATGTCATGGAACGCGAATGAACTCGCAGCAGTGTCAGATATAACTGAAGAGAAACTGCGAGCACGAACGTACCACATCGTTCTTGACGACGCCGAGGGAGCGGAGCGACGAGGCGAGGCGGAGGCAGCGCTCGTGGGTTTGGCGCCAGGTGAAGCGGGCGGACTCGTAGACGACGGAGGTCCGGTCGGCGTAAGCGGCGGCGGCTCTCTTCAAGAAGGTGAGAGGTGTGAGCGGGACGTGATTCGTTTCGCACTTCGGGAGGTCGTCCATTCTTGTTTGCTCAACACAGAGAGCTTTAGAGAGAGAGAGAGAGAGAGAGAGAGAGAGAGAGAGAGAAGTTTTGTTTTGCGTGTCGCGGGGAATGAATGAATGAGAGAGAGAGAGAGAAGTCTTGTTTGCGTGTCGCGGGGAATGAATGAATGAATACATTCTTAGGGTTTTAAGGAGGAAAAGAAAGTGTTTTCGTCGTACGTTTCATTTTTCTAGAAAAAATAAACAATGCTTGTGAACACTTTTTGACCACGACAGCGTTGACTAATGCATCCTCGCATCTCCAGACTCTGTCGTGAATAAACGCCACGACTACTTCCTGTTCGACTTCCGAGGAAACGCGATAGGTTGCACAAAAAAGAAATGCCATGTGCGGAAAGAATAGGGACAAGGCCCGAGCTATGATTTTTCCTCGTGAACGTTGTCGGCCACGTTTAGTTCGTGTAAAACCAGTTTTTCCAAGTATTTATCAAAAGCAAATAGCGTTTGGCTGATGCATATTTTGTCTAAAGCAACTTTGAAAAAGAAGAAGAAAGAGAAGGAGCTACTCAGCGACCAGAAACAAAGAGGGCAATAATACTTCCTTTGCTTCAGCGACGACCACAAGCGAGCATCGTCGGCGACTGTCGGCCAAGTGAGCATCGACTAGCGACCCTCCTCGCAGCAGAGCTCAAGTGAGGCAAACAGAGATTAGCGAGGCTTGATTGACCATGCCACAGAGGTCGTGACCCCAGGTGAGGGCCCCCAAGGTCGAGCGATCCTAGGCGATAAGTTGCCAAGATCATGGGACTTCAGGTGAATCGATGTGGAGCTCATGAGACCTAAAACTTCTAAGATCTAAAATTTCAACGGTCAGGCTTTCCAAATCTAGCATTCAATGGTCAACGCAACACTAGACAATGGCCTTCGAGGTCACGTGACATCAAGTGAGGCAACATGAAGGTCACCTAACCTCAGGCAAGCTAGATCTAGACTCTAGCGTTGCGCAAGCTAAGTGGCAGGTCTAGATTCCAACGTTGTGCAAGCTAAACAATGAGTAACCGAGGCTGCACGACTCCAAGCGATGCGAAGCCATCATCGCACAACCCTAGTCAAGCCCTCACCAACATCCGTCTAGCTCCTCCATTTCCACGAACTTCAGATCTGCAGAAAATATTAATAGTCATGAGGGCAAAATCAGAATATAAAATTATTAATGGAGTTAATTTGGGAAGAAAAAAATTCATTTACATTGGGACCTACCTTCTAAAAGGGCTTTGCTAGAATAATAATATTTGAACTACCGTTAGAATAACAATTTGTTATAAGCCATAAATTCTTGAATGAATATGCCTCATAATAATTTATAATTATTTATTATTTGATTTTTTTTGGCCGGGAGCCCCCGCACGCCAAACAGTGTAATTCACACACGAATATACCATTATTCTCATAATAAATTAAATACCATTATTCTCATAATAAATTAAAAATTATCACATAATGATTTCTCCTTCCGAAAATGCTAAATCCGACATTTTTGTACCAACCATATGGACGATGGGTCTGAACAGGTATCGAGCAAGAAGCGCAGCCTTGCCTCACCTTTTACCTTCGCGACGAACGTGGGCTCCAAGTTCCTATGGTGGAGCACGGGGAGATTTGTCATTGGCCCAAATTCAGAAGATTATAAATTGCGACTTTGACCGAACCCAGAGCACAATCCCCTCGCGGCCCATTCGCCAGCAGCGGAGACCTTTTCAAGTGTCGATCTTGTCCTCATCCCAAGCAACTCGGCTCGCGTTTTGAACTCAATCCCAAGCCCAAAACCTGACTAATCATTGAGCTGCAGAAACGCTGATCTGAAACTCAGCGCGACTGAAAACCCGAATCTCCATAAGACGCCAAGGCAAACGATGGATTGCCAAACGCACGCACGCACGCACGCACACGAAAAGGCCAACTTGTACTTTCACCGCGAGGTTCTCTATGCAATAACAGCACTAACCTATACTCGTAGAAGAAATGTTAACGTAATATGGCTAACCGAGTTCTCGTGTTTCGATATATATTTGTCTGATGAATTCCGGGCCATGTCTGAAATCCAGACCTTATATCGTTCTCTAGATGGTAATCCAAACAAGTCCGGAACCCAATCCTAGAGAGCTGACGAAAACCTAGTAGGGTTTGAGCAGGTTGGGGACCCGATGAATCCCGACCCATTTCTGTCGGCAAGGTACTGGTAGAACCGAGAATATCACGAATGTCGAAGCCAAACACCTGGTAATCAGGCAACTTGATGTGCTATCAAATGACTACGACAGTTCTTCTTGGCAACCTTCTAGCAAGGTGTGAGACTGGGCTTCCTAGGCATGAAGGAATCTTTTAGAGGGCGGTAGACAGATGGTGGGACAGCGGAGGAATAAGGACATTTTGGCGAAGCCAAGCCCCCCAGAATATGGATGTCCGAAGTAATATGCCTTCCTGGATGATCATGTGATCCTTGAAAAGTTGAAAGTATTTGGTGTGGAATAATTCCACGTATGGTCCATGTCACATCCGAGCCCTTTATAAAAACAAAAGGAGAGCTCGCCAAGATCTCAAAACCCTACTCGGATTCATCAACTCTCTCTCTTCCTTTCGCTCTGTAAAGACCTCGTCCCCGAAGATATTGCAGGAAAATCTTTTAGCCTTTGGAAAAATCTCTTCCTTCTTTCTTTCTTTTTATCTAATTTTTGGCGAGGGGGAGCTGTTTAGGTTTTGTCTCATTACCTCTCACGCAATCTTATTCTCGTGGAGAAAAACAAAAGGTGACTTTTTGTGGCGAAAGAAGTCTCTCCTCTTCTTCTTTAACGCCACCTCTGTTCCAACAGTAATCTTGAAAAGCAGCTCATCGTTATTCGGAGGTTTCTCCTCTCTCTGCCTTTCTTGTGTCCCTTTTTGGGGTCACGAGATAAAAGGGAAACTTCTTGAGAGGAGGAAGAAGAAGCAGAGACAGAGACGGAGACGGAGAGGAGAGGAGCGATAATGGCGGGGAACGAGTGGATCAATGGTTACTTGGAGGCTATACTGGACGCGGGACGCTACAACGTGAAGAGAAGGGGCGACGGAAAGATTGGTGGTGGCGGCGGCGGCGGTGGTGTTGCTAATGAGATTGATGGCAATGAGAGGGAGGGAAACTTGTTCAGCCCCACCAAGTACTTTGTGGAAGAAGTTGTCAATAGCTTTGATGAGTCTGATCTTCACAAGACATGGATTAAGGTTATCTCTCTCTGTCTCTCTCTCTCTCTCTCACAGGGTATAGACCATTATCTGTGATTGAACCCAAACCTTTCTAGGCTTCTCCATACGACATTGTACCGTGCGTTATCGACTATCTCTCGTTAGATGACATGCTGTTGATAAAATAGTAAAGTGACTAATCTCAACCGTTGAATAACAACAATAACGTATGGCACTCTGTTATATCTTAAAATTTCCAACTGGGACTCTAGGCTACGGCGCAAAAATGAACGTTGGAGCATTTTTAGTGTGTGAAGTAATCGTAGGGTTACACATAATGTTTTACAAAGTCAAAGGGACATGGGCTTATTTGAATAGATTGACCATATTTTTCAGCATTAAACTTTAGCGGCCATACATCACTTTTCCATTTAAAGTTTGTAAAAACAAGTTTTAAGTTGTTTTTGTCGTTCCTTTAAACTTCTTATGAATCAATCTTTCCAAAAAGACACTGCAAGTAGCATTTCGGATTTGCCATAGTAAGCGAGAAATTCTTAATTAGGGATTACCCCATCTTGTGGCTTCTCAACAATTAAATTTGTCTTACCGACCAAAAAAAATAATAATTTGATTTGTCTTGATTTGTGATTGAACTACGTTATTTTTCTCTTGTATTTCTGTGGAAATGAATGAAGTGTTATTTGACAAAAAGAAAACAGTGTAGCTATTTAAATGCAAATGTTTGAACACTCCCTTTCCATCGGATCATTAAGTTTAAATAATTTGCATCATTATCGCCTTCACTTTTTAAAAAAGAAATAAGAATCGTACTCTATGGGGCTTACCCTCTTAAATCTCTTCACAATTATTTATGCATAATTAGGTGGGCTGCAGAATATATCTCTCTTTAATATATACGTGCGTAAATATATATTAAACCCATTAATGTTCATGTTAAGTGCATGTTTATATATCTTCGTGCAAGAAGTATTCTCTTACAATCGGTTAGTTTTCTTCTTTTTCTTTTTGTTTCATTTGATACGATTGATAATCCCTTTATGTTTAAACCCGACAAGTCTTGATCACCTAATAATGTTCTACACAACAAAACTATCACCAATTGTGGCCCTACAAATAGTATATTATTGGTATCCTGGCCAAGATTTCTTTTTTCTTTAAATAAACAAACGAACCAAAAAAAGAAGAAGAAGCGAATAAAAGCATAAAAATCTAATTGCATGGCATCACTTAGGGAAGGAATAAAGGCTAAAGAGAATATATTCCGCCATTGTCGTGATGCGTATCTTTTCTGGTCCGACCCTTGGTGTGACACCTTGAATGATAACAACATAGTTTTGACGGCTTCCCCCCAGTTGCGGTCGGGACAAAAAGGCCTTTTTTATTTTATTTCGTGGCCATTCGCCACCACATATTTAAGTGCGTTCAATGTAACTTCACATAATTTACTAAAAAGATTCTATTGAAGTGCCATAGTAGTATCCCTCGCTATTGCACCTTTACTTGACGAGTTTGCGGATGCAACCAAACCCCATTTGCGATTTATTGTGAGGGAGGAGGAAAATGGTCCATTTGTGTTAGCTTGATCTACTCCTTGACTCCAGCAAAAGAGATAATATTATTGTGTGGAATATAATGTTATTTCCAAAATTACGATGATAAATTTGATAATTCTAATTATACATATTAGACGTCAATGCATGCCTGATACGTATTTTCACTAGAATCGCATGAATTCGAATCCCTCTCTATCAAAAACATTATGCGGCGAATAGAATCAATCGCAACAGGTGGAACATATTGAATCATGCTCTTGAGCGGGACGATATTTGAATATTTAATTAATGCAGCTACTCACTGAAATCAAAGGAGGGGAGGGGGAGGAGTTGGAAAAGGAAGTCTCTCTTCTTCTTTTTGGATGTTGTTGTTGTTGTGGTTGTGGTTGATGATGATGGTGATGATTTTGACGGTGCAAATGTTGCATGGCGGAGGGCAGGTGATCGCAACAAGGAATACTCGTGAACGCAATAACAGGCTCGAGAATATGTGCTGGCGAATTTGGCATCTCGCCCGCAAGAAGAAGCAGGTATGCTATAGCTCTTTTCGCTTCTCTTTATTTCATTTTCTTAGTCCACAAACTTTTCCATGGCTAGTACCAAAAAAAAAAAAAAAAAAAAAAAAAAAAGTGGTAACTTGGCAAATTGGTTATTTCGAAAGTAGGAGATGCAAAGTGGCACGCGAAAAAGAGTCCTACCCACCAACAAAATGTTTAACGAAATAAAAAAAAATAGAAGAGAACCAAAAACAATATAGCCTTACACCTTTTTATGCGACTTTAACACCATCCTTTGGATCAACTTTGGCTTGAAATCACCAATGTGAACTCCATTCATCGTCGGCCAAGCCGTCCTGTGTGGAATGGTTAGCGATCGAACATGGACAACTACATAGACTGCCACATCTGCAAATCATGGCGGTTCTCTAGAAAAATTACGATAGAATTTCGAACAGATATTTAAGATTATATTGATAAAATTTAAAATTTAGGATTGAAGTTAGATGTACATTTAGGACTAAATTGATAATTTTCTCGATAAAATAAAGTAGTTATGACTAAAAAAAGTATTTTCGTCCTCATGGCATCAGATTCTACGATAGTGCTTTGATATTACTTAATGTGTCATCCCTCTATCACGTTTCCGTTGGTAAATTCAACGAGAGGTAAATAATCAAAAGATGATCTGTTTTCAATGGTCATTCCTTCAAGTATATAGTTTGCAAAAGCTTGAGGAGAGAGAGTTAAACCTTATGCCTGCAGATAGCATGGGATGATACGCAAAGGCTAGCGAAACGGCGCCTTGAGCGCGAGCAAGGCCGCAACGATGCGGCGGACGATCTCTCCGAGCTCTCGGAAGGAGAGAAGGAGAAAGGCGACGGCAACCACAGTCCCGAGGCCGCCAAAGACAAGATTGCCAGGATCAACTCCGATTTGCAAGCATGGTCGGACGATGAAAAGCCGCGGCAACTCTACATTGTCCTGATAAGGTACTCGATGTTTTTACTAAGATTGATTATTTGCCTTATGAATGACAACTTGGGGAATTATTCCTCTAGCCAATGGACCAACAGGACTATCTTTCTTGATACTTAAGGCTATTGTTTACCTTAAAGCCAAGGTCAGCAAGTGCACTTTCTCATGCATGCTTAATGTGCAAATGTATAGTGGGTTCAAACTTGTGAAATCAATTACAACTTTGTGGAAGGGACTAAGAAAGCAGTTGTCATAATGTGAAAAGAAAGAGATTATCTGATAACCTTGATCATGGTACATCGGCTTTTTGAAACGTATAATGCTTATCTTGTATGTAGTATGCACGGGCTGGTGCGCGGAGAAAATATGGAACTCGGCCGGGACTCCGACACTGGCGGTCAGGTAGAGAAACATAAGAAATCCATGTGTAGATCAGCTTAAATGCTTCTGCTCCAACCATTGACAACGGATTGAGACTAATCGAGTTGGAGTGCCATGGACATTTTAACGTATACAAATGTCCTAGGCGATCCTTGGTAACTAGTTTCGGTGCGATTTTCAGGTGAAGTATGTCGTCGAACTTGCTCGAGCTCTGGCGAGCACTAAAGGAGTGCACCGTGTCGATCTGCTGACCCGGCAAATCACCTCGCACGAGGTGGACTCGAGCTATGGCGAGCCCATTGAAATGCTGTCTTGTCCTGCTGATGCTGAAAGCGCTGCGGTGCCTACATTATTCGCATCCCTTGCGGGCCTAGTAACGAGTAATCACATTATCCCTCACCCAGTTTATTGTGCCTTATCTAAGCATATAAAGCATACATTTATAGCCATGGAAGGTTTATAACATTGATTGAAACACGTTCAGGTACATTCCAAAGGAGTCACTTTGGCCTCATGTACCCGAATTTGTCGATGGTGCACTGAATCACATCGTGAACATGGCGAGAGTTCTCGGCGAGCAGATTGATGGTAAGCCAGTTTGGCCTTACGTGATCCATGGCCATTATGCCGATGCAGGGGAGGTGGCGGCGCTCCTGTCTGGTGTCTTGAACGTGCCAATGGTCCTAACGGGGCACTCGCTCGGTAGGAACAAGTTTGAGCAATTGCTCAAACAAGGAAGGCTTTCTAGGGAGGACATAAACACAACCTACAAAATTATGAGAAGGATCGAGGCGGAGGAGCTGGGTTTGGATGCTGCCGAGATGGTGGTAACAAGCACGAGGCAAGAGATCGAGGAGCAATGGGGCTTGTACGACGGGTTCGATCTCAAGTTGGAGAGGAAGCTTCGGGTTAGGCGACGGCGCGGGGTGAGTTGCTACGGACGGTACATGCCGAGGATGGTGGTAAGAATTCAACATTCCTTTTCTTGGTCACAGCTATCTAACCTTCCAAAGATCTATTGCCGGTTTTCTTTGTAATTTCTTCAGCAACGTGATATCTTTCCTGGATACTCTGACTAGTTTTTCGATCTGCAAGTCTCTTAAATGTAGAAACACTGATCATCATGTCGGTATAGGTCATACCTCCTGGAATGGACTTCAGCAATGTGAAAGTAGAAGATTCAACTGAAAGCGAGAGCGACCTCAAATCCTTGATGGGTTCAGACAAAACTCCTAACAAGAGACATTTACCGCGCATATGGTCAGAGGTTGAACTTCATGACATACTCATGAATCCTTTTTTTCTATTTCCTAGTGCCATTTTACTTGAGCTCCGGATGATCGATGTACTTTCAAGTTTCATACATGAAGGAAAGAGGATGTAAATTAATTCCTTCACAAATAATTTCATCTGTAATGATTTAACTTGCTTTTTGCCAAACAGGTGATGAGATTTTTCACGAATCCTCATAAGCCAATGATACTGGCCTTGTCCCGTCCGGACCCCAAGAAAAATGTCACGACCCTGCTGAAGGCTTTCGGGGAGTGCCAACACCTTCGAGAACTAGCCAACATGGTAAAACCTGCATCTGATTCGCACATACAAACGCACTACTCTTTGCGCTCCTTGCCATTAAGCTAAAGCGGTTGCTGCTATATTTGATTTGTTATTGCAGACATTAATTCTTGGTAACAGAGATGACATTGAGGAGATGCCGGAAGGTAGCTCAGTAGTGCTCACGACTGTACTCAAGCTCATCGACAAGTATGATTTGTATGGTCAGGTGGCGTACCCGAAGCACCACAAGCAAAGTGATGTTCCTGAAATTTATAGGCTGGCTGCTAAAACAAAGGTAAGTTACTCTTTCACTAAGCCGACTCAAGGATGTCGTCATCCACATAAATCCAGTCACACCTAATTAGAAAAACTCTTATTGGTCTCTCTCAACCTATATTAACAATGTTAGTGATTATCAAGGTTGAATTCATGACACTTCAGCTAATGGAACATACAGCGCAATAAAGAATAGAAACCAAGTAATCAGGACAGTATGAGCTTATGTTGCATTGATGGCAATGACACAGCCATATCCTTCTATTTTGTGTTCTATTTTTCACCTTTTATCATTTTTGAAGTCGAATAAATTATGTTCATTAGCAGCAAAATACTGAGTTTAAGTTATCTGTTTATTATTTTGGTCTAGGGAGTTTTCATCAATCCGGCACTGGTAGAGCCATTTGGTCTCACACTAATAGAGGTAAACACATCAGTTTTCATTTGTGAATATTCGATGGTATAAATAGCAAGGAACAGTTTGTTCTCTGTGAGCTGCAAAATAAATGCGTTATCGCAGCATAATGTAATGCTTTCAGCCTGAAAACATCGATCAAGTCATTTTTCCATTCTTGTCATACACTGCAGGCAGCTGCATATGGATTGCCCATCGTAGCCACCAGAAATGGAGGGCCTGTAGACATCTTGAAGGTACAACCCTATGTATTATTTTGTACTGCTTTGGGCTTGAGCTTATTGCTCTCGGTAATTATTTTGCACCTGACAATAGTTCAGCAGCAATTTTGCTTGATTCCCTGAAGGTAAAATTTCAATCAAATCAGTCAAGTATTATGTATCATCAGAAAGAACACTAATTAGGCTTTCTGATATACTCAACCTGAAGCACATTCACTGCCACTTTGTCCTAGACCACACCAGAACTTGTCATAGCACATTTGTCTGAAGGGAGAATGTGCATGTAAACCACATCACCCTGTTGAGCACTCCAGCTTGAGTTAAGCTGCAATTAATTCTCTCTACATTTTAAATAGCCATTTGCTGTTTTTTTTTCCTTTACGTACTAAACATTTTTTACTTGTATCAGATTTTTCAGAGGGGTTTGCAATTTTATTCCTGATGAGCAATTACCACTTCATTAGCTAATGAACAATTCTGCAGGCACTGAACAACGGCCTCCTCATTGACCCACATGATCAGAAAGCCATAGCAGATGCTCTTCTGAAGCTTGTGGCAGACAAAAGCCTATGGGCAGAATGCCGGAAGAACGGCTTAAAGAATATACATTGCTTCTCATGGATCGAGCATTGCCATAACTATCTCTCCCAAGTTGATCACTGCCGGAATCGCCATCCCACTTCCCGTTTCCAGATTATGCCGATCCCAGAAGAACCATTGAGCGAGTCACTCAGAGACGTCGAGGACCTATCTTTGAAGTTTTCCATAGATGGCGAACTCAAGGCAAATGGAGAGCTTGATCTTGCAACCCACAGAAGGAACTCATTGAAGCTCTTACAAGGAAAGTCCATCCAAATGGCGGTTCTCCTTCCATTAATCTA
Organism: Corymbia calophylla; assembly: GCA_014182845.1. Taxonomy (NCBI): domain Eukaryota; kingdom Viridiplantae; phylum Streptophyta; class Magnoliopsida; order Myrtales; family Myrtaceae; genus Corymbia; species Corymbia calophylla. The sequence continues at coordinate 23,996,508 of CM024698.1, read as the reverse complement.
CCAAGTAGAAGACAGAAAATATTTGTGATAGCCATAGACCCTTATGACAGCGGTGGCTTGTTCACCAATATCTTTACAGTGACAATCAAGAATATTATGAAGGTCGCACGAGGAGACTCAGGTTTGAACAGAGTGGGTTTCGTGCTTCTCACCGGTGCAACTTTACAAGAGACATTGAATGCGCTTAAAGGCAGTGATATAAACGTAGAAGAATTCGAGGCGTTGTCCTGCAACAGTGGCAGCTCAATATACTATCCAGGGAGAGATTTGATAGCCGATGTGGACTATGAGGGCCATTTGGAGTATAGGTGGCCTGGAGACAATGTTCGCTCAATAATCTTGAGGCTTGCCAAGGCAGAGGACGACGCAGAGGATGATATTGTAGAGCTTAAAGCCGGATGCAACTCAAGATGCATCGCTTTCAGCATTAAACCCAGGAGGAAAGGTGAGACATTTAGGTGTTAAGGAAAATCAAGACGCTTGGGACTAACATTCTCCTGATATTATTCTGTCAATGTTAGGTTCCAAGGATTGATGACCTTAGGCAAGGGCTCAGAATGCGAGGTTTTCGTTGCAATGTCGTCTATTCGTGTGCAGGATCAAGGTTGAGCGTGATGCCTCTGTTTGCATCAAGAATACAAGCACTAAGGTTGGTCTTAGATGCTAATCAAGCAACTACCACACCTAGTACACATGACCTGCCTTGTACACACACAACAACAATGAAGCTTTCCATTTTTTTCTTGTCGTCATTTTCAATTGGAATGTCAGTCTGGAGACTTGAATGATAAACTAAATGGCTTTTTCTTTGTCGTGTTTTCTTGATTTGGCCAAGCAGGTATCTTTCAATCAGGTGGGGAATCGATTTTGCGGACTCAGTCGTATTTGTGGGAGATAAAGGAGACACGGACTACGAGCAACTGTTAGGCGGCCTCCACAACACCATCATACTGAATGGCACGGTGGAATGCGGCAGCGAGAAGCTTCTTCGCAGCGAGGAGAACTTCAAGAGGGCCGACGTTATTGCTCTCAATAGCCCCAGGATTCGGATTGTAGAGGATGGCTCTGAAGAGAAGGACATTTCGAGGGCTCTGGAAAGCTTGCGGATGAAGTGATCCAGAAGTGCCATTGAAGTTCTGTTAAATCTTCAGAAACTCTGGGTACCTCAGTGAATATTGCATACCAGTTACAATGAAAGCGAAAAAAGCAAAGGAAATGTAGTTATGTGGCCAGACAAACAGCACGTCTTGCCAATTACTTGTGTGAAATTCCCACAGCATGTACTGTCAAATACTTCAGTTAAATTCTCTCTTCTGTATACCATGCTGTATCCAGTTTCATCTACAGTGTGCTCCAAGAGGGCGTACAGCAACAATATAAATATAGCTTCTCCATAGAATCTATTATATATCACAAATTGTATCGATATATTGTTTGCATTGGAGAACGATTTCAATGTACTTTCACGTACTGATATTATCACGTTCTCTGAGATAATTTTAGGTACTTCCCGAATTATCGTTGACCCTCTTAAATCTTTAAATTATATGTGTCTCAAATGGATCTCACATGATCTAACGGTTTATGTGAAATAGACCGACATAAATTGAGAGTGCCTAATAACTTTCTATGCTCGAGAGGATGATTGGAAAATGACTGGCGGTCCTCTTACCCGAAGAGCGCATCTTGTATTTACAATCATTCCTAAATAAACCTGATAAAAATAGTCGTCAATGCGAAAAACGGTTACATTGTTGGGGGAGAATTTTAGCCCAACCAAAACGACCACGTATTGTAGCAAGCAAACTAATGCCTCAGCCGAGTCATAAACTATCCCCAACCTGTGAAATACGGTCCTGAAGTTTCGTCAATTATTCAATACCGCCCCACAAATTGTCTTATCTTTTCAATCAAGTCCCTAGACGATGATTTCCCCCTCCGCCCCCCCCAAAACCTCCTGGAGCTTCGCCAACGAGCTGCTCTGCGGAAGTAAGATGAAGATTTCAATAGCGATTCAATCGCTGCGAAGATCTCTGCTTCACGGAACCGTACGGAGTCCGCCTTCCCTCTCTTCGTTCCCGAAATTCTCCGGATTCGCAGTCTCCGCCTCTGCCAGACCTCGCGCGATCGTCGCAGCAAGCGCAGCCCCGGGATGGCGAACCGGAGAGCGAACGCGTCGCTGGGGCGGCTTCTGCTCCGGGAACTCCGAGCATGACAAGGCATTGGGCTCTTGCTTCTACAGCAATGGGGGCGCCGCTTCCTCGAATTACGGCGGCTGCGGCTACTTGGAGTTGAGCGACGAAGGGCTGATGAAGCAGTGCGAGATGGGCACGTTCAAAACGTCGGGCCCTGGCGGCCAGCACCGCAACAAGCGCGAATCGGCGGTCCGCCTCAAGCATATCCCCACTGGTATCATTGCGCAAGTGAGCTCCGTTCGATTTCATTTCTGTATGCCCTTTTGGTTTGGATGATTGGATGATTGATGGGTAGCAGTAATTATCTTATAGATGTGAAGATGAAGGTACTTTTTTTTCTTTTGTTACATTGTTTCGGATACTATGTGGAGTTCGTTTTCGCAGGCTGTTGAGGACCGATCGCAGCACAAGAATCGAGCGTCGGCTTTACTCCGCCTCCGCACTCTCTTGGCTCTGAAAGGTGGCCATTTTTCGATCTCTCTCTTTGTTTTTGTTCATAGTACGTTGTATTGAAGGACTTATGTAATCGACCCCAATTACTGGAATAAGACGCTGCTGCTGCTACTGTTGCGTCTGCTGTATTGTGAAGAGAGTGCACTTGCAAGTTTCTTTGATGAACATTTGAGGTTGAACATCCTTTTTGAAATGATCTATGAAGTCCCCATTTATAGTTAGAGTTGTAGCTCTGCGTAGTTACAGCTTTCCAAGAGATTCAAAGATCTTGCCAGGTTACTCATTAGCAGAGTACAAGTCCTCAGATATAGAAATATATTGCCCCCTATTCGAGTGATCATCATCCTAAAGTACATTACATGATTATATCGAACCACATTCTGCAGTTATTATGCCCATCTCTTTCGTGATTTTTGCCTTTTTTGACAATAGAAAAGCAACTATAATCTCTGGTGTCCTCATTTTCTTTGTATTGGATGCTTATCTTATACGTGTTATATTGGTCTTCAATGAGACATAACATGGCATTCTTTTGATCTAGTGAGGAATGCTGTTAATCTTGAGGCATACTCACCTCCAAAAGAGCTCCTTCAAATACTTCCACTGAAGTCAACTGTTAGAGGATCTGATTGTGGACCCCAAATTGGACCCAACAATCCAAAGTTTATGCTGGTATGCAGTTGCATAACCTTTATATTTGTCTTAGATATACAATTGAAGGGTCCATTATATAAAATACTATTGCTATGATAAGGTACTTGAAAGCTGCTGTTCTGCAACAAACTTAGAGTTTCAGATCAAAGTCCCTTTCTCTATGAGAAAGTTACTGAGCAAGGAGCTTAGGAAAGATGTGTTGTCAATTAAAGTTATGGAACGGCTATGGTTCATTGATGGTTTAGCTACTCTTAAGAATAAAATATGGAGTGTGAACTGTGAAGGGGAGCTATGTTTATCAATAATCACCGTAGATAAAGAATGTATGTTTATCAATAATCACCGTAGATAAAGAATTTTTTTTTTGTCATATTAAGCATTCGTGATATCAAAATCCGGAAGAACTTTTCCTGGAGGCTTTAAGACTATTAGTGATGGTGGCAGATTTCATGTCATCACTATGGTCATCTGTTTGTAGCTTGAACCCATTCTTCTATGGCACTACTTATTATATTAGTGAAATAATGAGAATGCAGTTGTCATTTTGAATGCTACCTATCATTTCACAGGGAGTGCAAGCCTTGCTGGATCTACTATCTGCCCTTGAAGGTTCTGTTTCTGAAGCAGCAAAGTTACTCGGGTATAAATCTCCATCGAATAATGTTAAAATCCAAAACAAGTGTTTGCTGCCAAATGAGGTTATTATTTGCCAAATTGTTAATTATTTGTATTTACAAGAGTGAGCATGCATTCACCAAATTTGCAATGATCTTTAGAATAGCAAATCTATGATGCCACCTCACTTTTTAATTGATACTCATTTCCTATTGCAGTCTGAGCACAGGAGCATTATCCCGATTGATTCTGTCAGATGACTCTCTTAGGCTGGCAGTGAATGAGTTAAGGGCATCTAAGGTTAGTTTTTAATGAACTACGGGAGTACTTGGATAAACTGGGCATTTATTATGTTTACAAATACAGTGTAACTGCCTCAGTAAATGATGTTCCGACTGATGAAAATTATGTATTGATCATTCATCCATCCATCCATCTTAGAGAAATGTTGCAGTGATACTGATGTGTTCTAATAATTTGATACTTAAGACAATGCTCATCTTAGGCTTACTTTGTTTTAGTTTTGCTCCGAAAGATTACATTTATTTGCCTTTGAGAACCTACTTTAGAGAGCAATGTTGACCTATTGATGTGAAAATGCTGAAGAACCTTTGTTACAGGAAAGCGTCGTTTCTGAAAGCAATTTCAGTAACCAGCTGTATTCTCTTTAAGACAAATGACAGTTTGGGTTTTCAAAGTGTATGCCTGTTCTTACTGATGTTGCTTTTGCACTTCTCTAATCTGAACACAAGAAACTGGTCTAAGCTACTCAGTTTATCTTAATCATTTCAGTATCTTCTCAGTGCTTGACAAATTTTTTTTTTTTTTTTTCAAGTTAGTGTTCTTTATGACAATGTTGTCGCCTTTCATGTCATGTTCTTTTTTAGGACAATAAATTGTTTATCCAGTCTATACCTTACCAAGATGTCAGTAGGCAGAAGTAGTGAACATCAGCACGAAGTTATGCCAGTTTCTGATCATAGATAGTAACAAGCTTAATCATTCAAACTATATTTCTAAGTTCATTACGTTTGATTCTAAAAAACATGGAACATGGCATTTATTTCTGTATCTTTTCATCTTTCCTTAGCGAGTGATTTTATTCAGCCTTCTCTGGGTCCTCTGCAGGGATTGAAGCCTCTCAAGTGAGACATTTAAAAGCTATCCACACCAGATTTTCTGAATGGTTGTGGTGATAAGTGCCTTTCTTGTCTCATATAGAAGCTTTCAGCATGGACAGCATTACTTGTACAATTTAGCAAGCTCAGCTGCCTATCCCACATGCATCATGCACCTTTATACATCGTAAATGCCTTGAAGGATCCTTTTCATTGGTAATTGTTTTCATTGCTTGCTCTTTGCTCCTCTGAAACGGCCTGACATAGCTCTTTTACTACTGATGCAGGATCCAAACAAAGATTTGTCAGGGATAGTCTTGGTTTTTACCTGCTGACATTCATGTAAAGTTTACCGACCAGCTTGAGTCTGAGTCTGACCAAGTGTTGGTTTTTGCATCTTTTCAACTTGCCAAATCAGTTTGTGCTCGTGGTCACAAATTTTTGCTGGATGACTTGAAGACAATTTTTCGCCAGATGTCCCTGTTGATATTGAGCATAAAAATGACTTGTGCATTTGTAAATATTTATTAGAATAACATCAGAGAGATTGATGGTCAGTTTGCAATATGGAATTATGAGTGCTATTGCAGTCACTAGGGACAGCACACTCTTACTAAGATTTTTACTTGAGAATTCTACCTTGACTTCTTGGGCCTGGCTTTTTCTGTCTACGGCAGGGGAGATTTAGCCCCTTCACTGGCACCTTTATACTATGAATGCTTCTAGATTTGATTGATGGAAATGCAACCCAATTACCATAGCATGAATGCCGATTGAATTTGGCATATTCTGTGATCAAATCAACTGTTTGATGAAAACTTTTACTCGATATGTCCCTTGACAGCAAATGTGGAAATCCCCTGGGAAGGATCATTTTCTAAATGAGTTACTATTGCAGAAATGAACACTTTTAAATAATAGACTTAGCATGAGAGCTACATCCACTTCAGCAAGAAATGACTTTGAGCTACTCTTGAGCAGCTATTACTAGAAATTGAGGGTTGCCCGTGAGTTGAAGCATAAGTTATCCGTTTTGTGAGAGAGAGAGTCATAGCATCGATGCATTTTCTTTTTCTTCTAATCCGAGGTGTTGGAGCAATTTGAAGCAACACAAGAAGCTATTTAATGAGGTCTTGGCCGTGGTAATTGCTACGTCAGTGTACTTTTCACTGCCCGTCACATGGAATGATTTCTGCTGTATGAGACTTTCTTTACAAAAAAACGTGATTACGTTGGTTTAGCTGATTAGCCAATCACCTTTTGTCAAGGTTGTTATCGGGCCAGGTCTTTATGGTTTCAATTATTCCCGTAGGTGCCTGGATATTAGAGGTCATGTATGCTCCTACTGGTTGGCTGCACAGTGAATTAACTTCAACAAAACTACTAATAGAATTTTACTTGAACAAGCACCCAGTTCTTGCAAAACAGTTATGTGTGTAGAAGCCGTCTTCCTTGCAGTTACATCAAATTAATCCATTTAGCTTGGGGTCCTTTAGATTTTTTAGGCCAAAAAAAGGTTTTTAAGCCCTCATTAATTCCTTCTGTCTCTTCGTACTTGGCTCTGTGAGTGTAGACTTTCATATCATCTTTGACTTTCTCTTTTTAGAGGAAGCATATGAAGCAGGTATTTGATTGACACAAGGAATGATGCAAGTTGGAGTGAGGGAGAATCTATTCAAGTGCAAGTGTTTGGCCACCTCTCTGAGGCTTTATTCATACATGCTAGAACACAGGCATTGACAAAGATTGTGATGACAAGACGCTGATGAATACCCGAAGGAGGGAGCTTTTTCGAAGTCAAAGCCAACATAAACTGTGAGGCTGCGAATTGGAAGAGAGATTGATGCAGAAGAATCCTATTCCATGAGAATGAGGTTCTCTCCACCATTATGACAACACTTTGGCTCCGTTGACTCTTTACAGTGGAACACTATGCATTCATATCCATACTCCTAGCCTGCGATGTCCTTCTAAAGCATTCCCTTTTCCTATTCCTTCTTTAGAAGACTTTTGACATATGCTCCTGGCTTTTCATTTAAATTCTTCTATATCCGGGTGCCTCGTTGTATGTCTTCTACCTTTCAAGGAGTACGCTGCATGTTTTAAAATGCGGATTTGATTCCGTGGGCTTCTTAAATTTCAAGTCGCCTGCTCCACTCTCCCATCGTTATATATGCGAACTTCTTGCTCGGTTATTTTGCACACTTTTCTCCTTCCATCTCCAAGCTGCAGAGGAAGAAGAGGAGACGGAAGAATGGGAGCCATTGCGAATGCCAAGCTGAGACTCGCTGTCGGTTTTGTCAAAGACCATGCTTCAGTTGGCAAAGCCATATTAAACAAGAAAAGTGGGTTGTCCGAGATTGAAATTGCTATAATCCGTGCAACTGGTCATGATAATGGTCCAATAGACGACAAGTACATGCACGAGATCCTCTTTCTTGTCTCGAACTCACCGGATTCGATCTTGTTTCTTGCCGAACGGATTTCTCGGCGCCTCAATACGACGAGAGACCACCATGTAGCACTCAAGGCACTCTTGTTGACCCACCGTCTACTTCGTGGAGGCAACCATGGCTTCGAGCGTCAGCTGCGTGGTGCGCACTTTTCAGGCCATCTCCAGATGTGCCCTGGCCGGTGGTTCACGAGAAGCACTGATCCCCTGGTTTGCTTTCTTCACAGGTATGCGGCTTATCTCAATGAAAGAATGGGGTGGATCATAAACCCCGGTGGAAAGCTCGAACCTGTTATGGCTCCAGGATTGGATTTCGGGTGTTACAGAGAGAGATCATTAGAATTGGTATTTCACAGATTACCGAAGTGTCAATTATTCATTGACAAGGTCCTGGAGTGTTCACCTTATGATGATTTTCCCTCAGATAGGCTGGCTCAAGCAGCTATGTGCAACACTTTGAAGGAGAGTTTTCAAGTTTATACCGCGTTCTGTGAAGGCGTGGCGGCTCTTGTGAACATGTTCTTTGACTTGACCCTACCAGCGAGAGTCATAGCTTGTGACATACTCAAAAAGGCATCTCAGCAGAGCTTAAAGCTTCAAGAACTGTACGGAAAATGCAAACGGACGATAAGAATCCGGAACTTGGAGTACCCCTCGGTCGAAGTCATGACAATGGATCACATCAAGGTATTGGAGGAATGCTCCAGCAACATCCCCACCAGAGTTTGCAATTCCCTAAAGAGAACGTCAATTTCCGAACGACATCTGCACTCAGGTATGGATAAATTAGATGAGGTGATGGTGAAGACGGAGTGGAAAGAAAGGGAGGATGCTAGGCTAAAAACGGGTCTTAGTTATTCATCTACTACTTTTGTTTCCTGGACGATGGAGACAAAAATAAGCAATGTATGGGTAGTATTTGAAGATGAAGATACCATGGACTCATCTTGAGATTAATGAGATCAATATTTGTCTTTGATGTACTGCAAATTCGCACTCACAAGTGGTTATAGCCAAACCCGATAACGTTTTAATCTGTATCACTTTAGACAACTAACACAAATCCAGTGAATATTTTCTACTTACCAGTTGAGAGATGAAACGTGCATTGTTCCAAAACTATTCCAACAGCAATGTGAATTACAGCTTTGAAATATCCATTCAAAGAAGTAGAAAGCCTCGCATGAATGAGAGGAAATGAAGGAATTTGATGTCAATTTGATCTCCCCTCCCAAATGTTACAAGAAATAAACCATTTATTCACACTTTCGAGTCAGTTCATTGCAAATTGCTCTCACTCCGAGAATGGGAGAGCATAGCCCTATTTAAACTTCATGCCATAAGTTTTTTGCCCTGATTTGGACTGTGAAAAGCCAGCAGAAACAACTCAGCCGGCTTTTGAATGATAGAATTTCCCATCGTGCATGCCATCCATCTGATGCTACTTTTCAGATGGTTCTCTCCCAGAAAATGCAAGGAAACTGATTCTACTTATCAGAGTAATTCAGCAGTTTCAAACATTTTCCAATGATTCCAATTGTGAACAAATGCTAAAGGCATACAGAGTTAGGGTATATATGGAAGTAAGGCACAAGACAACCTTACTTGAATAGGATCTACTCTATACACTTGTTCACAAGAGACAAAAAACGTATGCAGCAAAAGAATCCGGCAAAAAGATTATCAACAATCTTCAATAAGAACACATTTCTCCGGCCTGGAGAAGTTAACTATACAAAATCAAAACTGAAAAGCCTCTTTTCTGATCCAATCGCACCAACTTCTCCCCCCTTCAAAGTGTCCAAAAGGGTTTAACTTGCGATATATATTACGTATGATACCAGCTATGCTTTATCACCGAGTACAGGAATGGCTCATTGTCGCAAATGTCATGCAGCTTCAAGCCACTACAACCGTTCAGAAAGAATAACCTTCTTCAAGACATTGTGTTCTGATATCTTGCATCAAATGTTGAAGTACAGTGGGTTTGCTAGTAACAATACCATCGACATGCTCATACAACATCTTCTGCATGGAATCCAAATCATCAACGGTCCATGCATATACCTTCTTCTTTCCCCTATAAAATAAACCAAAAATCCAGGATTTACAGTTTGTACCTTAGACAATTAAGCTGTCAACACCATTTCACCACAAATCAAGAGAGATTACCTCACTTTTTTTTTTTTTGGGACCATCATGCAATTAAATGAATAGTTAGAAGGGACAATTTTGCAGAAAAAAGAAATTTCCGGGGCAAATTACAACAAGGACCTGTTGAATCTCCTAGAACATGCAGATGTAATGATCCCGCAAGAACATTTGAAAGTAGCCTAAGTAACGCATTTTACAGTCAAGGGTGGTGAGTGAACCATCCTCCATATTTCAGGAAGCCAAGAAGCAATTTGAAAAGTCCCCTAAAGGACCCAAAGAAACAGAGAGAAATTAGTTGTAGGGTTTTGACATAAATTACCTGTGAAGAGTTCTCATAAGCCTGTCATCAATCAAAGGATGGAAAACACCAACTACTCCAGCTTCTTTCACCCTCAAGAGATTACTTCTTCGTCCAGTGGATGGATCTTTCATGACAATGTAGCCTACCTACAAAGTAATTAAATAGCTTATTGACTACCACAAGCACAAACGAAAAGAATGTTTACCACTCTACCATAATGATTAAACAGCCCCTTATAGCAGTGGAACAAATTTTTTTACAGTTCCAACCATATAGTCTAGCTCAATAAGTCCTACGCATTTAGATAGAGCAAACTTTATCAGGTTCCCTTCCCACATGCAATGATGGCAGGGGTTAAAATTACCCACAGATGTAAACAGTATACTTAGTTTGATTTACAGTTCTTTTTATCAGACAAAACCGAACTCAGCAACAGTCTAGTCATCAAGGAGATTTGGCCCAAAAAGTTGACACAATGGGAAAGTCAATAGGACTAGTAAAATTCTGACCGAGTCCACATGCTCAACATTTAACCATATTTACAAAACGATGAAACAAATATGAAATAGAAAATTAGGATATACATCATCTTGATAGACTAATCCAACAGCTATGAGAAAAAAACATCTCTAGAAATCTTATTGTGAAACTTTCCAATGCCACAAGACTATCCTAAAACCTGAAGAAAAGAAAGTGAGAAGTTCTTACTGTCAAATTTGACGACAGTTTCATTATTTCTCTGACTAGATCATCATTTTTAGCCCACACGAGGCAATTGTTGCATTCCGCCATCTTGACCTGAAACTCAAAAGGTGTGATTCATTACTCCTAGAGGTCATATGTTTTAGCAATGAATTCACTGTCAATCTCTTGATTGCCACTCACAAACTTATATCAAATGCTCATGGTAAATTCAAAATGCATTTGTTAGCAACCCACGAGGTGAAAGATGATTCTAACTCAAGGGAAAACAAGAAATTCCATAGAAGTTGTAACAAAATTGCACATGGAACAGGAGAATCAGGTATTTCACTCACTGCAGATCACCTTAATGTGTCATTACTGAGAAGAAATGACAGACAGGTTCAGAAAGGAGCTTGCAATTGAGTACCTCAAGGGTTTCACAAACTTTCCATGCAGATTCATATGCTTGTGAGACGAACATGCAAATTGCAGCTAAGTGGCACAGCAAGAAAGTTCTGAAATAGGTAAGCAACACAAATCTTGTTACTCTCTCTAATCTAGCTTACAATACCTATTACTGATGGTTGAGATGTGGTTTTTACACCAAATTTGAGGTTGTGTTTGGAATTTAGTAGTTAAAGGCAATGGCACACTTAAGAATACATTTGTTCAGCTTGCATAGAAGTTCAACTAGCTTTAATAATTGAATAATACTAATGATAACCAGCAGTTATGTGGGCGTGACCTAAGACAGAAGCTAATATAGCTCACATGCTGTTCCATTATTGACATGATTAATCGAAGTCTTCAATGGCTTTCACAATTGCTTCTCAACCAGATTTAGAGCGTTATCAGAATTTATCATCTTCCTCCTTCCATGACGAAATTCCTAAACTCTGATTCTTATGAAGTTACATATCCTGGAATTTCCAATTTATGAGATACTTCAAAGAAATTAAATGGACCCCTGTTGTATGGAAATTACACAAACATTACGTTTCAAGAATGATAATATCCTCCCATTAAACTTGGCAATCTATCAAATTTTTTATATTTTTTGTATGAAGGACATGTGAAAGACTCTGCATATGTGGACGAAGTCCAAGCCCAGTAAGAACAAAGACACAGAGCGAAAGCCTTTTTATAGGAAAAGAGTGTAAATTCTAAATGGACAGTGTATGGTAATATAACCAAAATGCAACAGGTTGCAACATAATTTTCCCCATCTTCTGCTAAAAAAATGGACAATTTTGAAAGTGTTAAGTGCCTGCCTTACTAAAGTGGAAGAGTTAAGCCCCTATATTATCCGGTACAGGCCTTTAGTGTCATGTGTCAGGAGACCTAAGAGGTCACTCATCTGATGAACAAGGTCAGCTCATAGCAACAAATTTAAGCCTTATCAGAAGCGCTTTTATGTATCCAGATTCTGCTAATATCCTTGGTCTTATCATAGGCCCAGTATACAGAATCTCACAAAAATGACACTTGTGATCACACAACTTTGGGGTGTTTGCTTGCGGAAAGCTATTTGAAGTTTTGGAATGCTGTCGCTTGATCACACGGATCAGTTTTTAGTGTTCAAGTGAAAAAAAATTTCATGCATGTTTTCTGGAAACAATCTCCACCAAAGAAACAATTATATGCAATCTATCTAGTTGCACAGAGAGAGAGAGAGAGAGAGAGAGAGAGAGAGAGAGAGAGAGAGAGAGAGGGGGGGGGGGCACAGAGGAACCACTAGGCACTCACAGCAGAGAGGATATCCTTTGCTAGTCCACTCTCATATGATGGAGGGCCAACTTTGGCGTCGAGAATCACCTGCCGAACTGATCTTGATACTGACTATTTAATCATCAGAAGTACAGGGAAAACCCATCAAAAGGGAGAAATATAGCTAAAGAAAATTGAAGAAAATGATGATGCATCAAAAACAGATTCAGAGGTCCACATACAGGTATGATACCTTCAAAGCTTCCGCAACAGTTAGAACCTTGCTATCAGTAAACTTCAACGAAGACTGATGGGTACTCTCAAGCTCTTTTATCTGCAACAACAAGCTAGAAGAGAATCTCAATCAGAATTTAAGTAGAAGCCTTCCACTGTAAAACACTCTTCCAATTTTTTGGACATAGCGGACGTATGAAGTGTGAAATCCTCCCAAAATATACTCCCTGTTGAGAATTTTTGTCGACAATTAGACATCTTAAAGCAATATAAATTAGATGGCCACCTCTGATTGCCACATGGAATTTTTCCAATGTAATATCATCCTACTAGAACAATGTTAGGCCATGCACATTTGTAAATAAGATAAGTCTTTTCAGCTCAAAATGGAACCATCATGCCGCCCCCACAAAAAAAAAAAAAAAAAACCAAAAGTCTTTGATACTTAGGAAATTGTTCTTTTTGAAGCTATAGCTGCTGCTATCATTATTTCATGGATGTTGAGACGACGATATGCTGTTTGAACCATATAGATATTTTTTAAAGAATTTCTTTAACAAAAAATTGATGAACTGAAATTGAACCCCTCTAATAGAAAAATATGTTGGACAAGGGAACGATATTCCCTGTTAAAACAGAATAGACTTGTTACAATGTGAAAAGATTAGGAGGTCTAACATTCGGTTTACCTTGACAAGTTTACTTAGAGTAAGAATGTATTGGAATTTTCTCACAGAATACTTTGGGAATGTGTATGCAACCCATATTTTGCATTTTAAATGTTTAATTTCAGTATCTCTGCATGCTAAAAGCAATCATTACTGACTTGACCGTACTGACCTCTTTAATGCTCAAGTAACCGACTCTGGAAGTGCCATCACCAGATATCCGCTGCAGGTCCCTGCCATTGAAACTTAAAGATCAGGATTCTTCTTGTTTCGTTCAATGTATATTGCCGACCTAGGATACCCCAATTGCAAAGATATTACAAGATCAATCTTCTAATTGAACTTATTCATTTATTTCAACCAGTACAAAGTCTAGCTTTCCTCCTGCAAACTTAACACAATTCTCAAAGCAGGTAGCAATTTGTCCTGTTGTTAGAAAAGCTTGAGCATTTATTCGAGAACAGCTGGAAATGACTAGATCTACAAAACATGTATGGTTGACATCATCTCAATGATGTAGCAATAGATAAGCTTTGCTGTTCACATAAAGCAAGAATTCTAATATATCTAAGGCGTTTAGCATACAACTAATTTATATAGAGGAAATTTGACGATGAAAAAGTACTGCAAGCATTTCTTATGGTATTAAACATAAAAAACATATATTAACCTTCTACTATTAGTCTTTTGTTTGAGCTTTCCTTTTCTCAAACCCCTCAAACAACAAACCTCTAGATCTGTCCCAGATAATACACATTTAAGAAAAGAAGACAATACTCAGACACATGGTAGTAGCAAAAGAGTGAATTTTGGGTCCGAAGCTCACACATCCTCCTTCAAAGACAAGATATGCTTATTACTCCAAAAAAAAAAAAAAAATCTATTCCCAGGAAACTACAGCATCCAATTCTGCTAAATCACTAACAGTAGCTAGCATGTCACCAAAGTCTATATAAAACCCCTAATTATGCATTACATCTATGTCAAAAACCATTTGGCCATTCAAATTAAATTATGTTTAACCCAGATAAGTGCAAAATGGGGCATCATCAGCAAAACCAATGAACCTTTTCAATTAAAGGAGAAGAAAGAGAAAAGTTGGAATTCAAGGCTATGACGTGATAGAGAAATACACAAAGGAAGAGCTCAATCACATAACAAGGTATCTGAAAGAGAAGTTATCAAACTAGTCAAGTATTGAATTATTCCTTGAAAGTGTCAATTGCTTGTGACAAAATTAGGGTTGAAGCAATGACATGTTACATAAGGAACAACAGTAGCTAATTTACCTGTCATGTAGAGCAAGCAACACACCATCTGATGACCGAGATACATCAATCTCAATGCAGTCTACATGAGAACGAAGAGCATCTTGATATGCAGCCATCTGCAGAACAATAGAAAGAAAAATAACTCATCGATTCAAACTTTCAAACATTGACAAAGTGATGCTTATTTGGATTTATTCAACATTGACAAAGTAATGATTATTTGGATTTATCCATCACTTAATAATTTTGTTCATTCTCTCTTTTCATGGTTCCTTATCCAGTGAAGAGGAAAAGGGCTTGGTTCCTCTGCAGTCTGCAGCAAGCAAATGCCTTTCCTTCTTACCAAACTTTTGTTGGTTGAGTCGCTTGCCTTAACTAGAGCCTTGCAACATTTAGAATAAAACCTCTTGACACATTGGATTTTCCCACCCTGGCTCAACAAACATCATCATTAGACGATCTAAAAAGAGATGGATGCTCACTGTGTTGGCGAAGGCCTTAGACAAGTCACCACCATGAGCACACACAAGAGGTGGACTGTTCAGCCAACTGCACTTCTTTAATTGTGCCTGCATGATGTTAGAAAAATGTTAATGCAGGCAACAGGCCAGATTATGTTGACCTCAATACAATCATGAGCAAGACTTCCGTTTGACCTCTGCAAAATAATCATACCGCATTGCCCATACAATCTAATTCAAACAGATGCAAACCAGAGGATGATGAGTAAATTTCATAATGCAGAACCAGATGGACCAAATTATCTGATGGATTTTGTTAAAAGTGCCCCAGGCACTAGTTAAGTAACCAAACAAGAAAATCTCACAATTTCCAAACATTAATTGTCCTTATGGTGTGCACAGTCAATGCTTTAAAATCCAGATAATTCCTCATTAAGCATATCTAACAAGTGCTCCAAGGGCACTAGTTAACATAACCCTTATTTGACATGTGGCAACTCTGACATCAACATTAAGGTAGCTTCCATACAACGTCAGGAAGCTTGGGTTTGGAATAACTGAATTCAGGCCAATGCAACATGAGTGAACCCTCATCACACTTTTATAGGCAAGACCACCATTATCACACCAACACCAGTATTAAGTCAAAAATAGAACACTGAATACCCGTGTGAGGATATAACAGCACAAGTATATTTCAGTTTAACTTTTGCATACAACACCTTAGCTGTTGTATTCACTCAGCCATTATCACCTAATTTACAAGAATAACCTATGTAACTGAAAGAGAAACCCTCAGCCAGAATCATCCAAAACCAGGACATCATATTCAAAGCTCTTACTTGGAGTCGGAAATATATGCATGATGGAAAAGTGATGGATGTGAACTATAATATATCAGAAGCATCTTAAAGTTTTGATATTTGATCAGGAAGCCTCGATTTGTCAGTTTCGGCGCAATATGCTTGAAAAAGGACATCGTTTTTTTCTAATACTCACACAAAACTACTTTAACAACGCTGATAGCAATGCCAAGTAATGTCTTCACCGACCAGGACTCAAACATGAATGTACACAACTAAGCTTTTGCCGATATTGGAGACATAAAGAAGAGGCACTATGCAGGGCACAGCCAACTGACGAACCAAAAGAGTATATAACATACAAATAATTACCGGAGCTGAAACGCCAGTGCAGACATTTTCTCAAGTACATATCTTTTGCTTCATCCGAAACAGAAAAATTACATTCCTGTAGCACCGGAACAACGTACAGAAGAAATAGAATATGGGTCGACGCATTAAGCCGAGATTTCTTAGCTTTGGTCCGAAATCAATGTCTGGCAAGCAACATACGCACGTACGAACGACAAAGAAACAGAACGCAAGCTCAACTCTTTGTAGGCATGTAATGCGAGGTGAGGACAGAGACGAGAGACCTGACGGTAGGTCTTGAGCCGGAAGTGGAAGAAGATGGGAGGGAGGAGAGCGATGAGGGCGAGGCAGATGATGAGGATGCGGAACTGTCTCCGCCACGAATGTCTCGTCAGCCTTATTGGAAATCGATTTGATCCTCCAGCGCCAAGCTCTCGCTCTCGCCTCCTTCCCAAGATCGCCATGTGTAGAGATCTCCAGGAGGCGAAAAAGATCGTCTTCTTTCTCCGCAAGGTATGGCGGCGTACACCAGAAGGCTGGCGTCGCTTCCCGGCTGGTTCGTTGCCAGCGACGGTTGATTCGGAATGAAGAAGCTTTTTGCTTCTGTGGTGGGTTGAGGAAGGAGACCGAGCCAGTGCTACTGCCGTGTATAAATTTTACCATTACAAATCTTTAGCAAATATTTAGATATTATGGCCAAAGAAAATCTTTTTCACATAAACCACTAGTGAGATGCAAAATCACTGAAATTGAATTAATTCGTAAGGTTCGAAAAATCTTTCATTTTTTGCCCTTTTGAACGAAAAGTCACATGTAATTTTGTGTTACAATTCAAATAAATCGGCACGGAATAATCTTTATAATGTCATGATCGTATAACTTGTATTGTCAAATAAATTCACATATGATGTTATAGACAATCGGCACACATTGCAGGTTTGGCTAAACCATAACAAAAATAAGGTTCGAGAAAGAGGGGAAAAGGAATGCTCGAAATCACTTTAATTAAGAGAATAAGTGCAAAGTCTTAAAAATTTTAAAAAATGTAATGAAATCATAAAACATATCACATAAGTATAACAGAGTTTTAAAATTTTTAAAGAATGTAATTAACTCCTAAAATTTGTCAAATTAATCTAATCAAATAGTTTTATTTATTGCACTTTCAAAATAAGTTTCAGAACTCAATTACACTATTGTAAAAAATTTTAAAATTTTTAATGTATTTATCCCTTATTTAAATTTACTCAAATTGCTTGTGGACCTTGCGAAGTAACGAAGAAAGTATGCACATTTTGATTGCAATACCATTTAGAAACGCTCTTCTTAAGCTTTGATCCCTCCTGCCACCTTCAGAAACCTCGACGATTCAGCTTTAAAGATGCGAGAGAGGCCATCGCTCGCCCACCGCGACTCGTAGGTAGACCGACCCATTTTTTTATGAAAGCGAGCCAGAGATCTCTGCTCCTCCTAGAACAATGCCGCACCATGACCCAGATGAAGCAAATCCAGTCCCACCTCGCCGTTTCCGGCGCCCTCCTCGACCCTTACGCCGCCGGCAAGATCGTCGCCTTCTGCGCCGCCCGCGATTTCTCGCACGCCCACAGATTCTTCCAGCATCTTCCTCATCAGTGTCGGACCGCTTACGTCTGCAACACCCTGATCAAGGCTCTCGTGGATGGAAAGGAACCCGGGTCCGCTCTGGCCCTGTACAAGAGTATGGTGGCGGATTCCGGCTTCTTGCCCAACAACTACACGTTCTCGTTCTTGCTCGCGGCTTGCACTCAGCTCGGCGACGTTCGCTCGGGGTCTAGTTACCACTGCCAGGTCATCAGGCTGGGATGGGAATCCTATGACTTTGTGCAGAATGGGTTGATCCATCTGTACGTCACTTGCAATGTTCTTGAATCGGCTCGCAGGATTTTTGACGGGAGCGTGAACCGAGACGTGATTACCTGGACCGCTATCATTAATGGGTACATGAAGTCTGACCAAGTCGATGTCGCGCGCAATCTGTTCGACGAAATGCCGGACAAGAATGCCGTTTCTTGGAGCGCGATGATCAATGGGTACGTGCAGGCTGGCCTGTTTAAGGAGGCTTTAGAGCTTTTCTACGCCATGCAGACTCTTTCCGGGCTTCGTCCGAATCATGCAGGGGTTGTCGGTGCGCTAACTGCCTGTGCCTTTCTTGGTGCTTTGGATCAAGGAAGGTGGATACACGCGTACGTGGACAGGACAGGGATGAAGCTAGATAGGATATTGGGCACTGCACTCATTGACATGTACTCGAAATGTGGCTGCGTCGAGACCGCTCGTCGTGTCTTCGAGGAGATGGAGGAAAGAGATGTGTTTGCCTTTACTTCCTTGATTTCATGCCTTGCGAACCACAGTCGCAGTGAGGATGCGATTGAGTTGTTCGGGAGGATGGTGACCGAAGGAGTCGCGCCCAATGAAGTTACTTTCATATGCGTGCTAAGCGCTTGCAGTCGGATGGGAATGGTCGGCCGCGGTTTGAAAATATTCAGAAGTATGAGCGAGAAACACGGGATCAAGCCAGGGGTTCAGCATTACGGGTGTTTGGTGGATCTATTAGGTAGAGCCGGGATGCTGGAAGAGGCGAAGCAGGTAGTGAGAGGTATGCCGATGGAGCCCGACTCTTACGTTCTCGGGGCTTTGCTCAACGGATGCAGAGTTCATGGTGATGTGGAGTTGGGAAGAGAACTGGTGGAGAGCATAATCCAGAAGAGGCTTGACCACGGCGGAGTTCACGTGTTGCTTTCAAATATATTCGCCTCGACGAGCCAGTGGGACGATGTCGTGAAAGTGAGGAAAGGGATGGAGGAGAACAGGGTTAAGAAGGTACCCGGATGTAGTTCGATCGAAGTGAACGGTGAGGTCCGCGAGTTCGTTGTGGGAGACCGGTCCTTTGCGCTTGTCGAAGAGGTCGTGACATTGTTATGCGGGATCGAGAAGCATTTGAAGTCCCTTCGCCTGGAGGAGGAGGGCGACTTGGGAGTCGCGGACAATTGTTTCTTCTGACATGTATATCACCGGTGCATAAGTTCAACGAGGGTGATCGCTCTGCATGTATATCACCGTTGCATAAATTCAACTAGACTGATCTCTCTCCATTTCAAGATTTCTTCGGGTAAAAATGTATGGTTAGTCCTTGAAGTTTAGGACCCGGAATTGGAGGGTCCCCACCGTTATACTTGCAACAAAAATAGCCTATATATATGAATTCTTTTCTAATGTGATCCGAGTCAATTTAGGCTATTTAAACTGAAGGGTACAAGTCTTTTTTATGTATCATGAATAATTCCATACGGAACCCAAAAATGCCAATTGGCTTATTCCCAACCATTGGTATCAAAGTAACCAGACCTACCCCAAAACCCAACCCTAGCAAGGAAAAACAGATTCGAGCTGGGATTGCCTTCGTGAAACAAGTTACCTTGGATTCGGGATGCAAACAGGTTTCTGCCTTCCTGCTGCTCAGTGAAAGTGAACCCCATGGAATAACTTAACAATGGAAAGAATTATCCTGGCAATGTAGCACGCTTTTTGCTATTCTTGCGGACGCAGAGCTACCAAAACAGGCCTTTAATTTGGATCGCAATAGTTGGGAGAACATAATGCACCGGGCATCAATGACAAGACAGAAGATCTTTTAATTCAACAGGTTAGGCAACTATATGGCAGAATTAGCTAGTTTTACATATCACTTGTTTAAGACAGAGTTAAAGTATGAACGCCTAGCTTTTCCTGGAAACGAAAGCATTAAAGATAGTTTCATTGAGATAATTTTATGGCACGGAACTCTTTATCAGTAAAAACCTCATCAGGTAAACAAGCATAAACAAATTATACAGAGCAAACTTGCATTCTATTTCAAATAGGAGAATATAACCATAAGCAGTGAGGTAATTATGAAGAGCAAGATCGCAACGTAGGCATACCCCCCAGAAGTTATTAGGGAACAAACTGAAAAACTCATACTTAATTGCAGTAGCCTAAGAGAAATTCCATCTGAATATGTTCTCAGGATGATAAACTTAAGTTATACTGCATTCCACATGAGACGCAATTTCATAAATAGGGTCACTCAAGATGACCATACTTTTCCTGGCCCCAATCCATACAACTTCTATAAAAGTTCTAAAGTTCCTTCTGGTTAATGATTGACCGATGATGAGATCTGGTCATCACACTTGGATTTAACAAAAGGTCACCAGATAACCTGGCATATTGTCAATACTTTTTCACAAGGAGTAGGGACAACCAAGGCACAACAAGGGTGAAGATCCATTCACGATCTACCATAACCTATTCTAAAATAGCAAGTCCCCTCCAGCATTTCTCATGCCCCATAAAAGACCAAGTACTCCCCAAATTTCCACCAAAATTTAGCTCAGAAGGTCTCACTAAAACATGGCTTCTTTATGATCCCCGGGTCACAACTATCACACTTAGATTTAACAAAAGAGCAATAGATATTGTCAATACTTCTTCACAATGAATAGGGAAAGCCAAGCCACAACAAGGGTGAAAATCCATCCACAATCTACCATAGCCTATTCTAAAATAACAAGTCCCCTCCAGCATTTCTCATGCTCCACAAGAGACCAAGAAATTCCCAAATTTCCACCGAAATTCAGCTCAGAAGGTCTCACTAAAACATGGCTTCTTTATGATCCCTGGGTCACAACTATCAATAAATTAACTGCTAGGGAAAACAAGATATTTTTCATACATCCTCCACCCTCTTTGACTCATAACAAGGCATAAGAATAAATCACAAACTGAAATTACCTAATTGACATAAAGTCATACTTCTGGGGAACACCAAAATATCATGCTACTTTGGACTTTGAAATTGTGGAGCTCTAGTTTTGAAACTCACGGGATTGATTTCCTGAGGATGGTACACATTACCTACCAAATGTCACCATAACATACCACCCACGCACCGTTCCTCATAAAGGAGCGAAAAACTTTCGTTACAACTATCCTACACCTCTGGTGAGAACTTGAAAACCGTTCTGACTGGGACCCAGAGTGGTTGCACAAGGCAAGAGAACACTGACAGGAGTAAATTGTAATGAGAAAGTTCCAACTTACATACCTCACTCCTTAAGCTAGTTAGAAGTCCAATATCCTAATAATTTTCAGAAATCCTTCTTCTCTTTCCCGTTCTAGGAAGCTCTCCTGGCACTAAAGACTCAAGATCTGGTGCAGTAGTGCCACCATGAAGCAATAATTTTCAGTTGATCCCCATTATCCTCCAACACTCACATTTTTTGTGAAATTTAAAAGAGAACCCCCATCAATAAACAAAGCCGTATTAGCGAGTTAGCCATCTTGAGCCCACAGATTCTCAGGCTTACGATGATACCATTTGGCTAACATACCCAAGACCGTCCAGGTAAGATTTTAAACCGAACAAAGTGTGCCACTATGCAGCCAAGAGTCCCAACAATGCACTATGGAAATGAAGCTTGATCATTGAGAGTACGCTTCTTTCACACTGTTTAGCAGGAGAAAATCGAAAGAAATAAAGAGCGGCAAGCACACCAAGAAGGTGAAGGATGAGAAACAAGGAAGTAAGTCGAATGCCTTCTTAGACTTGAAACTTGGACAAAACAGGTAACAATGAACAAGAGCATGTTGTTTCATTAAGGTCAATAGGATGACCACTCTCAAAACCCTCGTCGCAAGTATAGAGCAGGATCCACAGAGGAGAGGAAATCATCAAATCCACTTCATAGAGGAACTAATGTATAATCCTAACATGAAAGGAAAGCAACCTAATTGATTTCTTACAAAGCCCTATAAGATAATGAGAAATGAATAGCATCAAACAAGAGTAATCAAACCCATAAGCCACATCAAGCAACGCAACTGATGCTTTAACTTAATTGCAGGCTATATTAAGACCCGGAATTGGGCGATTAAGTTAGGGATAGACATATAGAAACAAAGTGATAGCCTTTCCGATAAAGCATCAATCAACCAGAATAACCGCAAGGAACTTACACAAGATTAAAGACAGAGTACACGACACAATTTATTTAAACGATTATATGAAACTATTCATACGGCATCTACAGGCTTTAGGCTTTGGTTGGGGCTGGGAAGGCATCTGCAGCGGGAATTTTGACATAGCCCATCTTCTTGGGGCTCACATCCTCATCATCCGACTCCTCCTGGAAATCATCGCCGCGGTGGCTAGCGAAGAGAGACCAAACCAGGTACATGGTGGCTGCGGTTAGGGCACCGCAACCGACGCCGAAGAGCAAGGCGACGACGACGCTGAGGATGTCCACCGTCCGGTCGCGCAGGGAGCTCAGATCGAAGTATCCCAGGGGCACCGACCGCTGCTGCCGCTGCGGAAGCTGGGGATACCGCGGGCGCGGCAGCCCAAGGTCTCGGGAAGGGAAGACGCGGCGATCGAAGAAGACGAAGGCCGGTCTGCGATCGAATTGGCGATCGGAGGCATCGAAGATCGTGATGACCTCCTCCGACGAGGAAGAGGAGGAGGAGGAGGCGGAATCGGAAGAGGACGGGTCGGGCTTCGGGAAATCGAGGACCGGGAAAGGGAGGTCGTGTCGGTGGAGGGGGTGGTGGTGGTGGGGGTGGGGGTGGCGGAGGAAGGCGGGGTTTCCGGTGAAGGAGAAGGAGTAGGCGATGAGGAGGGTCTTACAAGGCCTAGCGTCGAGGAGACCGAATTGGAGGACGATCGCCGACAGCAGCAGCGGGAGGAAGGCGCGGCCGAGCGCGGCGGAGGCCATGGTGGAGGAAGGGGACGAGGGCGAGACCGGGGAGGAGTGGAATTTCCAAGGTCAACAAGTCAATCGAACGCGTAGGAGCCACCGATTACCTGACCCTTCTCCGAAGGTTGTATATATATCGCGGCAAAAGCGGATATATTTGTGTACAATTTTACTTTTTCTTGACCAAAAAAAAAACAAAATTTGACCCAAAAAAATTAAATAAAATTAATATCACAAAAAATCTTAAACTGTATATTTATAATAAATTTATCACAAAATGAAATTTTCACTACTAAAAATCTATGCATTTATGATAATTTTATCATTTATCAATTTCAATTAAATGTTAAATGACACATGATAGTTGAATATTAATTTTGGGTTTTATCCTCTATCTCTCATAAATGTATTAATTTGTGATTTTTTTATATTAATTTAAAGTTTTTAATGATGAAAAATTAATTTATGGTAAATTTATCGTAGGTATATCAATTTGGATTTTTCATTATATTACCCTTAAAAAAATGGGAAACATTATCCAAATTTTTTTCCTCTACAATTCATATATCTTTATCTTTGCTCAAGTTTTATTAAACCTCCAAAAAGATTTTGATTGATAGTTTTCCATCGAAACATGTTCAATCAAATCATAAAATATTGAATTTCAGGTAAAATTGATTCCTTAACTCCCATAAAATTCAATTATAATCAAACACCGATTTCCTTGTTTAGTTTGATATAATCAAACTTAGATCGTCGAATCCCAAAACGAAAGCTCGAAACTCGATTTTTGACGCATAAAAAGGTCAATCGGATATTTCATTAATGACGTGAACATATCACCTCGCACTCCCACATGTCTGGACTAAATCTGATAATGGGCCTACCGGCCTAAGCCCTCCCAAACTGCCTCGAATCCACATTGGCTCAAGGGGCACTTTTGGGTTGTAAAGCCCAGCTCGACCCGATTGTTCCTGGGGCAGGCCGACCCGACCCTGACCCGCAATTTGGGTCGGCCACGTGGCTCTACTCTTTTTTGCCATCTCTAGTTCGCACTCCTCTATTTTGCCCTACCTTTTCAGCACGTGAATTCAACAAAAAATCAACCTAGAATGATGAAACAAGAAGGGAAAATAAAATAAAATCTTCACCTTGCTGTCAATGATGTGATCAGTCACCTTTGAACGGGTCATTTCCCTTAAATCATTTCCCTTGATACTGCATTTTGTTTGTCTCTACATATCCTCTTTCGATGGATAAATAAATAACTTAATATCATGAAAAATCTCAAATCAATATACTTATGATAAATTTACTTTAAATTAATTTTTTGATCATGGAAAACCCCAAAGTGATACATCTTTTATAAATTTACTCTAAACTGATACACTCGTGACAAATTTACCTTTTATTTATTTCCGATAAATTTTACTGTTAAATTACTGAGTTAGATGACATGTGATAGTTGACTCGTATACTAATTTGGGATTTTTCTCTCCGTTTATCACAATTGTACCAGTATTATGATTTTTTATTGCATTAATTCAATTTAACAAATAGTATATTGATTATAAATATATTAATTTAGGGTTTTTAATGATCAAAAAATTAATTTGGAGGTAAATTTATCACAATTGTACTAATTTAAGTTTTTCATGGTAAAAAAATTAATTTTGAATAAATTCATCATATATGTATCAATTTGGAGTTTTTCACGGTATTAACCCTAAATAAATAGAATTTCCCTTCTTTCTAGATTCAAAGAATATAAAAGAAAATCTTTTGGTAGGCAGGATAGGAAAATGACCCAAAAAAAAAAGATCTGAAGGAAAGTGACAATTAATCATTATCAATTTGCACTAGAAAAAATCACTATAAATATTAATTCATGCGAAGACTCAATTGAGGGTTAGCGGGTAATTTAATTTATTAACTAAACAAGACGTGCTTCGGTTGGAACTGACGCGGAAAAAGAAAAACCTATTTTATTTATATGATTTGACCTAACAACCGTGTTTATTATATATATATTTGTGTATGTCAGTAGTGGGATGAATACATTAGCACTTATTTTATATCTCACAACTCTGTTGGTGACATCTCTATGTCCAGATGACCCAGTCAGCAATATTAGGTTGACAAATCGGTTATATTAACTTTGTGCAAAGCACAAGTTGGCCTAACAATAACTCTCACAAATTCCGCATCATCACCTCATACATGGGCGTCTATTACACTAGCCTACCCGGAAGTAACTCCTTTCGAAAAAGTGACGTAAAGTTTACTTTCTCTATCAAAAATCCCCCTCAATTTCTAGGCAAATCTTTCTTTTTTTGTTACCTACCCTAAAATTTAGACATGGCAGTTTTAGGACGCTAAAATTCAAACCTCTATCTTCTACTAATAGACAAAATAGGGAGTGTGTAGAATGGGCGAGAGTAGGATTGAGCCCACCGATTTTGACTCTATGCCTCTCTCCCTCTCCCTTTGTTGCCCTTTCTTTATCATTTTTTTCTCAATTTTTTTATATTTTCCTTTTCCTCTGAAAATAAAATAGAAATTAAAATGCATTATTCAAAACATGTAATAAGATGTGTTCATAGTTCATGTGATTTATTACGTGTTGAGAAAATCTAATGTTAATAATTTATGAATATCTGCAAATTTTCTTTCAACTCCAATAAAATACATTTTATGTTATTATGTTTGTGATTCTTGACACTCTAGTAATGATTACATGCACTAAAGGATCCAATGATGTATAGTGACTTGTCATTCACGTTATTAAGTCAACCGTCAAATTCGAGGGCTCAACCCTAGATAGACGGTGAAAACTATTAAGTTGGAGTACGATAGGGGCAAAGAAAATTTCTAATGGAGCAGTGAAATGCGTTTTTAAGCTTCGTTCATTTTATGGAAAATAACTTCCATGAAAATATTTTTCAAATTTTCTTGTATTCGTTTCACGGAAAATGAATTCATTGGAGAAATATTTTCCATGAAGGAAAAAAAGTCTTTTAAGATGGGGCAAAATGTTTTTCATTTCTCAAGTTGGGGAAAATATTTTCTACATTCACTCTCTCTTATCTCACACCCTTCTACTCCCCACTTCTTTCTCTCTCTCTTTTTTTTTAAATTTTTAATTTTTTAATTTTTTAAAATTTTTAATTTCCTTTGTTTCCTCTCCTTTGAGCTTAGGCTTGCTAGAGGTGGGTGAGCCTTGAGCTTGCCTCTCAGTGAGCTCAAGGCTTGCCTATGGCTGATTGTTAGCTGTCGCCTTGGTTGGCGACCGGCCAAGGGAGAAAAGGAGGAATTCAACCAAAATAAAAAGGGAGAAGAGGAAATGAAGAAGAAAAAGGAAAAATAATTTAATAATTGATTTTTTGATAAATAAAATAATAAATAATAAATAATCGATTTTAAAAAATAAAATAATGATAAAATCATTGAAAAAGAGTGTATAGAAAAAAATATTTTCCATACCAAATAACGGAAAATATTTTCCATTTCATTTTAAGGTTTCACTCAAACATCGAAAAAAAAATTTATATTTTCTTGAAAAATGACTTTCTGGAAAATATTTTATGAAAACGTCACATTTTTTGAAACGAATGTGCGCTTAGATCTCACCCTGGTCACAATTCTTCTAGTTTAGGTAACCATTAATGAATAGTTCGAGCGGCAATATAAATTGTCACATTTTCTCTAAAATTTTGTATTATTGGGTTATAAATTAAATTAATCTTATTGAATTAGCCATATTATTTCTTAACATAAATTATGCAGTATATCAATTAATTTGGGTACCAAAAACCGTTAGGTGACCATATAAAATAAGTTAAAATCAATGTGGGCCATAACATCCGGTGGAATCCATATGGTCTTATGGAGCCGACCAATATCAATAGTCCACAATCGTTTTAGTCCATATACATTCACCGAACAATTGATTTCGCATGTTATTATTTCAAAATCATACGTCTTAATAAAATAGTCCTTAGAAAGTTATGTCGACGTGCATATATGTTAGTAAAAGAAATACTTAGCCAATTTTACTTGAGATTTGTAAAGAAATCAAGTGTATTTGTTTTAGAAATAAGAGCAATTTTAGTTAAAATCCGACAGAAGTTAATATTTATTTATTAATTGCAGTTTTAGTCTAAGATTGCCTATTAAATTGTTATCGAGTCATCAGGGTAAACACATAGGGAGAAAATATTGGGTACCCTAAAAGTGTCACGTCATCCCTATTCTGAACCATTCAAAATTCGTCACGTGTCCTCAGGCCCCACAGTTCATTGAAAACTCCTCTCTTTCTCCTCTTTCTTCTCTCTCCTTTCTCTTCTACCCCTGCACGTGCCCTCTCTCTCCTCTCTCTTCTCTGTCTCTCCTACCCCTGCCCGTGCTTTCTCTCTCCTCTCTCTCACTCGATTCTCTCTTCGCCGCCCCCTCTTACTCCCACTCAACCATCATCGGACGAAGGGCAGCGATTCGGTGACAGCGCAACTGGAGGGGCGGCGCTGCGGCTCGTCGGTTGGATGAGGCCGCGATCGCTTGTCGGACGAGCCACCGTGCGGCTCCGTCTCAAGGTTGCATCCGCCGCCTCGAAGTTCGTCAAATTGGGTGCGGTGGCTCATCGCACGAGCCTCCGCGCGGCCTCCACTTCCATCTCGAAAGGGTGCCTCCACCGTCACGAAGCTCGTCGGTCGGATGAGGGGGTGGCGAAGAGGGAGAGTGGCGAGAGAGAGCCGTACTGGGGATGAGAGAGGAGAGAGGAGAGAGAAAGCTTGCAGGGACATAAGAGAAAGCGTGTACAGAGGGTAGAAGAGAAAGGAGAGAGAAGAAAGAGGAGAGAGAGAGATCCAAGGACACGTGGTGAATTTTGAATGGTTCAAAGTAAGAATGACGTAGCACTTTTAGGTACCCAATATTTTCTCAAACAGAGGAGAAGACCCACTCTTTCCAGAAAAAACCCCTGTCGTCATAGATGCTCCCATTTCGAGGCAAAACTTATCGTCTACTTTATTGAATCCTGAAGTGACATAAAGTGAGCTCCTACACTTTTCCCTCGGCATGATTGCACTTCGCACCATCAAAAGTGGCGAGGAAAATGGAAAAAAACAGCTGCTAATTTTTTGTCCGCCATTTTCTTCAAAACCAACACTTCTGAGATTTGCCACCAACTACTCTGACCCAAATCTATTTATATATATCTTTTTTTGCTTTCTGTGCGTAAGATTTAAGCTTGCGATAAAGATAGAAATCTCCGGGATTGTCATGGTTTTTTAAGTCATAATAAGCGATGAAATATCAATCTCAATAAAATATGGGCTAGGAAATTTTAACAGCACATGGAGTCAAGGCGGCCGGCCAGTAACAATTTCATAAAATACGGTTCCAATTTTAAGGTCGACGTAAAGCTTAAGTGGGGACCGAAGGGGAGTCTATACTATTCTATTGCGTGATTGCTACCGATTCCGACAGAGACCCTCCGATCGACGTAACTATCTCGTCGAACGCGAAACCTATAAGCTTTCTGTCCCGTCCGTCTCGAAGGGCCCGATAACTGAACGCGAACCCCCCTAAAAAATCTCGCGATGAAAACAAACAACAGAATGGGCATCGTTTCTCTAATAAAATAGACACCGACGAAGAACGAAGGAGGAGGAGAATCTAGCCATGGCACGAGTCACCATGACCGAGAGGAACACGCGACAGTAAGTCCACGTGTGCCGGGAACTTATCGGGGATAATAGAGACATGGATACGAACTCGAACAATTGTCCGCAGAGCAATTCGGTTACAGGGGATTTCTTGTCTAAATTTAAAGGGCTCGGACCAATCGACTAATTTCGTACGTGCTTATACGCTTAATTGGACTTACCGAAACTTTGAACGCAACAACTCGCCCCCGAAAAGTACCGAAACTTTCAGATGCGGCTGATTCTGGACGAGGGCGGGCCCATCCGCTTCGCGATTTCTCTCAGCAGGTACTTCTGGATCTTGCCCGTGGAGGTCTTGGGCAGCTCCTCCTTGAACACCACCGTCTTGGGCACCATGTAGTGCGGCATCCTGCTCCGGCAGTACTCCAGGATCTCCTTCTCGGTCGGCGACGCCTGCTGCCCGCCCCGATTGGCCTTGAGGCTCACGAACGCGCACGGGGTCTCCCCCCAGAACTCGTCCGGCCTCGCCACCACCGCCGCCTCGTTCACCGCCGGGTGCCCGTACAGCACCGACTCCACCTCCACGCTGCTCAGGTTCTCCCCGCCGCTGATGATCACGTCCTTCGACCGGTCCTTGATCTCCAGGTACCCGTCCGGGTGCATCACCCCGACGTCGCCCGTGTAGAACCACCCGCCCCGCATGCACTTGGCGGTCCCCTCCGGGTCCTTGAGGTACCCCAGCATGACGCATCCTCCCCGGAGGACGATTTCGCCGAGCGTCGACCCATCGCGCCTCACCGGGGCGCCCGACTCCGGGTCCACGACCTCCGCCTCCGTCATGGCCACCGTCCGGACACCCTGCCTCGCCTTGAGCCGCGCCCGCTCCCCGGCCGGCAGGCGGTTCCACTGCGGCTTCCACGCGCACGACACCACAAGCCCCCCCGTCTCGGTGAGCCCGTACCCGTGGCTGACCTCGAACCCGAGCGACTCCGTCCGAAACAGAACCGCCGCGGGCGGCGGGGCTCCGGCGGTCATGATCTTGACCGGGTGCTTGAGCGGCTCGGCATCGGAGCCAGAGGACAACATGTTGAGCACCACGGGGGCGCCGCACATGTGGGTCACGCTGTGCCGCCGGATGAGGTGGTAGATGGTGGCGGCGTCAAACTTGCGGAGGCAGATGCTGGTGCCGCCCACGGCGGCGAGCCCCCAAGGGAAGCTCCACCCGTTGGCGTGGAACATCGGGAGGGTCCAGAGGTAGACAGGCTGTTTCGGGACGGCCCAATCCACGAGCGTATCGACGGTGATGGAGAAGATTCCACGGTGGCAGTGGACCACGCCCTTAGGCGCCGATGTCGTCCCGGAGGTGTAATTGAGTATTATCGGGTCCCACTCGCTCGCTGGTCGGATCCACTGGAAATCGGGATTCCCTCTCTCGACCAGGCTCTCGTAAGTACACCAGAAACCAACGTGTCCCGTCGACGATGACGACGAGGTCAGCTGATTGCCTAGTTCGTCGACGGCATCGTCGTCGGCGATGAGGACGAGGAGCGGGCGATCGGAGCCCGGGGGAAACAGGGAGAGGGCCTCGAGGACGAGGGCGCGAGACTGGACGTCGACGAAGATGAGCTTGGAACCGCCGTGGCGGAGTAGGACGGAGACAGTGCGGGCGTCGAGGCGGGTGTTGATGTTGTTGAGGACGGCGCCGCACATGGGGACGGCGAAGTGGAGCTCGTACATTGCGGGGACGTTAGGGGCCACGACAGAGACCGCGTAGCCCCTGCCGATGCCGGCAGAAGCGAGAGACGAGGCCACTCGGAGGCAGCGGCTGTGGGTCTGCGACCATGTGTAGGTGGTGTCGTTGTAGATGACAGAGGGACAGTCACCGTAGACGGTGGCCGCTCTTTCGAGGAAGCCGAGCGGGGTCAACGGCGAGGAGTTGGGGGGGCTAGGCTTCAGCTCGTCCATGGCGACTCTCTCTCTTTCTCTCTCTACAGTCCCACGTTTTCACAGTCTCGTCCGTTGATATATGCGTCAGAGGGCAGTGCCGAATGGAGGAGATAGGTATGGGTGCCACGTTTTGGTGGAGATAAGAAAGGCTGACGCAGTTTTGGCAGCACTCCAACGACCATTAAAAAATATAAAGGTATCGAAGGTTTTAAAAATTATCATGAAATTATAATTAAATTTTAAAACCTTTAAAATGTGTAATAAAATTTTAAAATTTTTCAAAATTATCTAATCAAGTCCTTTTGTTAATTATATTTTTTTAAAATTTTAAGAATTAATTACACTTTTTAAAAATTTTATGACATAAATATATTTTTATAACAAGTTTTAGGACTTTTATTATATTTATCTCTTAAAAAAAATTAATATGACCGGCCATTGATATTTGGTGCGATTTGCTGTCATATGTGGAATTAAAGGAATCAAAGATTAATTTAGACAGGCTTCTCCTTTCTAGGGACACTTATAAATATGATTTTAGGATATATATCAATGATATCATGTTTGCTTACTGAGTGCTGAAAGGGAGAAAAGAAATAAGTTTGTGGGTTGGACCCCTCCTTCTAGTTGGTTAAACTCAATTTTGACAACTGGATCCAACTTCAATAAGCTTTACTCATGATAATTCGGGTGATTGGTTTGTTGAATTCACACAAACAATAGGACGCGTTATTCCTTTCTTCTTTTGGTCAAAATAGGACGTGTTATTCATAGGCATTATTTCTTTGGGTATTATCAAACTTACTATCGAGGTAGACTCACAAGTAGTCATTTTTTTTGCTTCAGAAATCAACTTCGTTGCTTCATTTTTGTGATACATTCAATTCTCAAATTGAAAGTATGCCCTAGTACTTTCAACAAGTCAAGATTCTCCATAATTTTATGGAATGAAATGCATATGCCTGTGCAAGTTGCCTAGCAAATTAGGTTATCTAGCCCAATAATGGGATGATAATTACGTATTAGATAGGGCACAAATAGATATGTATTGTTATGGGATTAGATTGAATCGGATCATGTTTTATAAAAAAATAAATTTGACTAGTAATTTAGGTTATTCAATGCAACAATGGGAGAAAATATTGAGTGCAAAAGGGAGGCCAATTTGGCAAAGAGGAAGGTCATGAAGATGCAACGCGTTTCCAAATTTCAAACTCTCTCCTCCGCATGCTCGGACTCTCTCTCTCACTCTCTCCCTAGAACACATCTCCAACTGCCACTCCAGCCCCTTTCGTAATCTTCATGGGGTTGGGAGCAAGAACTAAGACTTCGCCTCTTCTTGCCATCCTCATGCACCGTAGCACTTCTTGTTGACGAAGTTAGGCACAGAACCTGTCACAGTGGGCCTGGCAACAGCAGCAGCAGCCGTGTCGAAGAAGGGTTCCAAGGGGACGTACATGTGGCGGCTGTAAGGGGGTTGGTAGTGTTCATGTTTGTGTCGTATGTGGTGCACAAGGTGGCAGCATCAACCTTGTACATGAGGTCGTGACCATTGTTGCCATATCTCTCCAAAACGCATCTCTGGCCTTCGCTGCAGCCCCTTTTGCAATCTTCATGGGGTTGGGCAAGAGCCAAGACTTCGCCTCCTCTTGCCATGCCCATGCGCCGTGGTACTTGGCATTGATGAAGTTAGGCACAAAGCCCATTGCAATGGGCCCGGTGACAATAGTAGTAGCTGTGTAGAAGAAGGGTTCCAAAGGGATTCGCACGTAGCGGCCAACGAGGGGGTTAATAGTGTTTACATCCATGTTGCATGTGGTGCACAAGGCAATAGTGTCGACCCTGCACATGAGGTCGTGACCATGGTTGCCATATCTGAGCCTACAACCATGGCCACTTGAGTTTTGACATCTTGCTGCCATCACATCACTTGAGCTCAAGCTTGCAGAAGCCATGGTCGTTGGAGCTTCAGGGTGGGGATGGATGTTCCATGGGAAAAAAACAAGAAGATGAGAGAGAGAGGGAAAGAGGAAAATTAATGCAAGTGACCTGAGGTGACAGGTGTTGCCCAATGAATGGACTTTCTATTTACTTACTTGGCCTCTCTTGTGTACTCAATATTTTCTCCAATAATGAGATGATAATTAATTATTAGATAGGCCGCAAATAGATTTGTTTTCCTTTATTATTACGGGATTATATTGGATCGGATCATGTTTAATTAAAAAAATAGATTTGACTAGTAAACTAGGTTATTCAACCCAACAATGGAATGGTAATTATGTAATAGATAGGCCATAGATAGATTTATTTCCTTTATTGTTACAGGATTAGATCGGATCGGATCATATTTTATTAAAATAGTAACGATGTCTACTCTTTTATTTATAAAAAACGAAAGGATCATTCGTTTGGTAGCGCCCTGTTTTTGTACTTTATTTTTCGGCTTTTTTTATATTTTTGTTTTGGACCATAGCCATGGGATGCCTTCCGAATCCAATCACTTAATTGAGTTACACGCCCGGTTGGCAGCGCAAGATCGACGTTGATAGTGAGGGAAAGGTTAGCTTTGGTCCAGCATCCCGTAAAGGTCTACTTACAAAATAAATGACGTGATAAACTTTAGCCAAGATCCGACAATAATTGGGCACACGTCGCTTTAATTATTGAGTTGTTGTCCCTTACCAATATTGTTTATGCTTATCTAAGCAGATAATTCATTTGACATTCCCTCCATGTGACATATGGATATCTTTATAAAAATTAGAAAGCGGGGCGAAAAAATTCGGCTTATTTATGCCTATCAACCTTCAAATAAATCATCAATTGTAAAAATTGATATGAGAAATTCACATTTATTATTTTTCATGTAAGAGAATCACACAAACCCTTCTTGAAATACTAACTCGGTCTTTTCTATACCTCTTCATGCAACCATACACCTAGCCACCCAATTTGGACCACTCATCGTCATTGTGTCTCACCAGCCAATCATCTCTCTTGACAAGGTACGAATATTGACAGGCTTTTAAAATATCGAGCCATGAATGAATTGAATAACACACTAACCTTAAGGAGAGCGTTTCTAAGATAAATATGCAAAATTAGAATTAACCCACAAGAATCTCCTTTATTGTCGCAGCATCATTTAGCATCAATTCTCATTTTACGTGAGTGTAGCTGATAGCTCTAATATCTATATTTGTTATTTTGATTCAGATCTCGATAGCCCTACTCTTCAAATATCGCTCATGATATGTCTTTGTGCCGTTACCATTGAGGATGTGAGATAAAGTCACATTGAAGTCCTCCGACATCTTATATAACAATTGACAAAACATCGCACATAGACCTCAGGAGGTTAGATCAAGCTTTGCCGATGGCGTAGTCAAAGTACTCCATAGATGGCGCGGTGGTTGGTGGTAGGGATGTAAACAGTTCAGTTCGGTTCGGTTCGGTTTTTGAAAACCGAATAGAACCGAACCGATAAGGGATAATACTGAACTGAATCAAAACCGTCTCAAACCGAATCGAAAATGCGGTTTGGTTCAATTCGGTTCGGGATGATTTTTCGATTTTTCTATTTTTGCTTTACTTATTGAGATCTAAATGAAATTGAGATTTAAATGAAAAAGAGATGATGATGAAGAGAGTTTGTTCACTTTTAATTAAGAATTTCGGTTTGGTTTGGTTAATTGAATCGAATTGAAAAATTAACAGTTATTTTTATCCGAATAAAAAATGCACAAAATTTCGATTCAAATTTTTTATTTTTGTTCAATTTTTAATTAAGTTCTTGACACTCCTACTTATTAGGTGATGACAATAGCCGTAGATGGTGGAGGAGGCGTGATGCTTGCAAGCACCGCGGCTCTGTGCTCGGCATGAAAAGGGAAGACAGAAGTGAGGTTCGTGCTGATGTGCTTGTGCTTTTTACCAAGTACAATTGACAGATTCCAAAAGTAACCAATCGAAAAGGCGTCGTTCGAGAAGATTGGACGTGTCTTCTCTTGATCCTAAGAAGTATAAAGAATATTCCCTCTAGAAAATAGCAGTTCCCCCTCATCAATTCTTTTGAGACATTAGAGGAAGGAGATCGGACAAACAGAAGGCATCTAACAGTCAAATGCATCGACTCGCAGCACATCGCAAGATTCAAGACACCGCCCCACAGCGAAACCGAAATGAGCAGGAGCGAGATTTCATGGCATAAGTGCATCATCATCGCTTCCTTAAAAAATCTATTCCGTGACAGGACCGCCGGTGATCAAAAGTCGATGCTCCGATGTGAAAAGGACGGTTGTGATGGGGGTGGTCTCCGTCATCTATGGGTTGAATTTTGCTGTTTGTGGGTGGCGTGATTCACGAACTTAGCGAGTCCCACCGACCAGCGTATGTCCTTATTCTAGGGGACCATATCGGCGCGAATATCCCGTAGACATTAACGATGGGCAAGGCCACGTTTCTACGTTGCGACGGGTTCGGAGAGTTTATAACCCTCACGTCTCGTGAAGCTCGACGAAGAGGAGTAGACGGAAGTATTTCAGGCGGAACGAGATGGCAAGGCTTGTTGCTAACGATGTGCACTGTGAACTGGAGTATTGTTTGCGATGGCGAACGTTGCGTCGTGGGCTGGCAATTCTTTGGCTGTTGACAGGCAGCTTCTGTTGAACTGAGAATAACAAGCCAGCCTCCCTTCTATATTTATTCCCAACAACGATATGATAAATAACATTCCCGTATTGGATCGTATCATGTCTAGCTCATCTCCACATCACTTTCATGAACTAGTTGTGTTATCCTCTTTGTATCACTCACTATTCATTCCGATAATTCCAAACTTTGCTCGTAAGGGTATGTGAGTACGGGAGAGTCACGTCTCTGGCGATTACATGTGATTCGGGTCCTCATTCATGGTCTTTCTTCAACAGCAAACGGTCATCATCAATGCAAGTTCAGACGTAATCCTTGTGCGGATGGCCAAGATATGCATAGGAATGGCAACATGGATGGAATTGGGCAGGTAAGGTCCTTTCCTTGCCACTGCAACTTTGTTCGAGAAGCTATAAGGGTGGGCCATTTATTAAGGGGAATGTTTGTTAGCCCAATTTAAGGTGCGTTTGTTCTGCGGAAATCGTACCATTTTTGGCAAATGTTTTTCAGGAAATCATTTTTATGGAAAATGATTAGTTTTCTTGTGTTTGATGATATATGATTGAAAATATTTTCAGGCGTTTGGATCGCATCTGGAAAATGATTGAATAACATTTAAACTAACAATTTACACTAGTGTAAAAAAAAAGAGAGATTTTAGAGAGTAAAAGAAAAGGACAAATATGACCTAATAAAAAGGGAAATACCTAAAGACTCGATAAAGAGGGAAAGTGTTTTCCTCTTCCCATGCACATGAATTCATTTTCCTAAAATAATACATAATATTTATGTTGATTGAAAAGTATTTTTCATCGACCAAATCGTTTTTGGAAAAATAAACAGCGGAAAGTCCGGATAAGTGTTGAAAGATAAAAAGACTGTCATTTAAGGAAATTAAGAATTTATTTGTTTTCGAAAAATAATTTTTCTTAAAATGTTTTTCAATTTTTTTGATATTTGTTTCACGGAAAATGAATTACTTGAAAAAAAATATTTACCTTCTAAAATAGGGAAAAATATATTTTATTTTTTATAGAGAATAAAATATATCCATATCTTCTTTCACATTACTTTCTTTCACCAAATACTTTTCCCTTTTATTCTTCCTCTTTAATTTCTTTCTTTTTTTAAATTGATTTTTTTAATCATATCCTTTTCATTTTATTTTTTTTCCTTTTCTTTCTTTTTCATCTTCTTCTTCATTGGCTAGTCGCTGGCCGCAGCAAGCTAGAGCCTCACTTAATCAAGTCGGCCGAGCTCGCCCGACGTTGGCAAGCTTCGACCTTGCCAGATTCGACGACTTGGAGTGGGCCTCAAGCCTCATTTGAGGTTGCTAAAGGTTGGCAAACCTCCGGCGACCTTGGGCAAGGCTCGAGCATCAGATTGGCGATGTCTAAGCATTGCTAGGTGGTAGCAAGGCCCACACCTTGCAAATCGGCCAAGCCTTGAGCTTGCCGATCTGTGTCTTGGTCAATTGTCGGGCAGTCGGCCATCACTAAGGCATGTGGTGGTGGAGGAGAAAGGAGCAAAAAGAAGGAGGAAGCCACAAAGGAAAGAGCAGGACGAAGAAGGAAGGAGGAAGGAAAAGAAAATTGAAAAATCAATTTTTTAAAATAAAAAATTTAGAAATTCAATTTAAAAAAAATTAAAATTAATTTTTTCAGTAATTTTTTTTAGAAAATCAAATTAGATACCAAACAGTGGAAAATATTTTCTACTTCATTTTAAGGTTTTAACTAAACACTGAAAAATATCGTCATTTTTCTAGAAAATGGTTTCTTGTAAAAAATTTTCAGAAATGTTGATATTTTTCGCGAAACCAAAGGAACCTAAGTCCAAAGTCAACTCAATCTGGTAAGTAGTAAAGAGAGAAGTTACAAGATTTGTTCATCTAGTAATTTATGCTAATTAGAATCTTGCCAAAATATATTGATAAAGCTTCCTAATAATGGTCATCTTTTCTATTTCTGGAAGGAGGTTCATAATACTTAGCCATTGATTTTTAGTTGCCATGATAACTTTTCTTTTAGTCCAATTCCAGCACTCGAGATTATCACAATTAAAATTCAGCACTTAAATTTTCAACACTCATTCTTCGATTTTACCAAAAAGGGTGGAGTTTGAGGCTAAAAGCTAGGGATGTCAATGGGCCGGGTCTGGTTTTCATGATATCTAACTTAACTCGATACTTGAATATTGTATAATTCAAGAGAACCGATTGGGTCGGCTTAGGCTGATGCCAATTAACTGGGCTAATATCTACGGTTTCATCCTCATTGCGCATGTGCAGGTAGAGAGAAAGGAAAAGAGAGGGAGATTGGGTTGTGCTTTGGGTGTCAAAAAATCGCATCCCGACTCTGCTTTAGCCCTAACAATACCAACACCTAAAAGTCCCCACTCGAAGAAGACTAAGACCTAACTCCCAAATACTCTAATTTTTTGGTCGGGTTTTCTTGACACCCCAGAAAGCACGTCAAAAATATTGGATTATGATGCCGAAGGCATCCTCACCATCCACAAGATCGGAGATCGTGCTTAAGCGCCTTTAAAGCATTATCATGTAAGCCATTTCACAGCTGCACATTTAGTTACCATCAAGACTTTTCTACTCGACAGTGCTGCCCCACTATGCAGCAGCTCCCCCACCCACGTAACCAAGATGATGAATATGTAGTTTTGTGGCTCTCAGTGTTTCCAGTCCCACTTTCACCACTAACCAAGATGGACTGACTTTTTCCTTCACTGATAACACAAGTCTACGCATATCAACAGCACTCCCATCATGTATGAACTAAAAAGGTCATAGAAAGTCGAATGGTAAGACTAAGCAGGACCTGCATGCGACATCAGCCACAGCAAAAGGAGGCGGACTCAGCTTCTCAGAAGCTGCCCCTTTCGTAATGAGCCATCATATCGCTATCATCGATATGAGGTAATATCATAAAAGGGTTTATAGCAATCAGTACATTTCCTGCGGAAGTCTGAAACCTTCATAAGATGCACTTAACTTTGGCATGCTAAACCATAAGTAAAATAACAGTATCTGCAGAACTCTCGGCTCATGCAAATAAGCCAGCTTTTTCATATCATCCACTCCACACGGTGGTGCTTCAGTATCATTAGGGTGTACATCTGAGGCCCTCACAAGGACCTGTAACTCCAACAAAAGGGGAAATTCCAAACGGAAAAGCTCAGATATCAGTTGATTTGACGAAGAAGTTTCTACAATAAGAAAGATCCATCTATTCTCTCAGCTTAGGTATACTCAAGTTGCTAGACATGACACTAACATATGTAGGCAATTTCTTCAGCAGATTATGATAAGGCTTGTCGAGGTAACTGAAGCAAAAAAAAAAAAACCTTCAGAATCAATTTTGTTGGCAATTTTCATATGGTCTTGCTCAATGAGTAGAGAACTTTCAGCTCTGGACCTTTAACTTCCACAACAATGAGCATTGAATTTTCACAATGAACAAGCAGAATGTTTATTAACACCTTAATTTTAGCAATATTGCACACTTTGATTTTTATTGTTTTCACTCGTTTTTTTGTTGGCATAGTGCTTAAGTGTTACCTAAAAATAGATTTACTAGTTTTCCACCAAATTAACCTCTATTGCATAGTTAATGAATCTAAAAGAATAAAATAAATGCATGGTTGATGTTTGGAAAATTTAGTAATATTATTTTGGTCGAGAAAAATGAGTTTGTTCATTTTTCAGATAATATTTAATGGCTTAGTGGACAAATCAAATAATGATTGCAACAAAAAAAAATCGGGGGTAATTTATAGGTTTTCAAAGTTCATGGCTATTGTGCAACGATGGCAAAGTCGATAAGGTAATTTTCTAACTTTTCAAAGTTTGAGGGAACTTGTGCAACAATGCAAAAATTCAAAAGGATTTTTGAGTGATTAATCCTTAAAAAAAAATGAAAATCAAGCTACTATTGAGTAGGTCCAGATCAGTTGGGTCCGGGCTGAACTTTTGCGGTTCAGGTCTGGCCCAAAATTTAGGCTCCAAAATATCTGGCTCGAAAACTTCGACGCGAGCCCATTTTATCGACACAGGCCCAACCCGTCCGACCCATAAACCAGTACTGTAGCGAAGGACGTTGTCTCCCAATCAAATATGGAGGCGGTCAGGAAAAAAAATAACGTCAAATTCAAAGGTCATTGAAACAAGGTCGAGAGATTTGAAACTCAAAAAAAAAAAAAAAAACAAGGAAGAGAGAGGATTGGGGAGTTGTAGAAGAATGAGTAAAAGTATCCATTTTTGAATCTGAAGAGATTGGTTGGAATCATTAGGTGCTTGGTATAAAAAGATGTAACGCTACAAGAAAACAAGAGCCAAAGCTTCCAAAAATTTATTGAATGGTTGGTCGACAATGGTGACCACTTCTTCTTCTTTTTCTTTAAATTATAAATAAGAGATAATATTAAAATATGCCTTAGATTTCACTCAATAACTATTTACATATCTTTGTACACAAAAAACTATTTAAACAATTTTATTTTTTAATACTAAATATATACATGAATTTTACCTTTGAAGATCTATTTGTGCATCCACATCAATTATTCTTGTGTCCCAAGAAAATGGCACTTTTCTCTTCAAAAATTGCACTCCAAATAAAGTAAAAAAAATTTCATTCCCACCAAAAACACAAATAAACTAAAGACAAAAACGGCCCAAATCCTAAGTAACCTGCTCACATGAATTTGCAATGATAGATCATTCAGTTTTTTCAATCTCGAGTTTTGTTTATAGGTATGCAAAACATATTTGTGAATAAAATACCATTCTTAAGATTGTTGTTGCTTATTTCAATCCAAAGATTGGCCAAATTGCTATCACTTTTATCATCAAAGTAAATATAATACACAGAAAAGAAAAAAAAAAGGGTTATTGGAAAATTTAGTATTTCATACCAAGGAATGCTTCTACATGACATGATAATAGTCATTTACTATTAAAACATGATGAATATGAATCATTCTATCTGCATTCCCATAAAATAAACAGTTCTATCTTATTGCTCGATCCTAGGGTAAACGATTTTGCTGACTGATAGGAACACGTGACAATAGTCCCCATCCGCCGGCTACTTACTCGTTGATAATAAACATGTATCCAAACTCGAAAGATTGTCGCAGAGCAATTTGATTACTGGGGATGTCTTGTCTAAATTAAGGGCTCGGACCAATCGACTAATTTCGTACGCGCTCATAAGCCTAGTTGGACTTACCGAAACTTTGAATGCAGTAATTCATTCGCCCCCGAAAAGCCGGTTTGACCCCTTTCACATGCGACTGATTCTGGACGAGGGCGGCCCCATCTGCTTCGCGATTTCTCTCAGCAGGTGCTTCTGGATCTTGCCCGTCGAGGTCTTGGGCAGCTCCTCCTTGAACACCACCGTCTTGGGCACCATGTAGTGCGGCATCTTGCTCCGGCAGTACTCCAGGATCTCCCCCAAGAACTCGTCCTTGGCCTTGAGGCTCGCGAACGCGCACGGGGTCTCCCCCAAGAACTCGTCCGGCCTCGCCACCACCGCCGCCTCGTTCACCGCTGGGTGCCCGTACAGCACCGACTCCACCTCCACGCTGCTCACGTTCTCCCCGCCGCTGATGATCACGTCCTTCGACCGGTCCTTGATCTCCAGGTACCCGTCCGGGTGCATCACCCCGACGTCGCCTGTGTAGAACCAACCGCCCCGCATGCACTTGGCGGTTCCCTTCGGGTCCTTGAGGTACCCCAGCATGACGCATCCTCCCCGGAGGACGATTTCGCCGAGCGTCGACCCGTCGCGCCTCACCGGGTGCCCGACTCCGGGTCCGCGACCTCCACCTCCGTCATCGCCACCGTCCGGACACCCTGCCTTGCCTTGAGCCGCGCCCGCTCTCCGGCAGGCAGGCGGTTCCACTGCGGCTTCCACGCGCACGACACCACGACCCCCACCGTCTCGGTGAGCCCGTACCCGTGGCTGACCTCGAACCCGAGCGACTCCGTCCGAAACAGCACCGCCGCGGGCGGCGGGGCTCCGGCGGTCATGATCTTGACCGGGTGCTGGAGCGGCTCGGCATCGGAGCCGGAGGACAACATGTTGAGCACCACGGGGGCGCCGCACATGTGGGTCACGCTGTGCCGCCGGATGAGGTGGTAGATGGTGGCGGCGTCAAACTTGCGGAGGCAGATGCTGGTGCCGCCCACGGCGGCGAGCCCCCAAGGGAAGCTCCAGCCGTTGCCGTGGAACATCGGGAGGGTCCAGAGGTAGACAGGCTGTTTCGGGACGGCCCAATCCACGAGCGTATCGACGGTGATGGAGAAGATTCCACGGTGGCAGTGGACCACGCCCTTAGGCGACGATGTCGTCCCCGAGGTGTAATTGAGTATCATCGGGTCCCACTCGCTCGCTGGTCGGATCCACTGGAAATCGGGATTACCTCTCTCTACCAGGCTCTCGTAAGTGCACCAGAAACCAACGTTTCCCGATGATGACGAGGACGAGGTCAGCTGATTGCCCAGTTCGTCGACGGCATCGTCGTCGGCGATGAGGACGAGGAGCGGGCGATCGGAGCTCGGGGGAAACAGGGAGAGGGCCTCGAGGACGAGGGCGCGAGACTGGGCGTCGACGAAGATGAGCTTGGAACCGCCGTGGCGGAGTAGGACGGAGACAGTGCGGGCGTCGAGGCGGGTGTTGATGTTGTTGAGGACGGCGCCGCACATGGGGACGGCGAAGTGGAGCTCGTACATTGCGGGGACGTTAGGGGCCACGACGGAGACCGCGTAGCCCCTGCCGATGCCGGCAGAAGCGAGCGACGAGGCCACCCGGAGGCAGCGGCTGTGGGTCTGCGACCATGTGTAGGTGGTGTCGTTGTAGATGACAGAGGGACAGTCGCCGTAGACGGTGGCCGCTCTTTCGAGGAAGCCGAGCGGGGTCAACGGCGAGGAGTTGGGGGGGCTGGGCTTCAGCTCGTCCATGGTGACAGTCTCTCTCACTCTGTCTCTCCCTCTAGAGTCCGACGTTATCACTGTCTCCTACGTTGATATATGCGTGAGAGGGCAGTGTCACGTTTTTGGTGAAGATAAGAAAAGGCCGTTGCAGTTTCGGCAGTGCTCCAAAAACTGTTAAAAAAATGATAAGTGAATTGAAAGTTTTAAAAATTATCGTGAATTATAATTAAATGTTAATTTTTTTAAAATGCAATAAAATCTTAAATTTTTTAAAAATTATCCAATCAAATCATTTTGTTAATTATAATTTTTAAAATTTTAGAACTTACTTACACTTTTTGAAAATTTTATTATGCAAATATACTTCTATGACAAGTTTTAAAACTTTCCTTACATTTATCTCTTAAAAAAAAAAAAATGATTGACCATTGATATTTGATGTAACTTGTTATCATCTATGGAATCAAAGGAATCAAAGATTATTTCAGACAGACTTCTCCTTTTTAGATATACATGTCGTGTCTGCTCAATTAGTAGATTGTGTGATAAAAGGGAGAAAAGAAATATTGTGGGTTGGACCCCTTACTTCTGTTTGGTTAAACTCAATTTCAAAAACCAGTCCAACTTCAATAAATGGACTTACTCATAATAATTCGAGCAATTGGTTTGTTGAGTTCTTACAAACAATAGGATGTGTTATTCCTTGTTTTTTGGTCAAAATAGGATGTGTTATTCACTCAATGCAGAAAGGGATTATTTCTTTGGGTATTACTAGACTTACTATGAAGACGGATTCGCAAGTAGTGATTTCTCTACTTTAGAAATCAATTTTGTTGCTTCATTTTGGTGACATACACAATTCTCAAATTGAAAATATGCCTAAGTATTTTCAAC
This sequence comes from Corymbia calophylla, assembly GCA_014182845.1. Lineage (NCBI taxonomy): Eukaryota > Viridiplantae > Streptophyta > Magnoliopsida > Myrtales > Myrtaceae > Corymbia > Corymbia calophylla. The sequence continues at coordinate 23,953,505 of CM024698.1, read as the reverse complement.
AAGTCAAGATTCTCTATAATTTTATGGAATGAAATGCATATGCAAATTGGCCAACAAATTAGGTTATTCAACCTAATAATGGGATTATAAATTATGTATTAGATATGGCACAAATAGATATGTATTGTTACGAGATTAGACCGGATCAATCTTGTTTTATCAAAAAATAAATTTGGCTAGTAAATTAGGTTATTCAACCCAACAATGAGAGAAAATATTAGGTACAAAATGGAGGCCAACTCGGCAAATTAGAAGGGTCATGAAGATGCGACCCGTGTTCAAAGTGAGGTCCAAATTTCAGACTCTCTCCTCTCTCTCCTCTGCATTCTCAGACTCTCTCTCTCTCCAGAATGCATCTTCGACTTCCGCTCTGACCCCTTTCGCAATCTTCATGGGATTGGGCAAGAGCCAAGACTGTTAGCTGGGTTCACTCTTATGTGGAGGAAGCCTAATGAGTTGCAAATCCAACAGGACTTGAGCCCATATGACAAGTTATATGGAGAAATATGATTTCTCACTATCTTTAAAAGTGGTAGCCGCAAAAGATGTAGTAACAAAAGAAAAAGAGAAAACAGAAAATCTGGGGGTTGGAGCAAAGTCTAATTTATATCAAGCTGGCATCGAAGGTCGATTCGAGGTCCGATTGAGGTAAAATTTTGTCAACGTGTTCATGGCGCAATCTTCTCGAATCTGAACGGTTTGATTTTCGTTTGAAGCTCCCTACATTAATTTTTCCGTGGATTGATCAAAACCTACGTTTTTGGTCAGATTTATCCTTGATATCTTATGAAATTCATGTGTATTGCCAAGAATTATGTTCTTGAGGTCTTTGCTACTATGTACCTCTAGTATTTGCTAGAGAAAAACATTGGTCACCCAATTTTGTTGATAGTGAATTTTTTCGGGTGGACTCCGGTCTCGTGGTTTTTGATCTCCTCACATCGAGGAGGTTTTCCACGTAAAAAAAATCGTCTTATGTTCGTGTGCTTGGTATTTATTTTACTCTATTATATCGATTCCTATTAGGTTTACACAAGATGGGAGATTATTTTATTCCGCTGCGTTAATTCGATATTATTCGATTTGTTACCGTTCTCCCATCAGAGTGTTGGGTCTAACTTGATATATTGATGGGCTCGGGCTCGGGCTTGGGTTTCTCCCTTGGCATTCTTCCCAGGTGAAGATATCGGACTTCTGCTACACACTCCCAACAATTAGTATCAAAGCTGATGGTCATGGTTTCCGAGTAGGTGGGCATTATGGTGTAACAACGTGGGCCTGTGAGAATGGCCTAGGTGGGCGTTGTGGTGTAACAACGCGGGCCCGTGAGGATGATGTTGGGCCAAAAGGATAAGGGGGGAGTAGACCTAATACTGGAGTTCACACGTGAGACGGAGATTGTTAGGATACATGTGTGAGTTATGTTAGAGAAGTAGTCTCACATCGGAGAATTGATGTGATGCTAGAGAAGTAATCCCACATCAGAGAATTGATGTGGTGTGGAGTAGTTAATATATCTTAATTAGCCCATAACTCATTAGCTTAAACTTTTGAGTTGAGGTGAGTCAAACAAGATATATTGACGAGCTCGGGCTTGGATTTCCCTCTTTGAGATCTCCCCAAGTGAAGGTATCAACTTCTTCTATGCACTCCCAACAACGACTTCACCTCCTTCTGCCATCCCCATGTGCCCTAGCACTCGCTATTGGTGAAGTTAGGCATGATGCCCATTGCAACAGGGCCATTGGCAGCAATAACCACGTTGAAGAAGGGTTCCAAAGGGACCCACATGTGGCGGCCGACAAGGAGTTTGACAATGTTGATGTCTGTGTTGCTCATGGTGCACGTGGCGGCGGTGTCGACCCTGCACATGAGGCCATGACCATGGTTGCTGTATCTTGAGCTTATAGCCATGGCCACTTGAGTTTTGACATTTTGCCGCTATGGTGTCACTTGAGCTCAAGCTCGTGGAAGCCATGGCCGTTGGAGTTTCAAGGGTGGGGATGGATGTTCCATGGGAAAAAAACAACGGAGAAGATGAGGCAACAGGAAGAGAGAGAGAAAGAGGGGAGAGGAGTAAAAAGTAATAGGGAGAGAGATAGTGGAAAGAGGAAAATTAATGTAAATGGGCCCGAGAGACATGTGTCGCCCAATGAATGGACTTCTTATTTGCTAAGTTGGCCTCTCTTGTATAGTCAATATTTTCTCCAACAATGGGATGATAATTAATTATTAGATAGGCCGCAAATAGATTTGTTTCCTTTATTATTATGGGATTAGATTGCATCGGATGAAGTTTAACTAAAAATTAGATTTGGCTAGCAAAATTAGGTTATTCAACCCAACGATCAGATGATAATTATGTATTAAATAGGTCACATATAAATTTATTTCCTTTATTATTACAGCATTAATTCGGCTTGGATCATGTTTTATTAAAAGAGTAACAATGTAATTTCTGGACTCTACTCTTTTATTTATAAAAAAAAAAATGAAAAGATCATTCGTTTGGTAGTGCCCTGTTTTTGTACTTTATTTTTCTGCTTTTTCTATACTTCTGTTTTGGACCATAGCCATGAGATGCCTTCCGAATCCATTCACTGTAGTTGAGTTACATGCATAGTTGGTAGCGCAAGATCAGTTGACAGTGAGGGAAAGGTTTTTCTTGAGCCGGCATCAAGGTAAACTTATAAAAATAAGTGACGTGATAAACTTTAGCCAAGATCCGACAATAATTTGGCACACGTCCCTTTAATTGTTGAGTTGTTGTCCCTTAACCATTATTATTTGTGTTTATCTAGACAGATGATTCATTTGATATTCACTCCATGTGACATATGGATATTTTTATAAAAATTAAAAAGCGAGGCGAAAAAATTCGGCTCAGATGTGTCTATTGACCTTCAAATAAATCATCAATTGTAAAAATCAATATGCGAAATTTACATTTATTACTTTTCATGTAAGAGAACACACAAACCCTTCTTGGAATACTAAATCGGTCCTTTCCGTACCTCTTTATGCAACCATCCATCTAGCCACCCAATTCTGACCCCTCGCCATTATTGTGTCTCACCGACCAATCATCTCTTTCGACAACGTACGAGAATTGACAGGCTTTTAAGATAATAGGGCATGAATGAATTGAATGACACACTGACTCAAAGGCGAGCGTTCTTAAATTAAATGGCACAATGCTTGCAGGCACCACTGCTCTGTGCTCGGCATGAAATGGGGAGACAGAAGCGAGCTTCGTGCTGATGTGCCCATTACAAAGGACAATAGACGGATTTCAAGAATACGCAATCGAAAAGGCATCGATCGAAAAGTGTAGATATGTTTTTTCTCCTAATCTTAAGAGGTTAAAGAATGAACCCTCTAGAAAATAGCAACAAGTCTCCCCTCATCAATCCTTTTCGAGACATTAGAGAAAGGAGATTGGAGAATTTGGACGCATCTTACAGTCAAATCCATCGTCTCGCAGCACATCGCAAGATTCATGAGCAGTAGCGAGATTTCGTGGCTTAAAATGGCCATAGTCGCTTCCCAAAAAAATCTATCCCGTGACGGGACCGCCGGTGATCAAAAGTCGATGCTCCAAAGTGAAAAGAACAGATGTAATGAGGTTCGTCTGTGTCATTTATGGGTTGAATTTTGCCGTTTTGGGGGACCATATCCCGTCGTCATTTATGATGGGCAGGGCCAGATTTCCCCGTTGCGACGCATCTTTTCTAGCTACAAATGCTGGGGTAGGGAGAGTTCATGACTGTCGCGTCTCGTGAAACTCCACGAAGAGGAGTAGACGGAAGTATTTCAGGCTGAACGTGATGGGAAGACTCGACGCTAATGATATGCACTGGGAACCGGAGTCTCGTTCGCGATAGTGAACATTGTGTCGCCGGCTGGCAATTCTTCGACTGCAAGCGGCACATGTTGAACTAAGAACACCACTGGGCCGGCCTGCTTTCTATAGTTGTTCCCAATAATAAGAAGGCGTATCACATCTAACTTAGTTCGGGTATTTAGTTCATCGAACGACACATGCAAAACACTTTAGGCATAGTAGCTAGTCATCAAAAGAGCGGCATCTCGCCTCGCATCAACTGTTCCAATGTTGCTCCCACAAAATAGCTGTATCATGTTCTCTATATCACTCACCTTTCATATCAATATTCCCAAGCTCCACTTATAAAGGTATGTGAGTGCGAAAGAATCATGTCTCTGACAATTGCATGTGATTCATGGTGCCGTCACTCATGGTCTTTGTTCAACGGTGTTAGAGAAATCTCTTATGATGTTTTGAAAATGACAAAATAAATCAAAGATTACTAATGTGTTTGATGATTAAGTAAATAGGTGAAAGACGCACAAGTCGTTATACAGATGATAAAACGTGTAAATGATATTATCAAGGACTATACTTTGAAGAACTAAAAGATAGACCTTATGTTAAAATTGAACCTATTTAGACTATATTCAGACTTTAAGAATAAATTTATTTAGACACAGACTCTGTAGATGAATATATTCAGACTCAAGTCCAAATTGAAAAGTCTACTTCAGACGGAACACATTCAGACTTTACATGCAGATGGAACAAGTCTAGATCATGATAAGTTCAGAATATGATAAATCCAGAATGTGATAAGCTCAGAATGACACAAAAACATAATGAGACACATGTTTCAAACGAAGCAACTTCAAAACATAATGTTCAAAACGAGATACAAGTTCAAAACGAGACAACTTGACAAAACAAGACGCAAGCCCAAAATGAATAACAACTAGTAATTTGGTTTGGATTCTACACCAAAATAAATTTGATCGATTCAATCTAATTGATTAGCAATTGGATCCCGAATACAAGAACTGTTTTAACGGAGAAGCTCTACTTATGGAAACCTAGATTTTGATTGTATAGGCGACAAAAATCAAGATGGAGATTATGCTTTTGTCACTCAACGGTTGCTAAATTTTCTTGATATACTTCTATCCAGTAGGTAGATTGGAAGACAATTCTCTAGATACTGTCCAACGGCTAGTTTAGAAATGGGAGAGTATTTAAAGAAATCAAAGGACCGAAGAGCAAGTAAAAGCAAAGTGTAGAATTTATAATTCCAAAGTCTAGGCTTACTTCGATCATATACACTTGTCATTTGTGAGCTTAAAAGTTTGTGATCATGAGAGAAATACACAAGAGTGACTTAGTGAGATAGTGTGATCTATCACTGAATGTTTGCACTCAAAGTTGTAATCTCTTATTGATCATATAGTAGAATCCAACCAATAGGCTGTTAACGTGGGAGAGTGGACATAAGCTTGATTTAAGTGCAACCATTATAATATTCGTGTGCAATTCCTTTTATCCCTTAATCTCTTATTATTTATTGTTATAATTTATACACACGTGCCAGGTGCTTCTAAAGTCTGATTTCCGTATAGCATATTCTGAACCTTATTTTAGAATTTGATTATTGTTCCTGCTTCTGAATCGAGCTTGAATACTTCTGAATACTGTTTCTCCGCCTGCTAACATTCAAACTTCGATCTCAAATTGTTTTATTCCGCAAAAATTTATTGTATCGCCTATTTACCCCCTCGAGGTGATTCTTGCTAGTCACCCTCAAACATTAGCACCTGAGGTATTATAAGATGAGATCATACGTAAGATAGTTATATTATACATAGTATTTGCATGGTCCCCCTCTGCAGCAGGAGCTTGTTTAACCCCCACTCCCCTTTCCCGAGAGGGGGCCGCGCTGTCTTTCCACAACTCCCGATTTTCCTGCTTAGACAGAGGTAACTGCATATAGTGCTAGGATGAAGAAAGGAAGGAAGAGCTCTCCCTTCACCATCCCCATGGGGATGTTCTATTTCCGGGCCGGGCGGGAGGTGAAGGCCATAAGAGGAGTTGACAAAGGTGAACAGCCCCCCTGTTGTTGATAGAGAGCTTACCGCCCGAAATTGAAAAATCTCCTTTTCAAAGATATAAGCCAGTCTAGGTCCCTCCCTGTGAACAATCCACCGAGCTAAAAAATAGAATATGTCAATGCTTCTAGTAAAATGGCCATCATCAATGCCACTTCAAACCTAATCCTCGTGTGGATGGCCAAGATGTGCATAACAATGGCAAAATGGACGGATTTGGGCAAGCAGTTCCTTTCTTGCCATTGCAACTTGTCCCAGAAGCTATAAGGACGGCCCCCTTATTAAGGGGCGTGTTTATTAGCCCAATTCAAGTGTTGAAAGATAAAAGACTCAGCATCTAAGGAAATTTAAGTCAAAAGTCAACTTAATCTGGTAAGTAATAAAGAGAGGAGTTACTAAATTTCTTCAGCTAGTAATTTATGCTAATTAGAATCTTGCCAAAATATATTGATAAAGCTTCCTAATAATGGTCATTTTTTCTATTTCTGGAGGGAGGTTCACAATACTTAGCCATTGATTTTTAGTTGCCATGAAAACTTTTCTTTTATTCTAATTCCAGCACTTGAGATTATCATGCTTAAAATTCAGCACTTAAATTTTCAACACTCATTCTTCGGTTTTGCCAAAAAGGCTGGAGTTTGAGGCTAAAAGCTAGGGGTGTCAATGGTCAAGTCGGCTTTTCATGATACCTGACCTGAAATCCGATGGGGTGCACTTAACCGGACCCAATACTTGAATATCATATAACCTAAGAGAAGTGACCGGGTCAGGTTAGGTCGGTGCCGATTAGCTAGACTCAAATCTATGGTTTCATCCTCGTTGCGCATGTGCAAAGAGAGAAAGGAAAAGAGAGGGAGATTGGGCTGTGCTTTGGGGGTGTCAAATAACCATGCCTAGTTCGACCCAGTTATACCAACACCTAAAAATCCCTACTTGAAGAAGACTAAGACCCAACTCCCAAATACTCAAATTTTTGGGTGAGGTTTTTTTACACCCAAAAAACACGTCGAAAATAGTGGATTATGATGCCGAAGGCATCCTCACCATCCACAAGATCGGAGATTGTACTTAAGCGCCTTTAAAGCATTATCATGTAAGCCATTTCACAGCTGCACATTTAGTTACCATCAAAACTTTTCTACTCGACAGTGCTGCCCCACTCTGCAGCAGCTCCCCCACCCACATAACCAAGATGATGAATATGTAGTTTTGTGTCTCTCAGTGTTTCCAGCCCCACTTTCACCACTAACCAAGATGGACTGACTTTTTCCTTCACTGATCACACAAGTCTACGCATATCAACAACACACCCATCATGTATGAACTAAAAAGGTCATAGAGAGTCGAATAGTAGACAAACCAGGACCTGCATGCGGCATCAGCCACAGCAAAAGGAGGCGGACTCAGCTTCTCAGAAGCTGCCCCTTTCGTAATGAGCCATCATATCGCTATCACCGAAATGAGGTAATATCATAAAAGGGTTTATAGCAATCAGTACATTTCCTGCGGAAGTCTGAAACCTTCATAATATGCATTTAACGTTAGCATGCTAAACCATGAGTAAAAATAACAGTATCTGCAGAACTCCCGGCTCATGCAAATAAGCCAGCTTTTTCTATCATCCACCCCACATGGTGGTGCTTCAGTATCATTAGGGTGTACATCTGAGGCCCTCACAAGAACCTGTAACTCCAAAAAATGGGGAAATCCGAAACAGAAAAGCTCAGATGTCAGTTGATTTGATGGAGAAGTTTCTACAATAAGAAGAAAGATATATCCATCTATTCTCTGAGCTTATGTATACTAAAGTTGCTAGACATGACACTAACATATGCAGGCAATATCTTCAGCAGATTATGGAAGGGCTTGTCAAGGTAACTGAAGCAAAAAAAGAAACCTTCAGAATCACATTTGTTGGCAATTTTCATATAGTCTTGTCCTATGAGCATAGAACTTTCAGCTCTAGACCTTTAACTGCCACAACTTGCCCGATGAGCATTGAATTTACACAAAATGAACAAGCAGAATTTTTTTTTGTAAAGTTATTAGATCAACACCTTAATTTTAGCATTGTTGCACACTTTGATTTTTATTGTTTTCGCTTTCTTTTTTTTGTCGGTATAGTGCTTAAGCGTTACCTAAAAATAGACCTTATAATTTTTTCACCAAAGTAACCTCTATAGCATAGTTAATTAGTTTAGAAGAATAAAAGGAATGCATGGATGTTCTGAAAATTTAGTAGTTATTATTTTGGTCGAGAAAAATGAGTTTGTCCATTTTTGAATAATATTTATCAGTTGATTGAACATAACAATAAAAAGTCACGGGTAATTTATAGCTTTTCAAAGTTCATGGCTATTGTGCAACGATGGCAAAGTTGATAATGTAATTTTTTAACTTTTCAAAGTTTGAGGGAACTTGTGCAACAATGCAAAAATTCAGGAGGATTTTTGAGCGATTAATCCTTTAGAAAAAAATGAAAATCAAGCTACTATCGAGTAGGCCCAGATCAGTTGGGTCCGGGCTGAACTTTAGCGGTTCAGGTCTGGCCCAAAATTTAGACTCCAAAATCTCTAGCCTGAAAACTTCGACATGAGCCCATTTTATCGGCACAGGCCCGACCTGTCCAACCCATAAACCAGCACTGTGGCGAAGGACGTTGTCTCCCAATCAAATATGGAGGCGGTCAGGAAAAAAAAATAACGTTAAATTCAAAGGTCATTGAAACAAGGTTGAGAGATTTGAACAAAAAAAAAAAAAGGAAGAGAGAGGATTGGGGAGGAGTTGTAGAAGAATGAATAAAACTATCCATTTTTGAATTTGAAGAAATTGATTGGAATCGTTAGATGCTTGGTTTGGAGCCAACAAATTTTGTATCCAAATCACAGCATTACTCGCTCAAATTAATTATGGAGGTTTATGCTCACTAGGGGTGTCAAAAACCGAACCGAAAACCGAACCGAAATATAAAACTGAACCGAACCAAACCAAAATTTCGTATGTTTTCGATTCGGTTCGGTTTCGATTCGGTTAACCTAAAAATAACCGTTAACCTTTTCGGTTCGGTTCGGTTAACCGAACCGAATTGGAATTCTTAATAAAAATTGAATAATCTATTTTCTTTATCATTTCTTCTTTACTTAAATTCCAATAAACAAAGTAAAAATAGGAAAACCGAAAAACCGTCCCGAACCGAATCGAATTGAACCGCATTTTCGGTTCGGTTCGTATTCAGTTCGGAATGGTTTCGGTTCGGTTCGGGATTATCTCTTATCGGTTCGGTTCGGTTTGATTTTTCCAAAAAACCGAACCGAACCGTTTACACCCCTAATGCTCACCACCTTGTGGATGAAATTTTACTACTTAATACACGTAGACAAGGCGGTCAGCGTGTATCTTCGGGGATTAGTCAAGCCTAGACCTATTAAAATGCATTATAGACCAGTTCCAAAAAACCGAACCGAACCGAACCGAACCGTTTACACCCCTAATGCTCACCACCTTGTGGATGAAATTTTACTACTTAATACACGTAGACAAGGCGGTCAGCGTGTATCTTCGGGGATTAGTCAAGCCTAGACCTATTAAAATGCATTATAGACCAGTTTCTTAACCTATGTATAATGGGCCAAGTTGTTATACGGATTATTTATATTAAGCGAATGAGTCGTAAATAAGTCATGAATGGATTTACAACTTATTTAAACATAACTATCCTCTATGACTTTTTTCTCATTTTTTTTTACCCTCACTCGATCTTGTTCGCTCACTCCCTACTCTTACCACAGTTTTGCTATGAGTTTTCGTAAATTGGATTAAATATAGAAATGTTTTAGTATTATAACTCAAGTCGAATTAGGTATTAGTAATTAGATTTGCATTACATGAACATGGGTTAAAATGGATTAAATAGGTCTATTTGAGTCGGACCATATTCAACTCGACCTAAACACGATCCGATTTGCCCATTTGGCGAGTCTAGTCACCGCAAGGTGTGGATACGCCATGTTATAAAAATTAAAAACAAGAAGCTATCCATTATTGACTATAATGAGTTAGACCTTGAACGGCATTTAAAAAGATGTAACGCCATGAGAAAACAAGAGCCGAAGCTTCCAAAAATTAATTGAATGGTTGATCGACAGTGGTGACCACTTCTTCTTCTTTTTCTTTAAATTATAAATAAGGGATAATATTAAAATATACCTTAGATTTCACTTAATAACTATTTACATATCTTTGTACACAAAAAACTATTTAAACAATTTTATTTTTTAATACTAAATAAATGCCTGAATTTTTACCTTTGAAGATCTATTTGCGCATCCACATCAATTATTCTTGTGTCCCAAGAAAATGGCACTTTTCTCTTCAAAAATTGCACTCCAAATAAAGTAAAAAAAAAAAAAATCATTCCCACCAAATCACAAATAAACTAAAGACAAAAATGACACAAATCCTAAGTAACCTGGTCACATGAATTTGCAATGAGAGATCATTCAGTCTTTTCAAACTCAAGTTTTGTTTAGAGGTATGCAAATCATATTTGTGAATAAAATACCATTCTTAAGATTGTTGTTGCTTATTTCAATCCAAAGATTGGCAAAATCGCTACCACTTTTATCCTCAAAGTAAAGATAATACACTAGAAAGAAAAAAAAGGTTATTGTAAAATTTAGGCTTCGTTTGGTAACATTTCTGTTTCTCTATTTTTTTGTTCTTTTGTTCCTTGAAATAGAAAAAGAACAGAAATGCGTTTGGTGAACGTAACTGATTTTTCTATTCCCGGGAATAGAAAGGTATTCCTGGGAATAGATTTGGAGTAAAAATGAGAAGTAGAAAAAAGTAGCTTTTTATTCTTGGGAATAATTTCTAGAAACTATTTCTTGGGGACTACTCACCGCCTATTACACGCTGCCGCCCGCCCACCGCCGCTCGTCGCCTGCCACTGCCACCGCCAGCCGCCGCCACCTCCGGTCGCCACCGGGTGACCGCCAGGCTAGTCGCCGGCCTCTTGCCGCCGTCCTTCGCCCTGCGGCCGGCAATTGGTGGGTGGCGACCGATCGCTGGCACTGGCGGTGGCAGGCGGCGGCGGCCCCCACCCACTGGTCGCCACCCCCGGTTGCTGTCCGCACTACGCTGCTGCCGGTCGCTGTCGCCGCCCGCCAGTCTCCGCCACCATCGGAGAAGAAATAAATAAATTTTTTTTGTCGGTACCAAATGCATTTCTATTCTTTTTCTATTCCGAGAAGAAAATTTTTTTGTAGTTACCAAACGTCCTATTTTACTCCGAAATTAATTTAGGGAGTAAAAATGAAAAAGAACTATTTCTCAAAAGAAACGGTTTCCAGGAGTAGAAATGTTACCAAACGCACAGTATTTCATAATAGGGAATGCTTCTACATGACACGATAATAGTCACTCACTATTAAAACACGATGAAAATGAATGATTCTATCTGCATTCCCACAAAATAAACAATTCTATCTTGTTGTTCGATCCTATGATAGACAAATTTACTGACCGATAGGAACACGTGACAATAGTCCCCATCCTCCGGGTACTTACTCGCGGATAATAGACATGTATCCAAACTCGAAAGATTGTCGCAGAGCAATTTGATTACAGGGGATGTCTTGTCTGAATTAAGGACTCGGACCAATCGACTAATCTCGTACGTGCTCATAAGCCTAATTGGACTTACCGAAACTTTGAATGCAGTAATTCATTCGCCCCCGAAAAGCTCGTTTGACCCCTTTTACATGCGACTGGTTCTGGACGAGGGCGGCCCCATCTGCTTCGCGATTTCTCTCAGCAGGTGCTTCTGGATCTTGCCCGTCGAGGTCTTGGGCAGCTCCTCCTTGAACACCACCGTCTTGGGCACCATGTAGTGCGGCATCCTGCTCCGGCAGTACTCCAGGATCTCCTTCTCGGTCGGCGACGCCTGCTGCCCGCCCTGATTGGCCTTGAGGCTCACGAACGCGCACGGGGTCTCCCCCCAGAACTCGTCCGGCCTCGCCACCACTGCCGCCTCGTTCACCGCCGGGTGCCCGTACAGCACCGACTCCACCTCCACGCTGCTCAGGTTCTCCCCGCCGCTGATGATCACGTCCTTCGACCGGTCCTTGATCTCCAGGTACCCGTCCGGGTGCATCACCCCGACGTCGCCCGTGTAGAACCACCCGCCCCGCATGCACTTGGCGGTCCCCTCCGGGTCCTTGAGGTACCCCAGCATGACGCATCCGCCCCGGAGGACGATTTCGCCGAGCGTCGACCCGTCGCGCCTCACCGGGGCGCCCGACTCCGGGTCCACGACCTCCGCCTCCGTCATGGCCACCGTCCGGACACCCTGCCTTGCCTTGAGCCGCGCCCGCTCCCCGGCCGGCAGGCGGTTCCACTGCGGCTTCCACGCGCACGACACCACATGCCCCCCCGTCTCGGTGAGCCCGTACCCGTGGCTGACCTCGAACCCGAGCGACTCCGTCCGAAACAGAACCGCCGCGGGCGGCGGGGCTCCGGCGGTCATGATCTTGACCGGGTGCTTGAGCGGTTCGGCATCGCAGCCGGAGGACAACATGTTGAGCACCACGGGGGCGCCGCACATGTGGGTCACGCTGTGCCGCCGGATGAGGTGGTAGATGGTGGCGGCGTCAAACTTGCGGAGGCAGATGCTGGTGCCGCCCACGGCGGCGAGCCCCCAAGGGAAGCTCCACCCGTTGGCGTGGAACATCGGGAGGGTCCAGAGGTAGACAGGCTGTTTCGGGACGGCCCAATCCACGAGCGTATCGACGGTGATGGAGAAGATTCCACGGTGGCAGTGGACCACGCCCTTAGGCGCCGATGTCGTCCCGGAGGTGTAATTGAGTATTATCGGGTCCCACTCGCTCGCTGGTCGGATCCACTGGAAATCGGGATTCCCTCTCTCGACCAGGCTCTCGTAAGTACACCAGAAACCAACGTGTCCCGTCGACGATGACGACGAGGTCAGCTGATTGCCTAGTTCGTCGATGGCATCGTCGTCGGCGATGAGGACGAGGAGCGGGCGATCGGAGCCCGGGGGAAACAGGGAGAGGGCCTCGAGGACGAGGGCGCGAGACTGGACGTCGACGAAGATGAGCTTGGAACCGCCGTGGCGGAGTAGGACGGAGACAGTGCGGGCGTCGAGGCGGGTGTTGATGTTGTTGAGGACGGCGCCGCACATGGGGACGGCGAAGTGGAGCTCGTACATTGCGGGGACGTTAGGGGCCACGACCGAGACCGCGTAGCCCCTGCCGATGCCGGCAGAAGCGAGAGACGAGGCCACTCGGAGGCAGCGGCTGTGGGTCTGCGACCATGTGTAGGTTGGTGTCGTTGTAGATGACAGAGGGACAGTCACCGTAGACGGTGGCCGCTCTTTCGAGGAAGCCGAGCGGGGTCAACGGCGAGGAGTTGGGGGGCTAGGCTTCAGCTCGTCCATGGCGACTCTCTCTCTTTTCTCTCTCTACAATGCGACGTTGTCACTATTGTCACTATCTCGCCCGTTGATAGCTGCGTCAGAGGGCAGTGCCGAATGGAGGAGATAGGTATAGGTGCCACGTTTTGGTGGAGATAAGAAAGGCTGACGCAGTTTTGGCAGCACTCCAACTACCATTAAAAAATATAAAGGTATCGAAGGTTTTAAAAATTATCATGAAATTATAATTAAAATTTAAAATCTTTAAAATGAGCAATAAAATTTTAAAATTTTTCAAAATTATCTAATCAAGTTCTTTTATTAATTATATATTTTTTAAAATTTTAAGAATTGATTACACTTTTTTGAAAATTTTATGACATAAATATATTTTCATAATAAGTTTTAGGATTTTTATTATACTTATTTCTTAAAAAAAATTAATATGACCAACCATTGATATTTGGTGTAATTTGCTGTCATCTGTGGAATTAAAGGAATCAAAGATTATTTTAGACAGGCTTCTCCTTTCCAAGTACACTTATGAATATGATTTTAGGATATATATCAACGATATCATGTTTGCTTGATTAGTAGACTGAGTGTTGAAAGGGAGAAAAGAAATAAGTTTGTGGGTTGGACCCCCTCCTTCTAGTTGGTTAAACTCAATTTCGACAACGGGATCCGGCTTCAATAAGTGTTACTCATGATAATTCAGGTGATTGGTTTGTTGAATTCACACAAACAATAGGACGCGTTATTCCTTTCTTCTTTTGGTCAAAATAGGACGTGTTATTCACTCAGTGCAAAAAGGCATTATTTCTTTGGGTATTATTAAACTTGCTATCGAGGCGGACTTGCAAGTAGTCGTTTTTTTTTGCTTCAAAAACCAACTTCGTTGCTTCATTTTTGTGATACATTCAATTCTCAAATTGAAAGTATGCCCAAGTATTTTCAACAAGTCAAGATTCTCCATAATTTTATGGAATGAAATGCATATGCAAATTGCCTAGCAAATTAGGTTATCTAGCCCAATAATGGGATGATAATTACGTATTAGATAGGGCACAAATAGATATGTATTGTCATGGGATTAGATCGAATCGGATCATGTTTTATAAAAAAATAAATTTAACTAGTAAATTAGGTTATTCAATGCAACAATGGGAGAAAATATTGGGTGCAAAAGGGAGGCCAATTTGGCAAAGAGGAAGGGTCATGAAGATGCAACGCATGTCCAAATTTCAAACTCTCTCCTCCACATGCTCGGACTCTCTCTCTCCTTCTCTCCCTAGAACACATCTCCAACTGCCACTCCAGCCCCTTTCGCAATCTTCATGGGGTTGGGGGCAAGAACTAAGACTTCGCCTCTTCTTGCCATCCTCATGCATCGTAGCACTTCTTGTTGACGAAGTTAGGCACAGAACCTGTCACAATGGGCTTGGCAACAGCAGCAGCAGCCGTGTCGAAGAAGGGTTCCAAGGGGACGTACATGTGGCGGTCGCAAGGGGGTTGGTAGTGTTCATGTCTGTGTCGCACGTGGTGCACAAGATGGCAGCATCAACCTTGTACACGAGGTCGTGACCATTGTTGCCATATCTCTCCAAAATGCATCTTCGGCCTTCCTCTAGCCCCTTTTGCAATCTTCATGGGGTTGGGGAAGAGCCAAGACTTTGCCTCCTCTTGCCATGCCCATGCGCCGTAGTACTCGGCATTGATGAAGTTAGGCACAGAGCCCATCGCAATGGGCCCAATGACAGTAGTAGTAGCCGTGTAGAAGAAGGGTTCCAAAGGGATTCGCACGTAGTGGCCAACAAGGGGGTTAATAGTGTTTACATCCGCGATGCATGTGGTGCACAAGGCGATAGCGTCGACCCTACACATGAGGTTGTGACCATGGTTGCCATATCTCGAGCCTACAGCCATGACCACTTGAGTTTTGACATCTTGCTACCATCATATCACTTGAGCTCAAGCTTGCGTAAGCCATGGTCGTTGGAGCTTCAAGGGTGGGGTGGATGTTCCATGGGAAAAAAACAACAGAGAAGATATGATGAGAGAGAGAGGAGGAAAAAGTAACTGAGAGAGATAGAGGAAAGAGGAAAATTAATGCAAGTGACCTAAGGTGACAGGTGTTGGCCCACTAATGGTGTCACCCAATGAATGGACTTCCTATTTACTTGGCCTCTCTTGTGTACTGAATATTTTCTCCAACAATGAGATGATAATTAATTATTAGATAGGCTGCAAATAGATTTATTTTCCTTTATTATTACGGGATTAGATTAGATCGGATCATGTTTAATTAAAAAAATTAGATTTTACTAGCAAATTAGGTTATTCAACCCAATAATAGAATGCTAATTATGTAATAGATAGGCCATAGATAGATTAATTTCCTTTATTATTACAGGATTAAATAAGATCGGATCATGTTTTATTAAAAGAGTAATAATGCCTTTTCAAAAAAATTAAAAACGAAAATAATGCAATTTTGGATTCTACTTTTTTATTTATTAAAAACGAACATAGATTTAAAATAGATTTTACTAGCAAATTAGGTTATTCAACCCAATAATAGAATGGTAATTATGTAATAGATAGGCCATAGATAGATTAATTTCCTTTATTATTACAGGATTAAATAAGATCGGATCATGTTTTATTAAAAGAGTAATAATGCAATTTTGGATTCTACTTTTTTATTTATTAAAAACGAAAATAGATTTAAAATAGATTTATTTTCCTTTATTATTACGGGATTAGATTAGATCGGATCATGTTTAATTAAAAAAATTAGATTTTACTAGCAAATTAGGTTATTCAACCCAATAATAGAATGGTAATTATGTAATAGATAGGCCATAGATAGATTAATTTCCTTTATTATTACAGGATTAAATAAGATCGGATCATGTTTTATTAAAAGAGTAATAATGTAATTTTGGATTCTACTTTTTTATTTATTAAAAACGAAAGGATCATTCGTTTTGGTAGTGCCCTGTTTTTGTACTTTATTTTTCGTCTTTTTCTATATTTTTGTTTTGGACCATAGCCATGGGATGCCTTCCGAATCTAATCACTTAGTCGAGTGACACGCATGGTTGGCAACGCAAGATCGACGTTGACAGTGAGGGAGAGGTTCGCTTTGATCTAGCATCCCGTAAAGGTGTCCTTACAAAATAAATGATAGTGATAAACTTTAGCCAAGATTCGACAATAATTGGGCACATGTCGCATTAATTATTGAGTTGTTGTCCCTTACCAATATTGTTTTTTTTTTTGTAAGGTTCCCTTACCAATATTGTTTGTGTTTATCTAAACAGGTAATTCATTTGACATTCCTACATGTGACATATGGATATCTTTATAAAAATTAGAAAGCGGGGCGAAAAAATTCGGCCTATTTATGCCTATCGACCTTCAAATAAATCATCAATTGTAAAAATTGATATGAGAAATTCACATTTATTATTTTTCGTGTAAGAGAATCACACAAACCCTTCTTGAAATACTAACTCGATCTCTTTTTGTACCTCTTCATGCAACCATCCACCTAGCCACCCAATTTGGACCACTCACCGTCATTGCATCTCACCAACCAATCATCTCTCTTGACAAGGTACAAGTATTGACAAGCTTTTAAGATATCGAGCCGTGAATGAATTGAATAACACACTAACCCAAAGGAGAGCGTTTCTAAGTTAAATATGCAAAATTAGAATTAAGCCACAAGAAGCTCTTTTATTGTCATGGCATCATTTAGCATCAATTCTCATTTTACGTGAGTGCAGCTGATAGCACTAATATCTATATTTGTTATTTTGATCGAGATTTCGATAGCCCTTCTCTCCAAATATCACTCATGATATGTCTTTGCGCCATCGATGTTCTATATAACAATCGACAAAACATCGCACATAGACCTCAGGAGGTCAGATCAAGCTTTGCCGATGGCCTAGTCAAAATATTCTGTAGATGGCGCGGTGGTTGTCCGGCGATGGCAATAGCCGTCGATGGTGGAGGAGGCGTGATGCTTGCATGCACCACGGCTCTGTGCTCGGCATGAAAAGGGAAGACAGAAGTGAGGTTCGTGCTGATGTGCTTGTTACCAAGTACAGTTGACAGATAAAAAAGTAACCAATCGAAAAGGCGTCGTTCGAGAAGATTGGACGTGTCTTCTCTTGATCCTAAGAAGTATAAAGAATATTCCCTCTAGAAAATAGCAGTTCCCCCTCATCAATCCTTTTTGAGACACTAGAGGAAGGAGATTGGACAAACAGAAGGCATCTAACAGTCAAATCCATCGACTCGCAGCACATCGCAAGATCCAAGACACCTCCCCACAGCGAAACCGAAATGAGCAGGAGCGAGATTTCATGGCATAAGTGCATCATCATCGCTTCCTTAAAAAATCTATTCCGTGACAGGACCGCCGGTGATCAAAAGTCGATGCTCCGTTGTGAAAAGGACGGTTGTGATGGGGGTGGTCTCCGTCATCTATGGGTTGAATTTTGCTGTTTGTGGGGGGCGTGATTCACGAACTTAGCGAGTCCCACCGACCAGCGTATGTCCTTATTCTAGGGGACCATATCGGCGCGAATATCCCGTAGACATTAACGATGGGCAAGGCCACGTTTCTACGTTGCGACGGGTTCGGAGAGTTTATAACCCTCACGTCTCGTGAAGCTCGACGAAGAGGAGTAGACGGAAGCACTTCAGGCGGAACGAGATGGCAAGGCTCGACGCTGACGATGTGCACTGTGAACTGGAGTATTGTTTGCGATGGCGAACGTTGCGTCGTGGGCTGGCAATTCTTTGGCTGTTGGCAGGCAGCTTCTGTTGAACTGAGAATAACAAGCCAGCCTCCCTTCTATATTTATTCCCAACAACGATATGACAAATAACATTCCCGTATTGGATCGTACCATGTCTAGCTCATCTCCACATCACTTTCATGAACTAGTTGTATTATCCTCTTTGTATCACTCACTATTCATTCCGATAATTCCAAGCTTTGCTCGTAAGGGTATGTGAGTATGGGAGAGTCACGTCTCCGGCAATTACATGTGATTCGGGTCCTCATTCATGGTCTTTCTTCAACAGCAAACGGTCATCATCAATGCAAGTTCAGACGTAATCCTTGTGCGGATGGCCAAGATATGCATAGGAATGGCAACATGGATGGAATCGGGCAGGTAAGGTCCTTTCCTTGCCACTGCGACTTTGTTCGAGAAGCTATAAGGGTGGGCCATTTATTAAGGGGAATGTTTGTTAGCCCAATTTAAGGGTGTGTTTGTTTTAATAAAAGTAGTTTGTCGGAAAGTGTTTTCCGGACTTTCCGCTGTTTGTTTTTTCAAAAATGATTTGGTCAATGAAAAATACTTTCCAGTCAACATAAATATTATGTATTATTTTAGGAAAATGAATTCCTGTGCATGGGAAGGGGAAAACACTTTCCCTCTTTATCGAGTCTTTAGGTTTTTCCCTTTTTATTAGGTCATCTTTGTTCTTTTCTTTTACTCTCTAAAATCTCTCTCTTTTTTTACACTAGCGTAAATTGTTAGTTTAAATGTTATTCAATCATTTTCCAGATGCGATCCAAACGCCTGAAAATATTTTCAATCACATATCATCAAACACAAGAAAACTAATTATTTTCCATGAAAATAATTTCCTGAAAAACATTTGCCAAAAATGGTACGATTTCCGCAAAACAAACGCATCTTAAGGAAATTAATAATTTATTTGTTTTATGAAAAATAATTTTTCTTAAAATGTTTTTCAATTTTTTCGATATTTGTTTCACGGAAAATGAATTACTTGAAAAAAATATTTACCTTCTAAAATAGGGAAAAATATATTTTATTTTTTATAGAGAATAAAATATTTTCCATATCTTCTTTCACATTACTTTCTTTCACCAAATACTTTTCCCTTTTATTCTTACTCTTTAATTTCTTTCTTTTTTTTAAATTGGTTTTTTAATTATATCCTTTTCCTTTTCTTCTTTTTCATCTTCTTCTTCATTGGCTAGTCGCTGGCCACAGGCAAGCTAGAGCCTCACTTAATCAAGTCAGGCCGAGCTCGCCCGACGTTGGCAAGCTTCGACCTTGCCAAATTCGACGACTTGGAGTGGGCCTCAAGCCTTATTTGAGGTTGCTAAAGGTTGGCAAACCTCCGGCGACCTTGGGCAAGGCTCGAGCACCAGATTGGCGATGTCTAAGCATCGCTAGGAGGTAGCAAGGCCCACACCTTGCAAATCGGCCAAGCCTTGAGCTTGCCGATCTGTGTCTTGGTCAATCGTCGGGCAGTCGGCCATCACTAAGGCATGTGGTGGTGGAGGAGAAAGGAGCAAAAAGAAGGAGGAAGCCACAGAGGAAAGAGCAGGACGAAGAAGGAAGGAGGAAGGAAAAGAAAATTGAAAAATCAATTTTTTAAAATAAAAAATTTAGAAATTCAATTTTTATAAAAAATTAAAATTAATTTTTTCAGTAATTTTTTTAGAAAATCAAATTAGATACCAAACAGTGGAAAATATTTTCTACTTCATTTTAAGGTTTTAACTAAACACTGAAAAATATCATCATTTTTCTAGAAAATGGTTTCTTGCAAAAAAATTTCAGAAATGTTGATATTTTTCGTGAAACCAAAGGAACCTAAGTCCAAAGTCGACTCAATCTGGTAAGTAGTAAAGAGAGAAGTTACAAGATTTGTTCATCTAGTAATTTATGCTAATTAGAATCTTACCAAAATATATTGATAAAGCTTCCTAATAATGGTCATCTTTTCTATTTCTGGAAGGAGGTTCATAATACTTAGCCATTGATTTTTAGTTGCCATGATAACTTTTCTTTTAGTCCAATTCCAGCACTCGAGATTATCACAATTAAAATTCAGCACTTAAATTTTCAACACTCATTCTTCGATTTTACCAAAAAGGGTGGAGTTTGAGGCTAAAAGCTAGGGATGTCAATGGGCCGGGTCGGGTTTTCATGATACCTGACCTGACTCGATACTTGAATATTGTATAATTCAAGAGAACCGATTGGGTCGGCTTAGGCTGATGCCAATTAACTAGGCTAATATCTACGGTTTCATCCTCATTGCGCATGTGCAGATAGAGAGAAAGGAAAAGAGAGGGAGATTGGGTTGTGCTTTGGGTGACAAAAAATCGCATCCCGACTCTGCTTTAGCCCTAACAATACCAACACCTAAAAGTCCCCACTCGAAGAAGACTAAGACCTGACTCCCAAATACTCTAATTTTTTGGTCGGGTTTTCTTGACACCCCAGAAAGCACGTCGAAAATATTGGATTATGATGCCGAAGGCATCCTCACCATCCACAAGATCGGAGATCGTACTTAAGCGCCTTTAAAGCATTATCATGTAAGCCATTTCACAGCTGCACATTTAGTTACCATCAAGACTTTTCTACTCGACAGTGCTGCCCCACTATGCAGCAGCTCCCCCA
This sequence comes from Corymbia calophylla, assembly GCA_014182845.1. Lineage (NCBI taxonomy): Eukaryota > Viridiplantae > Streptophyta > Magnoliopsida > Myrtales > Myrtaceae > Corymbia > Corymbia calophylla. The sequence continues at coordinate 23,932,670 of CM024698.1, read as the reverse complement.
CCCACGTAACCAAGATGATGAATATGTAGTTTTGTGGCTCTCAGTGTTTCCAGCCCCACTTTCACCACTAGCCAAGATGGACTGACTTTTTCCTTCACTGATAACACAAGTCTACGCATATCAACAGCACTCCCATCATGTATGAACTAAAAAGGTCATAGAAAGTCGAATGGTAAGACTAAGCAGGACCTGCATGCGACATCAGCCACAGCAAAAGGAGGCGGACTCAGCTTCTCAGAAGCTGCCCCTTTCGTAATGAGCCATCATATCGCTATCATCGATATGAGGTAATATCATAAAAAGGTTTATAGCAATCAGTACATTTCCTACGGAAGTCTGAAACCTTCATAAGATGCATTTAACTTTGGCATGCTAAACCATGAGTAAAAATAACAGTATCTGCAGAACTCCCAGCTCATGCAAATAAGCCAGCTTTTTCATATCATCCACTCCACATGGTGGTGCTTCAGTATCATTAGGGTGTACATCTGAGGCCCTCACAAGGACCTGTAACTCCAACAAAAGGGGAAATCCGAAATGGAAAAGCTCAGATATCAGTTGATTTGAAGAAGAAGTTTCTACAATAAGAAAGATCCATCTATTCTCTGAGCTTATGTATACTCAAGTTGCTAGACATGACACTAACATATGTAGGCAATTTCTTCAGCAAATTATGATAAGGCTTGTCGAGGTAACTGAAGCAAAAAAAAAAAAAAAAAAAAAAAACTTCAGAATCACATTTGTTGGCAATTTTCATATGGTCTTGCCCAATGAGCAGAGAACTTTCAGCTCTGGACCTTTAACTTCCGCAACTTGCCCGATGAGCATTGAATTTTCACAATGAACCAGCACAATGTTTTATCAACACCTTAATTTTAGCAATATTGCACACTTTGATTTTTATTGTTTTCACTCGTTTTTTTATTGGCATAGTGTTTAAGTGTTACCTAAAAATAGATTTATTAATTTTTCACCAAATTAACCTCTATTGCATAGTTAATGAATCTAAAAGAATAAAAGAAATGCATGGTTGATGCTTGGAAAATTTAGTAATATTATTTTGGTCGAGAAAAATGAGTTTGTTCATTTTTCAGACAATATTTAACGGCTGAGTGGACAAATCAAATAATGATTGCAACAACAACAACAAAAATCGGGGGTAATTTATAGCTTTTCAAAGTTTGAGGGAACTTGTGCAACAATGCAAAAATTCAGAAGGATTTTTGAGCGATTAATCCTTTAAAAAAATGAAAATCAAGCTACTATCGAGGCGGATCGAGTTGGATCCTTGAACTTTTTGCGGTTCGGTGCCTCTGCCCAAAATTTAGGCTCCAAAATATCTGGCCTGAAAACTTTGACGCGAGACCATTTTATCGGCACAGGCCCAACCCGTCCAACCCATAATCCAGTACTGTAGCGAAGGACGTTGTCTCCCAATCAAATATGGAGGCGGTCAGGAAAAAAAAATAACGTCAAATTCAAAGGTCATTGAAACAAGGTCGAGAGATTTGAAACCCAAAAAAAAAAAAAAAAAAAAGGAAGAGAGAGGATTGGGGAGGAGTTGTAGAAGAATGAATAAAACTATCCATTTTTGAATATGAAGAGATTGGCTGGAATCATTAGGTGCTTGGTATAAAAAGATGTAACGCTACGAGAAAACAAGAGCCGAAGCTTCCAAAAATTTATTGAATGGTTGGTCGACAATGGTGACCACTTCTTCTTCTTTTTCTTTAAATTATAAATAAGAGATAATATTAAAATATACCTTAGATTTCACTCAATAACTATTTACATATCTTTGTACACAAAAAACTATTTACACAATTTTATTTTTAATACTAAATACATACCTGAATTTTACCTCTGAAGATCTATTTGCTAATGCACACCAATTATTCTTGTGTCCCAAGAAAATGGCACTTTTCTCTTCAAAAATTGCACTCCAAATAAAATAAAAAAATTTCATTCCCACCAAAAACACAAATAAACTAAAGACAAAAACGACCCAAATCCTAAGTAACTTGCTCACATGAATTTGCAATGAGAGATCCTTCAGTCTTTTCAATCTTGAGTTTTGTTTAGAGGTCTGCAAATGATATTTGTGAATAAAATACCATTCTTAAGATTGTTGTTGCTTATTTCAATCCAAAGATTAGCGAAATCGCTATCGCTTTTATCATCAAAGTAAAGTTAATACACAGAAAAGGAAAAAAAAGGTTATTGGAAAATTTAGTATTTCATACCGAGGAATGCTTCTACATGACATGATAATAGTCATTTACTATTAAAACATGATGAATATGAATCATTCTATCTGCATTCCAATAAAATAAACAGTTCTATCTTATTGCCCGATCCTACAGTAAACGATTTTGCTGACTGATGGGAACACGTGACAATAGTCCCTATCCGCCGGCTACTTACTCGTTGATAATAGACATGTATCCAAAGTCGAAAGATTGTCGCAGAGCAATTTGATTACTGGGGATGTCTTGTCTAAATTAAGGGCTCGGACCAATCGACTAATTTCGTACGCGCTGATAAGCCTAATTGGACTTACCGAAACTTTGAATGCAGTAATTCATTCGCCCCCGAAAAGCTGGTTTGACCCCTTTCACATGCGACTGGTTCTGGACGAGGGCGGCCCCATCTGCTTCGCGATTTCTCTCAGCAGGTGCTTCTGGATCTTTCCCGTCGAGGTCTTGGGCAGCTCCTCCTTGAACACCACCGTCTTGGGCACCATGTAGTGCGGCATCCTGCTCCGGCAGTACTCCAGGATCTCCTTCTCGGTCGGCGACGCCTGCTGCCCGCCCCGATTGGCCTTGAGGCTCACGAACGCGCACGGGGTCTCCCCCCAGAACTCGTCCGGCCTCGCCACCACCGCCGCCTCGTTCACCGCCGGGTGCCCGTACAGCACCGACTCCACCTCCACGCTGCTCAGGTTCTCCCCGCCGCTGATGATCACGTCCTTCGACCGGTCCTTGATCTCCAGGTACCCGTCCGGGTGCATCACTGCGACGTCGCCCGTATAGAACCACCCGCCCCGCATGCACTTGGCGGTCCCATCCGGGTCCTTGAGGTACCCCAGCATGACACATCCGCCCCGGAGGACGATTTCGCCGAGCGTCGACCCGTCCCGCCTCACCGGGGCGCCCGACTCCGGGTCCACGACCTCCGCCTCCGTCATGGCCACCGTCCGGACACCCTGCCTTGCCTTGAGCCGCGCCCGCTCCCCGGCAGGCAGGCGGTTCCACTGCGGCTTCCACGCGCACGACACCACGACCCCCGCCGTCTCGGTGAGCCCGTACCCGTGGATGACCTCGAACCCGAGCGACTCCGTCCGAAACAGCACCGCCGCGGGTGGCGGGGCTCCGGCGGTCATGATCTTGACCGGGTGCTTGAGCGGCTTGGCATCGGAGCCGGAGGACAACATGTTGAGAACCACGGGGGCGCCGCACATGTGGGTCACGCTGTGCCGCCGGATGAGGTGGTAGATGGTGGCGGCGTCAAACTTGCGGAGGCAGATGCTGGTGCCGCCCGAGGCGGCGAGCCCCCAAGGGAAGCACCAGCCGTTGGCGTGGAACATCGGGAGGGTCCAGAGGTAGACAGGCTGTTTCGGGACGGCCCAATCCACGAGCGTATCGACGGTGACCGAGAAGATTCCACGGTGGCAGTGGACCACGCCCTTAGGCGCCGATGTCGTCCCCGAGGTGTAATTGAGTATCATCGGGTCCCACTCGCTCGCTGGTCGGATCCACTGGAAATCGGGATTCCCTCTCTCGACCAGGCTCTCGTAAGTACACCAGAAACCAACGTTTCCCGACGACGACGAGGACGACGACGAGGTCAGCTGATTGCCTAGTTCGTCGACGGCATCGTCGTCGGCGATGAGGACGAGGAGCGGGCGATCGGAGCTCGGGGGAAACAGGGAGAGGGCCTCGAGGACGAGGGCGCGAGACTGGGCGTCGACGAAGATGAGCTTGGAACTGCCGTGACGGAGTAGGACGGAGACAGTGCGGGCGTCGAGGCGGGTGTTGATGTTGTTGAGGATGGCGCCGCACATGGGGACGGCGAAGTGGAGCTCGTACATTGCGGGGACGTTAGGGGCCACGACGGAGACCGCATAGCCCCTGCCGATGCCGGCAGAAGCGAGCGACGAGGCCACCCGGAGGCAGCGGCTGTGGGTCTGCGACCATGTGTAGGTGGTGTCGTTGTAGATGACAGAGGGACAGTCGCCGTAGACGGTGGCCGCTCTTTCGAGGAAGCCGAGCGGGGTCAACGGCGAGGAGTTGGGGGGGCTAGGCTTCAGCTCCTCCATGGCGACTCTCTCTCTCTCTCTCTCTACAATGCGACGTTGTCACTATTGTCACTATCTCGCCCGTTGATAGCTGCTTAAGAGGGCAGTGCCGAATGGAGGAGATAGGTATAGGTGCCACGTTTTGGTGGAGATACGAAAGGCTGATGCAGTTTTGGCAGCACTCCAAAAACCATTAAAAAATATAAAGGTATCGAAGGTTTTAAAAATCATCGTGAAATTATAATTAAATTTTAAAACCTTAAAAATGTGTAATAAAATTCTAAATTTTTTCAAAATTATCTAATCAAGTCCTTTTGATAATTGTATTTTTTTTAAATTTTAGGAGTTGATTATACTTTTTGAAAATTTTATAATACAAATATATTTTCATAACAAGTTTTAGGACTTTCATTACACTTATCTCTTAAAAAAAATTAATATGACTGTCCATTGATATTTGGTGTAATTTGCTATCATATGTGGAATTAAAGGAATCAAAGATTATTTTAGACGGACTTTTCCTTTCTAGGTACACTTATGAATATGATTTTAGGATATATCAACGATATCATGTTTGCTTGATTCGTAGATTGAGTGCTGAAAGGGAGAAAAGAAATAAGTTTGTGGGTGGACCCCTCCTTCTAGTTGGTTAAACTCAATTTCAACAACCGGGTCCGACTTCAATAAGTGTTACTCATGATAATTCAGGTGATTGGTTTGTTGAATTCACGCAAACAATAGGACGCGTTATTCCTTTCTTCTTTTGGTCAAAATAGGACGTGTTATTCACTCAGTGCAAAAAGGCATTATTTCTTTAGGTATTATCAGACTTACTATCGAGGCAGACTCGCAAGTAGTCTTTTTTTTTGCTTCAGAAATCAACTTCGTTGCTTCATTTTTGTGATACATTCAATTCTCAAATTGAAAGTATGCCCAAGTATTTTCAACAAGTCAAGATTCTCCATAATCTTATGGAATGAAATGCATATGCAAATTGCCTAGCAAATTAGGTTATCTAGCCCAATAATGGGATGATAATTACGTATTAGATAGGACACAAATAGATATGTATTGTTATGGGATTAGATCGAATTGGATCATGTCTTATAAAAAAATAAATTTGACTAGTAAATTAGGTTATTTAATGCAACAATGGGAGAAAATATTGGGTGCAAAAGGGAGGCCAATTTGGCAAAGAGGAAGGGTCATGAAGATGCAATGCATGTCCAAATTTCAAACTCTCTCCTCCGCATGCTCGGACTCTCTCTCTCTCTCCCTCTCTCCCTAGAACACATCTCCAACTGCCACTCCAGCCCCTTTCGCAATCTTCATGGGGTTGGGAGCAAGAACTAAGACTTCGCCTCTTCTTGCCATCCTCATGCACCGTAGCACTTCTTGTTGACGAAGTTAGGCATAGAACCTGTCACAATGGGCCTGGCAACAGCAGCAGCAGCCGTGTCGAAGAAGAGTTCCAAGGGGACGTACATTGGTAGTGTTCATGTCTGTGTCGCATGTGGTGCACAAGATGGCAGCATCAACCTTGTACACGAGGTCATGACCATTATTGCCATATCTCTCCAAAACGCATCTTTGGCCTTCGCTCCAGCCCCTTCTGCAATCTTCATGGGGTTGGGGAAGAGCCAAGACTTTGCCTCCTCTTGCCATGCCCATGCGCCGTAGTACTTGGCATCGATGAAGTTAGGCACAGAGCCCATCGCAATGGGCCCAGTGACAGTAGGAGTAGCCGTGTAGAAGAAGGGTTCCAAAGGGATTCGCACGTAGTGGCCAACAAGGGGGTTAATAGTGTTTACATCTGCGTTGCATGTGGTGCACAAGGCGATAGCGTCGACCCTACACATGAGGTCGTGACCATGGTTGCCATATCTCAAGCCTACAGCCATGACCACTTGAGTTTTGACATCTTGCTACCATCATATCACTTGAGCTCAAGCTTGCGGAAGCCATGGTCGGGGGAGCTTCAAGGGTGGGGATGGATGTTCCATGGGAAAAAAACAAGAAGATGAGAGAGAGAGAGGGAAAGAGGAAAATTAATGCAAGTGACCTGAGGTGACAAGTGTTGCCCAATGAATGGACTTCCTATTTACTTACTTGACCTCTCTTGTGTACTCAATATTTTCTCTAATAATGAGATGATAATTAATTATTAGATAGGCCGCAAATAGATTTGTTTTACTTTATTATTACGGGATTAGATTAGATCGGATCATGTTTAATTAAAAAAATTAGATTTGACTAGTAAATTAAGTTATTCAACCCAACAATGGAATGGTAATTATGTAATAGATAGGCCATAGATAGATTAATTTCCTTTATTATTACGAGATTAGATAAAATCAGATCATGTTTTATTAAAAGAGTAACAATGTAATTTTGGACTGTACTTTTTTATTTATTAAAAACGAAAGGATCATTCGTTTGGTAGTGCCCTGTTTTTGTACTTTATTTTTCGGCTTTTTCTATATTTTTGTTTTGGACCATAGCCATGGGATGCCTTCTGAATCCTATCACTTAATTGAGTGACACGCATGGTTGGCAGCTTAAGATCGACGTTGACAGTGAGGGAAAGGTTTGCTTTGATCCAGCGTCCCGTAAAGGTGTACTTACAAAATAAATGACGTGATAAACTTTAGCCAAGATCCGACAATAATTGGGCACACGTCGCTTTAATTATTGAGTTGTTGTCCGTTACCAATATTGTTTGTGTTTATCTAAGCAGATAATTCATTTGACATTCCCTCCATGTGACATATGATATCTTTATAAAAATTAGAAAGCGGGGCGAAAAAATTCGGCTTGTTTATGCCTATCGCCTTCAAATAAATCATCAATTGTAAAAATTGATATGAGAAATTCACATTTATTATTTTTCATGTAAGAGAATCACACAAACCCTTCTTAAAATACTAACTCGGTCTCTTTTTGTACCTCTTCATGCAACCATCCACCTAGCCACCCAATTTGGACCACTCATTGTCATTGCGTCTCACTAGCTAATCATCTCTCTCTCAACAAGGTACAAGTATTGATAGGCTTTTAAGATATCGAGCCATGAATGAATTGAATAACACACTAACCCAAAGGAGAGCGTTTCTAAGTTAAATATGCAAAATTAGAGTTAACCCACAAGAAGCTCCTTTATTGTCACGGCATCATTTAGCATCAATTCTCATTTTACGTGAGTGCAGCTAATAGCACTAATATCTATATTTGTTATTTTGATCCAGATCTTGATAGCCATACTCTTCGAATATCGCTCATGGTATGTCTTTGTGCCGTTACCACTGAGGATGTGAGATAAAGTCACATTGATGTCCTTCGACATCTTATATAACAATTGACAAAACATCGCACATAGACCTCAGGAGGTTAGATCAAGCTTTGCCGATGGCGTAGTCAAAGTATTCTATAAATGGTGCGGTAGATGTCAATAGGGGTGTAAAAGGTTTAGTTCGGTTCGATTTTTTTGAAAAACCGAATTGAACCGAATCAATATAAGGCGCACTTGACCTAACCCAACTTGAAATTCTATAAGGCGCACTTGACCTGACTCGATACTTGAATATTGTATAATTCAAGAGAACTTATTGGGTCGGCTTAGGCCGGTGCCAATTAACTAGGCTAATATCTACGGTTTCATCCTCATTGCGCACGTGCAGATAGAGAGAAAGGAGAAGAGAGGGAGATTGGGTTGTGCTTTGGGTGACAAAAAATCGCATCCCGACCCGGCTTTAGCCCTAACAATACCAACACCTAAAAGTCCCCACTCGAAGATGACTAAGACCTGACTCCCAAATACTCTAATTTTTCGGTCGGGTTTTCTTGACACCCCAAAAAAGCACGTCGAAATTATTGGATTATGATGCCGAAGGCATCCTCACCATCCACAAGATCGGAGATCGTACTCAAGCGCCTTTAAAGCATTATCATGTAAGCCATTTCACAGCTGCACATTTAGTTACCATCAAGACTTTTCTACTCGACAGTGCTGCCCCACTCTGCAGCAGCTCCCCCACCCACGTAACCAAGATGATGATGATGTAGTTTTGTGGCTCTCAGTGTTTCCAGCCCCACTTTCACCACTAACCAAGATGGACTGACTTTTTCCTTCACTGATAACACAAGTCTACGCATATCAACGGCACTCCCATCATGTATGAACTAAAAAGGTCATAGAAAGTCGAATGGTAAGACTAAGCAGGACCTGCATGCGGCATCAGCCACAGCAAAAGGAGGCGGACTCAGCTTCTCAGAAGCTGCCCCTTTCGTAATGAGCCATCATATCGCTGTCATCGATATGAGGTAATATCATAAAAGGGTTTATAGCAATCAGTACATTTCCTGCGGAAGTCTGAAACCTTCATGAGATGCATTTAACTTTGGCATGCTAAACCATGAGTAAAAATAACAGTATCTGCAGAACTCCCAGCTCATGCAAATAAGCCAGCTTTTTCATATCATCCACTCCACATGATGGTGCTTCAGTATCATTAGGATGTACATCTGAGGCCCTCACAAGGACCTGTAACTCCAACAAAAGGGGAAATCCGAAACGGAAAAGCTCAGATATCAGTTGATTTGATGGAGAAGTTTCTACAATAAGAAAGATCCATCTATTCTCTGAGCTTATGTATACTCAAGTTGCTAGACATGACACTAACATATGTAGGCAATTTCTTCAGCAGATTATGATAAGTCTTGTCGAGGTAACTGAAGCAAAAAAAAAAAGAAACCTTCAGAATCACATTTGTTGGTAATTTTCATATGGTCTTGCTCAATGAGCAGAGAACTTTCAGCTCTGGACCTTTAACTTCCGCAACTTGCCCGATGAGCATTGAATTTTCACAATGAACAAGCAGAATGTTTTATCAACACCTTAATTTTAGCAATATTGCACACTTTGATTTTTATTGTTTTCACTCGTTTTTTTATTGGCATAGTGCTTAAGTGTTACCTAAAAATAGATTTATTAATTTTTCACCAAATTAACCTCTATTGCATAGTTAATGGGCCCGTTTGGTTCGGCTTTGGGCAAATGCCCTTAGAAAAATGCAAGTATCTTTAGGTTGAAGGGGTTTTAAATGCAAATACCGTTTGGTAAAATGAAAATTTTCATTGCGGTCAAAGCAACTTTGACCTAAATACCGTTTGGTAAACACTACATTTTGTAAGGCACTTTGACTAAATTTATTTTTTAATAAAAAATTTGTAATTTTTTTTTTAATTTATTCACTTCCGGCGGCCAAATCCGGCCGCCGGCCACCCTCCGGCGGCCAGATCTGGCCGCCGGACAGCACCGCCTGAGGTCGGCGACCTCAGGCGGTGGTCAGCCGTCGCCGTCGCCTGGGTCGCGCGAACCCGGCGACGGCGACGGCTGCTGGGGTCGCGACCCGGGCGACGGCGACGGCCGCCTCGGGCGCGCGACCCGGGACGGCGACGGCGCCGCCCGGGCTCGCGTCCGTCGCCCGGGCGCACGACCCGACGGACGCGCGCTGGGCCGTGCGACCTTGGCGGCGGGTCGCCGGCGTGGGGACGCCTTGGCCGACGGTCCGCTGGGTCATGGACGCCTTGGCCGGCGGTCGCCGGCGTCGACGCCTTGGCGGCGGTCTTCGGCCGCGTCGGCTCCTCGGAGAAGATGAACACAGTGCAAGGTGAGAGAGGGGGTTTTTTAGAAGAGAAGCTGCAGGAAGAGTTTAGGGTTTTCTAAAAGGGCAAAAATGGATTTTGTTAAACAAATGAGGGCAAAATGGGCAATTAGCATATTTTCATTAAAGCAAGCAAATGGCATTCCGAAAGTGCAAGTTTTGAAGGCACCTTCAGCCCTCCATTGGCCTAAAGGCCTTTGAACACCTTTGAGAATGCAATTGCATTTGGCCAAAGCTCTCCAAAATACGAACCAAACAGGTTCGCATTTGGCCAAGGGGCTTTCGGGGCCGAAAGCCCTCAAAAAGCCGAACCAAAAGAATATAATCCTTTAAAAGAAATGCATGGTTGATGTTTGGAAAATTTAGTAATATTATTTTGGTCGAGAAAAATGAGTTTGTTCATTTGTCAGACAATATTTAATGGCTGAGTGGACAAATCAAATAATGATTGCAACAAAAGAAAAATCGGGGGTAATTTATAGCTTTTCAAAGTTTGAGGGAACTTGTGTAACAATGCAAAAATTCAGAAGGATTTTTGAGCAATTAATCCTTTAAAAAAATGAAAATCAAGCAAATATCGAGTAGGCCCAGATCAGTTGGGTCAGGGCTGAACCTTTGCGGTTCAGGTCTAGCCCAAAATTTAGGCTCCAAAATATTTGGCCCGAAAACTTCGACGTGAGCCCATTTTATTGGCACGGCCCGACCCGTCCGACCCATAAACCAGTACTGTAGCAAAGGATGTTGTCTCCCAATCATATATGGAGGCGGTCAGGAAAAAAAATAACGTCAAATTCAAAGGTCTTTGAAACAAGGTTGAGAGATTTGAAATCCAAAAAAAAAAAAACAAGGAAGAGAGAGGATTGGGGAGGAGTTGTAGAAGAATGAATAAAACTATCCATTTTTTGAATATGAAGAGATTGGTTGGAATCATTAGGTGCTTGGTATAAAAAGATGTAACGCTACGAGAAAACAAGAGCCGAAGCTTCTAAAAATTTATTGAATGGTTGGTCGACAATGGTGACCACTTCTTCTTCTTTTTCTTTAAATTATAAATAAAAGATAATATTAAAATATACCTTAGATTTCACTCAATAACTATTTACATATCTCTGTACACAAAAAACTATTTACACAATTTTATTTTTAATACTAAATACATACCTGAATTTTACCTCTGGAGATCTATTTGCTAATGTACACCAATTATTCTTGTGTCCCAAGAAAATGGCACTTTTCTCTTCAAAAATTGCACTCCAAATAAAATAAAAAAATTTCATTCCCACCAAAAACACAAATAAACTAAAGACAAAAACGAACCAAATCCTAAGTAACTTGCTCACATGAATTTACAATGAGAGATCCTTCAGTCTTTTCAATCTCGAGTTTTGTTTAGAGGTATGCAAATGATATTTGTGAATAAAATACCATTCTTAAGATTGCTGTTGCTCATTTCAATCCAAAGATTGGCAAAATTGCTATCGCTTTTATCATCAAAGTAAAGATAATACACAGAAAAGAAAAAAAAGGGTTATTGGAAAATTTAGTATTTCATACCAAGGAATGCTTCTACATGACATGATAGTAGTCATTCACTATTAAAACATGATGAATATGAATCATTCTATCTGCATTCCCATAAAATAAACAGTTCTATCTTATTGCTCGATCCTACGGTAGACGATTTTGCTGACTGATAGGAACACGTGACAATAGTCCCCATCCGCCGGCTACTTACTCGTTGATAATAGACATGTATCCAAAGTCGAAAGATTGTCGCAGAGCAATTTGATTACAGGGGATGTCTTGTCTAAATTAAGGGTTCGGACCAATCGACTAATTTCGTACGCGCTGATAAGCCTAATTGGACTTACCGAAACTTTGAATGCAGTAATTCATTCGCCCCCGAAAAGCTGGTTTGACCCCTTTCACATGCGACTGATTCTGGACGAGGGCGGCCCCATCTGCTTCGCGATTTTTCTCAGCAGTTGCTTCTGGATCTTTCCCGTCGAGGTCTTGGGCAGCTCCTCCTTGAACACCACCGTCTTGGGCACCATGTAGTGCGGCATCCTGCTCCGGCAGTACTCCAGGATCTCCTTCTCGGTCGGCGACGCCTGCTGCCCGCCCCGATTGGCCTTGAGGCTCACGAACGCGCACGGGGTCTCCCCCCAGAACTCGTCCGGCCTCGCCACCACTGCCACCTCGTTCACCGCCGGGTGCCCGTACAGCACCGACTCCACCTCCACGCTGCTCAGGTTCTCCCCGCCGCTGATGATCACGTCCTTCGACCGGTCCTTGATCTCCAGGTACCCGTCCGGGTGCATCACCCCGACGTCGCCCGTATAGAACCACCCGCCCCGCATGCACTTGGCGGTCCCCTCCGGGTCCTTGAGGTACCCCAGCATGACGCATCCGCCCCGGAGGACGATTTCGCCGAGCGTCGACCCGTCCCGCCTCACCGGGGCGCCCGACTCCGGGTCCACGACCTCCGCCTCCGTCATGGCCACCGTACGGACACCCTGCCTTGCCTTGAGCCGCGCCCGCTCCCCGGCAGGCAGGCGGTTCCACTGCGGCTTCCACGCGCATGACACCACGACCCCTGCCGTCTCGGTGAGCCCGTACCCGTGGATGACCTCGAACCCGAGCGACTCCGTCCGAAACAGCACCGCCGCGGGTGGCGGGGCTCCGGCGGTCATGATCTTGACCGGGTGCTTCAGCGGCTCGGCATCGGAGCCGGAGGACAACATGTTGAGCACCACGGGGGCGCCGCACATGTGGGTCACGCTGTGCCGCCGGATGAGGTGGTAGATGGTGGCGGCGTCAAACTTGCGGAGGCAGATGCCGGTGCCGCCCACGGCGGCGAGGCCCCAAGGGAAGCTCCAGCCGTTGACGTGGAACATCGGGAGGGTCCAGAGGTAGACAGCCTGTTTCGGGACGGCCCAATCCACGAGCGTATCGACGGTGATCGAGAAGATTCCACGGTGGCAGTGGACCACGCCTTTAGGCGCCGATGTCGTCCCCGAGGTGTAATTGAGTATCATCGGGTCCCACTCGCTCGCTGGTCGGATCCACTGGAAATCGGGATTCCCTCTCTCGACCAGGCTCTCGTAAGTACACCAGAAACCAACGTTTCCCGATGATGACGAGGACGAGTTCAGCCGATTGCCCAGTTCGTCGACGGCATCGTCGTCGGCGATGAGGACGAGGAGCGGGCGATCGGAGCTCGGGGGAAAAAGGGAGAGGGCCTCGAGGACGAGGGCTCGAGACTGGGCGTCGACGAAGATGAGCTTGGAACCACCATGGCGGAGTAGGACGGAGACAGTGCGGGCGTCGAGGCGGGTGTTGATGTTGTTGAGGACGGCGCCGCACATGGGGACGGCGAAGTGGAGCTCGTACATGGCGGGGACGTTAGGGGCCACGACGGAGACCACGTGGCCCCGGCCGATGCCGACAGAAGCGAGCGACGAGGCCACTCGGAGGCAGCGGCTGTGGGTCTGCGACCATGTGTAGGTGGTGTCGTTGTAGATGACAGAGGGACAGTCGCCGTAGACGGTGGCCGCTCTTTCGAGGAAGCCAAGCGGGGTCGGCGGCGAGGAGTTGGGGGGGCTGGGCTTCAGCTCGTCCATGGTGACAGTCTGTCTCACTCTGTCTCTCCCTCTAGAGTCCGACGTTATCACCGTCTCCTCCGTTGATATATGCGTGAGAGGGCAGTGTCACGTTTTTGGTGAAGATAAGAAAAGGCCGTCGCAGTTTCGGCAGTGCTCCAAAAACTGTTAAAAAAATGATAAGTGAATTGAAAGTTTTAAAAATTATTATGAATTATAATTAAATGTTAATTTTTTTAAAATGCAATAAAATCTTAAATTTTTTAAAAATTATCCAATCAAATCATTTTGTTAATTATAATTTTTAAAAGTTTTAGAACTTACTTACACTTTTTGAAAATTTTATTATGCAAATATACTTCTATGACAAGTTTTAAAATTTTCCCTACACTTATCTCTTAAAAAAAAAAATATGATTGACCATTGATATTTGATGTAACTTGTTGTCATCTATGGAATCAAAGGAATCAAAGATTATTTCAGACAGACTTCTCCTTTTTAGATATACATGTCATGTCTGCTCGATTAGTAGATTGTGTGATAAAAGGGAGAAAAGAATATTGTGGGTTGGACCCCTTACTTCTGTTTGGTTAAACTCAATTTCAACAACCAGTCCAACTTCAATAAATGGACTTACTCATAATAATTCGAGCAATTGGTTTGTTGAGTTCTTACAAACAATAGGACGTGTTATTCCTTGTTTTTTGGTCAAAATAGGATGTGTTATTCACTCAATGCAGAAAGGGATTATTTCTTTGGGTATTACTAGTCTTACTATGAAGGCGGACTCGCAAGTAGTGATTTCTCTACTTTAGAAATCAATTTTGTTGCTTCATTTTGGTGACATACACAATTCTCAAATTGAAAATATTTCTAAGTATTTTCAACAAGTCAAGATTCTCTATAATTTTATGGAATGAAATGCATATGCAAATTGGCCAACAAATTAGGTTATTCAACCTAATAATGGGATGATAAATTATGTATTAGATAGGGCACAAATAGATATGTATTGTTACAGGATTAGATCGGATCAATCTTGTTTTATCAAAAAATAAATTTGGCTAGTAAATTAGGTTATTCAACCCAACAATGAGAGAAAATATTGAGTACAAAATGGAGGCCAACTCGGCAAATTAGAAGGGTCATGAAGATGCGACTCGTGTTCAAAGTGGGGTCCAAATTTCAGACTCTCTCCTCTCTCTCCTCTGCATTCTTAGACTCTCTCTCTCCAAAATGCATCTCCGACTTCCGCTCTGACCCCTTTCGCGATCTTCATGGGATTGGGCAAGAGCCAAGATTGTTAGCTGGATTCACTCCTATGTGGAGGAAACCTAATGAGTTGCAAGTCCAATACAGGGCTTGAGCCTATATGATAAGTTATATGGAGAAATAGGATTTCTCACTATCTTTAAAAGTGGTAGCCGCAAAAATGTAGTAACAAGAGAAAAAGAGAAAGCAGAAAATCTAGGGGTTGGGACAAAGTCTGATTTATATCAAGCTGGCATCGGAGGTCGATTCGAGGTCCGATTGAGCTGAAATTTTGTCAGCGTGTTCATGGCGCAATCTTCTCGAATCTGAATGGTTTGATTTTTGTTTGAAGCTCCCTACATCAAGTTTTTTTGTGGATTGATCAAAACCTGCGTTTTTTGTCAAATTTATCCTTGATCTCTTGTGAAATTCATATGTATTGCCAAGAATTATGTTCTTGAGGTCTTTGCTACTATGTACCTCTAGTATTTGCTAGAGAAAAACATTGGTCACCCAATTTTGTTGATAGCGAAGATTTTCAGGTGGACTTCGGTCTCGTGGTTTTTTATCTCCTCACATCGAGGAGGTTTTCCATGTAAAAAAAATTGTCTTATGTTCGCGTGCTTGGTATTTATTTTACTCTACTATATCGATTCCTATTAGGTTTAAACAAGAGGGGAGATTATTTTATTCCGCTGCGTTAATTTGATATTATTCGAATTGTTACCGTTCTCCCATCATAGTGCCGGGTCTAACTTGATATATTGATGAGCTCGGGCTTGGGTTTCCCACTTGGCATTCTCCCCAGGTGAAGATATCAGACTTCTGCTGCACACTTCCAACAATTGGTATCAAAGCCGATGGTCACGGTTTCCGAGTAGGTGGGCGTTGTGGTGTAACAACATGGGCCCGTGAGGATGATGTTGGGCCAAAAGGATAAGGGGGGAGTAAACCTAATAGTGGAGCTCACATGTGAGAGGAAGATTGTTAGGATACATGTGTGAGTTGTGTTAGAGAAGTAGTTCCACATCGGAGAATTGATGTGATGTTAGAGAAATAATCCCACATCAGAGAATTGATGTGGTGTGGAGTAGTTAATATATCTTAATTAGCCCATAACCCATTAACTTAAACTTTTGAGTTGAAGTGAGTCCAACTAGATATATTGACGAACTTGGGCTTGGATTTCCCCCTTGGAGATCTCCCTAGGTAAAGGTATCAGACTTCTGCTATGCACTCCCAACAACGACTTCACCTCCTTCACCTCCTTTTGCCATCCCCATGCGCCCTAGCACTCACTATTGGTGAAGTTAGGCATGAAGCCCATTGCAACAGGGCCATTGGCAACAGTAACCACGTTGAAAAAGGGTTCCAAAGGGACCCACATGTGGCGGCCGGCAAGGAGGTTGGCAATGTTGATGTCCGTGTTGCACATGGTGCACAGGGCGGCGATGTCGACCCTGCACATGAGGCCATGACCATGGTTGCTGTATCTTGAGCTTATAGCCATGGCCACTTGAGTTTTGACATCTTGCCGCTATGGTGTCACTTGAGCTCAAGCTCGTGGAAGCCATGGCCGTTGGAGTTTCAAGGGTGGGGATGGATGTTCCATGGGAAAAAAACAACGGAGAAGATGAGGCAACAGGAAGAGAGAGAGAAAGAGGGGAGAGGAGTAAAAAGTAATAGGGAGAGAGATAGTGGAAAGAGGAAAATTAATGTAAATGGGCCCAAGGAGACAGGTGTCGCCCAATGAATGGACTTCTTATTTGCTAAGTTGGCCTCTCTTGTATAGTCAATATTTTCTCCAACAATGGGATGATAATTAATTATTAGATAGGCCGCAAATAGATTTGTTTCCTTTATTATTATGGGATTAGATTGCATCGGATGAAGTTTAACTAAAAATTAGATTTGGCTAGCAAAATTAGGTTATTCAACCCAACAATGAAATGATAATTATGTATTAAATAGGTCACATATAAATTTATTTCCTTTATTATTAAAGCATTAATTCGGCTTGGATCATGTTTTATTAAAAGAGTAACGATGTAATTTCTGGACTCTACTCTTTTATTTATAAAAAAAAAAAATGAAAAGATCATTCTTTTGGTAGTGCCCTATTTTTGTACTTTATTTTTCTGCTTTTTCTATACTTCTGTTTTGGACCATAGCCATGAGATGCCTTCCGAATCCATTCATTGTAGTTGACTTACATGCATAGTTGGCAGTGCAAGATCAGTTGACAGTGAGGGAAAGGTTTTTCTTGAGCCGGCATCAAGGTAAACTTATAAAAATAAGTGACGTGATGAACTTTAGCCAAGATTTAATTGTTGAGCTGCTGTCCCTTAACCATTATTATTTGTGTTTATCTAGACAGATGGTTCATTTAACATTCACTCCATGTGACATATGGATATTTTTATAAAAATTAAAAAGCGAGGCGAAAAAATTCGGCTCAGATGTGTCTCTGCAAATAAACTATCAATTGTAAAAATCAATATGCGAAATTTACATTTATTACTTTTCATGTAAGAGAACACACAAACCCTTCTTGGAATACTAAATCGGTCCTTTCCGTACCTCTTTATGCAACCATCCATCTAGCCACCCAATTCTGACGCCTCGCCATTATTGTGTCTCACCGGCCAATCATCTCTTTCGACAACGTACGAGAATTGATAGGCTTTTAAGATAATAGGGCATGAATGAATTGAATGACACACTGACTCAAAGGAGAGCGTTCTTAAGTTAAATGGCGCAATGCTTGCAGGCACCACGGCTCTGTGCTCGGCATGAAATGGGGAGACAGAAGCGAGCTTCGTGCTGATGTGCCCGTTACAAAGTACAATAGACGGATTTCAAGAATACGCAATCGAAAATGCATCGATCGAAAAGTGTGGATATGTTTTTTCTCCTAATCTTAAGAGGTAAAAGAATATCCCCTCTAGAAAGTAGCAACAAGTCTCCCCTCATCAATCCTTTTCGAGACATTAGAGAAAGGAGATTGGAGAATTTGGACGCATCTTACAGTCAAATCCATCGTCTCGCAGCAGATCGCAAGATTCATGAGCAGTAGCGAGATTTCGTGGCTTAAAATGGCCATCGTGGCTTCCCAAAAAAATCTATCCCGTGACAGGACCGCCGGTGATCAAAAGTCGATGCTCCAATGTGAAAAGAACAGATGTAATGGGGTTCGTCTGTGTCATTTATGGGTTGAATTTTGCTGTTTTGGGGGACCATATCCCGTCGTCATTTATGATGGGCAGGGCCAGATTTCCCCGTTGCGACGCATCTTTTCTAGCTACAAATGCTGGGGTAGGGAGAGTTCATGACCGTCGCGTCTCGTGAAACTCCACGAAGAGGAGTAGACGGAAGTATTTCAGGCTGAACGTGATGGGAAGACTCGACGCTAATGATATGCACTGGGAACCGGAGTCTCGTTCGCGATAGTGAACATTGAGTCGCTGGCTGGCAATTCTTCGACTGCAAGCGGCTCATGTTGAACTAAGAACACCACCGGGCCAGCCTGCTTTCTATAGTTGTTCCCAATAATAAGAAGGCATATCACATCTAACTTAGTTCGGGTATTTAGTTAATCGAACGACACATGCAAAACACTTTAGGCATAGTAGCTAGTCATCAGAAGAGCGGCATCTCGCCTCGCATCAACTGTTCCAATGTCGCTCCCACAAAATAGCTGTATCATGTTCTCTATATCACTCACTTTTCATACCAATATTCCCCAGCTCCACTTATAAAGGTATGTGAGTACGAAAGAATCATGTCTCTGACAATTGCATGTGATTCATGGTGCCGTCACTCATGGTCTTTGTTCAATGGTGTTAGAGAAATCCCTTATGATGTTTTGAAAATGACAAAATAAATCAAAGATTACTAATGTGTTTGATGATTGAGTAAATAAGTGAAAGAGACACAAGTCGTTATACAGATGATAAAACGTGTAAAGGATATTATCAAGGACTATACTTTGAAGAACTAAAAGATAGACCTTATGTTAAAATTGAACCTATTTAGACTATATTCAGACTTTAAGAATAAATTTATTTAGACACAGCCTCTGTAGATGAATATATTCAGACTCAAGTCCAAATTGAAAAGTCTACTTCAGACGGAACACATTCAGACTTTACATGCAGATGGAACAAGTCTAGATCATGATAAGTTCATAACATGATAAATCCATAATGTGATAAGTTCAGAATAACACAAAAACAGAATGAGACACTTGTTTCAAAAGAAGCAACTTCAAAACATAATGTTCAAAACGAGATACAAGTTCAAAACGAGACAACTTGACAGAATGAGACGCAAGCCTAAAATGAATAACAACTAGTAATTTGGTTTGGATTCTACACTAGAATAAATTTGATCGATTCAATCTAATTGATTGGCAATTGGATCCCGAATACAAGAACTGTTTTAACGGAGAAGCTCTACTTATGGAAACCTAGATTTTGATTGTATATGCGACAAAAATCAAGATGGAGATTATGCTTCTGTCACTCAACGGCTACTAAATTTTCTTGATATAGTTCTATCCAGTAGGTAGATTGGAAGACGATTCTCTAGATACTGTCCAACGGCTAGTTTGGAAATGGGAGAGTATTTAAAGAAATCAAAGGACCGAAGAGCAAGTAAAAGCAAAGTGTAGAATTTATAATTCCAAAGTCTAGGCTTACTTCGATCATATACACTTGTCATTTGTGATCATGAGAGAAATACAGAAGAGTGACTTAGTGAGATAGTGTGATCTATCACTGAATGTTTGCACTCAAAGTTGTAATCTCTTATTAATTATATAGTAGAATCCAGCCATTAGGTTGTTAGTGTGAGAGAGTGGACATAAGCTTGATCTAAGTGCAATCATTATAATATTCGTGTGCAATTCCTTTTATCCCTTAATCTCTTATTATTTATTGTTATAATTTATTACACATGTGCCAGGTGCTTCTAAAGTCTAATTTCCGCATAGCATATTCTGAACCTTATTTTAGAATTTGATTATTGTTCCTACTTCTGAATCGAGCTTGAATACTTCTGAATACTATTTCTACGTTTGCTAACATTTAGACTTCGATCTCAAATAGTTTTATTCCGCAAAAATTGATTGTATCGCCTATTTACCCCCTCGAGGTGATTCTTGCTAGTCACCCTCAAACATTAGCACCTGATGAATTATAAGATGAGATCATATGTAAGATAGTTATATTATACATAATATTTGCATGGGCCCCCTCTGCAGCAAGAGCTTGTTTGACCCCCACTCCCCTTTCCCAAGAGGGGGCCGCGCTGTCTTTCCACAACTCCTGATTTTCCTGCTTAGACAGAGGCCTTGTCAACTGCATATAGTGCTAGGATGAAGAAAGGAAGGAAGAGCTCTCCCTTCACCATCCCCATGGGGATGTTCTATTTCCGGGCGGGGCAGGAGGTGAAGGCCATAAGAGAAGGAGTTGACAAAGGTGAACAGCCCCCTGTTGTTTTTTTTTTTGGGTAAGGAACAGCCCCCTGTTGTTGATAGAGAGCTTACCGGCCGAAATTGAAAAATCTCCTTTTCAAAGATATAAGCCAGTCTAGGTCCCTCCCCGTGAACAATCCACCGAGCTAAAAAATAGAATATGTCAATGCTTCTAGTAAAATGGCCATCATCAATGCCACTTCAAACCTAATCCTCGTGTGGATGGCCAAGATGTGCATAACTATGGCAAAATGGACGGATTTGGGCAAGCAGTTCCTTTCTTGACATTGCAACTTGTCCCAGAAGCTATAAGGACGGCCCCCTTATTAAGGAGCGTGTTTATTAGCCCAATTCAAGTGTTGAAAGATAAAAGACTCAGCATCTAAGGAAATTTAAGTCAAAAGTCAACTTAATCTGGTAAGTAATAAAGAGAGGAGTTACTAAATTTCTTCAGCGAGTAATTTATGCTAATTAGAATCTTGCCAAAATATATTGATAAAGCTTCCTAATAATGGTCATTTTTTTCTATTTCTGGAGGGAGGTTCACAATACTTAGCCATTGATTTTTAGTTGCCATGAAAACTTTTCTTTTATTCTAATTCCAGCACTTGAGATTATCATGCTTAAAATTCAGCACTTAAATTTTCAACACTCATTCTTCGGTTTTGCCAAAAAGACTGGAGTTTGAGGCTAAAAGCTAGGGGTGTCAATGGGTCAAGTCAGGTTTTCATGATACTTGACCTGAAATCCGATGGGGTGCACTTAACCGAACCCAATCTGCAGCAGCTCCCCCACCCACATAACCAAGATGATGAATATGTAGTTTTGTGTCTCTCAGTGTTTCCAGCCCCACTTTCACCACTAACCAAGATGGACTGACTTTTTTCCTTCACTGATCACACAAGTCTACGCATATCAACAGCACACCCATCATGTATGAACTAAAAAGGTCATAGAGAGTCGAATAGTAATACTAACCAGGACCTGCATGCGGCATCAGCCACAGCAAAAGGAGGCGGACTCAGCTTCTCAGAAGCTGCCCCTTTCGTAATGAGCCATCATATCGCTATCACCGAAATGAGGTAATATCATAAAAGGGTTTATAGCAATCAGTACATTTCCTGGGGAAGTCTGAAACCTTCATAAGATGCATTTAACGTTAGCATGCTAAACCCTGAGTAAAAATAACAGTATCTGCAAAACTCCCGACTCATGCAAATAAGCCAGCTTTTTCATATCATCCACCCCACATGGTGGTGCTTCAGTATCATTAGGGTGTACATCTGAGGCCCTCACAAGAACCTGTAACTCCAAAAAATGGGGAAATCCGAAACAGAAAAGCTCAGATGTCAATTGATTTGATGGAGAAGTTTCTACAATAAGAAGAAAGATATATCCATCTATTCTCTGTGCTTATGTATACTAAAGTTGCTAGACATGACACTAACATATGTAGGCAATTCTTCAGCAGATTATGGAAGGGCTTGTCAAGGTAACTGAAGCAAAAAAGAAATCTTCAGAATCACATTTGTTGGCAATTTTCATATAGTCTTGTCCTATGAGCATAGAACTTTCAGCTCTAGACCTTTAACTTCCACTACTTGCCCGATGAGCATTGAATTTACACAAAATAAACAAGCAGAATTTTTTTTTTGTAAAGTTATTAGATCAACACCTTAATTTTAGCATTGTTGCACACTTTGATTTTTATTGTTTTCGCTTTCTTTTTTTTGTCGGCATAGTGCTTAAGCATTACCAAAAAATAGACCTTATAATTTTTTCACCAAAGTAACCTCTATAGCATAGTTAATGAGTTTAGAAGAATAAAAGGAATGCATGGTTGATGTTCTGAAAATTTAGTAGTTATTATTTTGGTCGAGAAAAATGAGTTTGTCCATTTTTGAATAATATTTATCAGTCGATTGAACATAACAATAAATGATTGCAACAAAAAAAAATAAAAAAGTCACGGGTAATTTATAGCTTTTCAAAGTTCATGGCTATTGTGCAACGATGGCAAAGTCGATAATGTAATTTTTTAACTTTTCAAAGTTTGAGGGAACTTGTGCAACAATGCAAAAATTCAGGAGGTTTTTTGAGCGATTAACCCTTTAAAAAAAATGAAAATCAAGCCACTATCGAGTAGGCCCAGATCAGTTGGGTCCGAGCTGAACTTTAGCGGTTCAGGTCTGGCCCAAAATTTAGGCTCCAAAATCTCTGGCCTGAAAACTTCGACACGAGCCCATTTTATCGACACCCGACCCGTCTGACCCATAAACCAGCACTGTGGCGAAGGACGTTGTCTCCCAATCAAATATGGAGGCGGTTAAGAAAAAAAAAATAACGTCAAATTCAAAGGTCATTGAAACAAGGTTGAGAGATTTGAACCCAAAAAAAAAGGAAGAGAGAGGATTGGGGAGGAGTTGTAGAAGAATGAATAAAACTATCCATTTTTGAATATGAAGAAATTGATTGGAATCGTTAGATGCTTGGTTTGGAACCAACAAATTTTGTATCCAAATCACAGCATTACTCGCTCAAATTAATTGTAGAGGTTTATGCTCGCCACCTTGTGGATGAAATTTTACTACTTAATACACGTAGACAAGGCGGTCAGCGTGTATCTTCGGGGATTAGTCAAGCCTAGACCTATTAAAATGCATTATAGACCAGTTTCTTAACCTATGTATAATGGGCCAAGTTGTTATACGGATTATTTATATTAAGCGAATGAGTCGTAAATAAGTCATGAATGGATTTACAACTTATTTAAACATAACTATCCTCTATGACTTTTTTCTCATTTTTTCTTACCCTCACTCGATCTTGTTCACTCACTCCCTACTCTTACCACAGTTTTGCTATGAGTTTTCGTAAATTGGATTAAATATAGAAATGTTTTAGTATTATAACTCAAGTCGAATTAGGTATTAGTAATTAGATTTGCATTACATGAACATGGGTTAAAACGGATTAAATAGGTCTATTTGAGTCAAACCATATTCAACTCGACCTAAACACGATCCGATCTGCCCATTTGGCGAGTCTAGTCGCCGCAAGGTGTGGATACGCCGTGTTATAAAAATTAAAAACAAGAAGCTATCCATTATTGACTATAATGAGTTAGACCTTGAACGGCATTTAAAAAGATGTAACGCCATGAGAAAACAAGAGCCGAAGCTTCCAAAAATTAATTGAATGGTTGGTCGACAGTGGTGACCACTTCTTCTTCTTTTTCTTTAAATTATAAATAAGGGATAATATTAAAATATACCTTAGATTTCACTTAATAACTATTTACATATCTTTGTACACAAAAAAACTATTTAAACAATTTTATTTTTTAATACTAAATACATACCTGAATTTTTACCTTTGAAGATCTATTTGCGCATCCACATCAATTATTCTTGTGTCCCAAGAAAATGGCACTTTTCTCTTCAAAAATTGCACTCCAAATAAAGTAAAAAAAAAAATCATTCCCACCAAAACACAAATAAACTAAAGACAAAAACGACCCAAATCCTAAGTAACCTGGTCACATGAATTTGCAATGAGAGATCATTTAGTCTTTTCAAACTCAAGTTTTGTTTAGAGGTATGCAAATCATATTTGTGAATAAAATACCATTCTTAAGATTGTTGTTGCTTATTTCAATCCAAAGATTGGCAAAATCGCTATCACTTTTATCCTCAAAGTAAAGATAATACACTAGAAAGAAAAAAAAATGTTATTGTAAAATTTACCCAGAGGATGGGGACTATTGTCACGTGTTCCTATCGGTCAGTAAATTCGTCTATCATAGGATCAAGCAACAAGATAGAACTATTTATTTTGTGGGAATGCAGATAGAATCATTCATTTTCATCGTGTTTTAATAGTGAGTGACTATTATCGTGTCATGTAGAAGCATTCCCTATTATGAAATACTGTGCGTTTGGTAACATTTCTACTCCTGGGAACAGTTTCTTTTGAGAAATAGTTCTTTTCCATTTCTACTCCCTGAAATAATTTAGGAGTAAAATAGGACGTTTGGTAACTACAAAAATTTCTTCTTCTCAGAATAGAAAAAGAATAGAAATGCATTTGGTACCGACAAAAAAAATTTGTTTCTTTCTTCCTCGATGGCGGCGGAGACTGGCGGGTGGCGTAGTGCGACAGCGTAGTGCGGGGCGGCCGGGGGCGGCGGCCGCCGCCTCCCACCACCACCGCCGTGCCCGGCGGCCCGATCGCGATCGCCACCCACCAATTGTCGGCCGCAGGGGAAAGGACGGCGGCGAGAGGCCGGCAACTAGCCTGGCGGTCGCCCGGTGGCGACCGGAGGTGGCGGCGGCCAGCGGCCGGCGATGGCAGTGGCAGGCGACAAGCGGCGGTGGGTGGGTGGCAGTGTGTAATAGGCGGTGAATAGTCCCCAAGAAATAGTTTCTAGAAATTGTTCCCAAGAATAAGAAGCTACTTTTTTTCTACTTCTCATTTTTACTCCAAATCTATTCCCAGGAATACATTTCTATTCCCTAATAGAAAAATTAGTTGGCGTTACTACAAAAAGCGTTTACTTTTTTCATTCCAAGGAACAAAAGAATAGAAAAATAAAGAAATAGAAATGTTACCAAACGTAGCCTTTACTCGCGGATAATAGACATGTATCCAAACTCGAAAGATTGTCGCAGAGCAAGTTGATTACAGGGGATGTCTTGTCTGAATTAAGGACTCGGACCAATCGACTAATCTCGTACGTGCTCATAAGCCTAATTGGACTTACCGAAACTTTGAATGCAGTAATTCATTCGGCCCCCCTTTCACATGCGACTGGTTCTGGACGAGGGCGGCCCCATCTGCTTCGCGATTTCTCTCAGCAGGTGCTTCTGGATCTTGCCCGTTGAGGTCTTGGGCAGCTCCTCCTTGAACACCACCGTCTTGGGCACCATGTAGTGCGGCATCCTGCTCCGGCAGTACTCCAGGATCTCCTTCTCGGTCGGCGACGCCTGCTGCCCGCCCCGATTGGCCTTGAGGCTCACGAACGCGCACGGGGTCTCCCCCCAGAACTCGTCCGGCCTCGCCACCACCGCCGCCTCGTTCACCGCCGGGTGCCCGTACAGCACCGACTCCACCTCCACGCTGCTCAGGTTCTCCCCGCCGCTGATGATCACGTCCTTCGACCGGTCCTTGATCTCCAGGTACCCGTCCGGGTGCATCACCCCGACGTCGCCTGTGTAGAACCAACCGCCCCGCATGCACTTGGCGGTTCCCTTCGGGTCCTTGAGGTACCCCAGCATCACGCATCCGCCCCGGAGGACGATTTCGCCGAGCGTCGACCCGTCGCGCCTCACCGGGGTGCCCGACTCCGGGTCCACGACCTCCACCTCCGTCATCGCCACCGTCCGGACACCCTGCCTTGCCTTGAGCCGCGCCCGCTCTCCGGCAGGCAGGCGGTTCCACTGCGACTTCCACGCGCACGACACCACGACCCCCACCGTCTCGGTGAGCCCGTACCCGTGGCTGACCTCGAACCCGAGCGACTCCGTCCGAAACAGCACCGCCGCGGGCGGCGGGGCTCCGGCGGTCATGATCTTGACCGGGTGCTGGAGCGGCTCGGCATCGGAGCCGGAGGACAACATGTTGAGCACCACGGGGGCGCCGCACATGTGGGTCACGCTGTGCCGCCGGATGAGGTGGTAGATGGTGGCGGCGTCAAACTTGCGGAGGCAGATGCTGGTGCCGCCCACGGCGGCGAGGCCCCAAGGGAAGCTCCAGCCGTTGCCGTGGAACATCGGGAGGGTCCAGAGGTAGACAGCCTGTTTCGGGACGGCCCAGTCCACGAGCGTATCGACGGTGATCGAGAAGATTCCACGGTGGCAGTGGACCACGCCCTTAGGCGACGATGTCGTCCCCGAGGTGTAATTTTTCAAAAAGTATCAGTCGGGTCCCACTCGAAAGGTATTGGCGGCGTGCTGGAGGTCGAAGTCCCACGACGGCGATCTTGGTGTGGTGGAGGGCTCGACGATTGCTGGTTTGGGTCATGTTCAAGAGGGCTCCACTGTCGCCGGCCGGTCGAAATCGGGGAAGACCGACTTACCTCCCTGCTCTGTTTTTTACCAGGCTCTCGTAAGTGCACACCAGAAACCAATCGCCTGGAAATCGGCTTTAAGTGCACCAGAAACCAACGTTTCCCGATGATGACGAGGACGAGGTCAGCTGATTGCCCAGTTCGTCGACGGCATCGTCGTCGGCGATGAGGACGAGGAGCGGGCGATCGGAGCTCGGGGGAAACAGGGAGAGGGCCTCGAGGACGAGGGCGCGAGACTGGGCGTGGACGAAGATGAGCTTGGAACCGCCGTGGCGGAGTAGGACGGAGACGGTGCGGGCGTCGAGGCGGGTGTTGATGTTGTTGAGGACGGCGCCGCACATGGGGACGGAGAAGTGGAGCTCGTACATTGCGGGGACGTTAGGGGCCACGACGGAGACCGCGTAGCCCCTGCCGATGCCGGCAGAAGCGAGCGACGAGGCCACCCGGAGGCAGCGGCTGTGGGTCTGCGACCATGTGTAGGTGGTGTCGTTGTAGATGACAGAGGGACAGTCGCCGTAGACGGTGGCCGCTCTTTCAAGGAAGCCGAGCGGGGTCAACGGCGAGGAGTTGGGGGGGCTGGGCTTCAGCTCGTCCATGGTGACAGTCTCTCTCTCTCTCTCTCTCTAGAGTCCGACGTTATCACTGTCTCCCCCGTTGATATATGCGTGAGAGGGCAGTGTCACGTTTTTGGTGGAGATAAGAAAAGGCTGTTGCAGTTTCGGCAGCGCTCCAAAAACCGTTAAAAAATGACAAGAGAATTGAAAGTTTTAAAAATTATCGTGAATTATAATTAAATGTTAAAATTTTTAAAAAATGCAATAAAAAAATTTGATTTTTTTAAAATTATCCAATCATATCATTTTGTTAATTACAATTTTAAAATTTTTTAGGACTTACTTGCACTTTTTGAAAATTTTATTATGCATATATACTTCTATGACAAGTTTTAAAACTTTCCCTACAGCTACAGGAGAATCAGGAATGGAGAGCTTTCCCCCATTTTCCGCCCGAAAAAAAAAAAAATATATGATTGACCATTGATATTCGATGTAACTTGTTTTTTTTTTTTTTTTGGTAAGGTAAATTTGTATTCATTCCAACCATCAACTATATAATCAAAGGAAATCGACACCCATTTACACTCATTGTATCATGACTAATGAGTGGAATGGTACTGAAATCCAAGGAAAACTAGAACAACATACACGGCAGTAGCCACCTAAAGGAGCAACTAAAACACTTTAAACATAAAAAATGGAGGCATCTAAACCCCAAGCTCTTTGTAGCCGCCTATTGACAAGATTATCTTGAACCGATAGGTTAGCCATCACCTTATCCATGATAGCTTTATATATATAATGCTTCATTGCTTGAGTGAAGATCACTTTACCCCTAAACAGGGCATCATTTCAAGACTTCTAAATTATATAACAAAGGGCTCTAAAAGAAATCTTGAAATCTCCTGCTGAAATCCTTTACCGGCCAAATTGAAGTTAGCCCAACCAAGGGTATTCTGCCATGGTTCTCCCGGCCAAGCCAAGTTGCACTTGCCCGCCCAAAAAACAACGAGGGCATGCATAACTTGACATCCAAAAAAGAGGTGATCCAAGGAATCCGGGCATGTCTTGCAAAAAACACACACCACATTAGTGATTCTACCATAAGAAAGTAACATCATTTGAGTAGGGAGATGATTTCTAGCCATCACCCATAGCAGAAATTGGTGCCGTGGTATAATGATTTTGTTCCAAATAATAGAGGACCTTGGAACACGCGAGGATGTAACTTGTTGTCATCTATGGAATCAAAGGAATCAAAGATTATTTCAGATAAATTTCTCCTTTTAGATATACTTGTGAATATGATTTTAGGATATATCAACGATATTCTGTCTGCTCGATTAGTAGATTGTGTGATAAAAGGGAGAAAAAAAATATTGTGGGTTGGACCCCCTACTTTTGTTTGGTTAACTCAATTTCAACAACCAGTCCAACTTCAATAAGTGGACTTACTCATAATAATTTGAGCAATTGGTTTGTTGAGTTCGCACAAACAATAGGATGCGTTATTCCTTGTTTTTTGGTCAAAATAAGATATGTTATTCACTCAATGCAGAAAGACATTATTTCTTTGGGTATTACTAGACTTACTATGAAGGCGGACTCGCAAGTAATGATTTCTCTACTTTAGAAATCAATTTTGTTGCTTCATTTTAGTGACATACACAATTCTCAAATTGAAAATATGCCTAAGTATTTTCAATAGGTCAAGATTCTCTATAATTTTATGGAATGAAATGCATCTGCAAATTGGCCAGCAAATTAGGTTATTCAACCTAATAATGGGATCATAAATTATGTATTACATAGGACACAAATAGATATGTATTGTTGCGGGATTAGACCGGATCAATCTTGTTTTATCAAAAAATAAATTTGGCTAGTAAATTAGGTTATTCAACCCAATAATGAGAGAAAATATTGGGTACAAAATGGAGGCCAACTTGGCAAATAGGAAGGGTCATGAAGATGCGACCCGTGTTTAAAGTGGGGTTCAAATTTCAGACTCTCTCCTCTCTCTCTCTAGAATGCATCTCCGGCTTCCGCTCTAACCCCTTTCGCGATCTTCATGGGGTTGGGCAAGAGCCAAGACTTCACCTCCTTCTGCCATCCCCATGCGCCGTAGCACTTGCTATTGACGAAATTAGGCATGAAGCCCATTGCAACAGGGCCATTGGCAACTGACAAAAGACAAGAAAAATAGGAGAAAGTGTAGAGGAAAGTTGTATTGTATTCATCTAATCCGTATACAAGTGCAATGCTCTATTTGTATTGTGAGAATGAAAAGAAAAAAAGGAAATAATATATATACTAATTACAATTTTCCTATTCACTAATCTAATCATGAATTGATTGAATCAATCAAAATCGTAATCAAGATCGGTGTCACAATAGAATATTCAATAATATCCAATCACATTTCCAACAGCAACAGTAACCACGTTGAAAAAGGGTTCCAAAGGGACCCACATGTGGCAGTTGGCAAGGGGGTTGGCAATGTTAACGTCCGCGTTGCACGTGGTGCACGGGGCAACGGCGTCAACCTTGCACATGAGGCCATGACCATGGTTGCTGTATCTTGAGCTTATAGCCATGGCCACTTGAGTTTTGACATCTTGCCACCATGGTGTCACTTGAGCTCAAGCTCGTGGAAGCCATGGCCGTTGGAGTTTCAAGGGTGGGGATGGATGTTCCATGGGAAAAAAACAATGGAGAAGATGAGGCAACAGGAAGAGAGAGAAAGAGAGGAGAGGAGTAAAAAGTAATAGGGAGAGAGATAATGGAAAGAGGAAAATTAATGTAAATGGGCCCGAGGAGATAGGTGTCACCCAATGAATGGACTTCTTATTTGCTAAGTTGGCCTCTCTTGTGTACTCAATATTTTCTCCAACAATGCAATGATAATTAATTATTAGATAGGTCACAAATAGATTTGTTTCCTTTATTATTATAGGATTAGATTGGATCGGATGAAGTTTAACTAAAAAATAGATTTGGCTAGCAAATTAGGTTATTCAACCCAACAATGGGATGATAATTATGTATTAAATAGGTCACAAATAAATTTATTTCCTTTATTATTATGGCATTAGATCGGCTTGGGTAATTTCTGAATTCTACTCTTTTATTTATTAAAAAAAAAGGAAAAGATCATTCATTTGGTAGTGCCCTGTTTTTGTACTTTATTTTTCTGCTTTTTCTATACTTTTGTTTTGGACCATAGCCATGACATGCCTTCCGAATCCAGTCACTGTACTTGAGTTGCATGCATAGTTGGCAGCGCAAGATCAGTTGATAGTGAGGGAAAGGTTAGTCTTGAGCCGGCATCCTGTAAAGGTAAACTTATAAAAATAAGTGACGTGATAATCTTTAACCAAGATCCGACGATAATTTTGCACG
Organism: Corymbia calophylla; assembly: GCA_014182845.1. NCBI lineage: Eukaryota > Viridiplantae > Streptophyta > Magnoliopsida > Myrtales > Myrtaceae > Corymbia > Corymbia calophylla. The sequence goes on along the minus strand of CM024698.1, from coordinate 23,902,355 downwards.
TCCCTTTAGTTGTTGAGCTGTCGCCTTGACCATTATTGTTTGTGTTTATCTAGACAAATCGTTCACTTGACATTCACTCTATGTGACATATGGATATTTTTATAAAAATTAAAAAGTGAGGCGAAAAAATTCGGCTTAGCAGTGTCTATTGACCTTCAAATAAACCATCAATTGTAAAAATCGATATGCGAACTTTACATTTATTATTTTTCATGTAAGACAATCACACAAACCCTTCTTAGAATACTAAATCAGTCCTTTCTGTACCTCTTCATGCAACCATCCATCTAGCCACCCAATTCTGACCCCTCGCCGTTTTTGCGTCTCACCGATCAATCATCTCTTTTGACAAGGTACAAGAATTGATAGGCTTTTAAGATGACAGGGCATGAATAAATTGAATGACACACTGACTCAAAGGAGAGCATTCTTAAGTTAAATGGCGCGATGCTTGCAGGCACCACGGCTCTGTGCTCGGCATGAAATGGGGAGACAGAAGTGAGCTTCGTGCTGATGTGCCCATTACAAAGTACAATTGACAGATTTCAAGAATACGCAATCGAAAAGGCATCGATAGAAAAGTGTGGGTATGTTTTTTCTCCTAATCTCAAGAGGTAAAAGAATATCCTCTCTAGAAAATAGCAAGTCTCCCCTCATCAATCCTTTCCGAGACATTAGAGGAAGGAGATTGGAGAATTTGGACGCATCTTACAGTCAAATCCATCGTCTCGCAGCACATCGCAAGATTCATGAGCAGTAGCGAGATTTCGTGGCTTAAAATGGCCATCGTCGCTTCCCAAAAAATTCTATCCCGTGACAGGACCGCCGGTGATCAAAAGTCGATGCTCCAACGTGAAAAGAACAGATGTAATGGGGTTCGTCTCTGTCATTTATGGGTTGAATTTTGGTGTTTTGGGGGTTGAGGGTTGGGGGCGCGGTCCACTTACCCAGCGAGTGGGACCATATCCCGCCGTCATTAATGATGGGCAGGGCCAGATTTCCCCGTTGCGACGCATCTTTTCTAGCTACAAATGCTGGGGTAGGGAGAGTTCATGACCGTCGCGTCTCGTGAAACTCCACGAAGAGGAGTAGACGGAAGTATTTCAGGCTGAACGTGATGGGAAGACTCGACGCTAATGATATGCACTGGGAACCGGAGTCTCGTTCGCGATAGTGAACATTGTGTCGCCGGCTGGCAATTCTTCGACTGCAAGCGGCTCATGTTGAACTAAGAACACCACCGGGCCAGCCTGCTTTCTATAGTTGTTCCCAATAATAAGAAGGCGTATCACATCTAACTTGGTTCGGGTATTTAGCTCATCGAACGACACATGCAAAACACTTTAGGCATAGTAGCTAGTCATCAGAAGAGCGGCATCTCGCCTAGCATCAAGAAGAGCAGCATCTCGCCTAGCATCAACTGTTCCAACGTCACTCCCACGAAATAGCTGTATCATGTCCTCTATATCACTCACTTTTCATACCAATATTCCCAAGCTCCACTTATAAAGGTATGTGAGTACGAAAGAATCATGTCTCTAACAATTGCATGTGATTCACGGTGTCGTCACTCATGATCTTTGTTCAATAGTGTTAGAGAAATCTCTTATGATGTGTTGAAGATGACAAAATAAATCAAAGGTTACTAATGTGTTTGATAATTGAGTAAATAGGTAAAAGATGTACAAGTCGTTATGCAGATAATAGAACATGTTAAGGATATTATCAAAGATTATACTTTGAAGAACTAAAAGATAGACCTTATGTTAAAATTGAATCTATTTAGACTATATTCAGACTTTAAAAATAAATTTGTTTAGACACAGACTCTGTAGATGAATATATTCAGACTCAAGTCCAAACCGAAAAGTCTACTTCAGACGGAACACATTTAGACTTTACATGTAAATGGAACAAGTCTAGATCATGATAAGTTCAAAACATGATAAATCTATAACGTGATAAGTTCAGAATAACATAAAAACAGAACGAGACACATGTTTCGAATGAAGCAACTTCAAAACATAATGTTCAAAACGAGATACAAGGTTAGAACAAGACAACTTGACAGAACGAGACGCAAGCCCAAGATGAATAACAACTAGTAATTTGGTTTGGATTCTACACCAAAATAAATTTGTTTGATTCAATCTAATTGATTGGCAATTGGATTTCGAAGACAAGAACTGTTTTAACGGAAAAGCTCTACTTATGAAAACCTAGATTTTGATTATATGGGCGACCAAAATTAAGACGGAGATTCTGCTTCTGTCACTCAACAGCTACTTCTTCTTGATATGGTTCTATCCAACAGGTAGATTGAAATACGATCCTTTAGATATTGTCCAACGGCTAGTTTGGAAATGGGAGAATATTTAAAGAGATCAAGGGACCGAAGAGCAAGTAAAAGCAAAGCGTAGAATTTATAATTCCAAAGTCTGGGTTTACTTCGATCATATACACTTGTTATTTGTGAGCTTAAAAGTTTGTGATCATGAGAGAAATACATAAGAGTGACTTAGTAAGATAGTGTGATCTATCACTGAATATTTGCACTCAAAGTTGTAATCTCTTATTGATCATATAGTAGAATCCAACCAGTAGGCTGTTAGCATGGGAGAACTAACATAAACTTGATCTAAGCCGAACCACTATAATATTCGTGTGCAATTCCTTTTATCCATTAATCTCTTATTATTTATTATTATAATTTATTACACACGTACCAAGTGCTTCTAAAGTCTGATTTCTGCATAGCATACTCTAAACCTTATTCTAGAATCTGATTATTGTTCGTACTTCTGAATCAAGCTTGAATACTTCTGAATACTGTTTCCGCATCTTCTAACATTCAGACTTCGATCTCGAATAGTTTTATTCCGCAAAAATTTATTGTATCGCCTATTTACCCCCTCTAGGTGATTCTTGCTAGTCACCCTCAAACAGTAAATGGCCATCATCAATGCCACTTCAAACCTAATCCTCGTGTGGATGGCCAAGATGTGCATAACAGTGGCAAAATGGACGGATTTGGGCAACCAGTTCCTTTCTTGCCATTGCAACTTGTCCCAGAAGCTATAAGGAAGTCAAAAGTCAACTTAATCCGGTAAGTAAAAAAGAGAGGAGTTACTAAATTTCTTCAGCTAGTAATTTATGCTAATTAGAATCTTGCCAAAATATATTGATAAAGCTTCCTAATAATTGCCATTTTTTCTATTTCTGGAGGGAGGTTCACAATACTTAGCCATTGATTTTTAGTTGCTATGAAAACTTTTCTTTTATTCTAATTCCAGCACTTGAGATTATCATGCTTAAAATTCAGCACTTAAATTTTCAACGCTCATTCTTCGGTTTTGCCAAGAAAGCTGGAGTTTGAGGCCAAAAGTTAGGGGTGTCAATGGGTCGGGTCGGGTTTTCATGATACCCGACCCGAAATCCGATGGAGTGCTCTTAACTAGACCCAATACTCGAATATCATATAACTTAAAAAAAGTGATCGGGTCAGGTTAGGCTGGCACCGATTAGCTAGACTCAAATCTACGATTTCATCCTCGTTGAGCACATGCAAAGAGAGAAAGGAAAAGAGAGGGAGATTGGGCTGTGCTTTGGGGATGTCAAATAACCATGCCCTAGCTCAACCCCAGCTATACCAACACCTAAAAATCCCTACTTGAAGAAGACTAAGACCCAACTCCCAAATACTCTAATTTTTGGGTTAGGTTTTTTTGACACCTCAAAAAACACTCGAAAATAGTGGATTATGATGTCGAAGGCATCCTCACCATCCACAAGATCGGAGATTGTACTTATGCGCCTTTAAAGCATTATCATGTAAGCCATTTCACAGCTGCGCATTTAGTTACCATCAAGACTTTTCTCCTCTGACAGTGCTGCCCCACTCTGCAGCAGCTCCCCCACCCACATAACCAAGATGATGAATATGTAGTTTTGTGCTCTCAGTTTTTCCAGCCCCACTTTCACCACTAACCAAGATGGACTGACTCTTTCCTTCATTTATTACACGAGTCTACGCATATCAACAGCACTCCCATTATATATGAACTAAAAAGGTCATAAAAAGTCGAATAGTAAGACTAAGCAGTACCTGCATGCGGCATCAGCTACAGCAAAAGGATGCAGACTCAGCTTCCCAGTAGCTGCCCCTTCATATTGAGCCATCATATCGCTATCGTCCATATGAGGCAATATCGTAGAAGGGTTTATAGCAATCGATGAAACCATCATAAGATGCACTTAACGTTAGCATGCTAAACTATGAGTAAAAATAACAGTATCTGCAGAATTCCCAGCTCATGCAAATAAGCCAGCTTTGTCATGTCATCCACTCCACATGGTGGTGCTTCAGTATCATTAAGGTGTACAACTGTACATCTGAGGCCTTCACAAGGAACTGTAACTCCAACAAAAGGAGAAATATGAAATGGAAAAGCTCAGAGTTCAGTTGATTTGATGGAGAAGTTTCTACAATAAGAGGAAAGATATATCCCATCCAATCTCTGAGCTTAAGTATACTCAAGCTGCTAGACATGACATTAACATATGTAGGCAATTTCTTCAGCCGATTATAGAAGGGCTTGTCAAGGTAACTTTCTTGGCAATTTATATACAGTCTTGCCTGATAAGCAGAGAATTTTCAATGCTGGATCTTTAACTTCCATGGCTTGCCTAATGAGCATTCAATTTTCACAAAATGAACAAGTAGAATTGTTTTTTCAAAGTTGCTAGATTAACCCCTTAATGTTAGCATTGTTGCACGCTTTGAATTTTATTGTTTTCGCTCGTTTTTTTGTTGGCATGGTGCTTAAGTGTTACCTAAAAATAGATTTATTAATTTTTCACCAAATTAACCTCTATTGCATAGTAATGAATCTAAAAGAATAAAAGAAATGCATGGTTGATGTTTGGAAAATTTAGTAATATTATTTTGGTCGAGAAAAATGAGTTTGTTCATTTTTTAGACAATATTTAATGACTGAGTGGACAAAACAATTAGTGATTGCAACAACAAAAAAATCGGGGGTAATTTATAGCTTTTCAAAGTTCGTGGCTATCGTGCAGCGATGGCTAAGTCGAGAAAGGTAATTTTCTAACTTTTCAAAGTTTGAGGAAACTTGTGCAATCATGCAAAAATTCAGGAGGATTTTTGAGCAATTAATCCTTAAAAAGTTGAAAATCCAGTTACAATCGAATAGGCCCAAATCAATTGGGTCCAGGCCGAACTTTCACGGTTCAGGTCAGGCCCAAAATTTAGGCTCTAAAATCTCTGGCCCGAAAACTTCGGCACGGGCCCGACCCGTCCGACCCATAAACCGGCACTGAAGCAAAGGACGCTGTCTCCCAATCAGATATGGAGGCGGTCAGGAAAGAAAAACGTCAAATTCAAAGGTCATTGAAACAAGGTAAAGAGATTTGAAAAAAAAAAAAAAAGAAGAAGAAGAAGGGAAGAGAGAGGATTGGGGAGATTTTGTAGAAGAATGAATATACACTCTCCATTTTTGAACTTGAAGAGATTGGTTAGAATCGTTAAGTCTTTGATTTTGAACCAACAAATTCCGTATTCAAATCATGATGTTTTTCACTCACATTAACTATGGAGGTTTGTGCTCACCACCTTGTGGATAGAATCTTATTACTCGATACATGTAAACAAGGCGGTCAATGTGTATCTTAAGGGATTAGTCAAGCCTAGACCTATCAAAATGGGTTATAGACCTATTTTTTAAGCTATATATGATGGATCAAGTTGTTATATGGATTATTTAAATTAAGTGAATGGGTTGTAAATAAGTCACAAATGACTTTACAGCTTATTTAAACTTAACCCTCCCCTATGACTTTTTTCTCATTCTCTCTTGATCTCACTTGCTCACTTTGCGCTCTTACCTCAATTTAGCTATGAGTTTTCATAAATTGGATTGAATGTGGAAATGTTTTAATAATATAAGTCAGGTCGAGTTAGATATTGGTAACTAGATTTGCATTACATGAAGATGAGTTAACAGGTTAAGAGGGTCTATTTAAATTGGATCATATTCGACTCCACCTAAATACGATCCAGTCGACTCATTTGACGAGTCTAGTTGCTGCAAGGTGTGGATATGATGTATTATTAAAATTAAAAATAAGAAGCTATCCATTATTGACTATAATGAGTTAGACCTTGAATGGCATTTAAAAAGATGCAAAGCCACGAGAAAAAAAGAGCGGAAACTTCCAACAATTAATTGAATGGTTGGTCGACGGTAGTGACCACTTCTTTCTTTTTCTTTAAAATATAGATAAGGGAGGATACTAAAATATACCTAAATTTCACCCAATAACGATTTACATATATATTTTTTATTTTCAATACTAAATATATACCTGAATTTTACCTTTGGTGATCAATTTGCGCATCCACTTCAATATTCTTGTGTCCCAAGAAAATGGCATTCTCCTTTCAAAAATTGCTCACCCCAAATAAAAAAAAAGAAAATTCAATCCCACTAAAAACACAAATTAACTAAACACAAAAAAACCACCCAAATCCTAAGTAACATGCTATTTGAGTTCCCAATGAGAGACAATTCAATGTTTTCATATCGAGTTTTGTTTAAAGGTATGCAAATGGTATTTGTGAATAGAATACCATTCTTAAGATTTTTGTTGTTTATTTCAATCCAGAGATTAGCAAAATATCTATCGCTTTTATCATCCAAGTAAAGATAGTATACAGAAAAGAAAAAAAGGGTTATTGAAAAATTTAGTATTTCATAACAAGGAATGCTCCTCCATGACATGATTATAGTCATTCACTATTAAAACATGATGAAAATGAAATTATTTTTTTTTGGTAAACAATGAAAATGAATTGTTATATCTGCATTCCCAAAAATAAACCGTTTAATCTTGTTGCTTGATCCTATGATAGAGATTATGCTGTTCCTTAAACGGAAAACGAAAACTATCTTTTCATGTTGATTGACTGCTTAAAGAGTATGTGTGTTAAAAAAAAATTTAGTAAAAAGAATTATCATTCACCAACTTTCTCAATTTGTTGATCATTTATTGACATTTTAATGAAAATACCAGCTTCTATAACAGATTACAAATCAACTTTTTTTTAAAAATATTTTTACTGGCTTTAATTTGCTCTTCATTTTTTTTTGTCAACAACGCTTTAAATTTACCAACTCATATACAAGTTCATCTATCTTTATTTGAATGACTCGTCAATTTTATTACGATTAAATTAATGACTAATTTTGAACTGCCAACTTAGCGACATTTATTCAATTTTTTTTATTTATTAATCAACTTTTGTTATGGATTTCATTTGCCTTGTTTCCAAATGTCTTAGATTTATTAATTCTTACATGAATTTAGCAACTTTTAATTGTGTAATTTAGCGGCTTTTTTGTTTCCCGATAACTAGGGACACAAGTGCAGAGGCCTATCTATTGGAAGCTCTTAGAATACCGTGCAAAATCTAAGCTTATGGAACATCAATATTTTTCCCGTTGAATTACCAATTGATTTAGGTTTATCAACTCTCTCATTTGGGTTGTTTATTAACATTTACTTGGCTTCTTTGTAAATTTACGAACTTCTCCATTAAATCCTCTTTTATTTGCATCACTTACCGATAAATTAAATTTATCAACTCTTCATAAAACTATGTCTTAATTAGCGCGACTACCAACTTTCCTAATAAATCACCAACTAATTATGCCTTACAAACTCTTTTGACCTAGTTACTAACGTATATTCTTTTTCTTTTTTTTTGGATTAGCAATTTTTCATATCTCCAAAAAAAATCTCCTATATGTTTCTACTTTCATTTATTTATCTTAACAACGCCTTAAATTTTCGAATTATTAAATGTATACAATTTTTATTTGAGTTACTTACTAATCTTTCCAATATCAAGCCAACTGACTAATTTTGAGCTAACAACTCTCATTTAAGTTACTTACCAACAGTCTTTTATTAATTTACCAATTAATCTTATTGTTTAGAAACTTTTATATGCCACTAATTATAATATTTTTAAATTCATAAACTCCTTTTTAGAAACTATAATCTTTAAATAGAGTGATTATCTACATTTTTTCATTAAATTAGCAACTAATTTTGTGTTACCAGTTAGTTTTTTTTTTTTTTTGGTAAGGATGTTACCAGTTAGTTTATTATTCTCAACCCCAAAAAAACACCTCCTATCTCTTCTACTTTTAGTTGTTCTTTTTACCGATGTCGTAAACTTACCACATATCATATGAAATTACCCACCTTGATTTGGGCAATTCAAAATCTCCTTGATTTAGTTATTGACTAGTGTTGCTTCTAATTTTCATTTGAGTTACTTTTATTGTTTATATGTTTTTAGTTTACTAATTTTTCTTATTATTTGACAACTTTTATTTGTCTTGTAAATTATCGATTACCAACTTCTCTTTAGAAATTACCAAGCTCAATTAGAGTAATGACAATTTTTCTCCATTTAAATTACCAACTAATTTTACATTATCAACTTTTAGTTGAGTTAGCTATCAACATTTTTTTACGTTACCAATATCTCTTCTCTGAAAAAAAGATGCCTCTCTTATGTTTTTCTACTTTTAAAATTCTTAACTCAACTAAATTTGTTTCATTTGAGAAATAATTAATTATTTAAAAAATAATTTTTTTATATGTTTGTAATTCAAAATACCACTGTTTAACAATTTTTATTTGCCTTGTTAATTACCAAATTTTAAAATAGACTAACTCCTCAGAATTTACGATCACTTAAAATAATTAGTCAATTAATAATTATTTAAAAAATAATTTTTTTAAATGATCTTTTAGTTTAATTGATTATTGAAACAATTTATCTCTAAATAACTTTGTGGATGATAAAAATATTTTTCATTTATTAATTTATTGTAAGTGATTCTAGCGATCATTATGAAAATATTTTGCAAATCATTTGTTTTTTCGTGAAACAAACACATCATCAATTTTTATTTCTTTTCTGTGGAAATATAAGGAATAACCTTACCGTGATCAAGGTGCATGGATCTAAAAGTCAATTTGTCTCCATCATGACGATGTAGTTAGTGGGAATTGATCAAATTTAAAGTTCATTTGAACAAGGAAGAGAGAGAAATTGCAACGAGCCGAAGAAGAACGAATAAAATATCCATACTTGACTCAAACAAACACGGAATACCGTGAAAGCAAGAGCTTTCGAAGAAGCTCGCAAATTCTTCGAATTAGCGGTTGCTTAGCTGAGAAATGCTTATGCCACTTTCCTCCTAGGACAAGCTAACCCATTTTGCGCGTCAGTAATTTCAACATGCGTGGATTGGAATGGACATCAACAGCGAGTTGGTACCTAATGCCCCTCTTCCAAGCCATCCAAAGATTTCGATGAACACGGGCTTCGATTCGACATGCGCAGTTATGATCAGTTATGAATTAGAAGGAGCAAGAAAGGGAAAGGAAGCGAATCAGCAATGTATAGTAACTCCAAGAATGCAGCAGAAAGAGAAGGAAAAGAACATCTGATGTATATAGTACGAATGGCCGGTCCTACATGTATAATAGTGTATAATCAATCCGTCTCTGTGTCTGTGTGTATACGGCTAGAAATACCTATACCATGCGGAGGAGCGATCAGAAAATAACAACCCCCTTATTGAAGACGAAGAAAAATAATCAAGAAAAAGAATGGAAAAAAGCGGAGGCGATAAGATTTATAGCCGAAGCCTGAACTTGCAGCTACTGCTGGTGATCTGGATACTATTGTTCTCGGATAAGTTGTCCACAATCAACTGGCACCGGACCAAGAACTTGACCTTGAACAGCTTCAGCTTCCCGAGCTTCACCCTCACCGGCTGCCTCACCCTCAGGTTCAGCGGGATCGACCCCGTCGCCTGCTGCGCCTGCAGCTGGGTCAGCAGCCCCGTCCCGTTCTGCGTCTGCCCGGACAGCGGAACCACCAGCACGGTCGTATTCCGGTGGCCCTGGTAAAACTTGGGCAGCGCGCCCTGGCAGAGCTGCTCCCCCTCGTACAGCACGGTGATCCGGCTCCCGCCCTCGTAGTATATGCCGATCTTCTTGTTCGGGTTCCGCGCGGTGATGTTCACGTCGAAGGTCGCGTCGAGGCTGCCGTTGTTGCTGAGGTCGAACTGCGTGATCTGGAGGCCGTCGATGGAGAACTTGGGCAGCTTCGGCCGGAAGGCGAGGTAGAGGATCCCGGCGGTAATGGCGACGGCGACGATGAGGAGGACGAGGAAGGAGAAGGTCCAGCAGAAGCACTTGCAGAAGCAGCTCCGGCGGCGCTTCGGGGGCCGGGAGTGGACGACGGGGAGCGTCCGCTGCACGGGCGGGTAGTAGACATTGTCGTGCGGGGCGGGCTCGCCCTGATCGGACTTCGAGGAGTTGCGGGGCACGAGGGGAGCGTTCGGGGTCTGCGGGGCCTCGGGGTCGCCGGCCGGGTGGATGCGCTGCTGATCCGCCATTGTCTGGACAGAGAGAGAGAGACAGAGAGACAGAGAGACAGAGAGACAGAGAGAGCTCGGAAGGCAAGAAGATCAAGAACCAGAAGAAGGGGTTGTTGACAGGAGGAATGCAAAACGGGGGGGTGGGGGAGAAGGGATCTATCCGTCTCTCTCTTTATATGTTTTTCTGCATTTCTGGAGGTTTTTGATAAGGTCAAGACTTTTGGGCTCCGACGAAGGAAGGTTTCCATCTTTGACTTTTTTTTTTCTTTTAGGGGAATTGACGACTTCTGATTCGTCCGCCCCTTTACGCGAACAGGGAAGCTGTCGTTTTCTTTTTTATTATTATTATTTCTTTTATGGTAGGGGGTGGGAGAGTTCTCACGCACTTGGCCAGGAAAATTCAACGAAATGCGTCCGCATCGCGTCTTTCTAGAACGCTTGCGCTACGAATGATTACCGGGGCGGGGCGCGGACGTCCCCTGCCTTTTTCACAAGGCAAAACGACCGCCACGTGTCGGAAATGGTACGCGCCCGCCGCCGCCAGCCTCCGTTCCGTCCGTTTAGGTTTTGGGCCTCTGGGCAGAAGGTGGGGGTGGGGAAGCAGGGGAGCGTGCTGGGTATTATCAGCCCTTGTCGTTGCGATGTGGGGGAATGTCGTTGCGAGGCCAACGAAACGACGGGAGAGGTCGGACGTTTAATTTGGAACAGCGAGCGTCTAAAATTCTAGATTCTGTCCTTGTCTGAACTCGACTTTTTTATGCTTCGTCTTTCGTTCTTATTACTTGCGTGCCGCTTTTTTTAACCTTTAATTTGGAAAAGGGTTCTCACTCACCGCAGATAGTCTTTACGGTTTCTTCAAGAAAAAAAAAACAGCACAAATTTTTTTAAAATCTCTGTACTAAACCTTTTAATTGGACTAAATTAGTCTTTATATTTTGTTAATTAAGTCCATTTGGCTAATTAATAATTCAGTTTGATTTCAAATTGTTACCATTAATCCCAAATACAAATGGGAAACTTGGTTTCAATAATAAACTACTGGCAAATTTGCACAAGCATTGCATCTATAAAAGAAATTGAAATTTGCAAGATTAGCTAAATCATTCTGTAATGAAGAGTGTATTGATTAATGTGAAAACAAGTTATTGGTAAGACTACGTTGTACGACGACATTAAATACGTGGAAAGATAAAAATATCTCAAGGTTTGACTTTTCTTAGGAAGGTTGCTATAAGATACAAATGATCCAAATATTAATATTGAAATATGCAAGACATTCATTAGAATTGCTGATTTAAGCATTTTCCCACGGTACAACATTTCCAAAAATAAACGTTTGAGTGTATCTGAGGAAGGAAGACAGAGACTTGAGCTCCGTATAACATCTATTATACCAATGTATGTGATTGTATCAATTTCATCATTCATAAAATACAACATAATGAGCAGCCTAGTTTTCTCGTTTGTAAAAGATAGGACATTAAAGAACACCGTAAGTAAACTTTTGTTTTGTGAATGGGTGCATTCGGTTCACGGGAAACTCAAAATTTTGAAAATATTTTCTAAAAAATAATTGTTTGCATTTCTTACAAAAAATGAGTAAATGAAAAAATATTTTCATTATTCACGGAAATAGTTAAGTATAAAAGTCATCGATGATGAGAACATTTCCCATTACATAAACTTTTGAAACAATAACCAATGATTTTTGAAAATTTTGAGTTCTTCGTGCTATCTTTAACCAATTCAAAGAGCATGTGAAATAGATTTTTTTTCCATTTTTCATTTTCAAATATCAGGCAAAGCATGTAGCAATGTCAAAGCAGACAATCTGACCACGCATAGATAAAGAAAAATTCCTTAAACAGGCCAACCAACCCTCCCTTATTTTACCCTTGAAAATGATTTAAAAAGCGTAGTGCCTATATAGGCTCTGAGAGGGACTTGTATCAAATTTTGATACCTTTGAAGATTACAATTCGAGCACGACCAGGTCGAGACTGCAAGCCACGTCAGCATTTTCGAATAGAACTTTGCGTGCATACAGTACCTAATCAAATCCTATTTTAATCCGATTAGCATAAGCAATCCTTAGCGCGTATAAGATCAACCAACCCCGTTGACCCTACGTCTTCTATGGCCTCACCATAGTTTCTTGACCTCATGCTTGTCGTCACACTCTGTTTCTAAGTTCACATTCTGCATTCTATTCAACAGACACGTCTATGATAGACCTAAGATCCTCCCTAATTTCACCCTTTAAAGATCAGGGTACGTTGCTTCTAGCAATTATTTTTGCAGCAGTCAGACCTTTCGTCATGTTGAGGGACGAATCGAACTGAAAAGTTCTCCCTTTTGAATTGAGGGAATCCATGTTCACACAGATAGACATAACATAAACGACAACAAGTGGGTGTGATTAAAGTAATGATAACTCGATTTTAATGATGTTTTATTGTGATGTTTGGTCAAGTCATCATAGATATCGGGTTGGATCAAAGCCAACTTAAGACTTGCAATATTAATCAAGACGTTGATATGGTGAGATATCAATGGAGAAAAGGAAGATAGTAGAAAGAGATGTTAAAGAGATGTGGCGAGTAATGAGGTTCCAACTCTTCTTAAATACAATGTGTACTCTTAACTTAGGTTAGGGTTAGAGGTCAATAGAGGGAACTCAATGTTCTTCAGATATTCATATGCAATAGAGTTTGACTATAGTAATAATTGTGCAGCTTATATGATGAAGGAAGCTTTGGCACTATTAATGAGAGAGAGAGAGATGATTTATTTTTTTTTTATCAAAAAAGAGAGAGATGATTTTATTTGTAGCATGAAGCAGCAGTTTGCACTAACTCTTGAAGGTTTGGCTCTTCTATGGAAACTAGGGATAAGTATGGCTTCAGAAGAGAACTTGAAACCTGAGAACCGAATTGATGGGAACCTATCAATTCTAGGTTTTAAGCTATGTAGCGTATGTTTTATATTCCAAAATTAGAGAATTTGTTCCGATTAGTAAGTTTCAAGTTCTAGGTTAATAGAACCTAGAAACTACAACTTATAATTTGAACCAATCTAGAACCTAAAACAAGTTTTGTATTTTTCTTAGTGTGCGTCTTTGCACAATCGTCTAGTATTTTATGACATTCAATACTGAATGTATAATTTAAAACTACTAATATGAACTTTTATTTTATGATTAAAACTTTTACTTTGTTAATATTTCATTTTTTCGTGTGTCTAATTATAAATTATGGTTAGTAAATTGTAATAGCAAATGGTGGCTATTAAAAGTGATGATTTATTACAATCGTTCAATTAATAATATAGGTGAAACCTGGATAAACCCTGAAACCTGTGACAAAATAGATTTCAGGTTCCAAAGTATGTAGGGTAGATTTCAAATTCTAAAAAATGAGAAACCTATTCCGACGAGTAAATTCCAAATTCCAGATGAAACATTTACAAAACCTAAAATCATTTATCCCTAGCAAAAACATTTAATCTTCTCTCCATCTCATGTCTTTGTGAGGATTACGATGTAACTATATTCGATAACCTGTGGATGACTTTGTAAACCGTCGATGTATGAAAGATTTTCACAAGGTGATTTGGCCTCGAGTCTGTAGTGATTATGTCCTCTAATGAGCACAACTTCAATGTGCTGATGAAAGAGGAGACTTTACTCCACTCGGCCTCGAAATTTGACAGGCCTACCCACTGAACTTGAATGAGAAATTCCACTGTTCACAAACCATGATTGGGCCCATTTCATCTCATGTCTCTGCACCTGTCTTCTACTGTCCTCCTTATTCTTCCTTTATTTTTATTTTTTTTTGTTAACTACATCATTCCCTTTGTCTAAATTTGTATTGATTACCACTGGTCCCAAAAGTCTGCTGTTACCCAGATGACCTGCTAGAGACTTCTCTGTAACAAAATGATAGCTATTTGAGTTTTTAAGTGTCATTTTCCCCCAATCCTTTCAGACATGACAGCAGTGCCAACTTGCTGGTCACCCCCTCCACTAGCTTTGAATACCAATATGCTTTGCACCAACCGGCATGCTAGACTCAGAACTCAGTTCATCTTTGAGAAAGTACTTGCGAACCGATTAACACTTCGTCATTCATCAAATGGGTGATGTTTGGTATTGTTTGGACTATTATTTGCACTGTGTAGGAGACACTGGACAGCTCCAATGGTCAACCAAAACGATGCCCCTCTCGACTAAGAATCGGGATCTCTCCATCCCAACCCAGAGCTTCGACCAAATGCCTCCAAAAAGGGAAAAGCCAAACTCATCTCATTGATATAATCTTCAAAAAGCTAATGACAGACCAGTTCAAACTTAAGCCTAACTTTTATGACAGCACTCTAGCTAACAAACTATTATTATTATTGTTCCATTCCATCCTCTCTTAACATGCCAAGGAAGCAACACCAAACGAAACATTTTTCTGTCGACAAAAAGTACGACAACAACAGAGAGGAGACGCAGTCTAAAACACGGAGCGAGGTTCGCCTCCACGAAGCAGGCCCACTCCGAAGGAGATGGTGCAGACCATCAGCCCCAGAATCGCCAAGAACCCGTACTTCCTGCAAAAATCAATGAAAACAACAAATCACCCAAATTTCTCATTAGCAAGAACCAAATCATTTTGAAGCCCATGACAAAAGATCCCAATTGAATTAAACCAGGAACGTTTAGGTGCTCTTATACCACATTACAGCATAACCAAATGTTACTGAGTTTATGTTGTTATTCTTTCAACGTGTTAATCTGAGAACCAAATGGCAGGATGCAAAGGAACCACGAACCCGATCTTGAGGCGCTTCTGGGGATCGCCGGTGGAATAACCTTTGAAGTAGAAGAAGCGAGAGACGATGTAAAGGACTCCGAGAGAAGCGCAAGCGCAAGGGTGCCTCAACCCCCGACTATCATCAGCATGAAGAACATGGGCATCATCTCCAGCGAGTTCTGGTGCCCTCTCTGTCCACCACCCAACCAACCAACCATGTCCACCACAATATAATCGTTACTTCTTAAAAACTGAGAAAGAAATACCGACAAATCTACACATCATCTGCCCACACAAAAGAAAAGTTTCGCAAGAAACCCACCTCAAGAAACGTTAAAAAAGCTCGGATTTTCAGTACTAATTCGACGAGAAATGCTCACGTTTACCCGATGGGGACGGACGCCATCTCAATCGGAGTCATACGTAAGCGAAATTTCCAGAGAGGGAGCGGCTGATTACCTGGACACAGTTGAAGAGCTTGGCGTCCTTGTTCTCGGATTCGGAGGCGTAGAGAGTCGGGTAAAACACCTTGTACCTGAACGAATCGAACGACCCAAGAAAAACCATTATCCCTCCGGCGAAAAACTGACGGGAGAATGATCAGAACTGGGAAAAGGGCAGAAAAGAAAAACCGAAATGATTACTTCTTGCGCGCCATGCCGACTTGGGCAGCCATCCAGAAGTTGAGGAAGCAGTAGAAGACGAGCACCAGGGCCACGTATCCGTACTCCTTGGGTAGCATCCCCTCCATCCTGTCGCTTTCGCTGCTCTCGAACTGCTTCTGAATCTGACCTAGACCTGATCTCCGGATTCGAACGGGGTCGGATAATGCGGGATGAGAAGAAGGGGGTGGAGTTGACTTCTAGGAGTTTCAGGGGGTTGGGGGTTGGGCTTTTCCTTGATCCAATGGGCCATTTTTATCTTATTTTTCTGGCTTTCTGTCCAAGGCAAGCATTGGACTTGACGTGCTTCTAGAATTGAAAATCTTCTTTTTCGTTTTTCTATTTTTTTTGGGGAGGGACTATTTAAATTTGTCCATTTTGATCTATTTTATACGTTATACAAATTTAGCGGTCCGTGCTCCGACCGGACCCATACGACAAAAACATGTCGGTATTTAATTCAATTGATGAAAACTTGTACACACCTAATTAACATAATTTAAAGCTCTTGATGTGTATATGTTATTTAGATAAAAGTTTCACGTCAAATCAAAACAAGTAAATTAGCATAATAAAAAAAATGATAGTAAATAAAGTGAAAAAAAACTTATAAATTAAAATATTTATAAAGAACTAGAAAAGTTTGCATGTAATGAGATGACGATTACTTTGGATGTATGATTATTGATTTAAGTCTATTTAATCCTTTTATTTGTCGTAAAATTTAATTTATTGTTAATATATTAATAAGTGGATATGCATAACAACTTGTTAATTCAATTTGTGGGAGCAGAAGTTCTCGATTGTTACATTATCTATCGACATCACCAACTTCGTGCATGCTTCCACGTGGCGTCGAAGGTGATCCCCAATTTTAAGCCCAAATCTACCGAACCCGAGAAAATATTTAGGTGCAAAAACTCATCTATTAGTTTTTGTTAGTCAGCGTGGCAAACCGAAAGAGGCTCCAAAGCAACGTCACGTTTTGATTATTTTCTTTTTGACAAAAAAAAAATTGGGATAGATTCTCTCCCTTTTTTTAGAAAAAAAAGTCTCTCTCCTCTCTTTCTGGAAGCCTTTTTTTTTTTTGAATTGACCTCTGCTTCCACGTGGCATCGAAGGTGATCCCCACAAGCCCCTCGAACCCGAGAAAATATTAGGTGCAACTCATGTGTCAGCATGACAAATCAAAAGAGGCTCCAAAGCACGTCACGTGTCTCGCGAGCGCACCTATTCTCTCCCCCTCTCTTTCCTCTCTCCCTCTCCCCCTCCCCCCTCTGCACGCTGTCCTCCCTCCTCTCTCTTCCCCTACACTCTCTCTCGCCCGACTCTCTCCCTCTTTGCCATCCCCTCATCCAACCAACGAATCACTGGACGGGCGAACTTCGCGACAGCAAAGTCGAAGTAGAAGCGGAGACCGCGTGGTGGTTTGTCGGACGAGCCACCGCGTCCTCGTCGGACTGACGAACCACCGCGCTTGACCGACGAGCGACGGTGGGGAACCTTTCGAGACCGAGGCCAAGGCCGCGCGGTGGTTCATCGGACGAGCCACCGTGCCCTCGCCCAACCAACCTGTCGCCGGAGAGGGGGCGGCGAAGAGGAAGAGAGTTGAGCGCTAGAGAGAGTGTGTGCAGGGGAAGAGAGAGGAGAGCAAAGGCTTGCAGAGGAGACAGAAGAGAGAGGGCGCGAGGGAAAGTGTGTGCGGGGGAAGAGAGAGGAGAGAGGAGAGAGACAGCTTCCAGAGGAGACAGAAGAGAGAGAGAGTGCAGAGAGCTTCCAGAGGAGACAGAAGAGAGAGCTTCCAGAGGAGACAGAAGAGAGAGAGTGCAGAGGAAGGAGAGAGAGGAGTCTAATATGTGGGGTATCCAAGACATATGTCGCAAGTTTGTGATCCTTCCGATTTGCCACGCTGGCACATGAAATGCATCTAATATTTACTCGGCTTGGAGTTCGGAGCTACGACAGGACGACGGGGTGAGGGAAGGGGAGGAGGATGTGGAGGAAGAGGGTGGGAAGAGGCGGATGGTGGGGGAGAAACGGTCGTGGAGAGGGGAGAGCCCCAGGCGGAGCCTGCGGTGGAGTAGAGGAGGCACCGGCGAGGCTGGGGTCGTGGGAGTGCTCGTGGCGTCACTCTCAATCACGTGCGAAAACGAGGGAGGTCTAGGCTCTGAAAGCAAATTATTTGAGCTTCTGGTCAAGACGGGTTTAAAATATGGCTCATTAAAGTGACCCATTTACATCTTGTTTTTGGGTTTAATTTTTTCTCGTCCCATTTAAGCCTGTCTTACAAAGAAAGTGAGTCATGCATGCTGAATTGGACCACTAGATCCGAGTCACAAAATAAATTGGGGGACCATTTTGCCGGCTCTAATGCATACGCCCAAAAAGACGAGAGGTGGTCGTTTCAGTTGTGATAACATTGATTGATAGATCTATATTGGGAAGTTCCGATATTTCGTGAGTTACACTTCAATGATGACCATAGAGCCGAGAGAGATCTTTCCCTTTCAGGGCTATCAGATCAGGAAACTTCACATTCGAAATGATACAAACCATGTACCGAGAATAATTTGACCCTACCAGGCTCTACCCGATGGATCACCGCATTGAAGTCGAAGGAGTTCATATGATATTTTTCTCGTGAAAAGGAACTTCAGAGGCAGTGGTCCTTGAAATCTCAGTCAAATTCTGCCATCGAAGTGTGTCCATGAAGAAACAAAAGCCTCTGATGAACACGAGGTCTTGTAGGGACTTTATATGACACATCTCTGTCGAGAAATGCAGACCTCACCCCATCCATTTCTCAAATGTAACCCCACAGAGAGACAGAGAAAAGAGAGAGAGAGAGAGAGTTACGGTACATACGAAGATGGCTATGGTATTCAAAAATGCAAAATCATTTTATGTAAGCAAAAGAATGGCTCTTCCAGGGTATACAAAAACTCATCGTTCCCGTAAAATCGCCCTCTCCTAAAAAGAATTTTCTATATCGTAGGAGGATTGTGGTAAAGGCAAAAAAAAAAAAAAAAAGTACTGTAAATCGATGGTAAAAAGAAAAAAAATGAACCGTAACCTGTACATGTATCCTAATCATTGGGATCCATTTCCTCATCCTGCTCTAGGGTCAGAGATGACTCGGTCATACCGTCTTCGTCAGAATCTAACTGACTTTCCATATCCATTTCATCCTCTTGAGATTCGTTCTCATTGCTACCATTCTCCAGCCGATTAGCCATCTCACTGTGCTGCATCCACTTGGGGCATTCAACTTCACCACTGTACAAAAATTGGCCTGCACCACTGCCCTTTCCTGCATCTGATGTCTCTGATGCTCTAAAATTCCGACATGAGCACTCAGGGATTGGGTGTGAGAGAAATGATGTTCTCTTAGACAAGTGGGATTCCCTCAGCAGGCCCTCCTCCCCGAGGCTTGCATTGAGATGCTCTCTAACTAGGAGCGTCCAGTTACGCTTCGGGTGGTAAACATTATCAGACACCCTGGCAAAGAGCTTGACCAGATATTTTCTGCTTCAAAAACAATGAGTCAGTAACACAGATAAGAAAGTACTTGACAAGATCATTAAGCAGCCAAGCTCTGAATCTGCTCAAAGGGCAAGAGTGCACCCAGAATCATAACATACTCCACATAGGTAACTGCAGCTTTATCATACAAACGAATGCCTTCTTTTTTTCTTTCCCCGCTAATCATAGCCATTTGAATGATATTAAAACATATTGAAGCACATTCAAAGCTAACAGTGAAAATGAATTATTTGATGCAAGTTATCATAAATAAATGCCTAAACCACAGTCAAATTACCGTATTACTAGCTTGGGTGAAGTGATAGCCCAGGAGGCTAAGCAACTATCAGATTTCGACTTCTCTTAAAATCAGTACATATATGAATGATTTACTCTCAAAGTTTTGCATGAAAAAATGTGCTACTTGATAACAAGGTGACATAAGTCAAAGATCTCCTGGTGGTAGCAGCAACTTATACTATAGTTACATGGCAAGCGGGTCCCGCACCTAAATACTGAGATCAGATAAAATGCATCCAACAGTCAAAAAAATAGAAAACAACTTTTATTGAGACATTCTGTAGTTAAATTTTTGGCAGGATACGGAAAACATTCCATCACATTTATCCTTTTTCTTTGACATAATTTGGTACCTGTCAGGTCGATATGTTCTGGCAGAAGCCATTTCATAGAGTCGGTGTCCCATGACCAAGCTCGCAAAATCTGGCCAACCACTTCCGTCATTATTAAAACCTGGAAAAATGCATCTGCCTCGACAGAGACAATATAATCAAGAGCAGCCCACAACAACCTGTGGGCTTGCCTCCTCAAATCAATTGGTGACGGGTCTGGCTCTGTATCCCTCTCTGTAATCCAACCATACCAGCCTTCCTTTTCATGCTGATAGACAGGCCGATCAGGAGGTGGAGGAAGAGGCCGGGGACGAGGACCTGCCTTATCCCATTCTTCCTTCAGTTTCTCAACACTCTTAACGTGAGGTGGCCGGAACACATCCAGAGGGAGCTGTGCTTCTGGCCCTACTAGGTCTCTCAATTCTTGCTTGCTGCACAAAGACGTTCTATCTGCTAGATTTGCATACATGGCACGTAGAGGAATCAAAACCCTTTGTCCACCAAATGTCTCCGAACCAGCCAAATATATTCTTGTTTTTGGGGGATAGCCCATTGCCCGAAGGAGCAGTCCTACCTGCATTAGAAGTAAGAAAGCATTATTATCTCAGAACACTGTACAATGTCATAGTCTCCTTGAGTATGTCCTGATCCAAAAAAATTGGTGGTAAAGATAGAACTAGAGGCAACACATGCCATTCATTAAGTGAGGAATGGATGCTGAGAGGCATCCATCATAAACCATGTTCAGAAGAGAGCAACCAGCTAGAAAGCTAGTGAAGATGATTGTGAGAGAAAGAATGCTTTAGAAAGGCCAAAAGTTTCAGTTTCCAGAACTCACTAAGACACACTGATAGTGAAGACCAGAAAAGAAAATGAAACACATAACTGTTGGATACTAAAGTCATCTCTATGGGCACCGCCAGGGGCCACCCTTCTCCAAACAAAAACCAAAGGGTTTTCTACCTTTAAAAATATTTGACAGTTCTTATCTTGTGGCACAATGCATAACCAACTCTTTTACATAAGATGATAGTTTCGCATATTATATTGAAGCAATAAGCATTACTGCATTATGCCGTGCAAAATTGACTAAGAGGACTCTCAATGTATTTTTAAAAACTTTTCTCCTTAGAGAGATTAATAGCACAACTATCCACAAGTGCGCATGCACGTGCTTGTGCATCACCCATATTTGCATGAATTATAGGAGCTCTGAAATGCCCAGTTACCTGATAAAAATACTTCCTTTAAGGTAACAATACACAAATTTTCACATTATGATAAGTTATCTTCCTTAAGAAAATCAATGTGGGTGCCTACCACATCCATTCCCAAACAGGAGACCACAAAACAAAATAAAATAAATAAATAAATAAATAAATAAGAGTGACAAAGAAGTAACAAGTAACGAAGCTGGTTCAACTTGTGGAAACATCACTGCATTTATCGTATTTAACTTAAATTAAAATACAAGATGCACCTCTTCAGGCATCAAAGGACATGAACCATTTGCTTTGCGAGAATGGGAATCAACATTTAATTGGTCAGTGATCATCCCCTGTTTAATCATTTGAGCCCTTCGATACTGTATAAGCTCTGTGTGAACATCCTGCAGATAAAGCAAAGTGAAATCCTCTGTCAAACCGGTGGATGGAAACAGAGAACATCAATCAAGATACCCTAAGTGCCTCCAGGCTGCAGGCTGCTTCATCCAGGCAACATTCAACCAACCCCAGCCACAGTATATGCAGAGAACTAAAAAGAAAGAAAAGCAAACCTACACATCGAGACAATCAAAATAGAGAATCCATAATTTGATTCCACCAACAAACATGTTTGAGTGTCCTTTACATCCTAGAGCCACAAGTCACCCAAATATCTCATGGAACCGACCACTGTGCATTAAGAGGCAAACCTTAAATAAAAAGACACTTGGCTATTCACTGATGTGGACTCACACGGCACATGAGTAACCCCTTTTTTCCCCAGACAAAATATAGGAATCTAGAAAATCCAGTACAGGATGAATATAGACCTGGGAGCTTTCCTTAATTACTTTTGGAAAGTGAACAAAGTAACTCCTCTGAGCTACAGACAGCAATCCAAGCTCAAACAAAGTTGCCAAGCATGAAGTAACTGAAAAGTGTAGCTGCTACTGTACATTCAATGAAATCAACCATCGAGATAAACAAAAGATTCTACACCAAGTCATAAAATTAACTGAAAGCCTCTCTGCTTTAATAAATTCAGATCCTTGAACTGTATGTTTAGAATTTAAGAAAGGAACTTAAATTTAGTAGGAATGCACGAAAATCTGGAATTTTCCTTCGAAATGCAAAACATGTGGTATGACTGCCTTCAAAACCTTAAAAGAAGTAATAATTTTTACTTAAGAAGCAAACTGCACTACTCTCAGCTTATAGGCTCCCTGATGTATGCATGATTTGAAGATCCTCTCACTACTTTCCTTGAGAACTTGTGCCCCACACATATTCATAAAAATAAACAGCTGAACCTATTCTGCATTTGACTAGAAATATATGGTTCAAATTTTACAATCAGCTGTCTCCAAGCAAATCCCAATACTTCCACATATGGTATGTATATCGAATAATAATCAAGCCTTTGTATATAATCGGAGTCCTTCACTTCTATATTTAGCAGAACAGATCAGCGCTAAGACAACCATGATTCAGATGCACATAAATCAGCTATCAGATACTAGATAAATTACAATGCTTAACAAGGGCACACTTATATTTACTACAGACAAAGTCCCAAAGAAGCAATATATGACGATTCACCTCTTTCAATGTCTTCACCAAGCAAAAACCAAGGAAGAAAATGTAATGACACAATAGTAAGATCATTTCAAGAAAATATCCATACAAACCTGAAATAGCTCAGCACATCCATGATATGCTAAAGTATCTCTGACTAGGCCAGGATGATATGCAAGGTAAGGCTGGCCAGCAGCTCGTAACCTGCACAGGAAAGAGATGGTAAGAAATCTTGCCAAGGGCAGGCCTCATGGAAAAAACTTCCAATACTATGGAAAACGTCACATGCATAGGCAACTCCATATAGGATCAAATCAAAGGGAGAGGAACGGAGGAGTGAAGCAAAATATTTTGGCACAGTGAGGATCCACATTGCAGAAACGTTAAAGTTAAAGTTGTGAAGCATTTCTTTTTGCCACATTGACAGTTACTCATATTTGTAATAAACAAAGGAAGAAAACCACCCTTACCTTTCCACCATGCGGCGCCCAAGCGCCAGAACTTCAGGACGAAACTGAAGTGCATGAAAGGAAACTCTACACCTCAGTCTCTGATACTCGTCCAGGTCTGGAGGGAGGACAGGCTGGAAAGTAACAAAAGGAGATATCAGAGGTATATCTTCGTTTATTTATCCAATTTCCAAAAAGAGACTAACTTCCAATATTAGCAACAATGTCTTTGCTTCTGTGAAAAATAGTAATAATGCATCACATCACATGCAATAGAAAAGTAATCAGCATAGGCCCTGCCTGTAAAAGTCAATCTATCAGCAAAAGCAAAAATGCCTACTCAAAAGAGCAGCAACAATGACTCTACATTCCAGGACAAAAAAATATGTCAAGGTTATGTACCTGTAGGCAGCCTCCCTCAGTAAGCACTAAGACGATGACTTTTGCTTTCTTTAACTTCGGCAAGACTTCATTAGCATAGAATCTTGGAGAAGATGTAGATTTGGGCTTAATGACAGGATACTGTTTCTTTTTCATAGCCCCCTTCATATGTGGAGGAAGGCTCTTCACAATCACTATATCATTACTGAGAGCTGTTATGAACTGATCTTCATTGTATATGTAGGAAAAGCTCCGAAACTTGAAGCTGCAAAGTTTAGAATTC
This sequence comes from Corymbia calophylla, assembly GCA_014182845.1. Classification (NCBI taxonomy): domain Eukaryota; kingdom Viridiplantae; phylum Streptophyta; class Magnoliopsida; order Myrtales; family Myrtaceae; genus Corymbia; species Corymbia calophylla. The sequence continues at coordinate 23,878,357 of CM024698.1, read as the reverse complement.
CATGATTCTTATCCTTTAGATAGAGAACACCTGTGAAGATAAATTCTAGAAAATAAAGGGAAGAAAGAAAACCTGATGCCTTTCGCATGAGTACTTTCTTGGATCTCTGGAATTACAAGGGTGGCATTTAACAGCCTGGACACTACGACCAAATCGGAAATCTAGAATGCAGAAAAACAGTCATAAAAACTGACTTTGCTCACTTACTTGAAGAATTCTATTTAACAATAAAAGCCTACCGAAGTTCTTATCTTCTCAAATCCACCGTAAACTTTGGCATAGATAAAACCATTATTCTTCTCAACAGGAGCTGCTGCACAAAAGGTTTGAAATATCAATCTTCTACTTATCATTCTTTCCTTCACCAGCAAGTCCATAAATGCTCACATCCAAACTAAACCTTATCCAGTAGCAATACTTCCATACCAGAGGAAAATTATTAAAAGCTGTAGACTCCACAAAAGCAAACAAGAATTCATCTCATAGCAATAAAGATCAGAACTTGTATTGCTACCGCACGGAATGTTGACCATCATAGCCCGCCACAAAAAGTCAAGAACATCGAGAAAACTTACCAGGATGTCTACTTCTAGGATTGGCATAAGGATAGAGGGACTCAAGGGACTTCACATTTCCCCATAATCTTCTGTGCGCAGCTCCCTGAATTATAAAAAGGAAAGAGAGAGTAACATCATCAATATGTCGAATAAAAGCTTCATAAAAATCTATAAAGCACTCGTCCATGATTCTCTCAAGCACACCTGCCATCCGGCATTTATGGTAAGATCATCCACAAAGCCTGTGATTGCACTGTACTGCACTAGATCCGCACTTGAATACTTGGCCAAAAGTAAGTGGACTAGCAATGACACGCAAGATAAGAGAAGTCCTCCAAGTGCAGCCCATTTAATTCTGGTCATATACCTCATCTTACTGCTTTTTTCGATGGTTCAAGAAGACTGCATGCATCCCTACCTTCAAATTAAGAAAAAAAGAATCAGCATGTGGAGAAACAGAATACTCAAAGTAATAGAGATGTGAGTTATGTGGTCCACTAGGTCAGTTTAGTCAACTAGAACTGAAGTGATCCAAAATGAAAACTGTCATTCTTTGACCCACCAGCAGGAAAGATGGGGTAGGAAAAGAAGTGCAGGCTCTACAAGTTTTCATAAGCATGCATTAGAAGAATAAGTCATCTCTGCTTGCTAAAATGCACAACACATTTATTGAGAAAAAAGCAGAAGCACGCGCCAAGTTAAAATAACACCGAGATAAACTGCTCTAACCGAACAAGCATCTCTCAGTAATTTCAACAGAGAAGCAACAAATGGGCCGACTGAACCATGTAATCAACCTTCTTCTAAGTACAGAGGTTCAACTAAAAGCCTAGCAGTGACTTCATTACCCCCGATTTGGGAGTGTATGGCTCCTTTGAGAAGCATCGCAAGAGTTGAATGAAGATGTAAAACAACTTAGGCACCTGAAAGAACGAGCGAACGTTTCCTTCGATGCGTGCGGCAGTAGGAGCACCGAAGGAAGGCACAGGTTAAACATAGGAGACGCAGGAGATGTTGAACGAACCAAAAACAGGAGAGTAAGTAAGGACTTTAGCAGAGAGGAGCAAAATCCAAAACAGATCACTCGAACGGAGCTCCCTCGGAAAATGTCCTCGAGTCCAAAGATCGGGAAACCTCGCCCGAACTAGGAATTGCTCATTACATCGAAGACGACGGATCGGACTCCCAAGATGTCTCTCCCGAAATCAGCGCGCACCGGAATGCGAAACTCATTGATCACGTCCTCTATCAATCCTAGAAACTGATCGTTGCACACGCGCACACGCACACGCACACGCACACGCACACGGAGGGATTGAAAGTACGAGTACCTGAAATCAGAGCAGCAATCTTAGGAGGAGGCTCGTTCCGTTCTCAAATCGGGCGGATATCTCGCCATTTCGACGGTCGCGCGAGAGCAACGAAAGCAGCAGCAGCAGCCGGGCGACGGCCGCCAATGCAAGCGGCTCCACTGCAACACGCGCGCACGCTCTCTCTCTCTCTCTGACGAACTGTACGCGCCGTTCCCGATCAAGAAAAGATTTCTCGATCAGGCGGAGGATTCGATGAGCGAGGGAGCCGGATCAAAATCCGAGAGACGGCGGAGAGCTTCGATTCGGCGGGCGGGAAGATGGAACAGGAGCGGAGAAGGAAAGGGAAAGCCGTCGTCGCGTCGTTCGCGTTCACTCCCTCACTCGGTTGTCAGATCGGAGGACGAGGAGGAGGAGTATTCTCGACGGATCCTTCTCCCCCCGTTCTCTCCCTCGCGCTTTTGACTTCGGAGGACCTTAGGCCGCTCGTTACGTTACGTTCATGTGCCGCTACCGGCTTCCTCCTTGGCATTGGAACGGGGGACGGGGATCGTGATTCTCCCCTTTCCGGTTTTGGGCGAGACTCGACTCTTAAAAAAGAAAAAAAAATCGAGAATTCGTACCTTCGTTCGTGACCATATGTGATAAAAAAGAGAGAGAAATGCATCGATTTTCGAATGCATTGATTGATGAAATGGACTGAAACGACTTGCCTTAAGTGGAGGTGAGACTAGTTTAATTCATGCCCGTCCATTGAAATTGCCAACTTTACTCGATTTGATATACTTTGATATACTATGGAAGTGTCATCATAAATAAATTGTCTCATCTTATTTATCTAATCGATGCTTCTTATTTGTATTAGAGGCTTCTTGTTGCTTCTTATTTGTATTAGAGGCTTCTTGGTGTAAAAGAAACCAACACGAGGAAGTTTACCCCTGCCATCGCAAGAGAGAGAGCACCTTTAAAATTGTTTAAAGAGGTGAATCAATGGGCAGTGCGAAAATTGGCTTGAACAATGCCTACTCAATATACATATATACACACGCACCTATAGTTGAACAATAATTAGAATTACATGGTGAAGACAACCAATAGTTGCGTGCATAGTTTCGCATGGAAAACTCAAAAAAGACAAAAAAAGGAGACATGGAACCAACCAAAATCCCATTCAGAACCAACCAATGACCAAGCTGGTTCTTAAGTACATAGCTTGGCGACCTTTCGCAGCTTAGCATTCAGAAAACTTGCTGCTTGAAATACAATATTCACAGGTTACTGCCTTACAAATCTAGAAAGTTTCCTCACTGAATGACTCCAAAAAATGGAGTCGCTAATTTTGTTCCAATTACAGTTCATCACAATGTGCTGGTAGACTGGATCTGGAGATCTGAAACCATAGCCACTGGAGCCCTTCCGAACTGATATTCAACTAGCAATAAGACTACATATGTTAGCAGAACAGGAAAATTACAAGAACAACCGGGGTCGGTGAGAATTCATGCACAAATCAAAGAGCTGATATGAACTTTTGAATCTTTGTCTGAGCACGCTCTTTCTCATCTGGACCGTCCAGATCCCCAATGTTGTCATGGTATTCCTGCAATTAGGAATAGTTGATTTTCAAGTTATGCATCTTTGACTACATAACCACATGAAGTACAACCAGAATTTCCAGTCTACAGTCACAAAGAAGTGCAGAATTTTTATAGACTACCCAGCCAAGTAAACATGTTCTAGAGGGCTAATATTATTTTTAACCAATATGGCTGGTCTCAACCCAATCAACTGCTGTTTCCCTTATACCCCATCTCTCACTGCTTTTTTATTGAAACAATTCATTCTCCAATTTTTTTCCTCTATTTATTCTTCACATATCTATGGCACTGGATAAACTTCAGGCATTATCTGCAAAGGCATGTTACAGAAAGCCCACCCCCGCCTTTTGGCTTCTGAATTTCCATAGATGCTACTTCTCAATAGCTTTATCCTTTTAAAAGGTAAAATACTTGCATCAGCAACAAAAGCCAAAAATCCTCAGCAGAAGGTAAAGACAGAAACACCCATCAAAAGAACTACCAATCATGTTGTAATACTCGGCTCGGTACCAAAAATTACAGCTGTCATATCTTACCCACTGGACAAGAACTAGTCAGCTAGAACGTTAAAAGGCAAAGAACGATGTGATATGGGAGAAAGTACCTGAAGTATTTCTTTTACATCTTCCTTGCTAAGTTTTTGCAGCTTGAGTAGTTGTTCAATTCTGGCCCTCATTCCAGTATGTCTACGAAGTAATAGTTAAGAAGTAAGAATTAAACACAATTTAAAGAAGGAAAAACTAAAGGTAAAGATCCCCTACTGTATAGCTGTCTCAATGTATACGTAAGGGAACTTACTCTGAGCACCAGAGATGACCAAGGATGACAGCAATCAGCTGCAAAAACATAACATAGAGGAGAAATGAATTATAAATATTTAAGTGAAAATTTACAGATTTAAGAGTAAAAGGTAACCAAAGTGGCTTCTTAATATTCATCTCTTTTTTGCTGGGTGCCTCTTCATAGCAACTTAGTTTAGGATATAAGTTTAATCTGAATAATAAACTAATCAGTTTAATTATGCATTCAAGCTTGAAAGATTCTTTGTTGGAATGTTAGAAACAGGGCATCTGTCGACCTATACCACTCTGCAGCCAATACTTAATGAAGGAAGATGAACATCATCCTGATCATGTCTCAAACAAAAGTTATACACATGACATCAATAGAACGAGTTTACAAAACTGCACTCTTCCAAAGTAAGTCTTTAAGAATCTGAAAGTTCCAGGTGCACCATATGAGATTATCATCCAATATTACTCTTCCAAGACTTGATTTACCCTTTCTCAAATCTCTTCAAGTAATTGTATGATGCATATAGAGTGGGCATCTCAGGAAAAGCATTGCAACTAGACAGGACATTAATCATGCTCTGTTGCACTACTAGTCTATTATCTCACTTATACAGACTGCCCAGCATCCAAACACCACTGACATCCACTGTTTAATCTTATACAGATCCAGTTCCAAATTAAGCGGTCTCGTCAACAAATTGACATCTGATAGATCAAAGCATAGTGGTAACCTGAAGAGTGTATAGCCCAGATTCTAGCCTTCGGTTGTATCTTTCATCCTCATCCATCTGTTGATTTCGAATGCATAGAGAAAGTTTAGATTCAAATTAAATTAATCAACATAAGTTCTTGTGAAGAAAAGACAATTACCTCCAAATCATCAAATTCAAGCTGGTTTAACCTTTCCATCTCTGCTTTAACCCGATCAGAATATCTTGGCAAAGAAAAGAAGTGTTAGAAGCATATACCATCAATGGTTAAAACGAAGAAACTTCCTCACCCACAATCAAAAGAAATGACAAACCATCACTTGATGCCTGAAAGAAGTAGTTTCTCTTCCAAGTTTCTTTTCTTATATTACCTTTCCAAGCTTCTGTTTCACAGGTTCAATTCTTTACCACTATGCTTGAGGTTAAGTGGCTTGATAATGAAGCCTTTACCACAGCAATATTATCCAGATATTTTTTGGAATGATAACCAAAATTTCCGTTAAGAAAAGGTACTGAGGGGGTGCGAACTCTATACATAACAGCCTCTCATACAGAATTTACGCACAAAACATAGTTTCTAACATTTTCAGCAAGCTAGAAGAATGAAATTGAACTTTACCACAATACCAAAAGTGAAGGGTCCAGCACAAGTTATCTACCAAAAGTAAGAAAAAAAGATAAAAAACTACCTCACATAGAGTTCCACGAGCCGGTCTATCTTTTCATATTCAGTTTCCACAAACTTGCTCAACAGCCTGTCCCTCCTAGAGCCCCTTGAAATACCATCTGTGACAAAGAAATCCAGATCAAATTATTTGACCCACTAGTACACTTCTCTTTTACTGCCACACATTCTAAAGCAAAACATGTTATGTAAGGGGTTTAAAACCTCATATTCGACCAATTTTGCCACACCCAACCAAAAAATTAAAAAAGTGATTTAGCAAGCATATGATTCCATATTGCGAGATCTCCATGCACAGGCACTAGTTTTTTTATAATTCTAAGTAATAAAAATAAACAATATGTGCTATAATCACAAACAGAGTCACTAAAGTGGACTTTATAAACATCACATCTGATTGATTTTGAGAGCAAAAATTATTTCAGAAGTATCAATCAAAATCATGAACTCAAAAGGAGTTAAATCATTTGAATATGCAGTTTCACATAATTAAGCAGTATATGATATTTTAAGCAATGCAATGTTAAGAAAATCTTGTTCACTTTTTGCCCAAAATTTTGGATGTCAACCGACATCCCAACACATGAAAACCTTTCACAGTTCATGGAAAACCTTAGTCTGTATACCCAATTTTGGTATACAGATAAGTGTAGCATGATAGAAAGTAATGGCAATAGAACTGAGAATTATATAGACAGAGTTGATTTTTATATTTTTGATAGGTAACAAAGTCACAATATGTTATTCCATAAGGACAACAAAAATAACTCATACGAATTATAAATCCTTATTTAGTTTCTTAAAAGTTAAAACCATATTATGTAATCTATATTTACAAAAAAGGGCATTCCAAGAATCAAACTCAGAACCTATTGCACCCAAAACGAGAATCACAACAGATATGACTTTAATGCATTGGCAAAGACTGTACACAGCAATTGAGGATGACTTTATTGCACCTTCAGGAAGCTGGTAAACATGCACATTCAGGAAAAAGAACCCTCACATGAAGCATTTCGATCCACCACATAAATTACACTTTATGCTGCTAAACTATGCTCTCAAGTATTTTACTTGCCTGCTTACCAAATAAAGATGCAATTAGAGAAATTATGCGTTCTTCTAAGTCTTCTTGATACCTTTCTTTCTTGTTCTTCTTGTATTGCGGAATCTGTAAAACAAAAGGTATGAAGGCCTTTAAATTGACATTATCCAAGATCAGTCCCCAGAAACACATGGAGAAAGACATAACTGCTTCGAAAGTAGAGACTGAAGCCATCTTATGCAGTGAGTAGTAATAAAATGAATTCACTACATTAATATTCAGTTATCCACAAATACGGTCAATCAAATGCAACCTAGTTTAAGGATGCATAACAAAAAATGCTGAGAATAGTCACATAAAAAAAATGTGGGATTTGAAGAGGCAACATATAGGACCTTCTGTGCAATCAATCGCCCTTTTCAACACAAGAAAAGACTTGTTGTGCGACATGATCAGTTTGGCTAGAGCACTTCTTTACAATGGCTCACCCATCATTCTAGCTACTCACTATTGAGGTCATTTCTTCATCAAGAATTAACCTTCAGCACTTCTCCAATAGCTACAGCTTTGTCAAACTAGCACTAGCTGTTAATACCATGGACAGAAATAGTATTTTACCATAAAATCCCAAGATGCTACACGTCTAGCCAAGTAGCATTCGCTTTCAGTGTCCTTATATTGGTAACTAGCCTGAAGCATACCACGCTCTAGGTACTAACATTATGATAACTTCAAGCATAGTTAAAGAAGTGTCAGACCAGTGCTTCTCCTTGGGAATTCCAACCCCAACTTCTGCCGTGGCCTTTGCTTTAAAAAAAATCAAAAATAAATTGCTAACTAAAGCATCATAGAGTTCTCTCGAATGGGGACGGTATCTAAAGCCAGACTTCATTGTATTAACATTCCTGCCCATGATGGTACCCCACCATGTCCTCCCTTTTATGGTGTTCGAATAGCACTACTAACGCAACATCACATTCGATGATGAGATAGCTCTTCCATCAACCATGAAATGCAGTAAGGACTAGACTGCAGAATCATAAAATCAACATCACCGTGAATGCAGTAAGGGATTTGATTACTGGACCGTAAACTTAACGAGGACTCTTCCAATGAAAGCGGTACTTACCTTACCCATGAAAGCAGCGAAGGCAGTCTTCAAGCCCAGAACATCCACGAACCTCTCACATGCGGGCGGATACTTGGTCATGGCAAAGTCAAGCGCCCTGATCGCAGAACCGTAAGCCGACTTCTTCTGCTTCATAATGATTATCATTAACTCCACGCCCTCGGCCTTCACAAACCTCTCCTTGTTCTCCAGAGGCATTACCAAGCAGCACAGGCAGTCAAACAGATTCTCCAACATCTCTTCCTCGTCCTGCGTCTTCGGGTCCTTCGACTTGTACATGGCAACAGCCTGCAGCATCACATCCACGCCGTTCATCTGCCCCAGCTTCTTCTGATTGGCCTTGCTGTTCTGCAGCAGTATCGCCAAAATCTCCGACGCATATTGCTTGTTGCTGTCGAATTCCTTCTGCCTGATCTTCGTCAACAACCACCGAAACAGCTTCGTCTTCTCGCACACCAACTCTGCCACCGCCGGCTTCACTTCTATCAAATTCTCGATCGTGGCTAGAGTATTGTACACCGCAGCCATCTCGTCGGGGTCAGACTCCGATAATCGATGCAAATTCTGGACCAGGAGCTCGAGCACGTTGTTCTCGACCAATGCATCAACAAGAACCCTAGCGGGCTCATCGTTGTCCTCCAGGACGTCATCGTCCGTCAGGTCCTGGAGGAGCTGGACGACGTCGATGGCGACGTCGGTGTTCTCGTGGCTAAGCAAGCCGAGGATGGAAGGGATGGTGTTGAGCGACACGAGTTCGGGGTAGAGCTCGGGGCCTCCGGCGAGGACCCTGAGCTTCTGGAGCTCCTCGTGGAGCTCGATCTCAGAGTCGGCGAAGCGCTCGGGCTGCTCGGGGTACTTGAGGCGAGCCTCGATGTTCTCCTTGAGGCGGCGTTCAAAGGCGAGGACCAGCTTCTTCAGGGTCTTGAGGTCGAGGACCTCGACGGTGCTCTGGGATCTCTCCACGGCTTCGAGGAGCGAGAGGTCGACGCCGCCGCCCCCGCCTCCTCCTCTGCCGCCGCCGTTGCTGGCGGCGTATGAATCAGGGAGATCGTCGCGCCTCCGCTTGAAGCTGCGGTCGCGAGTATCCTGGACTTCCATATCCATCTCTGCTCGTTCCCCTCCCTCTCTCTCTCTCTCTCTCTCTCTTTCGAGCTGAAGTGTGCGGCGGTGCTATTGAACGGAGCTGAGTCTGCAAATAGGGAAACGTCGACGTCCGGTATCGTGGCGAACCGGTTGTTTGATTCAAACCGGTGGCGTGTGACTTGAACCGGTTCAATTCGGGTATCTGGCGAAACCGGATTCTGGCTCGGTCGCAAAACAAATCGACGGAAAACGGCGAGGACCGATTTGATTTTTCTTGAAAGATGGAGAAAAATGATGAGGTGGAAGTGAATCATGGTCGAGCCTACCTATACGGTTAACATATTTATATATTCAACCAATCTTATAAAAGATCGAATGAGGGCAAGAGACGGTAGATTATTGAATATAACTAATTAATATAACAACTGAACTTATAATTTTTACTTGTCTAGGCATGTTATAAGTCATAACTTCGAAGTGATAAAGACCACCAATAATAATCAACATGGATGCCGAATGGGAGGATTACGAAAGTGGGCTTGGGTCACTCAAGTTTGGGACCAGGAGGGCACGGTTCAAGTTGGATTCGCTCTTATCGGTTCACGAGCCCAAAAAACTTATATACTCGGTTTGGCCCATTTGTAAAATAGGGCGGGCTTTGCCGGCCCGGGCCATTTGTCATCACAAGCTCGTGCACTTTGGGATGCAGTGCATCAGGCCTTTAGGGCTTGTTTGCTTGTCTTGATAAAAAACAAAAAAACAAAATTGGAAATGTCGAGATATGACAAAAACATTTAATGGAATTTTATAATCCAATCAACGTGGCCTTAAGTAGGGGTGAGCATGGTTCGAGCAAGCGATTCCCACCCTAAAATCGGGAACCACCCATTAAAGACCGGTTTCAAAAAATTGGATTCGAGAATCGCCCGTTGGTTCCATGGATCCACTCGAAAACTGGACCGTCGGTTTGATCCGGTTCTTAGATGGATCCATGGAACCGGTCTCACAAGGTACTCGAACCAAGGATGACATTCTAAAAGTTCATACTTCAACTAATTTAATCAATAGAAAATGAATTGCCAGGTCAAGGCAATCACAGAACTGCAGACTTCACATAAGACATACTAGAACCAATAAGCAGAGGAGAAAAAGGCACGGATCAAAATGACAAACAAATTCAATAATTGCAAGTCCAATCAGCACCAAAAACCCAAATGAATGAAGACCCAAGAGCAGGAATTACCTTCAAAAAGTGCTCTCACCAATTCTCACCAACATCAAAATAGAACACATGCAACCAACAATACGCAATTCAAGCAATGCGAACACCAAAAACAACAGAAAACAAGGAATAGAATGCCCCAATAAGAAAAGCACATGCCTTGGTGTCGAGCTGCAATTCCTTGCTGGAGGCTTCCTGATCGTCGGTATTGACATGGTAATTAAAGAGATCCAGGAACTAGGAGATGCCGGAGAAAGGCACGATGATGGTGGACCGCGTGGCCAACGTCTTCTCGGAGATCTTGAGGTAGCGGTCGCGAGGGTTCTCCTTTAGATCAAAGTAGAAGAGCTTGTGCTCCACCTGGAGCGTCTTGCACATCAACTCCACGTCGTTCCCTCCTCCTCCAACTCCTCCGCCCAAAGAAATATCATCTTCATTAATCCTGCACGAACTCGGCACAAACACACGAACTCTCTCAACACTAACCATAACTAGCATCAAAATTTAAGGATTTAGGGTTTTTAGTTAAATCAACCAAACAAACAAAGAACTTATAGATTTAGAGATTTAGTGAACAGATTCAACTTACAGCAACTGAGAGCTGTGAGTGGTGCACTCGAGTCGAGAGAGGGAGGCGCGGTTGATGGCTGTGAGTGCAGTCGACGGAGTTGACACAATCGAGAGCTAAGAGGTGCGATCGACGGCCGACGACTGTGAGTGTGGTCTCGAGATTGTCGAAGTCTTGACTCTCAAAGACTTAGATGGAGAAGATAGAAATCGAGAGATGGAGCCACTTCTTTCTTCAAGAGTTTGACAAGAGAACTGCAAACAAGGGCTGTCCCACCGCAACCACAAAACTGAGTAGATAATTAGGGCTTTAATTGGAAAATAAAAATTCTAAACATGGTACTTCAAAATTTTAATTTTTTTCAACCAAATTTTTATATTTTTCATAATAAAAATTAATATATATTATAATAATACCGGTCCGGGTGGGTCCCGGTTCTTTTGCTCACCCCTAACCTTAAGCGCGTCATGATAGTTTTGATGTCGCGCGAGACTTATCTATCGATATCACAAGCCCATATATGAACAATGTCGAATTGAAAATAGATTTGAAATCCAACCCAAAATTAGAGATACAAATTCACAGTAAATAATACAAGCTAATGTGTGATTAGAAGTTATTAGTTTTTCTCGAGATAAGAAAAATGTTCTAGTAGAAAAGACGTCACACATAGCAATGATTAATCAATTACTCAAAAGAGTTTCGATACCTCATTTTCAACTTAATAACATATATATAACAAGACTATCAATCGCAATTCTCATCGGGAAGTTAGCTATTGAATGAACCATTCGACAATATTAATCAATAATCGAGATCTGCAAAATCCAAGCAACAATTATTAAATCATTAGAAAACTATAATAATTAACTAGGGACTTCAAATCACGCTTCGGCACTTCCCACGCTAATTTGTTTGCCCTTTTGAGTGGGCCCCATGAGTTTTCCTAAATTATTATGCACGAATGTAATGAGGGAGCAGTCATGCTTGCAATTTTCCATGATTTTCTAGGTCAACGAATTTTTTTGATACTGCTAAAGATGATGAGTAATTAGGGAAGTATTGATCTGAGATAAAATTGGGGATCTTGAAAAGAAGACGACATATTTTAGGATCGACGAGGCTATAGAGACGTTGAGTGCTTCTTTGTGCTCCTAAAAGGTCTCATGAGCATTTCTTTTCATCCGGTGATCGATGGCATCGAAAATGGAAGCGAGGTAGAGTGAGACGAAGAAAGAAAGGAAGATCAAGAAAGAAAGAATGAAAAAAAAAAGGTACTTGGACGAGAATGCCCTTAAACATGGATAAGATTTGGCTACTGTGAAGTCCCATTATTTAAGACCATAATGACTATTTTGGGCTTTTACTCGAGATAATGTTTATTTCGGATTTTCTTTTGAGATAATAGTTCTACTTTTGGCACTCGATTGAAATTTTCTCTTGATTATTTTACTCCAATGTCCATGAGGTTGTTGCTTTCGAAGAGATTAATGGCTCAAAATACACCATTACCTTGAATTATGACGACACTATGACATGCACATTTTTCTTCTCCCTCTTACTAACCTCCATTCAAATTCATTTTTTATTTTCATTACTTATCAAGAAAAAAAGTTATCAAAAAAGTTCTAAATTTATTGTATAATGATTAATTTAATTATAAATATTTTAATTTGATAAATTTAATCATAAAATTTTCATGATTTGTCAAGATTATCTTTTCATTCGTTTGGCTGAAAATTATTGATGATTCAGTTTAGCGTCGCCGTTCAGCACTGATTTAAACGATTTTTTGCGATTTTTTTATTAATTTTTTCTGAATTTTTTCTTTTTATTTTCCCTCCAAATGTCCATCTGTTGGTCTACGACTGGCGGAGCCAAAAAGAGAGAGAGAGAGAGAGAGAGAGGAAAGAAAACAACAAATAGTAAAGAAATGGGGGACAGCGACGCCGAGGCCACTCCGCTCCAGACGTTTCTGCTATATTTGAGCTCGCCGGATTCATCCACTCCGTCCGAGATTCCGTCTCTCTTTGTCCGCTTCAAGATAAGGTAGTGAGTGCTTCACCAGGAACAGAGCAAACGCCTCTCCCCTCTGCTGTTTCCGAGAGAACGATGGCGGGATCCAAACCTCAGAGAAGGGTCCTCCTGCTGTGCGGAGATTACATGGAAGACTACGAGGTGGGCTTTCGTCGCGTCATCGACCCACTTCGCCGTTTTCGTTCATTCGGTCTCGGATTGAAACGTCTCGGCGTTTTTCTTTTGCTCTGGGATGCAGGTGATGGTCCCCTTCCAGGCGCTTCTCGCGTACGGAGTGTCGGTGGACGCCGTCTGCCCCGGGAAGAAAGCCGGCGATGTCTGCCGCACCGCCGTTCACCAGATGGGTGCTCACCAGGTCTCTCTCTCTCTCTCTCTCTCTCCGTCCGTCCCGTAAATCTAGCTCCCTCTCGTCTCTTCTCGTTTCGGTCCTGTGTCTGTCCATGTCTTCCTCTCCAGTCGATGGCGATGGGGGACGGCTTTTGGTTTCTCTGGCTTTGCTTTAGCGTTACTTGACTTGATTGGTGACACCAATTTTCGAGTTGTAAATGAACCGTAGTCGAAGAGTTAAATTAGTTGAACCTTGAAGATCTGTGGCAGAGTTCTGAATTTGGCCACCAGGTGTTTGATTAGACATAGGTTATTGACCATGATGACGGGATGCCTTAAGTAAGGATAAAATGTAACTTGACACCATTTTTGGATCATTGGAAACTCATATTCTAAATGTCTTTCGGTTGTAAATCCATCTATAGTGTTCATGTATCTATGTTGCCTCCCGAATCATCTGTTGAGGTTTCATTTACTTCATTGAAATGCATGAGTCATTCGTCAAGTGAAAATAGGTTGGTTGGACTTGAGAATTCACTCAAGGGGTCTACTGACGGAAAAGATAAATCTGAGTCCAAGTGGTCGGCATTTAAGTTTAGCTTCCTTTAATGGGACTAAGGATTATCTTACAAGCTTCTGATTCTATAGGGAATGCAACGCACCTATTAAAGTAATGAAGACCTACAGAAGTGCTATTTCGCCTATTTGAGATATACACGGCCTTCGATTGAGTTGAAAAAAATATAGATGTGCTGATCAATTTTCAAATGATCCAAAACACAATGGGTGTTTTGAAATTTTTACTTTTTGAGTGATGCCTGCGTTATGTGACATGACTACCAACCACGACTGGAATAATACCGTACTCCTAGTTTTGTTGATTTTCCTCTTGATATTAGTAGACTAGAATAAGACCTGTTATTACTGAACGCTTGGTTGAAGTCATGTGCCCTGTCAAACTTTGCTTTTCTCTCCTTGGTTGTTATCATCATCTACTTCACATTGAATGCGCAAGATGAGTCTTAGGTACACTAGGTGACAATGAGATCCTGCTGTTTGAGCATCTACATGGGATCTTGTCTCAAGTACTTAAGAAAGAAAGGATATTCATGAAGCATTCATGATGTTCTACATCAATGTGAATATTGCAGAGGGGAACGAATTAAATTAGAAATACTGAGGATGATCTACATTGAGTTGATAAAGGCTACTAGTTCAAGAGCATGTCTATCATTGCATCATAATCATTAAACAAATGTCCAAAAAGAGTAAGTGACACGTAAGCACTAGTTGAAATAGAAAAAATTCTCAAGCTTCTCATTAAGTTCACATTAAATATTAACATTAGAAAAAGTACAAAAGAAAGTAGAAAGACCTAACTGTACTAGAAAACAGTCCTGTCAATAGCCTGATTTAGAACAAGTCTCTTCATGTTTGCATATGAAATTCAAAGCATTCAGAGATCTTCTTGCTCTTTATATTTCTGGGTAAAATTTCACTCATTGCCCTTAAGGCATATGTCATCTCATAATCATACTTGTCTTCTTATCATAGATCTCCATGTCCATGATTAACTCTCATCGACAAGGAAAATTGTGTAGATATCCATTTTGCTTCAAGCATTTTGTTAAGTCACTACCTGTAATTTAGTTTCAGCAATCTGAGTCTTTGGACTTCTATTATCCGCGGCAATAATCTACTGTTCAATTGCTGTGGCAACTTGTAATGTATCTATTCTGCATGGTAGCCTAGGAATTCAAAAGGATGTTGTAGCGATTGTCTATTTTCACAAACGCATTCAGTATAGGGACATATCATTGTTACGAAAGATGTGGTGCTTGTTTCAGAAGTCATGTGGATTGCAAGGAGATTATGGACATTTTTTTTTTTACACTCTAGAAAAACTCAATGATGTATTTATAATATCTTCTCAGTTTACTGAGAACTTTTTAGAAAATTTCATCTATCTATACTAGCATTATCAAAATACTCATGTTATAATTTTCTTATGTATATGAAGAAGAACCGATGCTGCATAATTTGATAATTTATGTATCAGACTTTAAGCCTCAGAGATTTATTTTGTTGCTCACATAACATCTTCTCCATTGAGCTCTTAGAGAGCTGAGACATTGGTTCATCTTTTCTCATTTTGAGGGTGTTAATTACTCCTTTTTGAGCTTTATCTTTTACCTTATGCAGACTTATTCCGAATCTCGGGGGCACAATTTTACGTTGAATGCCACATTCACTGAAATTGAATTCAGTGAATATGATGGCCTAGTCATACCAGGAGGACGAGCTCCAGAGTATCTTGCGATGGATCAATCTGTTGTAGACTTGGTTAGCAAATTTTCTGATGCTGGAAAGCCAATTGCCTCTGTTTGTCATGGTCAATTGATATTGGCTGCTGCAAATGTTGTCAAAGGTCGCAAGTGCACTGCATTCCCTCCTGTGGGACCTGTACTGATTGCTGCAGGTGCTCACTGGGTTGAACCTGAGAACATGTCACTCTGTATTACTGATGGCAATCTTGTGACTGGGGTTGCATACACTGGACATCCTGAGTTCATCCAGTCTTTTGTGAAGGCTTTGGGTGGCAGCATTACTGGGTCGGAAAAACGGATCTTATTTTTATGTGGGGTATGTGTTGAGATATTGCTGAACATTTGGGTAGTAATGGCATGTATGTCTTGTGTTCCTGCTTCTATTTCTTTTCAACTGACTAGTATTCCGTCTTTTCTATTTACTTGAGCTTTTTGGAGCTGGTTTGCTGCTATGCATGGCTGGATACTTCCTAACCTCACTATATCAGTATTGGAATGTGCTCCAAGACTATTGTCTGAGAAGTGCTTTCACAAGAAATTACTATTTTTTTCTTTTTTACTGGTCCATTATGTTTGGCTGTCAATTAAAGCTTCTGGCTTCTCAAGCGAGTGAGTTATGGAAATTAGAGCTTCTGGCTTCTCAAGAGAGTGAGTTATGGATGGCAAAAGTGCAGAGTGATGTCGTTTTGGATTGCATTGTGTTGAGCATATGTAGGTTAATTACATAAGTGGAATAATTAGTTGAATTTACTTGTGTCCTTGTCTGATCTTGTGGTACAGATGAGTCAGCAGTGTTTGAGTTGTCGAAAAAGGAATTGAAGTATGGTAATTATGATATGTGAAAATATTTTTTAAGAGTGATATGTCCTGAAAAGAATTGGTGCTAGCTTGTATTGGATTAGCTCTGTATATCACAATAGCAGTTGAGATACTCAGTTGAATCTGCATTCAGTTCCATCTAATTCGTGGGTCAATTACCACCATTCTGTTCAACCAGGATTACATGTCTCTGTTCTAGGTGAGTCTCTGATTGACAGGATTAGTTGTCCTTCTTCCAAGTGGCTAGTTACTCTAAGCAATTCCACTTGAAGACTGCCAGGGACCCAAATACTTATCCTTATTCTTTATGGATGGTTCATTTAACTTCTTTTATTCTTCTGCTATTTGACTAATCAAATTCATTTTGCTGTCAAAGAATGACTAAATAGGCAAAACGAGTTACATTGCTCATATTGTTGAATTCATGATTTGTCTAAAAGGAAGCAAAAGAAGAACGTCATAAGTATTGTGCTTGGGCATGTGCATGAATTTAGGTGGTTTGTCACCTTTTGAGCTTGCTTCTACTTAACATGTTATGAGGCTATACAGTTTAAGCAGAATTTGATCAAACCTTTTGCCCATGGCTTGATATTTAGGACTACATGGAAGATTATGAGGTAATGGTACCTTTTCAGTCTCTTCAAGCTTTAGGATGCCATGTTGATGCAGTCTGCCCCAAGAAGAAGATCGGTGACACTTGCCCAACTGCAGTTCATGATTTTGAAGGTGACCAGACTTACAGTGAGAAACCTGGCCATGATTTTACTCTTACAGCCGACTTTGAAGGTTTAGATGCCTCAAGTTATGATGCCCTTGTCATCCCTGGAGGTCGTGCTCCAGAATATTTGGCCTTGGATGGGAAGGTGATTGCTCTAGTTAAGGATTTCATGGAAGCCAAGAAGCCAGTTGCCTCCATTTGCCATGGGCAGCAGATTCTATCTGCTGCTGGTGTTCTCAAGGTAGTTTCTGGATATCATTAATGGGACAAAACTGTCGATTAGCATGTTATATGGTAGCAGTTTTAGGAGCTTCTGTATAAATTCATTGGTCTATTGAGAAAGCTCATAACGATCTTGAGGAACTTCTTGTGGCGGCGACTAATGGCGACTACCTTAACTGCAACTCTTGGTGTCTGTGATTGGGAACTTCTTTCTATTTCAATCAAACACCAAGGTAGAATGTATCAGAAAAAGTCACAGAGATAGGCACTTTATCTGCTATTCAATTTTAGACATATAAGGCTTTTCAACAGACTGGTGGTGATAAAGTGTGATGTGTGAAATAATATTAGAGCCTGTAGAGTGTGAGGACTCGTTGAGTTTTAGAATTTGACATAAAAATACTCCAAGTTGAATGATATTCTGTATTATTGTATCTTAAGATCATTAGGGTATAATGGGTGTATTCATCATGATTTGTTACAGGGGAAGAAATGTACAGCATATCCTGCTGTGAAGCTCAACGTGGTACTGTCAGGTGCCACATGGTTAGAACCTGATCCAATTGATCGTTGCTTCACCGATGGAAACTTGGTCACAGGAGCGGCTTGGCCTGGTCACCCAGAGTTCATTTCTCAGTTAATGGCACTATTGGGTATAAAGGTGACTTTCTAGCTGATGTTCCTGCTTGTGCATGTATAATAAAAACAGCGTGGAGTCCACTTCTGTGCTGGCTATAAGAAGGAAGAATGAGAGAGGTGTGTGTTCTGTGAGTCACTTGAAATGGTACATGGCCCTGTATGTTGACAGAGTTTTGCGCATCTGTGAGTCACTTGAATGGTACATAGCCCTGTATGTAGACAGAGTTTTGTGCTGAGAAATTTTCTGTTATATATGGTCGATTAGTGAATATCACATCTCAGTCAATCAGTCTCTGCTGATCCATTGTTATCTAGTTTATTGCGGCCTTTAATTGTTCTTACTAAGAGGTCATTCTCTGCATCAACAATGCAATTGCCTTGTATTACGTATTAGGAAAGGTAGCCAGCATTTATCAAGTCTGTGTGACTTGGGGATCCAATGGCTCTGTAGTTTAGTGTGCAATCTTGTTCGATTGATTCGTGGAGGAAACATAGTGAAGTCATTGCCCTTATGGCATCTCTTCCAAACTAATTTTCATGTTGGAAAAAACTCAAATTGGTATTTTGCTAAATTTGTTTATTTTTCTCTAAAAATTCTAGCAAATTTGTCACGAAAGCACTAATTTGGCTCTTTCATGCTTGTCTTACTATTATTACGATTAACCCAAATTTTGGCTGTCTCTACCGCAAGAAACAAACACAAAATCGGCCCTTTCCTCTGTCCAGAGAATAGAGGAAAGTTGAAAAAGAAGACTGCATGTCCTATTGCTCAGGCTGCCAACTCATACTCGAGAACATCCTTTACAAGTTGACGACATGTGTTTCATTATGGCATTTATCCCTTCTTAATTTTATTTTTATCTTTTGCAACCAGGTCAAGACGCGTGGAATTCTATGTATTCACTGAACTGAATAATGGAGCCATCAAATTCGACCGATGAGGAAAAAAGAAGTTGCTAGTCTTAAAAGGATGGAGAGTTAATTATCGAGAAAATTATCCAAAAAATTAAAAATTCAAATTAAAAAAAAATTAAAATATTTTTTTTATAAGAACAAATTTTTCATTAATCAAGGACCGAGCCTGAGCGTTGAGGACTTGAGCATGGCCTTTATGCATCGAAGCTCGAATGCAAGGGCATCGCCCATGAGCATTACAAGTTTGAGCTTGACCTCAACCTCAATGGACCCAAGCACCAAGGCCTCGGGCCTAGCTTGGCCGTTGGCGATTTGTGAACCGACGTTTGGTTTTCTGCCTGAACGTAGAGTTTTGAGTCCAAGCGTCGATACCTAGTTATATTATGAAAAATGTTTTTTTATTTTTTAAGGAGAAAATCATTTTCCTGAATTTAAACATAAATTTTCTAATGGTTTATTTTTCTAAGAGAACTAAACGTTGGAAAATGGGAAAAACATTTTTTGCGAACCACACAGAGCCTACTCCATGCCTTTTTCTATCCTTAATTTGGAAATTATACCATGAAGTAGCCATGTCTTTGTAGATTGACGTTCTCTTGTCTAAGGATATGTTCTTTGGCAAATGTTCCTGTATTCTAAATTCACTAAATTAGCTAAAATACTGTGAGATTAGAAATGCAACTCACTGAGTCCTAACAGCATTATCATATTTGTTTCCAGTTTATGGAATGCCAAAGACCGATATTGTTATGCAAATTCTGACTGAAAATATCTCTTATGCTTTGCTGGTTTTTATAGTTTCATCTGAACAGTTCGATCATTGTAGATATCGAGGGACGATTTATTTATTGTCTAATGATGACAATATCTTAAGCTTGCCCTTAATTTGCTTTCTGTTTTTCCATAAGCAAGTGTTCCACCAAAACTCATGGCTTTCAAGAAAGACAAGGATCAGTTTGTAACATCATTGTGCTGCTGAATTCGATTTTTTTTTTTCCCTTGGTGCACGAACGTGTAATGTTGCCTTTATATCACTAAGCTAATTACACCTGCTCTTTCAAGAGCCGTGTCTCATGATGGGCGATATAGTTGAATTTGGGAAATTAGTAGGGAACTGGGGAAAGAACTACAGAAAGAGCAGTAATTCATTAAGGCTTTATAAACCATTCAGAGGATCGGTATGGAAGCACAAAGTTGTAGTCATACGGTGAAATCTGAAATATTACTCCATCATGATTCGTGGCAGTAGTTGGATGGTCAAGGTAATCCCAACAAAAGGCTGAAATTTCACTTTTTGGGTCATTATCATTACTGTTCACGAAGAAAAAGAAATTGGAGCTTTACAAGATATATGATCTCATTTGAAGATGAACCCTGCTATTTTTTTTTTCCTTATTTGCAGCTTTGCCAAATACTCTATTACATCTCCGGAGAAAAATTGGAAGCCCTAACTTCATGTTGAGCCTGATCTTGGCATACCTCTCAACTTGCTAGACCTGAATATATGCAAGTAGTTTCCCGGCCACACTAATCTCTTAAGTGGGAGGACAATCGTCCCGTATCATCAGTCATCTGATTTCCTTTCACTTTTTCACTAGCCCTCTAGGTATTTGCAAACTCCTCGATCCAAAGAAGGAAGAAATACTGCGTGATGAGGTAAATACCATTGAACCGTGGTGGATATTTATGCTAGTCACAGTGGGTGGTCTTTGTTTTTTTTATTCTTCGATGGCAGATATCAAAGGATATGTAAAGACGAGGACGAAGAAAACAGCAGCAGATATCTCTTTAGTTAATACTGAATGTCCGTCTCTACCTAGCCACCCATACGTAACGAAGCATCAAACAAATCAAGAGAGGGTCCATCATCACCGCCCTTGCCATTTATCATCCCGTCACAAGAACAAACAAATGGGATGAAAAGGCAAACATACATACATACATACATACATTTATATTTGATGGGGATGGCAGAAGGGGTAGCTGCGGCTGCGGACGTTGCTAGGGGCCTGCTCAGGGTAGATTGCAGCCAACGCTGCTGGGGGTCGATGTGGAAGTTAAATATAATAATATCAAAGAGAGAAAATGGGAAACTTCAACATATTTCAATATATAGAAAAGAGTATATAAAAAATATACTTTTATGATATGACTATATAAAGGAATAATATCAATCAAAATAAAAATAATCATAGAAGATATCATAATTTTCCAAAATATCTCTAATAGAGGCTGGTGGGGTCTCTGCGGAAGAGGCTGGCGGGGAGGTCACGGCGGGCCCCACTTGGGGGAGGGCGGTGGGCGTTCAATGGGGGTTGTCTGCGGAAGAGGGCGGCAGGGAGGTCCAAGCGGAGCTCCCTCGGGGGAACGCGGTGGCGGACCCCCCTTGGGGGAGGGCGGTGGGCGTTCAACGGGGGTTGTCTGCGGAAGAGGGCGGCAGGGAGGTCCAAGCGGAGCTCCCTCGGGGGAACGCGGTGGCGGGCCTTCGACGGGGGCTTGGCGGTGCAGTCAAGGCGGACTTTCAATCGGAGGTCTGTCTGGAGGAGGCTGGCGGGGTGGTCAAGGCGGGCATTCCTCGGGGGATGGAGGCGGAGGTCCTGCATGGTAATGGCCGGGTAGTCCGGTGAAGACCGGGGGTCGCGGCTGGCGTCGTTCGGGGGGTCCCGCATGTTAATGGTTGGGGCTGGGTAGTCTGGTGAAGGCGGGGGATCGCGGCGGCGGGCGTCCCTCGGGGGGTCGCGGAGCAAGTGCCTGGTTGGGGTTGGGTGGTCCGGTGAAGACGGGGGTCGCGGCGGGCGTCGCTCGGGGACCCGCGGAGCAAGTGCCTGGGGAGGTCCTCCGGCATGGTAATGGTTGGGGTTGGGTAGTCTGGTGAAGAGCGAGCCATATGAATGCAGGATCGCTGGCGATTCGCCGCCGCTCGTCCAAGTGCCCCCACGAGGGTCCCAATCCACCAGAAAAGCCACTGTTCATCACATTCACGAACGAACGTCAACCAGTCAACAGCACGTAACATCTTTAAATAAAATAAAAAGGGTTACCTAATCACATAAAAAAGAAAAGAAAAGGAAAGACGAAGTTCTCGCTACCACGGTGAACATCAGCAATAAAGCGCCGACGATCTCGGCATTCAAAGCCGTGCCCTTGCCGTAGCCTGTAGCCACCAAGTCGGCACCCCCGCCGAGCGAGTCGTAGTCGGTCCTCATGGTTGCCTTCGCTAATACGACGCCGCAGACGCTGCCCAAGGACTGCGCGGTCATGTGCGCCGCCGCCTTGTTCAAGCTGATCCTCCCCGCCACGAATAGCCCGAACGTCACTGCTGGGTTGAACAAGGGTTTTGAACTCGCATCAGATAAGTCGGCGGTGCAACAGATGAGCACCAATGCCAAGCCACCTCCGAATAATGCCCACGGGATGGAGACGACGCCGTCGGAAGTCACAGCGGTGACGGCCACATAGACGGCGATGCAAAGCGAGAGAAGAGCGGCGACGAATTCTGCCGCAAGGGCTTCGTAGAACGAACAAAGCTTGAACTCGTCGGCCATGTCGAGGAGAGGAGCCCTTCGGGGGTCAATGATGTTGCTCCTATCATCGTCGGAGGTCTGTCCTTCCACTTCCATATTCTGCGTTTGCGTCGTGAGGCGGAGGCGGAGGCGGAGGCTTGAGGCGGAGGCTTGGGGCTTGGGAGAGAGAGGCGATGAAGTGTATTTATGGAGATTTATGGAGAATAAAATTTTTAATATCCTTAGAAATATAATTAGATATTATTCATGATTCTCTAAGATAACTAATTTCCTTTCTAATGCATATTATTTGGGTATAAATATCTTTCTCTAATAACTTGTAAAGTTAAACTAATTAAGTAAAGATGTAGATTCTGTTCATATCACGGAAAATATAGCGTTTAAATTTTTTTTTTTTCCATGAATCTATTTTTCAAGACAATGTGCTTATTTTCTGATGTTCGACTAAATGATTTTTATTAACAACCAAGATTGCTTACTTGGCTCGTTGTTGATTGGGTGAGCCTTGCTCAAGGCCAGCGAGCTTGACGCTTGCTTGTGGCCGGTCATTGGCCGTCATCGTGGCCGACAACTAGCCAAGATAGAAGTAAAAAAAAAAAAAAAAAGAGAGAGAGAAAAAAAGAGAAAAAGGGAAAATAAAAAATAATTAAAAATTCGAAAATTTTTAAATGAAAAAAAAGGTAGAAATGTTTACATGGGTAGTTTGGATATTTGATAGATACTATACCGTTGCAAATCAGCATATATAATTAATTGAAAGACTAGTCAAGTAAATTTATTTGGGAAGCAAGTCACACGACATAAAAAAAAACAGCCTACCACGCCGACGACGTCCCCGAAGATATCCCACGCATGTAATGAGTGTCGCAATCTAGTGAGTCCATTGTACAAGATAGTATAAATTCAATGGGAAAAGGCTTTTTTTGATCTAGCAAGATACATGAATAAACTCGACCTGTTACCGTGAATTGCACTTCTCCACACGGGACAATGCAACTTCAAATGGTGTATATTGTAAATCATAAAAATATTTCGAGAAAGAAGGTACCAAATTACCAATAACAAAAAGAAATACAAAAGAGCGAGAATAATGGTCAATTATAATATCCCTCCTTACTAATTTGAAAAACAACTCTCATTTTATTTCGAAATACTCAAATTTCGTTTGTCTTATAAAAAAATGAATTATTTGAAAAACATTTTACTGAAGATGATTGTACATATTACTTCAAATAACTAGTTAATAAAAAATTTTATTATCAATGGCGATTTTCGTCTAATAATTTCTATGAATCATAAAAATATTTTTTCGTTCGCTCGTTCATTTCTATAAATGATAAATGTGATCAATTTTAAGAAAGTATTTTTAATATAATCTATTTTCCGCGAAATAAATAGGGCTTCAGTCATGAGTTAGCTCGAACCGTTTCTTGTTTTTCGACTAATGTGAATGTTGATCTCTGAAGATGATTAGTTTGGTTAGGAAAACTCAATATCGCTTCTTGCAATAAATCCAACTTTGCCTATCGAGAAGAAAAATAGAGGAATCGATCCTTTGACAGCGTCCCCCTGCAATTGTTGTAATTAATTTAATTGGCAGTATGTCAGCTTGGCTTTCATTAAATTTTTTTTCTTTGTTGGGCTTCGCGTTTCCCGGTCCACTTTTAATCCAAGATTTGGCGGTACTTTTAAATTTTCTCTGTAAGCAAATTGATACGGACAAAAAATCATGTTTAGAGAAACGAAGGTGCTTTAATTGGAGTGTTAATACTTGAAAAACTCAAAATTAATACATTTATAATAAATTTATCTCAAATTAATTTTTTGACTACTAAAAATCCCAAACCGGTACATCTATGACAAATTTACTTCAAACTAGTACACTTGTGACAAATTTACCCCCATGTTATTTTCTATTAAATTTTACTATCAAATTGCCAAGTTGGATAACACGTGATAGCTGATTGATATATCGATTTGAGATTTTACTCTTCATTTGTTATAGTTGTACCAGTTTTGTATATTTTGTGATATTAATCTAATTTAATGGAGGGTGTGAGTTTAAGGTTTTTTATGGTCATTCAAGGTAAGTTTATTATAGGTAAATTTGAATTATAAAAATTAATTTGAGATAAATTTTCATAAACGTTTTTTGAGATTTTTAAAAATTAATCATTTGTAAAAATGTATGGGATTGCAAATTGCAATAAAAGAAATGATGTATTAAGCGATTCTTTCCGATAAAAATTTGCTTGAGCAAATTAGGGCCTATTTGTTTTTATTCCAATTTTTCTATTTTTTTGTTCTTTTGTTCCATATAATAGAAAATGAACAAAAATCCATTTAGTAACGTTCGCTAATGTTTTTATTCCCCGATTAGAAAGTTGTTCCAAAGAATATATTTAAAATAGAAATGAGAAATAGAAAAAAGTAACTTCTTGTTTGTCGCGACCTATTTTTTTCCTTCTCGAAGGGAAACGAATATCTCGAATAAATAAATAGGTTTAGGGGTATTGTCCAAAAGGGTGGGTCGAAGACGCGACGCCTGCCCCCAAGCCCATACCCCGCGTAACGTTGGATGTTCATGAAAACCTTCAAATAAGGAGTCGCCACTAGCCTATTGGGGTCGGCTAGAAACCAAGCGAAGCATGGGAGCGTGCCTCACTTTCTACGCAACTGAGAGAATGCAGGATCGGGGACTTGATTACACTAATTAGCCAATTAGTGCCCTTTTGGTACCTAATCTTGTTCATTTCAAAAAGACTTTTGTCAGGCAGTTTGAATTGATTTTAGACTTAACCACTAACATATGAGGTGATCATGCGGGTGCGCGATCAAAATAACAATCAGCAATTAAAGAAAGCATTAAATAAATTGCATGCGAAAATAAACACCTAGCATTAGGAGATAAATAATACAATCCTAATTAAACTAAAGGGGAAACCATAATCATCGCATCATAAGCGTGCATTCAAGGGTAATTGTATCCGAGGATAATTAAAACCCTAAGGTGAAGCTCGAAGGTTTGTTCGATTTTAAGACAATCTTATGCCGATGATTTTCCGACACTTTAAGAAAAAATGGTCCAAGAATTATTTTAGAGCCTTTTAGGAAACTCTAAAACAAACTTGGAGTTTTTGGGATTTTTGAAATTTTTTTGGAATTTTCAATATTTTAATATTTTTTGATTTTTTTAAATTAAAAAAATATATATATATATTTTAATTTTTATAAATTTTCAGGTTTTTGAATTTTCCATGAATTTTCTGAAATTTCGAATTTTTCTTATGATTTTTTTTATATTTTTCAATATTTTTTATGATTTTCGGAATTTTTTAATTTTTTTATGAAAAATAATTCGGACCGGGTCAAGAGACCCGGCCCTACTAAACTGACCCGGACCCTATTGGTCCTGGTCGGTTAAACGAAATTGGGCCGACCCCAAAGCCCACTCGAAAAAAAAAACCAAAATAAGGTCCACGAAAATTCTTTTATAGAAACAGCCCATTTCCAATTTCTGCTCTTGGCCCGGCCATCTCGGCCCGCGACGAACCCAGCCCAACTCTCGCGGGCCCAAGGCGCAGCCCATCTCCTTGCTTGATTTTCTTTCAGCCTTTTCTTTGTTTTTTCTGATTTTTCTATTTTTTATTTGTTTTTCATTCTTTAATCTTTTTTTATTCCCCACTTTTTGTCTTTTTCCCTGCAGATTTCTCCTTCCTGCACGCACGCTTTTCCTCCCCCATGCACGTCTTCATGCAGCCCCTTTCTTTTCTTCGCCGGAGGCCGCCTCCGCGCGCGACGAGCCCGCGCCGGCTTTTGGGGGTCACCATTTCATCGTCCAGCGTCGGTCGTTCCGTCCGACCGACGCCGAGCTCTGCCGGCCACTAGCTGGCCGGCATTCGCAAGTCGCCGGATCGACGCCGGCAAGGCCCACACGGCTAGACCGACGCACCCAGCTCGACATAACCCACCAAAAAGCCAAGAAAACGCCTAAAGCAGTGCGCAACAGCAGTGTATTACCTAGCAACGCAGAAAAACCAAGAGCCGAGCTCCGGTCGAAGATTGAGTTCGAATTTTTTATTGAGGCATTTCATCGAACAGTTAACGGACACTATCAAAATCAAAGGTTTCCGGCTCAACCGAGCCTCGAACGCGCTTTAGGGGTCTACGGATGTGACATATAAGGTGCGTTGGAACGAAATGCAAGAGCGACGAGGGCCGGAACTTGCGCGAGCCGAACGGCCGCGAGCTCCGGCCCGGCACGCCTAAAACGGAGCAAGAACGAAGCCGAACTTACCTGGTTCGGGGAAGGGCTGCGGCGGACAACGGCAGCAGGCGGTCCTCCGGCGACGGCTAACCGCTCCTTGAGGTTTCCTTCTTCCTCCGGTTCTCTCTCGTCCCTCGGTCTCTCCGGTCTTCTTTCTCTCTTTTTTCTTTTCGGTCTCCGGCCTCCCTTATGTTTTTCTTTTCTCTCGGTTCTGCCCCCTTTTCTCTCTCGAGCTCTCTTCCCTTTTTTTTTCCTCTGTTTTTCTTTCTTTTTCTCTCCGGTTTCACTTCCTGCTGCTGCTTTGCTTCTGCTAACTTGCTGCTGTTGCTTTGCTGCTGCTACTGCTTTTCTGCTGACCTGCCGCTGCCGCTTTTTCTGCCTCTGCTGCTGCCTCTGCTCTGCTTCCCTCTCTGCTGCAGCCTGCTACTTTGACTTCTCCCTTGCTGCTTTTCCGCGCGTGGAAGAAGAGAAGAAGGAGGAGACGGGTGGGCCGAGCCGAAACAAAAGGGAGAAGAAAAAAGGAAATGGGCCAAGCCCATGCGAGGAAAGGGAAAGGGTTGCATGGGGGGCCAGGCGGGCCCAGCCTTGGCCCGGCCTCTTTTTTCGATTTTTTTTAATTAGTTAATTTTTTAATTTTTTTAATTTTTTTAAAACTAGTGATGCAAATGCTCCTAATGTCTATATGCGATGCAATTTTAATGAAAGAATTTTTTGTTAAGAGATTAGAAACTAATCAATTTTCCAACGTAGTTAATAAATCTTTAAAACAAATCGCCAAAATTTAAGTGTCAACATTGTTTTTAGAAATAATTTCTAAAAACTTTTTCTTGGGGATTGCTTTCACCGCCCACCGCCCACCACTACCCACCGTATCCGACTAGTGTCAATGAAAAAAAGAAATATTTTTTTTTCGATACCAAAACGTATTTCTATTCTTTTTCTATTCCAGAATTAAAAATTTTCACGTCAAAAATCAAAAGCCCTTCTTAGGCGAAAAGCCCCAGATTGTGTGTCAGTCTGGCAAATTGGAAGGGGCTCCAGAGCATGACACGTGGTGCCCTCTTGTGGGCCTAGATATCAGACTTGTCAAGCCAAAAAAATTTATACCGAAGGAGAGAAATGGCAAATTAGGCACGTAGAAAGGGAGAAAGCAAGATGAGAGTCGTCTATCGACACACCCCAACAAAGAGCAAGTTTGTCGGTTGCGTGCGAGAGCCGTTGATTAGCGCGCATGATGGTGTCGGGGGTGGCACGGCGGTTCGTCCGTCGAATGAGGGCTTGAGTCGATAGTTTGGAGAGAGAAGAAGAGACAGAGGAGGATGTCTTAGAGGGGCGGCCCAGGGGTTTTTGATCGAGCATGCTAGTTGTTGGTGGGTGCGTGATGGTCTTCAGTGGGTGTGCAGCGGTCGTCGGTCGGTGCACAGTGGTCGTCGAGAGCGATGTGGTGGTTCGTTCGTTGAACGAGGACTTGGTCGATGGCTTGCAGAGAGAAGAGACAAAGCACGATGTTTCAGAGGGGCGGCTCGGCGTCATCGATCGTGCGTGGCGGTCGTCGGTGGATGCACGGCGAGGCGTTAGAGAGATAATCGCGTGTTGGATAGAAGTGTAGGATAGAGAGTCTGTAATGGGAGAAAATATTTGGTTAGAGAAGTCTGATTTCTAGGCCCACAAAGGGCACTGTCGTGCTCCGGAGCCCCTTTCAATTTGCCACGCTATTACACAATCTGCAGCCAATATTTACTCCCCGCTTAGTGATTTTCACGAAAATAAATAAATAAATAAAAATTTGTGGGGTATTTGTGTCATAGTCCGTTTTCTTCCGATCTCTCGAAACAAAATGGAAACTTTCATCTCATCGAGCAGCAACTAACCCCCCCCCCCTTCTCCTAGAAAATGCCGATTCTCTCTCCTCCGGCGTTGATTCACGCGCCGCCGCCGCCGACGAGCTCGGTACTTCCTCTGCTCTTCCTCCTCCTCCTTCCCCATCTTCGCCTCTCCATTCAGCGCTTCCACTTCGTCTCCTCCAATCAATCTCGGCCGTCCATCCCTGCCGTCCCCTCTAAGCCCCAGCACTCGGCCCCGCCGCCGCCGCCGCCTCGAGGCTGCTCGTGGTCAGCCCTCGCCGCCGGAGTCCGGTCCTCCGCCCGAAATCGGCTCTCGTGGGCTTCGAAGTACGCACTTTTGACTCTGCTATGCTCGAAGTTTCCTTTTCTGGATTAACTTTGATGTGCTCATGTATACAATCTTAGATTTTGCGTCTGTTTGTGTTATATCTCCATGCCCCTGAATATGTCGACCTTAGCTTTATGATTGGGCGTCGCTCATTTCATTACCATTGCCAACCATGTTAAGCTTTGGGTTCAATTTGCTAGTTTCTTAGCATTATAATTGGAATAGCTTGGTGATTGATTCGGATTGTGTGGTCCTCTTAAATTAAAATCATTTGAAATCCTCTCATTTATATGCACAGGGCGCGCCCTTTACGTCCTGTGGATATTGGAATTTAGTAGGTTATTATAGCTCAAAGTTTTCGTGTTCTTTTTTAATATCACTTGCATTAATCGTGCTAGTCTGGAAAGCGCTGTTATTATGTTCTTGGGCACGGTATAGAATGAATTATGATTAGGTTGCTCGTGTTCGAATGTGAATGATTGCCCATGCTTGTCCATAGTACTAGCACTGGTGATAACTGATGGGCCAGATAAAAATAGTATAGCAGATTATAGAAGACAGTTCTCATTGTATGGACCTTATTCTTGTGATGTAGATGTTGGAGGTAGTAAATGCTAGTTGGGGTAAAATCTCTTGATTGGTTATTAGTTGAGATTAGTATGCATTACAAGGTGAGTTTGAGTGCTTTGATGTTTGACTCATGTGGCTTTCTTTTCTTGTTGATAGTGCTTCAAATTTTGGCACGTGGGAAAGGTTAGTCTGCAAATTTCTGAGAGGCAGGATAGCATTGTTGATGTGTTTGTCTTTTTGGTGCTGATTAGGTCAGATGGAGGTGGTGGGAAGTGATTAGTCAGAATCAAAATCTTTAAGCATCATAGAGTCTGCTGGAAAGAGATTTAAAGGTTAACTGTCCTTCAAAGTGGGCTAGTGGTTTAGGAAGCGCACATGAGAGGAATTTTTTAACAGGCTTTTTTGTTATATTGGCAAGTAGGAGGAGATGAAAGCTGGAAATGAATTTCATGACTTCTTGGGTCTTGATTAAGGGTCAACCAATGCTTGGCTGTTCCTTGTCTCGCTAATTTTTGAACAACTTGTGGATTTTTTGGTTAGCGTCACTCTGTTTGCAGATTTTGCTCTAGGGTGGCAGGCGTGGACATTTGGGGCTTATTTTGCATGAAGTCCCATTACTCTTTGATAAATTGGCCCAAAAGGATAAAAAAGGCTTGAATTGAATCCTTTGCCAGAGAAGTGGGCTACTCTTCATTGCACCAAAAAAAACAAGTATGCTTGTAGTCAACATTCTGGGCTGGAAAAGTTCTGATCTGTGATCTATCTATGTTGTTATTAAGTTTCCCATCAAGATATACCGTGACGCTGTCTGAGAGTTGCAACTATGGCTGAAGCATGAGTTTTGAGCCTATTGATCTGCACCTGATGTTCATATTATTTTTTCTCTTCATCCTGGCAGGCATTGCAGCATCTCTATCTAGACTTCAGGACAGTGTACAGATTTTCTTTGCAGTTCTTTTCTGGATGTCTCTGTTTTTCTGGGCCTCTGCATGGGACAGGAGAAATAGACCAAGCAAAGGATCAAGATCTAGAAGATGATCTAGTCAGCTCTGTTTTGTACATAGTACTTGCAAGTGCAATACTTACAGTTTAGAATGCCAACGATATTCAAATAGATGGTGGACACTGTTCCTATTTTCTTCTTACTTCATATATCCAAGCTCTGTAACAATTGCAATTACGAAACTTATGTAAGATATACATTCAATTTGGCAGGATTTAGGTTCATTTGATTATCTTTTATCAGAGCAATGTCTTGTTCAGCTTCTGTAATTTACTACAGTAGATTGGTCACCAATCGATTATCCCAACTGGATTTTACTGCTTCTCTTTCCCTTTTTAAGCATAGCAGCGCTCATGCTCCAGATTGAACTGTTAGTCTTGTCCATCTCGTTGATATGATTAATCTCTGTTGATCTGATCTGTTGTATCTTATTTGGGAGGTTGTTATGCTTGCTGCCAATCACAGTTGTATCTTATTTGGGACAGCAAAGCAGAGTCAAGTCCTAAAAGGTTGAGGCGCCGCCTCGACGTGCTCCATGTATTTCTCGAAGTCTTCCTTGTTTCTGTATTACAACAAATAGCTTTGGAGAACACTTGACTTTGTCTAAATAGGACATAATGAGGAGGAACCACAAGATACCATCCAGGTTTCTTTATTTCAACAAATAGCTTTGGAGAACACTTGACTTTGTCTAAATAGTACATAATGTGGAGGAACCACAAGATACCATCCAGTATAGTTGTTCTTAAGCGATATGCCGGATCAGTATAATCTAATCTCATCGTGTTGGCATTGTGCTCAGGAAAATTTCTTAAATTGTGCAAAGATTACCCTTTAAATAAGAATGTTCTTGCGCATTTACCTCAGTGCGCATTTACCTCAGAGCATCTGGAGTCATTCCAGTTTTAGCCTTTTCTATGTACCAAGGGAACCTGCTAAGGATAAAGCTAGTATCTTCTATACCGGTTAAATCTTCAAGAAACGAATTAATCAAGATTTATGTAATTTTGAAGGTCCTCTCTTCGCCTAAAAGAGGAAGCTCGAAAGTCTACTGTAACAACCGAATTGTGAAGGTCGAGAGTCCAGGATGGCTGATGATTATGTTGGTAGTCACTCTGAAGATACAATGAGGCATCTTTGTTCTCCAGAATGAACTTCGAGACCTTTTGGCCTATTCTGGAGGAGACTGATGACCACTCATGGAGGTATTCCGTACAATGAAGACTTAGGCGATGGTTAAAACTATCGTGCTTATCGTTGTCGACCCCACCAATTATTGATATTGCAGTCCACATTCGGGCGGTTGATCATTTGCTAAGCTCGCCGGTAGTAATCGTTCCAATAATATCAATTTTACCCTAGTTATTTGTCGCAATAACAAATTTTCGTTCCGAATATCATGCGGGCATTGTAATACAGCCAAAATAACAACGAAAATGATAATAACAATAATCACTCAACAGTTATTGCGCCTGTCTTTTCTGGTTAGCCATTCGCTGCTGGCTGGCGACAAGAACATCACACCTGGGGAGCAACACAAACACAGTAGAATCCAAAAGATAAGAAATCCTCGTCACGAGTCGCTTTCCGGAATCACATCTTCTCAAACCACCTGGTGTCGAAAATTGTGTGGAGAACATGGGAGGAGAGCTGAGGCGATAATGAAAACCACCCGCCTCCCTTATTTTACGTTATCGTCTCGTCCTTCGACCAATGCATCGCTGCCCAGATTCTCACAGGAATTCGGGTTTGTCTGCTACGCTTATGGTGCTGGAGGCGCATGCTCTTCACTGTCCTTGCTTCCGCCGTGGGCTTATATCACGTTGCCACGATTTATAGGGTGCGATGGAGGAGGTCATTACACCGTACTGCAATTTAATGACGACAACTTTGGGGTGCGCAGATCACTCTGCAGAGTCGCTTTTCTTATTTGTTTTCTCTTGCTCCGCTCCAGCACTGCATGTTTGTAGTCTCACAGCTGTTGTTATCATCTCAATCTCGATTAAAACAAATTTGTTACGTGTGTATTGATGAATAAACATATGAAGAATGCCGCACAGCTGGGCTTGTCATGTAGCTTGTTCAGCTTGCCACCATCGTAAAACACCTTTATCGAGAAGAACTCTGTACGGAGCCATGATAAGTTGGAACCTGTGGGATGGAACATCCATGCATTCCTCTCGTAAAAGAGGAGCACCTTCAGGAACCATTTCAAGCCTGTTGCAAGTTGATGAAAGTGGTAGGGATGTGACCATTTTGGATGGTAAAGAACGGGAAACAGAGACGTTTAGATCTCGTAGGTTTAATGGATTTCTGAGTTTAGCGAGCTTGAGAAGTTCTCGGAGTTCTACATCTACTAATCCCATGTTTGGCGGATGATAACTAATAATGCACTACCAAATAGGAGAATTAAGATATCACGGATTTCATATTTAAATGTATCTAATTTTTATAAGACTTTTATTTTTTTTCTTTTGGTTTTGATAATTAGTTCCCTGCATTGCTCGAATTTCTGTTTAGATGTCAAATTTGAATGAACATTAACATACAACACAACATAACATTAATAACAATAACTTGCATTGGGCTCTGGCAAAAAATTATTATGTGTTTATAAACTATTATTTTGGTTCATTTTTTATTATCACATTTTTTTTCTTCAGTTAATCTCCTTATTTGCCAAGGCCTGAATTAGTCATAAAATAAATAATTATATCTTGGTAGAAACTGTTATATGTAAGAAAAGATCTAGTGGTTAAATAAGTGATTTCTTACCTATTGAATCTCAGGAAAATTGGCCAAAAAATCCTAAACTTATTACATGGTGACTAATTAAATCCTATTTTTTTAAATGTGCTATTTTAGTCCTAAACATTTCAATTGTGCCAATTTATTCATAGCCTTTTGATGATTTGCC
This sequence comes from Corymbia calophylla, assembly GCA_014182845.1. Taxonomy (NCBI): domain Eukaryota; kingdom Viridiplantae; phylum Streptophyta; class Magnoliopsida; order Myrtales; family Myrtaceae; genus Corymbia; species Corymbia calophylla. The sequence continues at coordinate 23,845,199 of CM024698.1, read as the reverse complement.
AATTTAATCCTAAAGCTTTTCAGAATTGCCAATTTAATAATTTCAGCTAATTTTGACCGAAAATCGTTGGTGTGGCAGTCAAATCAACACCTCTCGTCTGACACGGCATAGTTGGCATTGACATGAATAATTTTTTTTACATTTTTATATATATATTTTTGAATTTTTATAAATTTTTTGAATTCTTTCCTTTTTTTTTCTTTCTTTATATATTTCCATTTTTCTTTGACCTTTCGACAAGCCTCAGCAATGGCTAACGACCAACCACTGGTGAAGGTCAAGCCTCACTAGTGGTAGGGCGAGCCTTACCCTCGCTGGATCTATATATAGGGAAGAATAATTTGAGAACTTCTAACAAGTAAGAAATTATAGAATATTTAGTTTTCTATCTTTCGGGTCATATAACAATGGATAATTTTAATAATTGGGTCATATGACAATGGATGATATGAATAGAGATCAATTGCTTTTTGGCTAAAGAAATTAAAGTCATGCATATTGCACTCTAAGCATGCGTATACTGTTGGTTGTAAAAGTGGCTTAACACATTATTAAGAAAAAGTAGCATGGGTTTATATTTAATGAACAGAATACCACCGACTCCAAATAAGTTTTTCTTTTTTTGTCAAAAGAAATTTTCATTCATTACATAATGATACATTAAATGAGATCTTAAAAGTGATAATAACAAGACAACCCAAGAGAGCTCCAAAACAAACCAAAAGGCATATCATTAAAGCATGGTTGGGAGAAATAATCACAAGCTTGTTCTTTAAGGACACATCCAAGTGAAAGGATTGGCAACTAATCACCAAATCACACAGTATCATTAGCAATAAGCACACATTGGAATCTTCATATGTAATTACAGTTTTGGCTTTTGAGGTTGTAAGATTAGGTTTAGTGTCCTCAACATCATCACCATACACAATATAAATATGTTAAAGAAGTTCAAATCTAATATCTGTGAGAGGGAGCCTTATAGCCAATGTGAAGTGTCAAAACTTTTGATTGAAACAAATTGAATGAGTACAAATTTGATCGCAAAATTGTTGTGAACACCATTGAAATTGTAGGCGGAGTACTCATTCATTAAAACTCCAAAATCTATAATTAAGTCAGAGAGAAAATCTTTCATATATAAGATTGGGATAGCAAAGCTCTCAGATCTAAAACTAGATTGAGAGAATATGAAAAGAAACAAAAGAAAATAAAAGGAAAAGCAACTAGGAGGGGAAGTAGAGATTTAGGTAAAATTCCATCCATCTGGAAGTGGAAGAGACGAAGAAAGGTTGAGAGAGAGAGGAAGAGAGGGGATTGGGAGAGAAAGGTAAGCCGAGAGCTTTCCCAAATAAGTTTCCTTAATAGGCCTAATGAGTAAGGAGGAGCCGGTGCGCGTCACATATTTCCTTTTCTGGCAAAACAAAAAATGACAATCTGAAGGTAGTTTTAGCCTATGGGGGCATTTTCCTGCTTCAAACTAAGGTCTAATCTGTAGGAGATAAAGGGGAGATGCATTGCACCATCACCTCAAATAATATCTCACAACTGCTCATTACCACTTTTGTTTTACCCTCGCTGTGAAACGAGTATACCTGACAAGACAGATTTTAGGAGCGGTTATGGTTGTCCTCGTGCTTATCACCGTTATCGGTGCAGTTTCTTTACTCTTCTATAAGATGCCTCCCTCTCCTTTGTTTGTCCTCTCAACGGAGGAAGATCTCTTCCTCTCTCCCTCCCTCTCTGTCTCTCTCTCTCTCCCTAAATGCTTCCTCTCTGAAACTCCCATTGAAGTACAAGATCGTAAGCAGTACAATGCTTTTAAGAAGCTCCTCCACACCGATACTCAACTCATGGCTTCCACTCTCGAGAGACTCTTCACCGGAGCACGACCTCCAAGTGCTCCATCTCCCAAGGACCAGATCGCTGTCCTTAATGACGCTACTTTTGACCTTTCCACCTCACTCTGATGAACCCACTAAGAAAGTGATAACATCCACCAGGCCGCGAGCCTTGGCTGAGATCAAAGCCCAAGAACCTCCGAAGCTAAAAAAGAAGAAGATCAAGCTCCCTCAGAGCCATAGCAAGATCAAACCGACCAAAGCTCCATCTTCTTCCGTGAAAAACGATGAGGATCAAGAAGGCGCAACACCCAACTCGAGAACGGGGCCTTCTTCGACGAGGAGGCTGCTTTCAAGTTCTGGGCTTGATGGGGCTCTTCTTGGTGGAGAGGGTTGTGATGTGGTGGGGAGAGAGGGTGGTGGGCTTCAGACCCTGGTTGTGGGTGGTGGAATGGGAAGTGGCGGAAGCAGCGGGATTTACGTTGGCGGTGGTGATGTTGGCGGCGGAGGAGGATCGGACGCCGGAGATGGAGGGTTTGGATTCTACGAGAATAACAAGAATCCTGGTAGTGATGGCACTGATGCTTATTACAGGAAAATGATTGAAGCCAATCCAGGGAATGCTCTTTTGCTCGGGAACTATGCCAAGTTCTTGAAAGAGGTATCAACAGCTTGATGATTAGTCTAAAAGTTCCTCTTTTGATTATAAAAAGATATCTGTTGCGGTTACCGCATTCTTGAAGTGAATTTCACCATTATGAGCTTGTTGGTTCAGCTTAATCTGATGATCTAGAATTTTCCTTTAAAGTACTTTTGAGCTGGATTATAAGTTTTTCCGATTGCAAAATAATGGATGTGAATGGAACTTCAGATGTAACAGTCTAACAGAGACTGAAATGATTAATGAGGAGAAGAAGTGGGCATTCTTTATTTTGTGGGTCTCTGTGTTATTGGCAATTCATGAAATTGGGGTTATCCTTATGCTGCAACCAGGTTCGTGGAGATTTAGCCAAAGCGGAGGAATACTGTGACAGAGCGATCCTGGCTAACCCGAACGATGCCAACATCTTGTCGCTTTATGCAGATGTTATATGGCAGACACAGAAGGACAGCCAAAGAGCCGAGAGTTATTTTGATCAAGCAGTTAAAACTGCTCCTGAGGATAGGTATGTATCAACATAAGCTGCTTCTTTTAGTACAACCTCTCATTAGTATTCCTAGCTCAAGTAATGAAGTGATTGTAAATTTTGGTGGGCTTGGATTAAATGAATTATGGGTATTCATTTATTTACCAGGCGCCTTTTAGGACTAGTTGGAAAAATTGATCAAGTAGTTTGATGGCAAATTTCTAATGTTATTCTCCAGTAAAAGTGGATTTCGTTGCAGAGATACTTAATATCTAAGTGCTGTTTCATTCGTTGCAGTTATGTCCTGGCTTCTTATGCCAAATTTCTGTGGGATGCTGAGGAGGAAGAGGAGGAGGAGGAGGAGGAGGAGGATGAGCAGGGCAACACTCATCCAACTGATTTCTTTCAGGGAGCTCCTCACCACCACCCTCTCACTGCGACTTCTTAAATAACCCCCTCCTACTTGCTTGAAGACATAGCAAAATGTATGAGTTGTGTAACATAATAGCCGAAAAAAATATCTTCCCTTTCTTGTATTTTCAGGCCAATGAATAAGTTGATTGTAGCTATATGTTCATATGCAAAATTAATTTTATTATCTTTTAATTTTTATTTCTTGGCCCAATTTGGCTTTGGCATACTAAGTTAAGTTAAATTGATTCTACGAACACAGTGCCTTATCTGCAAAAAAATGCATTGTGAACTTATGAGAAGGTATATTGGTGGCTAGGGCTACATAAATGACAAACTAATTTGAGCAAATTGAATTACAGTCGTTCGACCGAAAAGGAAAAAAGGAGAAGAATTATAGTCGGTGCTGATCAAGCCTCATGTTTCTCTGTTCTTCCTTGTGAATATTTATGCATGGTGCAAGTTCCTTGATACAGTCAATCTGATTCTTGGCTTCAAGTCCTTATCATGGAATTTCTGCCTCTTGAAATGTAGAGAAGATACTATTCATGTGGTAGAATGAATTTCATTCATAACAACAAAATCGTGAGATATTTGCTGGTGTGGCCCTTGTAATTGTGGTCTGCATTAGTCCTTGGAATCTGAGAGACACGGGAATTTGACCCTTGAGATTGCAAGAACATGGCTCCTATTTTTTGGCCGGCCCTAGTTCTGTGAAATGAAATGAAATAGATGTCCATATCGAGATAGAGAGAGAAGAGATAGAGATATTTTTGACACTCGATATCACTATGACCCCCGCCACACTCATTTTGAAATGGAGGTCTTTTGATCACGACATTGACTAAATTGATTTTGATTGATTATAGTAATAAAAGAGGCTCTTCAGAGGAGGGAGGAGGGCCATCAACAGGGGCTCACAAAATATCCACAATCACATCTCTCTCTCTCTCTCTCGATCTTGTTTTGTGGTTTATATGGCTTCAAATTTTTCAAGTCTGTGGTCACACTCAGTATTGATCTCGTGGTTTCTTCATCTTGTTCTATCAAAGTGATAAGCTGATGATTATCCTCATCAATTAAAACCACCAGCCAGTGTCCCAGGTAAAGTTAGGTTGTAATATTCAAGCTCTTTTGTTGGCTGGTGGGCTCCACATAGGTTTAAAAAAAAAAAACAGAAAAAGAGAGTTGAAAAGTAAAAAAAAGGAGAAGGGGAGAGAATAAGTGAGGTTCACTCCCACTTACAGAACCCGAATCAATTTCGGGAGAAAGAAGAAGAAAGGGAAAGAAGAAGAGAGGTTTCATGCGTGCGCATCGCGGGAGTCTCGCAAAGCCGACTCGACTACTTTACGCAATGCCTGGTGAGTACACGTGCCCTTGTTACTCCAATCGAAGTATTTTTCCGGTTTAGGGCTCAAATTCGGAATATTGGAAATATTGAGCGGCGAAATTCGATTTTTGCGTTGTTGAGCCGTGAAAATTTATAAGAATGATAATTTAGGACATCATGGACCCATAGGATTTTACGGAATTGGATTTGAGCTTGTGGTTTGTCTGAAACGAAATTTCGAATCTTTCCGAGCGTGGTGAACAGTACGCACCGAGCCACTTTGAGGTCTGATTTCGTCGGTTTCAGCTAAAAATTGGGTTGTCCAACTTATGGGTCTTCTAGTGCTTGGAATTATCTTCATTTTGACTGTAAGATTGCTTGGATCGGAGTTCGGATGAGAAAGTTTTGGCACAATCAAGTTTCGCACTCAAATCTCGCTTTGTGAACAGTTTTGAATAATCGCTTCGGATAGGCGCTTGTAGGGGTCATTTTATTAGAGTTAAGGCGAAGTTTAGTTGTCTTGTAGTTGAAGTAGAGTTTTATTTGATTTTAACTTTGTTCCTTGATTATTTGTTAGGGCCGCGAGTTTGACTATATAAGTACTGTTTTATTGGGTCGTAGGCAACGAGGTGAGTGGTATTATTATATCTTCTTTGAATTTGTAAAATTTATGTTGGGAAAATTCTATGGATTATATATGGTATGGGATTATGAAATGACATTGTTATTGCATAAAAATCGGATCAGGTATGGACTACTTTTTGATTGTTTATAAAGGTTTAGAAAGCATATTATGCAAAGTATTGGAAGGCAAAATATATTTGTAATTACTTTGCAAATGGTTTATGGAAAAGTATGTGAATGACTTGAGAAACGGATGAGAAATAGTGGATGACGATATTGCAAAAAGGTATTTGCTTGGTTTATGATTTTGATTTCTGAATTGGATTTCTGGTATTGGAGGATGGTTATTTTGCTCATTATTGTTGTGAGCCCATTGAGGGGGATGTTGGTATGCATACCGGTAGACCCGTCAAATGGGTGGGTCGGGTCGGGTTTGGGTCGGGTCGAAAATGGTCCGACCCATATTGACCCATTTAACCCGTTTTAACCCAAATTCATGTAATGTAAATCTAGTGACCCATACCCAACCCGACCCACACCCGACCCATACCCGACCCAACCCATATTACTAAAAACCATTATTATTGTAGAAAAACCCAAACTCACTCTAAACTTTATGTTAAATGACCCATTCAATCTATATTTAACCCATATTTAACTTTTATTTAACCCATATTTGATCAATATTTAACTTTCACTTAACCCATATTTGACCCATATTTAACTTTCACTTGACCCATATTTGACCCATATTTAACTTTCATTTAACCCATATTTGACCCATTTAACTAAAAGTGGGTCATAATATGGGTTTATGACCCATTTTGACACCTCTACATACCGGGTTTAGGATATCCTTCTGGGCCGAGCCATTGGCATTGTAGGTGGAGACCTTGCCAAGGGGAATCTTGGTCGCCTTGTCACTAGGGGTGTGCATGGTTCGGGTGGGCGGTTCTCACCCTAGAACCGGGAACCGCCCGCTAAGGACCGATTCCAAAAATTTGGATCCAGGAACCGCCCGTTGGTTTCGTGGATCCACCCGAGAACCGGACCGCCGGTCCGGTCCGGTTCCCGGGCGGATCCATGGAACCGGTCTCATAAACGATCACGCCTACTCAATATGCATTAATGAACCGGTTTCTTGACCTTTATTGTGCTCTTCAAGACTTCGACAATAAGAATTGCAATGGTTATTTGGCAAATAAGAAATTAGGGCTCCAAATAGAACAATAAGAATTCTAAACATAGGGCTTCAAAATTTTAATTTTTTTTCAACAAAAAAAAATTATTTTTTATAATAAAAATTAATATATATTATTATTATAATACTAGTCCGGTCCGGGTGGGCGGGCAGGCGGATCCGCCCATGGAACCGGGAATAGGACTGGTCCCTTTAGGAACCACCGGTTCCGGATCGGTTCGGTCCGGGTCCGGGCGGATCCCGGTTCTTTTGCACACCCCTACTTGTCACAAGACGTTGTGTCGTGACCATGGTAAGAGATTGAGCAATAGATTAGTCAATGGATGGACCATTGATGTGTGATTTTTGAATGGAGATTATCCAATGGACTTGACCATTGATTCTTGTATTATGATGGTGGTTTAAATGAGTTTTTCATATGAGTATAGAAGTAACTCCTATATGATTCATTATGTATTTTATATATTGGGTTTGAGTTATCAAGTTCTGGTATTGCTTCGAATTCATGCATAGTGCTTGCTCGATCTGCTTAGAAGATATGTACTACTTACTGAACTTGTGGTTGCTCACCCCTCTTTTCCAATCTTTTCAGGTTCTTTGGTTAGCAGCTAGTAGAGCGAGAGGGCTTTTGTGGGGACTTTTTGTGGTTAGAGGCTGCGTCCTTTGGGTGAAAGGGCGGTCGTGTCACCTCCATCCCTGTAGGATTCGGGGTGTGACATAGGTGCTAAAGCTGCAGAGGAATGATGTCATGATTCCACAATTCTTGACGGTGTTATGCTGGTTATCGCAAGTAGTCGAAATGCTTTTTGTGTTGCATGTCTTTGACTCGTTAAGTCTAGCACTCCTTGATCTCTATCTCCAGTTTTGCCACAAAAATCGTATTCCTTTCAGTGAGTTTGGGATCTATCCCCGCTCGGTGTTCACCGCATGGGTAGGAGTTGAAAATATCAAGGGTAGTTTCTGCAGAAAAGCTAAACAGGGCATTTTGCTGTCTTCGTCTGAGTCTATTCTAATGGACCCGATGAAAGTACTAGATTGTCACAAAGAAGAACCTTTTCGTTTCTTGATAATTTTCGTACACCACAGAAACAACGCTCAGTTGCTTAGAGCCAATTTTCTTTTGTACCGGTTGTTGGGTACTTGTTTATTCCTACATCATGCACACCAGTTCTAGACATTGGATCGAATCCCGATCTTCAATTTTTGGTTCATAACGTTTTGCCCACAAGGCACCATTTTTCCAACAAAGAAAGATGGAATGTCGTTAATCCCTGGTTTCCTCTCATCGACCGAATTTTTGTAGTATATCCTAAGTTGTTTAAAGAACTTATGAAAGAAAGCAGAGTAGGAAACGACAAAGTTATCAGTAAACGAATTTGACTTCTGAAATGACAGTCTTGCTAAAGCTCAGTAATCTGCGGACTCCATGGTATCGACTCATGATTGAAAACTTTACCATGTCTTTTGGTTCATCATACACATTGCACGAAGAAATTCCTGGCCTAAATCACACAATTTCCTCCAAGAAATCCATTTAAGATGAATACCTTGAATGCCTCAAAACCCTACAGGACCCAACAACTGACCCCAACAAACTAGCAACCTTAATTGAATTTTTGCCTGGGGGTGACAATTGCCACCTACCTGTACCTGGAAGTAATTTAAATGCAACGGTTCGTTAGGCCCTACTGAAACCCGCTAATCATTTTTCAGCAGCAAACTGAACCTAGAGTGAACACTTGAACCTCCCCATTTCACGTTTCAGGCACCAAAACAACGTTAGCATCAGACACACGGTACAGAGAAATCGTCACATGCACAAGCAGAATTATCCTTCCAAAAGCTTGACTCTCAAACTTCTGAATTCCGCGATGGAAGCACCAGAACATTACTGGCAGAGGGAAAGAGTAGCTTCACATCTAGCACAGCTGCCGCAAATTCAAAAAGTGGCAACATGATGACCATAACGTTAAACAGACTAAGGCAAGTTTAGAAGTACAAGACTAAGAAAATATCATTGCAGTTCATTCAGCCATTTGTTAGGAGAGAGGATTATCTTCCTTGAACATTAAAGTTTCAAAAGAAGCTAAAGGTTTATTTAAATTTAATAGGGTGTACGTTATGCTGCTCACAGAGCATTGTGTTACAATGAGCAAAAATGAATCGTGAAAACTATAAAAGCTGTAGTTTATGACAATATATTACAGATCACCGGAACTGTTTCTCTTACATGTGTTGCAAACAGAAAGAGATATCCCCTGCTTTTCACCAATTTGAAAATTACCTAGGACCTGATAGCTGAATGTCTGAAAGAAATGCATCATTACTCCAATTTATTGGTCCAGTTGAAGTGCCATCTCCACTGCTCCCTTGATAAAAGCTCAAGCTAGTCTGAAGGCCGAACTGAGAGGAAATTGGGGGAGGGGGTATGGGGCAGAGACCCTCAAGCATTTGAACAACTTTAGTCATAGGCGGTCTTGAATTCATTTCATCCTGTATGCACCACAGGGCAACTTTGATTGCATCCACAATCCTCCCGTCATTTTCATCGAATTCTAGTCTAGAGTCTAGAATTTCCCCCAGTTTTCCTTCTTCCAACATTTTGAAGGCATAAGAAGGAAAATGGGCCTTTTCGGAAGATTCTGCTGGATCATAATTTTTCCTGCCTCCGATGATCTCAAGCAACACCACTCCGTAGCTGTAAACATCACTCTTCTCAGATATTGGGTTGTTAGTGATCCATTCTGGTGCTAAGTAACCCCTTGTGCCTCTTAATGTTGTATACACAAGGCTCTCTTCCCGGCTTATTAGCTTGGCCAAACCAAAGTCTGACACTTTCGCGACGAAATTATCATCCAGAAGGACATTCTCGGGCTTGATGTCACAGTGAACAATCTTGACTTCACACTCTTCATGTAGGTAAGCTAATCCCTTGGCTGTACCCAAAGCAATATTGAATCTAGTATTCCAATCCAGAATCTTACTGGCCTCACATTTCTTGGAAATCCATTTGTCCAGAGACCCTTTTCCCAAGAACTCGTAAACAAGAAGCTGGTGAGCCCCCTCAGCGCAGAAACCTTTTAGCTTGACTAAATGGACATGATGGATGCTCCCTATAATACTAACTTCAGCTCTGAACTCTTTCTTTCCCTGTCCTACACCCTCCAGTTTCTTTACAGCCAAATGAGTACCGTCCGGAAGAACACCTAGGTAGACCGATCCAAATCCTCCTTGCCCAATCTTTGAAGAGAAGTTTCTCGTTGCTCTACTCAGATCACCATAACTGAAGCGCATAGGCATACTGGAAAGACTGTCCAAGAAATTTTCTTCTTCGAGAGTTTCTTCAGAATAGTTGAGGGATGACTTCTTTTTCTGGTGATACCAGAATCCAGTATAAGCTAGACCGGCAATGACTACAACAGTTGCGGATATGATGACTGCGATCACAATCGCATGCTTCTTATTCTTGCTATCTTTGGCCCCAGAAGTATTTGAAACCTTCATGTACGAAATATAACCGTTCGAAGTCTGATCAGATCTTTCAAAATTTCCTATCTGGTCAAACAAGAAGCAATCGCCAGAACTGCTATTAAACAGTAGCACATTACAAGAGCAATTGCTTCGGCAAGCTTCTATGCAAGCATTCACGGTGGGCTTTAAAGCGGGAGTCACAAACCCAAGTGCAAAATAATCAAGCTTCTCTCCTACGTATGCAAAATCTACCAATTTGTTAGACAAGCTGCATGATGATAGAGGTTGAGGTCCACATTTGCCATTGAGAGCGGGAGGGCACTGACACCAACTGTCAAAGTAACAAATCTCATAGGGCTTACAATATTCTGGGACACTGCACGAATTCTGGGGTATCCGAGTAGTAGCTTCCGCGGTTCCTGACTTCCCCCTTTGAAGATTAACAAACTTGATCATCCCATTGGGTCCCAAATTTGCAGCCCACAGGGCATTTGGATCGGAGTTGTCGGAGAAGACAAACTGCCAAAGTAAGGCCTTTTTCTGATCATAGAAGTTCCATGAGTTCGAGACCAAAACCACAGAGTGAACATTACCATTGGTGCTATTGCTAACATTTGTTCTACGGCTGTCACCTTTCATTGACCAATATATTTGGGGAGTTTGATATCCAGCAGACAATATCAGATCGCCTGACGAAATATTGAGATACACCGACATATTGTTACCGTTTGGGAAACTTTTGAGGCTCATCCCTTCTGTAAATTCCTGACCACTCACAAGAGTATCAGTAGGCCTGCTAAAACTCTGCCAAAGGATCGCCTCATTCTCCCCAAGCAACACCAAGTTACCAGAATCCAGCAATTCCATGGCAGTGACCTTTTTTCCGGCTGTATTAGTCGACCAGGCGATATCGTTCCCCTTCTTCAAGTAGACATTCCCGTTGTCATCGAACACAAACTTATCAGAACTGCTGACTAATTGTCTTCTTTCAGCAGTCCAAATGGCTTGAGAACTGTTGACATGAAGGATGTTCAACACAAAGGTTGTGACATCAACGCCGGTGTAAAATCCCAAGGCAAATGCCGAATTGTTAGATAGCAAGAACCTGCCACCGTAATCCACCCATTCCATCTGAGAAGCTTGGAATCCAGGCTGAATCTGGCCAACAAGTGGAGGACCAGAAAAGCAAGTCCCGGAGAACAGGAGGACGCAGAAACACAGGTGTCTGATGACTACCGAGAAAGACATCAACTCCATAGTGGGACCAGAATCGATGGATTCGAGCCAATAAAAGAAAAGACAAATCAATGCGAGGAAACAGATGACACCCGGAAATCAAATCCTGAGCTTTCCTGAGGATGACAAGTAAGGTTTTTTACTTTGAGATCAAACTACCAGATTGCAATTCAATCAGTATGAACACTTTGAACTGGGGAATAAAAAAAAGACGGAGGAAAGCCTATAAAATGGAGGAGCTGTGAGGCAAAGTTGAATCTGGAGTTTTCTTTCACGGGGAGTCACTGAAGTAGTTGAGAACGGAAAATTGCAAAAGAAATCAGTTGACATCAGATTCACACCGGGACCAGGATGGCTAACCTTGTTGTCTTGATTCCATAATAATACATGGACGAACAGAAAGCTTTTGGCTTTTCTTGAGCAGGCAGCGGCCGAATTAACACAGCTTCTTCCTCCGTGGATGCTCACAGAGAGAGACAGACAGAGAGAGACACGGAGAGAGAGATTGGAGTTGGCGGGAGTCCATAGAGTCAAGGTGGTACTGGAAAGGGTACATCCATCATTTGTATCTGTTGGCCACACGCAGATACATTGGTCAAACCAAAATGGCGATAGAAAGCACCGGATCTTCTACTTTCATTTGTCTGAATTTATTAAGTTAAATTCCACATGGGTTTGAGTGCATTCAGCCAGCTGCCTTTTCCTTGTCGTTTTCAGCGTGATGTTTTTGTTAGGTCCCCACGCGCGTTGGGAGGGCAAAAACATCCCGTAATTTACATTTGGGACCACCCTTCCTATTGTGCTTCTTTGAACTTTGACCCCTCATGTGTGATGAGCACGTTAGCATAAAAGCAAAAAGCTTGTATTTTGCTCACATTTTTCTTTTATAAACATAGAAGACTTATTAGGAAATCTATAGCAAGTCTTTAAATTATTTCGTCTAAATTCTGAGACGTAAAATTTGAAATTATTCCCAAGTTAGAGGGAAAGAAAAATGTTCTTTTATCAATAAGGATTGCGAAGCATGTGGACACCCACATGTTAAAATAAAGAACACAACCTGATTGAACGCTCTCACTAGAGGGACTACTGCAGGCGGCCCTCGTAGGTGGCAACACGTTGAAGGAGGATATGTCGCTGGAGTGGCCTTCAACTGCTCTTCACTACGTGCCCATGACTCTCTAACAGGCCCCGAGTTGAAGGCTAGTAAGTATTGCGATGTACAAGCAAGATGCCATCTTACTTCTAAGGTTCATATTGCAAGGCCGAATTATGTGAGATGGTAGTGAATCCAGTCAATTCATGGGTCGAAGATGCAAATCCAAAAAATCGGAGCCGTTGATCATTAATTATGCTTTTGTTTACAGAACATGATGTCCCTTTAGAAATTGCACTTTCAATGCACTGGTTATATTGAAAAGAAAACAAAAGAAAAGGAGAATAAAGGGGTTTTAGTGGGAGTAGAAACATGATATCCCCTCTAAACGTTATCATAAGAGATTTACATTAGCTTGTCACCGCTGCCCCATTATGATGCTAGTGGAGTACAATAGGGGTTATTGTGCACTATGGCACGACTAAATTGAAAGGCTTTCTAAGGCTAAAGAGTGATTGGAGATTCGAGTATGTGACTTTGGGGCTTCATATCACTAAGAGTTATTGTTAGGCCAATCACTGCGGCTGTGAATTCTTAGCTAGATAGATGTGTTACTCTTCAAATAAATATTGGTGTGTTGACCTCCTGTTAGTGGGTTACATGATAAAATAAATATTCAAATTTTAAAAAAAAATTGTAAAATTTGAGTAGTCTCAAACTTTAAGTTGGGTTTCGTTTGAGAGTAATAAAAAATCTTGCAAACACCTTCTATTCATCATCCAAATTCCCATCTAATTAAAGAACAATGATTTCTTTTCTTTTTTCACATCCAATAAGTTTCTACACGACGTTTCTTTTAATGTTTCAACATATCTCAAATTGATACATTGAGTAATAAATTTTAGAACTAGCTTCTAATGGGATCAATTATTTAGATTATCGAGATGTGGAATGGAACAACAAATCTTCATCCACTTAATTTCATCTTTAATGTCCTATTTATTATAATTTTTTCCAAGTTTTTCTTCTTTTGGATTTTTCTGATGATTGGTGAGTGTGAAGCTGAAAAGTACTGTTAACGCTTAAAAAAACAAAAACCCAAGTATTTTGGTCGATAACGTGACCGACCAAAGCCTGAGAGCACGTTTTGTTGACAGCAATCGATCAAGTAAAGTTAGTCAACCAGAAAGCCCAATTTCAATCGACAGAGATGTCAACAAAAAACAGCCAAGCGCTAGAACAAAGAGTTGACAAATGAAGTATATCAACTTGGTCAAGTCGGTAGTTGTAACCGTTTGTAAATAAGTGCCATTAAATAAAATGAATTGCTTAGAATATATTTAGTTTTTAAATGATTATCAATGTGGTCGTCGTCGATTGTAGGCATAATACCCAAATTTTAATCATTGTGAATGACTGTTCAATCTATCGGTGAACACATGTTGTTGATCTAAATTTTCTATCTAAATTTTCTGTATATCTTTACATTTCTTAGCACCATTTACATTACAGGTAATTATCGTTTACAATATTTGTTCTTATAAATTTCTTGCCCTTTGTATTTTTGTCCAAAAAAAAATTAGAAAAAGGATCCTAGCCTTTGCCAATTGAACAAGTTCATTTAATTTAAAAGGTATTTCGCCCTTTTCGTGAAATGGGTGGGTAATAACAAATCTAATGCAATTGAAAATTTTCATAATTGATGTCCCGCATAGATCAAATTTGTCTCACACTCCTTATATTCATAGCGTTGCCAACTAATCTTGACCTTTGATATAAATTATGAATCGTGATGGAAACGAGGAACTATTTTTACCCCAAAGTCGTCCTTAAGGTCAAATTTTTTATTTTTCGTAATCAAGTCTTTCAAGTAATTGGTAGGAAAAAATTGTTGCTTTATGGCTTTTCTAGAAGGAAATTGCCACGCAGAAGATGCGGGGGAAACTCTTCTCTTTGCCAAGCCACGCTTGATATCTTGCATCACACGAGGCCAAAAGAAGAACCAGTTAAGAGATTAGCAAGGCTAATCCAACAACCATAGTGATGACCCGACGGTTAATCCAATATTAATTACATCTATTAAGTCTTTGATTGAGCGTCGTCTCTCTTTATTTGACCGGTATGAGCACGTTACAAATATAATTCGTCCAATGTTGCTAATGGATGGGGAAAAATAAGCTCTTGATGATAAATCGGAAGCAAAACCTAATGCTAGAAAGGGGAAACACAGCGGACGTTAATTGCTAGGGAGAACTCAGGGCAACAATTCAACCACGAATAATATTCAATCCAAGATCAATTTCTCCCTTGAAACTAGACGGATCGAAATGAACTTAGTCTCAACAACAACTAGTCAATATATCCTCACAATATGCAAAATAAGAAGACAAAGTCAACAAAAATACTAAGGTTTAACGTGAAAAATCCAGTATAAGAAAAATCATAGATTGTCTAAAAACTTCCATTAATCACCAAAAATAGTAGGATACACAAAATATTTTTCTCTAGTCACACAATAGAGTTTCAACATCAACATTACAAGTCACGCACTAGATACTCAATATTCATAGTACAAGTATATTTCTTTACCACAATGAAAAATCAATAAATTAGGAACAAGAAAACCTTAATCATGATTGGAAATTCAGAAGTGATTCTCAACAAACGAAAATCATGAACTCATAGCTCTCGGTCTCACGATCAATATATTCAAATTTGAGCTAATTCCGTCTACTTTTAACCTTCGAATCTGGACCACAAAAATTCAGCTTTTTTTCTTCTCCTCCGCACGCACCTTCGAGAGACTCCCTCTTTTTCTCACTCTCTTCCGGGCACATACACGCACACGTTATTTCTTTTCTTTTCAACTTTTTGATCTCTTTTTTTGTTTTTAGTGGTAGCTGAGGTGGACCCAGCCAACATTAATTATCGTTGTGACATTGCCGCTACCTATCTATCATGTAATCTCTCCGGAACGAAACTTAAGTGACCGCAAAATTACTTGTGATGGCATGACATTAATATATGGTTCTCCGTCTTCGGTTTGTGCCAATCTTCCTTAAAATCTCAACTCTGGCATGGCCGTCAAAACAATTGGTAATAATGTTAAGAGGTTTTTGACTTAATATGCAACCTAAATTATTTGTATGCTTGTTTAATTCACTTTTATACTATAATATCTATACTACATTTTAGGGATGAGCATTGCTTCCAGTTTCAAATTTATAGAACTAGCAAAAACCAGCCCAGTTCCTGATTCAAGGCATTTTTAAACCTGTTTTAGGACTAACAGAACTGTATTTCCAGGAATGCAACTTTTCATTGATGTTTGAACGAAGAAACTACAGGGTTAAACTTGCATGGACATGCCAAGCTTGACTGACTCGTGGACCTCTAATCTGCGAGTGTTACTCAGGCCATTAAGAAATGGTTCAATAGGTACAGGCGCATGCAATTTCGGAACTTGACATGCTTGTACATAGCCAAACTCTCGAATTCCCTGGGATGGAAGCTCCAGAACATTACTGTCAGAAATCAGAGAGATGCAACATCAAGACCATGACGTTATATTGTTGGATGCTCGTACCTTCACTTGAAGAGATCATCAAAAGGTAGTTAGGAATAATTTAATTTCAATGTGGAAGCTAGGAGTTATCGAATTTCAATATGGGAGTATTATAACATAGCTCACATAAGTGGGGGAGATTTGAAGCTCAAGAGTGAACTCGTTAATATTTATAATTGGACTCATCTTTACTTAAACTTTTACCTATAAGTTAATTATGATATATTAATCATTCAACATCATACCAATTATCCAATGTGGAAGTTTTTAACACAAATCATGGGTGCATCTTAACAAAAATGTTTGTGTATAGCCAAACTCCCCACTTTTGGCATGGAAGCACCAGAACATTACCAGCAGGCAGAAAGAGTAACTTCACATCAAGCAAGAGCTGCCGCAAATTCAAATAGTGGCAACGTGATGACCATAAAGTTAGACAGATGAGTGCAAGTTTAGAAGTAGCAGACTAAGAAAATATCATTGCAGCTCATTCAACCATTTCTTAGAAGAGAGGATTATCTTCCTTGAACAGTAAAGTTTCAAAAGAAGCTGAAGGTTTTTTCAAATCCAGTTGGGCGTACATTATGCTTCTCACAGAGCATTGTATTACAACGTGCAGAAATGAATCTTGAAAACTTAAAAAAGTGTACTTCATGGCGATATATCACAGATTAGAGGAACTGTTTCTCTTACATGTGTCGCGAACAGTGAGAGATATCTCCCGCTTTTCACCAATTTGGAAATTACCTAGGACCTGATAGCTGAACTGCTGAGAGAAATGTGTCACTACTCCAATCTATTAGTCCAGTTGAAGAGGAAATTTGGGGATGAGGTATGGCGCAAAGGCCCTCGAGCATTTGAACTACTCTAGTCATTGGTGGTCTTAAATGCATTTCATCCTGTATGCACCACAGGGCAACCTTGATCGCATCCACAATCCTCCCGTCATTTTCATTGAATTCTAATCTAGAGTCTAGAATTTCCCCTGGCTTTCCTTCTTCCAACATTTTCAAGGCATAAGAAGGAAAATGGGCCTTTTCAGAAGATTCCGCAGGATCAAAATTTTTCCTGCCTCCTATGATCTCAAGCAACATCACCCCATAGCTGTAAACATCACTCTTCTCAGATATTGGTTTATTTGTGATCCATTCTGGTGCTAAGTAACCCCTTGTGCCCCTTAACGTCGTATACACACGGCTCTCTTCACGGCTCATAAGCTTGGCCAATCCAAAGTCTGACACCTTTGCAACAAAATTATCATCCAGAAGGACATTCTCGGGCTTGATGTCACAGTGGACGATTTTGACTTCACACTCTTCATGTAGATAAGCTAATCCCTTGGCTGTACCTAGAGCAATATTGAATCTAGTATTCCAATCCAGAAGCTTACTGGCCTCGCTGTTCTTGCAAATCCATTTGTCCAGAGACCCTTTCTCCATGAACTCGTAAACAAGCAGCCGGTGAGCCCCCTTGGCACAGAAACCTTTTAGCTTGACTAAATGGACATGATGGATGCACCCTATAGTACTAACTTCAGCTCTGAACTCTTTCATTCCCTGGCCTATACCCTCCAGTTTCTTTACAGCCAAATGAGTACCGTCCGCGAGAATACCTAGGTAGACCGATCCAAATCCTCCTTTGCCAATCTTTGAAGAGAAGTTTTCCGTAGCTCTAGTCAGAACATCATAACTGAAGCGGATAGGCATACTGGAGAGACTGTCCAAGAAATTGTCTTCTTCTAGAGTCTCCTGAGCATGGTCAACCAACGAATTCTTTTTCTGGTGATACCAGAATCCAACATAAGCTAGACCGGCAATGAGTGCAATAGTTGCAATAACGACTGCTATCAAAGTCGCATGCTTCTTTTTATTCTTGCTGCCTTGGACCTCAGAGGAACTTGAAACCTTCACGTATGAAACATAACCATTCGAAGTCAGATCAGATCTTTCAAAATTTCCTATCTGGTCAAACAAGAAGCAATCACCGGAACTGCTATTAAACAGTAGCACTTTACAAGAGCAATTATTACGGCAAGCTTCTTCACAAGCTTTCACGGTGGACTTTAGAGATGGAGTAGCAAACTTAAGGGCAAGATAATTGAGCTTGTCTCCAATATATGCAAAATCTACCGATCTGTCGGACAAGTTACATGATGCTAGAGGTTGAGGTCCGCAGTTGCCATTGAGAGCGGGGGGGCATTGACACCAACTGTCAAAGTAACAAACCTCATAGGGCTTACAATATTCTGGGAAATTGCATGAATTCTGGGGTATTCGAGTAGCTTCCGCAGCTACTGACTTCCCCCTTTGAAGATTAATAAACGTGATTGACCCATCAGAGCCTAAAATTGCAGCCCACAGGGCATTTGGATTGGAGTTGTCGGAGAAGACAAACTGCCAAAGTAAGCCATTATTTTGATCATAGAAGTTCCAAGAGTTCGATTCCAAAACCAGAGAGTAAACATTGCCATTAGGGCTGTTGCTAACATTTGTTCTCCGGCTGTCAGCTTTCATGGACCAATAGATTTGTGGAGTTTGATATCCGGCAAACAAGATCAGATCGCCCGACGAAATGCTGAGATACACCGACATATTGTTCTGATTCTGGAAACTTTGGAGCCTCATTCCTTCTATAAATTTCTGACCACTCACAAGAGTATCAGTAGGACTGCTAAAACTCTGCCAGAGAATCGCCTCATTCTCCCCGCGCAACACCAAGTTACCAGAATCCAACAATTGCATGGCACTGACCTTTTCTCCAGCCGTACCGGTATGCCAGAGGAAATCATTCCCCCTCTTCAAGTAGACATTCCCGTTGTTATCAAACACAAACTTATCAGAACTGCTGACTGATATTGTTCTGCCAGCAGTCCAAATGACTATGGAACTGTTCATATGAATGATGTTCAACACAAAGGTTTTGATATCAACGCCGTTGTAAAATCCCAAAGAAAATGCCGAATTGTTAGATAGCAAGAAGCTCCCATTGTGATCCACCCACTCCATCTGAGAAGCTTGGAATCCGGGCCGAATCTGGCCCACAAATGGAGGACTAGAAAAGCAAGTCCCGGAGAACACGAGGACGAAGAAACACAGGTTTCTGATGACTACCGAGAAAGACATCAACTCCATAGTAGGACCAGTGTAGATGGATTTGAGCAAAGGCAAATCAATACGAGGAAACAGATGACACCCAAAAATCAAATTTTGAGCTTGGCTAAATGAAAAGTTTTTGTACTTTAAGATCAAAACTGCCAGATTCCAAGTCAATCACCATGAACACTTCGAACTGGGGAATAAAAAAGTAGAGGAAAGCCTATAAATTAGAGGATCTGTGAGGCAAAGTTGAATTTTGAGTTTTCTTTCAGGGGGAGTCACTGAAGCAGCGAACCACATTGAGGCTGAGAACAGAAAATTGCAAAAGAAATCAATGGGCATCACATCTGGACCAGGATGGTTAACCTTGTTGTCTTGATGCCATAATAATGCACGGATGAACAGTAGAGGGCAGCGGGCCAATCAACACAGCTTCTTCCTCAGCGGATGCTAACGGGAGAGAGAGAGAGAGAGAGAGAGAGAGAGAGAGAGAAAGTGGAGTTGACGGAAGTCCATGGAGTCACGGTGGCACTGGACGGTGTACATCATTTGTATCGGCCAGCGGCATAAAGGATACATTGCTCAATTATGGTGATTGACGTGAAAAGCACTAGTTCTTTAACTTTCTTTTGTATGGATTTATTTTGTTAATTCCACCAGGGCTTCAGTGCATTTAGCTAGCTGCCGTTTTCTTGTCCTTTTCCGTGTAATTGTGACCCTGTATTTTGCGCTTCTTTCAACTTTGACCCCTCATAGATGAAAGCATGAGCACATGGCTTCACATTCAATATCGAGAAAAATCTTTTGACGTCATTTAGTATACTTATTTTTCAAATTAATTTGTTTTTGAAATGGTGTCGCCTTCAACTTTGGATAGGATAAAAGCAGGCTTTTGACATAAAATTATAGAACTTGTATTTTGCTCATATTTTTGTCATAAACATAGAGACGTGTATTAACTCTTAAGCAAGACCTATCAAGTAAGTATTATGACGAACCTGGCAATGAAGCTATCATACTTCTAAGGTTTATAGTATAAGGCAGAGTTATGTGAGATGGCTGTGAATCGAGTAAATTAATATGTTGAAGATGCAAACCAAAAAATCAAAGTCGTTAATCATCAATGATGTTTTTGTTACAAAATATGATATCGTTTTGGAAAGTGCATCTCCAATGCACTAATTATGCTAGAAACAAAACAAAAGAAAGGGAGAATAAAGATGCTAATGGGAGTAGGAACATGATATCCCCTCTAAATATCATCATAGGAGTCTACATGAACCCCGCCACCCTATCACGATGCTAGCGGTAGTAGAGTAGGGGTTACCATGCACCATGGCACGGGTAAATGTAAAGGCTTTCTCATTCTTCAACTAGTTAAATTGGTGTTGTTGACCTTCTGTTAGTAGGTTACATGATAAGAATAAACATTTAAATTTAAAAAATGTGAGTTTTGGGTAGCCTCAAACTTTAAGTTGGGTTTCAATTTGGTTAAATCAAAAAATAGGTGAAGTGATCTTTATGTGTCCAATTCTTTTTTCTATGTGATTAGGGAGTAAACAAAAGTCCCAGAAACACCCTCTACTCATCATCCGAATTCCCATCTAACAATAAAAAAAGTCATGTTTGCCTTTTCGCATCAAACAAATTTTATACATGATGATTTTATTTTTCTCTGCATGATATTTCTTCTGATATCTTAGCTGATATTAAATTGATACATTGGTGATAAATTTCAAAATTGGCCTCTTACATGGATAAATGATTTAGATAATTGAAAAATCGAATGGAAGCATAGATCTTCGTCCATTTTATTTCATCTTTAATGTTCTATTTATAATAGTTTATTCTAAGTTTTTTCTTCTTTGGGATTTTTTTTGTAATGATATATGGGAGTGATTAAGTTGAAAGAAATGTTAACACCAAAAAAAAACAAAAAAAAACAAAATACCCAAGTACTGACAACGCGATTGACAGCTTGAGAGCACGCTTTATTGAGAGCAATCGATCAAGTAAAGTCAGTTGACAAGGAAGCCCAACTTTGATTGACGGAGATGCCAACGGAAAATAGTTGAGTGCTAGAACAACGAGTCGACAAATGAAGTTTATCAACTTGGTTGAGTTGGTTAATTGTGGATAAATGCTATAAAATAGAATGAACTACTTAGAAAATGTAATTTTTTTAATAATTATATATGTAATTGGCGATGGTAGGTATATACCCAAGTTGTAGTCATTATAAATGACTAGCCAATCTATCATAGAACGCATGTTTTCATTTATATTTTCAGTATATCTTTACAGTTTTTAAGTACTGTTTTCATTGCTGGTAATGATCGTTCCCAATATTTGTACCGATAAATTTCTTGCCATTTATATTTTGTGTCCAAGAGAAAAAAGAAAAAGAAAAAAAGGGGACCCTAGCCTTTGTCAATCAAACAAGTTCATCTTCTTTAAAAGGTATATCGCCCTTTTCGTGAGATGGGTACTATGTTGAAATTGGAAAGTCTCATAATTGATGTTCCGCGTGGATTAAATTTGTTTCACACTCCTTGTTTTCATAGCATTGCTAATCAATATTGACCATTAATACAATTATGAATCAAGATGAAAACGAGGAACTTTATTTACCCCCAAAGTCATCCTTGAAGTCAATCTTTTTTCTTCTTTTTCATAAACTGTCTTTCAAGTAATTGCTAGGAAAAAATGTTGCTTTCTGGCTTTTCTAGAAGGAAATTGCCACGAAAAAGATGTGGGGAAGCTCTTCTCTTTGCCAGGCCACGCTTGACATCTTGCATCACACGAGGCCAATAGAAGAATCATTAATAACAGATTAGCAATATTAACAAATTTAATAAGGCTTTGACTAGTTAATTGAATATAATCTAATATTAAAGTATTAGCCAAGGGTGCTAAATGTTTCCCAACCAATGCATGACCAGACTCACTTAATCATCTTTACGACATTGCCGACGCCTATCAATCACGTAATCTCTTGGAATAAAACTTAAGTGATAGCAAAATTACTAGTGATGACATAAGATTAAGATATGATTCTCTATCTTCAATTTATGCCCTAAAATCTTAACCCAGACATGACCATTAGAACAATAGGCAATAATGTTCAGAAATGGTTTCACCTAATATTACACTATGGCATATACGAATGCTTGGTTTAATTCACTTTTATGCCATAATATCCATATTATGTCCTAGGGATGAGCATTGATTCCCCGTTACAAATTTTGGAACTAGCAATAACAGGTCCAATTTTTGATTTAGGTATTAAACCATCGGTTTTATAACCTCTTTTAGGAACTCAAATCCGGAGTTTATTTTCTCATTTTTCGAATCGCAGTCTCTCCTCTGTCATTTCTCATTCTACTCTCTGCTCTCCTCTCCCTCTCCACTCCATCCGCGCTTGAGTTTGTTAAGTCAAATCTGACCCGCCGCCCGACATGCCGTGGTTTCGATCCGATTGGCAGTTTGTCATTGCCAATTGATGACTATGATTCGTGACTAACCATATTCACCCCCTTTTTTTTCACTTTTATTTTTAAACTGCCCTTAATTAGTTCCTCTGAATTTCGTTTCTTGTTTTTCACAGCGCAAGAAGTGGATTGAGCTCCTAAACCTGGTGGATATTTTGTCCGGACCGCAGAAGTTTCATTCAGAAAATTCCTCAACACTCTACATGCTCAATGAAATGCCTTTCTGGTATAAATATTTCATTCAAGCATTTTTTTTCCTTTTTGTGCACAAAATTTCTAAATAGTTATTCCAATTTTATTAAGGCTTTGTTTCTTCATACATTGTGGACTGATTTCAGAGTATGAAGGAAATTTGATTTCATTGGAACCTAGCCATCCGTGATCGATTACCCCTGTTGCATCCTTATCTAGAATCACCAGTGCCAAAAGTCATCCGACAGAAAATATGTTTAGGAAAATGCATCGAATCTTAAAAGCCGACATCCTTGAAAATGTTTCGTTCCTTTTGAACTGAATATTTTACATGAAATTTCCGTCAACGATCCAAAAGCAGCACCCCCTCCCCGGATATGATACGGTGCATCTTGCACGGACCCACCGAGGAACAACAAGGCCCACGTTCCTCCAGTCAACGAGTGAATCCCACCTAACGTCGACTGGAACTTGCATATTCCTGGCCTATTCCGTACACTGTCCTCCAAGAAATTTTATTTAAGATGAAAAAGCTTGAACGCCCTCAACATCCTGGGGGACCTTGAAAAAGCTTGAACGCCCTCAACATCCTGGGGGACCCAACAAGTACATCTGACCCCAGCAAAGTTGCACGCGGGATTGACTACTTTGCCACCTACCTGTACCTGGAACTGGAAATGCTTTAAATGCAACGCGTCATCAGGCCTTCCTTCCTGAAGCCCCCAGTTAGCATTTTCCAGCAGCAAAACTGAACCTCCAGTCAACACTTTGACATCATCGCATACGCAGCACAGAGAATTTGCCAACTGCACTGGCGGAACCGTCTTTGCAGGAATGCAAATTCTCGTTGATGATTGAACGAAGAAACTACAGGGTTAAATTTGCGTGGACATGCCAAGCTTGACTGGCTTGCGGTCCCGAGGAGTGTTACTTAGGCTATTAAGAAATGGTTCGATAGGTACAGGTGCTCGCAGTTTTGGGACTCGACTTTTGGGACTCGACATGTTTGTGCATAGCCAAACTCCCGAAATCCGGGATGGAAGCTCCAGAACGTTACTGTCAGGAAGAAAGAGTAACTTCACATCTAGCAACAGCCGCAGCACATTTAGAAAGATGCAACATGATGACCATTACTTTAAACAGGAGAGTGCAAGTTTAGAAGTAGCAGATAAGAAAAGATCAGTGCAGCTCATTCAACCAATTCTCAGAAGAGAGGATTTTAATCTACGAACGTGAAAGTTTCAAAAGAACCTAAAGGTAATTTATAATTCAATTGGGCCTACAATATGCTTCTCACCAGGCATTGCATTACAACGTGCAAAAATGAATCCTAAAAACTCGAATAGCTGTAGTACACGATGATATATCATGGATAACAAGAACTGTTTCTCTTTCATGTGTCGCCAGCTTTTTCACCAATTGAAAAGTTACCTAGGACCTGACAGCTGAACTCCTGACTGAAATTCTGATTGAAATGCATCACTACTCCAATTGATTGGTCCAGTTGACGTGCCGCCTTCACTGCTCCATTTATAAAAGCTCAAGCTAGTCTGAGAGCCAAACTGAGAGGGAATCGGGGGATGAGGTATGGGGCAAAGGCCCTCGAGCATTTGAACCACTTTAGTCATGGGTGGCCTTTGATGCATTTCATCCTGTATGCACCACAGGGCAACTTTGATTGCATCCACAATCCTCTCATCATTTTCGTCGAATTCTAGTCTAGAGTCTAGAATTTCCTCTGGCCTTTCTTCTTCCAACATTTTGAAGGCATAAGAAGGAAAATGGGCCTTTTCAGAAGATTCCGCAGGATCATAATTTTTCCTACCTCCAATGATCTCAAGCAACACCATCCCATAGCTGTAAACATCACTCTTCTCGGATATAGGGTTGTTTGTGATCCATTCTGGCGCTAAGTAACCCCTTGTGCCCCTTAATGTTGTATACACAAGGCTCTCTTCCCGGCTCATTAGCTTGGCCAAACCAAAGTCCGACACTTTCGCTACAAAATTATCATCCAGAAGGACATTCTCGGGCTTGATGTCGCAGTGGACGATCTTGACTGCACACTCTTCATGTAGATAAGCTAATCCCTTGGCTGTGCCCAAAGCAATATTGAATCTTGTATTCCAATCCAGAATCTTACTGGCCTCAGATTTCTTGGAAATCCATTTGTCCAGAGACCCTTTCCCCATGAACTCGTAAACAAGAAGCCGGTGAGCCCCCTCAGCGCAGAAACCTCTTAGCTTGACTAAATGGACATGATGGATGCTCCCTATAATACTAACTTCAGCTCTGAACTCTTTCTTTCCCTGGCCTATACCCTCAAGTTTCTTTACAGCCAAATGAGTGCCGTCTGCAAGAACACCTACATAGACCGATCCAAATCCTCCTTGCCCAATCTTTGAAGAGAAGTCTTTTGTTGCTCTACTCAGATCACCATAACTGAAGCGGATAGGCATACTTGAAAGACTGTCCAAGAAATTGTCTTCTTCGAGAGTTTCTTCAGAATAGTTGAGCAACAACTTCTTTTTCTGGTAATACCAGAATCCAATATAAGCTAGACCGGCAATGACTACAACAGTTACAAAAATGATGACTGCAATCACAATTGCTTGCTTCTTCTTATGCTTGCTGCCTTTGGCCCTGAAGGTATTTGAAACCTTCATGTACGAAACATAACCATTCAAACTCTGATCAGATCTTTCAAAATTTCCTATCTGGTCAAACAAGAAGCAATCACCAGAACTGCTATTAAACAGTAGCACATTACAAGAGCAATTGCTTCGGCAAGCTTCTATACAAGCATTCACGGTGGGCTTTAAAGAGGGAGTCACAAACCCAAGAGCAAAATAATCGAGCTTCTCTCCTACGTATGCAAAATCTACCAATCTGTAAGACGAGCTGCATGATGACAGAGGTTGAGGTCCACATTTGCCATTGAGAGCGGGAGGGCATTGACACCAACTGTCAAAGTAACAAACCTCATAGGGCTTACAATATTCTGGGACACCGCACGAATTCTGGGGTATCCGAGTAGCTTCCGCAGTTTTTGACTTCCCCTTTGAAGATTAACAAATGTGATCATCCCATTGGGTCCCAAAGTTGCAGCCCAAAAGGCATTTGGATCGGAGTTGTCGGAGAAGACAAACTGCCAAAGTAAGGCCTTTTTTTGATCATAGAAGTTCCATGAGTTCGAGACCAAAACCACAAAGTGAACATTGCCATTGGTGCTATTGCTAACATTTGTTCTACGGCTATCACCTTTCATTGACCAATAAATTTGTGGAGTTTGATATCCAGCAGACAATATCAGATCGCCCCAAGAAATGTTGAGATACACCGACATATTGTTACCGTTTGGGAAACTTTTGAGGCTCATCCCTTCTGTAAATTCCTGACCACTCACAAGAGTATCAGTAGGCCTGCTAAAACTCTGCCAAAGGATCGCCTCATTCTCCCCGAGCAACACCAAGTTACCAGAATCCAGCAATTCCATGGCAGTGACCTTTTTTCCAGCTGTATCAGTCGACCAGGCCATATCATTCCCCTTCTTCAAGTAGACATTCCCATTGTCGTCAAACACAAACTTATCAGAACTGCCGACTAATTGTCTTCTGTTAGCAGTCCAAATGGCTTGAGAACTGTTGACATGAAGGATGTTCAACACAAAGGTTGTGACATCAACGCCGGTGTAAAATCCCAAGGCAAATGCCGAATTGTTAGATAGCAAGAACCTGCCACCGTGATCCACCCATTCCACCTGAGAAGCTTGGAATCCAGGCCGAATCTGGCCAACAAGTGGAGAACCAGAAAAGCAAGTTCCGGAGAATAGGAGGACGCAGAAACACAGGTTTCTGATGATTGCCGAGAAAGACGTCAACTCCATAGATGGACCAGTATGGATGGATCAGATAAAAAAAAGACAAATAAATACGAGGAAACAGATGACACCCAGAAATCAAATCCTGAGCTTTGCCAAGGATGACAAGTAAATTTTTATTTTTGAGACTAAACTGATAGTTTCAATTCGATCGCTATGGACACTTCCGGGCAATTATGGGGAACAAAAGAAAAGAAAGAGGAAAACCTATGAATTAGAGGAACAGTGAGGCAAAGTTCAATTTGGAGATTTCTTTCAGGGAGCCAGGGAAGCAGGGGACAAGATTTGAGGCTATTGAGCTTTACCCGTGGAAGCTGAGGACAGAGAGTTGCAAGGGAAACCGTTTGACATCACAGCGTGACCAGGAGGTTTAACCTGGCTGTCATGATTCCACTTGCATGGATGAAGAAAAGCTCTTGGTGATTCTTGAGCAGGCAGGGTGCGGAATTAACACAGCTTCTTCCTCAGTGGATGCTCAGAGAGAGAGAGAGAGAGAGAGAGAGATTGTTTGGAGTGGGCAGGAGTCCACTGCTGTCTTTGAGTCTTGATTCCACAGCGATTACATGGATGAACAGAGAGCTCCTGGTTTTTCTTAAGCAGGCAGTATGCAGAACTAATACAGCTTCGTCCTCAGTGGATGCTCAGAGAGAGAGAGAGAGAGAGAGAGAGAGAGAGTGGAGACTTGGAGCGCATCGTTTGCGATCTCTGGCCACAGACAGGGCAATGGTGATGGAAAGCGCAGGTCTTTCTTTTTGCTTTTTCCTTTTTAATTATGTTTCTATTTATTTAATTCCACCTGCACTGTAGTTTAGTTTTGCCACCTGCGTTTCCTCTGTCCTCTTGCGCGTGGATAGTTCACATAAATTCGGACGGATGTTGGGACGGAACGAACATCTGATGGTTTACACTTGTGACCCCTGTCTTTTGCGCTTCTTTCAACTTTGACCCCTTATGCACGAAAGCATGAGCACATGGGCTCCAATGCTAATAAGAACGCGTCATTTCTAAAAACAGTAATCGGTGTGTGGCAATCTATCTTGCCACAAAAATTTTACAGAAAAATGGCACAAATAATCTCAACTTCATCAAATATACAATATGACTCATAAATTTTTAATTTATTTAATGTGGCCCATGAATTGTAGCCAAATGTGCAATATAATTCTTGAACTTTTAATTTATTCAATTTGACCTCTGGAATTTTAGAACATTATATAAAAATATTTAATATTGCCCCTAAATTTAAATTAACGGATGACAATATTGAACATTTTTATATAATTCATAGATGAAGTTGTACATGTACTAAAAGTTTATGGACCATATCAAACAAATCAAAAGTTTAATAACTACATTGTATATTAGGCTTTAGTTCATGGATCACATTTAACAAAATTAAAATTTCAAGAACTACATTGTACATAGATTCAAAGTTTGGAAATCATTCATGTCATTTTCCTAAATATAAACAATGCGTGGCAAATTGAAAGCAATATATATATAGAGAAGTCATTCTCAATATCAAATGCAATATTTTGACATCATTTAGCATAATTTGCTTTGGAAATGGTAATTTTGCCTTTTAACTTTTCATGGGTAAAAACAAAAGAGCTTTTTATTTTCACCATCTAAATTTCGTTTATAGCTATACTAGTTCATAGTTCGAGCAGGAAGCATAGGTCCTAAACCGTCCTAAACCAAAAGGTGAACTTTTATTTTTGTTAGTAGATACTTTATTTTATGAATTCATTTAGCAAGGAACAAATGTTCATGGATAGACAGTTTCGATGGATGTGTCCATAACAAGATTAGACAACATTCAACATCGATCGACCGACCGACCGACACTAGTGGTGAATGCTCATGTTGTCCCTAAATCAACGCAAACTCACCGTCAAGCAGCTAGCAAAGGATCCTTGAGTGATGTTTACTTCATCATTTTCCACAAGCCAGAGCATGCGGTCATTTCCTCTGGGCCTCCTTTCCGTACCTTCGTTGAGCATCACCGTCACGCATGACTTCACCCTTAAAGCCAGAGAGCCTTGCACTATATTCAATTGACAAAACTCTAGGTCATCTCCCCAATTAATACGAAATCGACCTCCCGTGTTGGAAAACGAGGGCAAGCCTAGCCTTTTCTTCTGTCTACTTTTGATGGAACCGGTGGCCATAGCTTCTTGAAACGTATCGGCCAATCGGGATATGGAAAGGTAAATAGAGTTCGT
This sequence comes from Corymbia calophylla, assembly GCA_014182845.1. Classification (NCBI taxonomy): domain Eukaryota; kingdom Viridiplantae; phylum Streptophyta; class Magnoliopsida; order Myrtales; family Myrtaceae; genus Corymbia; species Corymbia calophylla. Next base: position 23,816,414 of record CM024698.1, on the reverse strand, counting down.
TTGCAATAACTTTCCCAGAGCAGCCATCAGCGTACAATTGTGAAAATTAATGTTGAGGTTTTCAAATGACTCGCTTTAACTTTAAGGTGCTATAGTTTTAAAGGATAATAACATGAATAATTATTGAACTTAAATGAATATGTAGTATTGTCCCTGAACTTTTAATTTCTCAATAAAGATAAAAATACCAAGAAAGTCATAAACTTATTATATTAATATCAATTCAATCTTAAACTTTTAATTCTAAACTTTTTTTTTTATGTTGATTCCAATTCAATCAATCTAACTTATTTAGGCCAAAAATTGATAACATAAACATTGGCCGGCCATTGTACATGGCATAATTGACGCTGACATGGATATTATTTTAATAATTTCTTTCTTTTTTTCCCTTTCTTTTGTTCTTCCCTTTTCTTTTTGCCATTGGCCGGCCATAGGTGAGATAGCTAATGGATCGGAAAAAAATATTATTAAAAAATGTCAATGTTACTGCTGGCCGTGCCATGTGAAATTTCTAGCATCCACATCATCAATTTCTGGTCTAAATTGGTCGAATTGACTGAATCGAATCTTAATATGAAAATATTTAAAATTGAATTAATATTTAATAAATTTAAAACTATTTCAATACTTTTCCTGCTCAATAAGATGTCCCTTCTCTTTCTGCCATGCCTTACTAAACTTGTGGTGTGAAAGGAAATGGATATGCCCTTGCAACATGCACTTCCACTCCACGGATTATGCCAACAAGACAACCAAAGAAAATGAGGACAACGATAGAATTAGTGGGAGCAGGTCGTGGAGCGAGCTCAAAGCGCCGGCGAGACTCGCTCAGCTTTTTGCCAAAAAAGCGAAGATCATCGCCAGATTTTTTTGAATTCCACGATAACGATCTGCCATCTGAAGTCGATGGCCGATCATGTGTTTTGAATATTAAGAGTTGGTGGGGGGACGTAGTGAGCGGAAAGCGAGGTTGCCTCTCTTTTCCCACTGATGTTTCGAAGACCAAAGAAGGATGGGAATGGACTAGAGAAAAGGTGGATGAGGCTAAATGGAGAGCTCCCCACTAGCTCTTTTGAAAAAACAAAAAAATTTCCGGATTAGTGAAAACGGGCGGGAGGGATGATGGATCAGTAATGCCCTCTCGATGTTATAATGAAAGTTCCATGCTCGTGACAGGAAATTTGATTTGAACCGTAACTACTATTTATGTCTAGTGAGATTGTCATGTCAATCAATCGTTATATTGGTGAAAGTAGAACTTAGGTTATGGTAAGATACCGGCACAACTGAGCCTACTCTGCAATATATGAACTAAGCCTTCCTAAGGTCGAGGAGTGATTGGGGATCTTTACTTGTGACTAGGGGCTTTCAAGGCCCACCACCGCTATTGATTAGTCAAATTTTTCTATTCTTTTTGGTGTTCTAACCACAGTCAGTAGGTTACCTAATAATAATAATAATAGAAAAGGCTAGTGAAATTGAAAAGGCGAGACTGAGTATTCATGAACTTTAAAGTGGGTCATTGATTTGAATGGACCCAATGGGGGTGAAGTGATCTTTATGTGACCAAATTCTCTTTTTGTATGTGAATTTAAGAATAGTGAAAAGTCCCAGGAACAGCCTCCATTCATCATCGTCCAAATTCCCCCACTAATCATGGCACGATCGTCCTAATCCTTTCCTTGTCACCTGGAATCATTGTGATACACGATGGTTTATTTTCTCTTTCCCCCAACAACGTTAGAGACATTGAATGGAACGACAAATCCTCGTCCGCTTTATTCCAAGATTTTTTTTCGGATTCTAATGATGGCAAGTGTCACCAAGTCGAAGGGAAAATAATAGTCATTCCAGCCAACTATTACCGCGTATCGATGACGTGATGGTCCAGTCATGATCAATCATCTTACGTGGCACAATTACTAAGTCAACAATTTCTGACAAAAAGTAAAGGGAATGATTATATTATAATTTCGTTTCAAAATTTAGGAATAAATGGTAAAATTAGAAAATAAAGAGGCTAATTTGACATCCGTATAATAATTTTTAGATTAATCGGACAATTTCTCATGAAATTAGGAGATCCTCATGGTCCATAGCACGCACATGTCAAGTTAGTCGCAAACTCCATCATGGGGATCGCAATCGATTAGATTTTGAATTAGCTATAAACGTGGCCAACTAATCTTACCCTTAATCCCAATTATCAATTATTACGAAAACGAGGGAACCTTCTTCGACTCCAGGGGCCCCTCGTGTGGAGGATCTAACAACCATTTATCAATTTACAATTCAAGACCCCAAAGTCGTCCTCCAAATCTAATCTCTTTTCCCCTCAAGTCTTTTAACCAATCGCCAGGAAAGATCGCTTTCTCTCCGTCTCTCTTCCAGAAGGAAAATTGCCCCGCCAAAAGATTGTTATAAGACGCTTTCATCCCTCGGGGTCATCGCACGAGGGCGATCGAGGCTAATTCAACGACGACTGGTGACGACGACCGGCGACGACTCGACAGTCAATCTGATAATTAGTAGGAGCAGTTAGGTGAAAAAAGAATGATCCGGCGCTTCTGCGTCGTTGATTAGAGGATCACCTAATACCACCACCCGCCCATCTCATCGAGACTTGTTTCGAAAAACGCTTCCCCAATTCTATAATGGGGGGGCATTGCATTGTCTCCCAATACATTGAATTAGTACTTTTGACTAAGGGGTCACCATTAAAAGTATGGCCAGGCGTGCTTAATTTGCCTCACCAACCCATACATCATCCGCACTAATTTCAAAGATGGGAATATCCTTCCATTCACAAGCAAAGGCGATTCTTATGACGTGGCACGAGCAAATTATTAGATTGACCCTAATTTTATTTTATGGATATCAATTCAATTTTAAATTTTTTTATCTTTTTAATTTAGTTCTTAACCTTTGCGAGAAATTTTATTGTAATCATTCCGATCAATTTTTGTCAGAAATCACCTACGAGACAATATGCCGTGTTGGATGGCCGGTGATAATTAGACCGTTGCATCGGCGATTTTTAGTGATAATTAATTTGAATGATTACATTGGAATTTCGCGTAAATTTTTAGGAGTAGCAAAAATTGAAAAGCTTAAGAGTGATTGGATAAAATTCACCGTATGATATTGTCAATGGATGAAATATAATTTTTTAATATATTAATCACCTTTACGAGATTGCTAACACCTAATGTTGCATAATCTCTCCCAAGTTGAACTTAAGTGATTGCGAAACTATTTGTAAGAAGATGAGATTAACATATGATTCTATGTCTCGCGTGCATCACACACGGTAGCTAAATGTTGACATATCGTTTTGTTGAATACTTCATATTCTAAGACATATGTATGCTTGGTTTGATTCACTTTTATGTCATAAAATCTATGCTACATCATTATCTAGAATCATCAAGAAAAAGATATATATATGCATTTATAATAAAGATGTACGGTCAGCACGATAATATAAGATAGTATACGAATGCGTAACTAACATATACTTAAAACAATGCGTACCCATCAATCTCTATCCCGCCACGGGACATATACCTAAAATGTCAACATCCTGCAAAAAATAGTTTTTATTCATCTCGAACGAAGTATTTTTCATATAATTTGTGTCATTTTTACGTCACAATCCATAATCCGCCTCGAATATGATATGATGGTGTAGCGTGAACGGGTCCACGAAGGAGCCTCGAGGACGACATCTTTCCAGTCAACGAGGGGAACCCATCTAACGTTGACTGGACCCACCCCTTCATGAAATTGGAAACTATATAACTATATAATATAATATTTATATATTTCACAGCTTGAGAAATCAAAAGCCAAATCTTGCAACGAGCAACGTCACCGCAAGGTTTCAATCCAGACCACGCGCCTTGACCTACCGACATCCCCGGAGATATTTTCCCGGTGCCAACCGCCCAAAGTTAATGTTAATTGTCATCGTTTTCAAAGAAAGTACATCGTGCATTAACAACACTTGACCGATGATCAGATGCTCGGGTTGGATGGATGTTTCTTCCTACCCTTGAGAAACCTCGAGAGGCCATAGGCTCTCGCCATCCGACACGACGGCCGGAGCGGGCGCTGCGGCCTCAGGAAAGACCAATTGGACCCGATGGCCAAGTCGGACAGGGCCGGGCCTAAAGAGTCTCGTCTGAGCCCATCCGCGGCCGTGACACGAGAAAAAAAAAAAGCGTATGAGACGGTGTCGAGTTTAGATGGGCCTGACCGGGCTAGCGGGCTTTGTTGGGACTCTAACAGGAGCCGAATTTCCAGACTTGCCACCCTCGAGGGACCACTATAGGGCCAGGCCGGGCCGGGCCTTACAGGCCATTACCAACCAACCAAGCCTGCACAAACAATGGATGGGCCGATGGGCCGCCTGATTGTTTGCGTTATGTTACGGACTGCGCGGCCCTGGATCTTTCATGTAGTGCTTGCTATCCTAAGTTTCTATCCCTCTCACCATTGGGGCAATCCCATGTCGTCCAAACCCCAGTCCAGTCGGCACAATTTAGTGTATACGTCTGAGACTTGTCTTGACCGGTGGTGCGAACTTGACCAAGGTTGCCATGTTTTAAGTTCAAACTCGATCCCATAAAAATAGCACGCTATCTACATATAATTATGATTTAGATATAAGATATAATAGACATATGACATTAGAGTTCGCTCCTCAATTAAGATTGAAACATTTGAGTCAGGATTTGTACAGGCCGAATTAGGCCCTAGCTGATGCTTGAACAGCTCAAATTTGGTGTACGTAGTTAAAGGGTCGAGCTTACGAATAGATTTGACCCATTTAGGCTGGATTCGGATCCAAAAAGACATTGCAGGAATGCGAAGACATGGTGTTACACGGTGTTCGTTCATCTCTTGTCAATGCAATACCCCCTTGACCTGGAAATTAAAGAGCCCCTTATTTCCGCCATGGCAAGATTAGGATTGGAATCAGGAACATTGAATGGCAAAAGTGGCAACTCCAACTTTGTTCTTTAAAGATGCATCATTTGCTCTTTGTCCCCCTTCCTTCGACTCAATCCTTCTAGTATGCTATGCACGAGTCGGAGCAACATGGATCTTGGATCGAGAGCATGACTAGTGTCCACAACGGGGGCTGATATTGAGACCTAGAATGTGATCATGGGCTCAAAAAGATATATGAATGCCACGATGAAGAGGCAAGAATAAGATAGAGAGAGGCTTTATTGGCTCCATATAAGGAGGGAATCGATCCGGTCCCTCCAAAAGTTGTCCCCCAACATGACTATTTGGAGAATGGAATCGCATCAAAACCGGGTTGCACAACTTGTATTCTTGCTAGCTTAACATTTGGGCACGACCCAAAATGAAGCAAAGCGAATAAGGATCCATTTTAGAATTCACTTTATGTACTCGAGTTCGAAAACTGCAGCTCCAATTTCCAACCACAACTCCCCAATTCCAAGTCAGTTTGCTGTCTGCACCAGCGCATGTGGTGGAAGATGGTGAAAGTAAGGCATCGATGATGGATCTTTTCATGTGAAACCGGTACGATGGTTGCCCTTTTTCTTCTCTCTCTCTTTAGAATTGCCTAGCTTTTTACGCAGTTATTAGAGTCTTGAATAGAGATTTATGATCCGTTTGGTAACATTTCTACTATTGAGAATAATTTATTTTGAGAAATAGTTATTTTCTATTTTTACTCCCTAGAATAATTTCTGAATAAAATAAGACAATTGGTAATTATAAAAATTTCTTATTCTTGAAATAGAAAAAGAATAAAAATGCGTTTGGTACAGACAAAAAAAAATTATTTCTTTTTTCCTCGATAGCGGCGGAGACTGGCAGGCGGCGAAGCATCGAATGTTGGTTGGCGACCGTCAGTCGTTGGTGGCCCCCGCCCACTGGCTGTTGGTCACCCATCGCTGGTTGCCGCCAGCAACCTGCCGCTGGGTCGCCGATTGCCTCCAATCATGCCGGGCGAAGGGTGGTGGCAAGAGGCCAGCAACTAGCGGTTGGGCGATGGCAAGTGGGTGGGGGTGGCTAGCGATCAGTGTTCGGCGGCAACGACTTGTGGCAGCGGCGGCGACAGGCGGGCGGTGGCAGGTGGGTGGTGACCAATGGTGACGGCGGCGGGTGGTAGGCAGCGATGGGCAAGTGGCAGCATGCTATAGGCGGTAAGTAATTCTCAAGAAATAGTTTCTAGAAATTGTTCCCAGGAATAAGAAGCTACTTCTTTTTTACTTCTTATTTCTACTTCAAATCTATTCTTAGGAACAACATTCTATTTCTAGGAATAGAAAAATCAGTTGGCATTACCAAACGCATTTCTATTCTTTTTCTATTCCGAGAAACAAAATAACAGAAAAATTGACGAAGAGAAATGTTGCCATGTGGAGCCTTAACGTGCGGTGAATTTCAAATGGAATGACATCGAAAAACTGATTAACTTGGGGGCTTATAATGCTCAATAAAATAACTCATCTTGTAAGGTGACATGGGGTCCAAGCCCAATCATAGTCTTCCTAATCATCTCGATGTATGTTTTGTCCTTACTTCGTTTTGGAAGGAGGAATGCGAGGAAAAGTTGGAGGGTAAAGAGCCTAGGGAGGAAATTGGCACTCTCATCTGTACAGGACAAAGGATTAAAGGTGGAAGGAAGTATTAAAAGGGGAAATTAATCTCGTTCGTTCATATAACTTTTTAGAAACAACAAATTCGGAATCCTAAATAAACAATCTTCCTAAGTTAGATATTAAATTATTGGTATCCTTCCAAGGGAAGCATATTCTCTCTCAATCACCCATTATTCTAAATCTTTATCAGACATTAAAGTATTTCTTCTCTTTTGCATATTATTATTATCATCACCAATCATCTTCAAATTTTTTTTATTAGTTGAATATTGAATTATTTATATCATTCTAAGAGGAAGATAGTCTCTCTCGAGTACCCGTCATCCCAAATGATGCAATGATTCATGCTCTCTGATGCACACGTGCTAGCTCACTTCTTTGTTTCTCTAAATTTCACATGATCTTCTCTCCATAATTGAACAACGAGATAAATTAATCTAAATTCAAATGTGGTCTCCAAATCTTGAAAATGACTTGTTCTTAATCTAAAATTATAATCGAATATTGAATTAATCAAAAGGATCTTCAAGACAATACTAGAAAGGAAGAAAGGAAGAAGACGGTAGTAGCTCCCCATAAAGAGGCAAAAACCGTAAGCTCCAAATTCCACGGAAATTACATTATTCTCAAAATATCTACGTTCAGGCCCCACCAAACAAAGAAATAACATTGGACCGGCCAAAATCACAACCTTATCACAAGGAAAAATCTCCGTCGTCAACCGCCGCGACCAAACCCCGAGTCCTAACCGTTCGACCCGGCATCTGCCACGGGGTCCTCGCCCTCGCCGGCAGCGGCGGCGGCGGCGGCTGCGGCGGCGGCGACGTCGACGTCCTCGGCCTCGCCGGTGATCCGGTCGAGGACGAGGACCAGCCCCATGGCGAAGGCGCCGTCGAACCCGGGCTTCACGCAGAGGGAGAAGACGTCCTTGCCGAGCACCACGTTGGTGGAGGCGTCGACCTTGCGGCGGATCTCCGCCACGGGCTCCCGGTCGGCGCTGCTGAAGATGGTGCAGCTGCGCTGCGCGAAGGACCCCTCGATGTGGTACTCCTCGCCAGGGTTGCCGTACACCTCCACCGTCACCCCCGTGTTGCCGATGATCGACGACCGCCGCACGCTGAAGATCGGCTTCTGGCCGTCCGTCCCCTCCCCGTAGAATCCTTCCCACCGCTGATGCAAGCTCGGCCTCTGTTGTTTTTACACCATCCATAGATATAAAATAAGCAAAAAACAAGGAAAATAAAAAAAAAAGAAAAGGATAAAAAATACCAGAAAGCTCAAATTGTTCAAAGCCCCACAAATGACTGATCAAGTACATGCACAGATTTTTTTTTCTTTTTTTTTTTCCAGGTGTTTCTAGCAATAATAATTAAGCAGAATGTATTATGTATCCCAAAGTGACCCCATTTCCTACAAAAAAAAAATCGAAAATCGAATTGAATCTCCGAGCCGACTCGGATCGACCCCCACCGCCTCACTCGTCCAAGCTTGCACTGAGTCATCACACTGACCCAGAAAAATGGAAAAAAAAAAAAAAAAAAAAAAAGTCCCAATCATCTCAGATTTGTCTGTGCCAGGGAGTCAGATGGGGCAGCACAATCGCCACCCGAAATCTGAAAATCTCACCTTTTCCCATCAGCATTCGACCCAACTGATCGCGACCTCTTTGTTTAATCAAATTCCAGCCAATTTCAGACGCCGAGTCGATTCGACTCGACGGGACGAAATCTCGAGAACGACGATAATCAATTGCGAAGGTTCTGAAGGAATCGGTGTTACCTTGCGCCTGACGGTGAGGAGGCACCGACCGTGAGCATCCATGAGGACGACCTCCCCCGTGTCGCGGGCGTCGGGCCCGTACGAGTCGACCCGGAACACGAGCTCCCCCTTGGAATCGTACGCCGCGAACCCGTCCCCGGCGAAGAACAGGGACGTCTTCATCACCGTGAGGTGGGTCTCCTCCTCGCAGCGGAACGCATCTTCCACGACCAACCCACCCGTCATGACGAATCGGCTGCTTCAAAGATTTCTTCTTTCTCCCGTCACGCGCCTCTTCGGCGGTCTCGGACTCTTGGGCTTCGCTAAAGTTTCGAGCTTTACAAGCTTTGGGAACGGAGGAGGCGGAGACAGCCCGTTGCGTCGGGCAAAGGTTTGATTTTTCTGAGGGGAAGATGAGAGAGAGAGAGAGAGAGAGAGAGAGAGAGAGGAGTGAGGGGGGTTACCGAGTGCGGCACAAGAAAATGTTAACGTCGAAGGGAAGATATTTTATATTCTCTTGCAGGGTAGAGAGAGAAAGAGAGAGAGAGAGAGAGAGAGGGGTGACACGGAGGCGATTTTAGGATTATATTAAGATGGGATGATTAAGGGGGGACGGTGCTCGGCATGTGAACGAATTAAGGGGGATGTGATGTCCAGTGAGTTTCATAAAGTTGTCATTCCCCCAAATCAAATTAGGGAACGCGTCGAAAGTCATCCTTCTCTTTGATTTGGCCTGAGGAGACGGTGGGTGAGTTGACAAGTTAAACCTCATATTCTCGTGCCCCGTGGAAATCGAACCTAACGGGACAGGACTTCTTTATGTCGAGTGTATGAGAGTGGTTCGAGGAATTAGTAACTGTGTGGTTGTGCATATGCTATGAACTCGTTTCTTGATAAGAATATTTTTTTTTTTTTTTTTAGAAAGCAATTTCTCAATAATTCAGGAAGCAACGTTTTCAAAAGGATCATTGATCATATTAATGAGCATTTTCAAATCACTTCGTTAACTGTATTTTCTTCAACCGTTCAATTTTTGTAATATTAATTGTACCAATTTCAAGAGAGGCCACTCCATCGTAAAGAATAAATTTGCTTATTTAATTTCTTGATAAGTGTCTTTAGGCTTTGCAAGCAATGTACTTATAAAAACAAGTCGGCAAGTCAAGATCTTTTTTTTTTTACATATCCTTTTCATTCCTTTCGTTTTTCATTACTAAATGAACACGCAGATTACACAAATTTATCGACCTAACAAAATCTGATACAAATGCAGATCGTCCCCATCTTTCTGAATCCAATGAGATTGGGAGGGCATCATGGTGTAGGGACAAAGACCTCTCGCACCCAATCGTCATCCAAGTAAGGCCCCACATCACCAAGCCGACAACCTGATGGCCTGTATCTTCACCTTGATTTTGCAAGAAAGATGCAGCTCCTCACCTTTGCAATTCCTCAATATCAACGTCGGCATCCTATCTCGTGTCTAAACTTTGAGTGTGAAATAGGCAAAGAAAACAAAGGGGCTGTGAAAAGTATATGGCCCCTCTTTCCACCAAGACCAAAGACCATACGTTCACCAGCAGCATCTGTCAAATTGGCCACGGTTCAAGCCAGAGAAAAAGATTTGGAAGAGAGTTGGTACGTCCAAGGTCAAAGGTTTTAGTGGATTCATGGCCTCAAGATGTGGGTCGCCACCGGCCCCCGAAAAAAGGTGTGGATTCCATTGGCTTGGAGTTGAGTATGTTGCAATCAAGGACAGGTACGGTTGAATTTGTGAAATCCCATCGAGAAATGCATATTTAGAACTAACCTCTACATAGATGGATTAGGTAACCCGTTAGGAGCCGGATAGAGGCGAAAGTTTGGAATTTTTAGCTTGATGTTGCGCTGATTAGCATAGTGAATTTGTTTTAACTTTTTTTGCTTAGTAAGGCTAATGTAAAGTGAATTTGGTCGGGTGTATGTATAGTTATCTTTAGAATAATTAGGATCGTCCCGATTTAAGACAAGAAAGAAGTCAAATTTCCCAGAATGATGTAAGCCGAGATTTTGAGAGGGTCCTAAATCTCTTGAGAAATGCTTTTACAAGTGTATGGTGAATCAATGAGACTTATCTATTTTAGAATTGGTGTGTCGGGCTTTGTAAGTATTTGGTAGGTTCCACGTGTGGGGTTCGGACAACTTGACTCGCTTACAATGTCACTCTTCCTTTTTTATGTTAATCAAGTGTCACTCTCCTTTCTTCAATAATCAAAAACACATAAGAGAAAGAAAATTACAAGCCGTCATCGTAGGCAAAACATCGAATAGAATTTGCCCAAGTAGTCCCATATCGAGCCCATGATCCATTCCATATTGTAGATGTGAAACATCTGTCAACAAGCTCATCCACACCGTCAATCTTCTTTCTTCTAAACTTTGATTAATTTAACCAGTGAAATCAGAATCATAACTTTCGATAGATATTATTATTGCGCATTCTCTCGTTCCAAAGGAATCTAAAATCATAACTTTCGATAATTATTATTAATTAGTTTTAGGAGTGGATTCTTTCGTATGCATAAGACGCGTTTTCAACTGCGGGAGCCTCTCTAAAAGTATAGATCGGTCATCCTACATCGGCTCGTGGCTTTTGTTTTCGTCCCATGCTCGAACCATATTTCGGTCCCGTGAGTGGTTGCGCTTTAGGCGTTTCCATTTAAAATGGGAATTGCCAAAAGGCAAAGGGGAAATGTAAAGCAAAGGGAAGTGGTGCAGAACGTGAAAGTTGGTCCGTCCCGTTCAATCATTCAGGGCTTATTATAAGTTGGCCCTGTCCTTTTGGATCGCGCGTATCTCATTCAGCTTTAACAATCCAGATTTGGCACGTTTTTATCTTAGAGATTTGGTCGCCGCAATTTGGCTGGATTGATATAATAGCTGGGCGAATGACTATAGGACGTTTCGACAGCTTTTCCTTAAAAGCTAATCACGAGGAGATCAGTTTACTTAGCTGTTAGGGCAATACACACGAGCCCGTGGTGCTTTAGGCCCATCAGAGATTCCTGAAAACCGGGTCCAGTTCCTCTTGGAAAACCCATTCGGATAGAGGTCATTTGGGTAAAATTCATTGTAGATTTATTAGGTTTTCATGAAGGTGAAACCAGCCTTCCTAAGGCCTTGTGGTTGGGTCTTAAATTCAGATCTAACTCAAGGTCACAGGTTCAAGGCATGGTGTGGGAGAGAGAAGAAGAGGTGGAAAAGGAGACTAGGTGTATATTCACCTCTTTTTTTGGTTCTATTACGTGTATTTGATACATATGTTAAGCTTGCAAGATTTGCCAGAGGAAGTGAGATTTGAAACAAATATCTTGAGATCAATTCTAGTCAGAAATACCTTTCTTGCAATTGTAAGCTTAACATATACTATACTTTAAGGAGAATGACTATCTACTATAAGATGTCAGCTTGCAAGATTTGCCAGAGAAAGTGAGATTTGAAACAAATATATTGCGAGATCAATTCTAGATAGAAATAACTTTCTTGCAATTGTAAGCTTAACATATACTATACTTTAAGGAGAATGACTATCTACTATAAGATGTCTCAGGTACATTGTATGAATGTCCAAACCCAGTATGGGGTGAGAGAGGGAAGATGATGTTAATTTCCTTTCTACGTCATTACGGGTATTTGATACATATTTTATACGAAGCTTGCAGGATGGGTTAGAGGAAGTGAGATTCCCTTTTAAGATGATTTTCTAGTGTTTGTTTATGGAAACATGAAGTTAAAGTTCAATTGTCATATCGGATAAACAGACTTTTATGCCATAAGTGAGTGTTTTTACAATTGGTTTGTTTGAAGCAAAAAGAATACCCGATGGAAATGCCACTCTTACAATAGCAAGCATCATTAGATATTATACTTAAGTACCAAGACTATCATCTACGGCAAAATATTCTTGGATAATATTATAATGGACGTCGAAGCCCGGTCAATGAGATTAGACATAGAAAAAAGAGGTTCTTGACGGCCATACATGCACGGAGTCCTGCAAAGTAAAGAGTCAGGAAACTCATGGTTAGGAGCAATAAGCATAATAAAATTGCCTGATGTGACGAAGGGAAAAATGGGCAGGTTTTCTTAAGATGATAGATCTTCAGGTCCAAATCCCAATGTGCCCAAATGGTCCATACGCAAATGGTGCAATATGTTTCTTGTGAGGCCTCTGGTGCCAAATTCTTCTGTGGCCTCGTGTTGGTCATAAAACATACGATCGCGAGTGTCACGAGCTCAAGGCACACGGTCGGTGTCAAAAAGAAGATTGGGAGAGAGGTATTCTAAATTACGTCCTTTTTCTCCTTTTCTCTTTTTTGCTGGGCCTTTGTTTAGTGATTTTGCTTCGAAATCTCTCCACCTGTTGAGCAAAGTCTTTTCAAGTTTGCAACTTTTTTAATTCAACCGTTCATCGAGGTCACGTGCAGTTGCATCTTCTGAAAGCAATAATCAGCAAAGCATGAAATCTTGAAAAGGCTTTAATAATCCAGACTGGGCACGTTTTTTCCTGTAGAGATTGGCCTCTGCAATTTGGCTGGATTGATAAAATAGCAGGGCGAATGGCTTTAGGACGTCTCGGCAGCTTTTCCTCAAAAGCCAATCACAAGAAGATCAGTGTACTTAGCTGTTAGGGTAAACAGACGCAAGCCTCCCTGAAGGCCTTGTGGTTAGGCCCAATAGAGTTTCCTGAAAACCGGGTCCAGTTACTCTTGGGAAACCCATTCGAATAGGGGTCATTTCGGTACCATTCATTATGGTTATATAAATTTTCTGCTGTGAAGATGACACCAGCTTTCCTGAAGGCCTTGTGGTTGGGTCTTAAATTCAGATCTAACCCAAGGTCATGGGTTCAAGGCATGGTATGAGAGGGAGAAGAAGAGAGATGGATATGAGGTATTCTAAAATACCTCTTTTTATTTTTTTTCCTCTCTTTTCTACATCATTATGTGTATCCGATATATATGTTAAGTTTTTTCCCTCTCTTTTCTACATCATTTATTTTTTTCCTTTTCTTCCCTCTCTTTTCTACGTCATTTTTTTTCCTCTTGCAAGAGAATACATTTATTTTTTTCCCTCTTTTTTACAACATTACGTGTATCTATACATATGTTAGGTATTCTAAAATACCTTCTTTTTTTTCTTGTCCTCTCTTTTCTACATCATTATGTCTATATGATGTATATGTCAAGCTTGCAAGAGAATACTACTCTTGCAATTGTATGTGCGACAAAAATATCATTCTTGCAATTGTAAGCTTAGGGCGTGCTTGATACAATTTTTGTTCTAGAAATCAATTTTGACCAACCTCTCTTTTCTACATCATTACGTGTATCTGATACATATATTAGGTATTCTAAAATACATCTTTCTTTTTTTTGTTCCTTTCTTTTCTATATCATTATATGTATTCGATACTTATGTTAAGCATGCAAGAGAATACTGTTCTTGCAATTGTATGCTCGATAGAAATATCGTTCTTGCAATTGTAAGCTTAGTGCGTGCTTGATACAATTTTTGTTCCATAAATCAATTTCTAGCAAAAAATTAAATTTTCTATTTTTATTTATCTGATGAATTTCTAAGAAAATATAAGCGTTTAATAATAATATAAAATTTTTGTTCTCGAAATATAAATTCGTTTAACAACAATATGAATTTTCTCCTTTCCAAGTAGCGGCAAGGGGCTAGCAACCGACGATCAACAGTTGATGACCAGTGGCCGGCAACAATAGGTGGGTGGTGACAAAAGCAAGCAATGAAAAAAGTTTTTATTTCTCACTTTTATTCTAAAAATAGAAAAGTTAAAAATTTTAACTTTTGATCTATGTTTCAAACCTATTTCTGAAATTGAAATTTGTTCCAGAAAAAAAAAAATAAAAGTTCCAAGTTTGTTCCCGAGAACCAAAAAAAAAAAAATAGAGAAACAAAAATTGAATCATGCTCGCCCTTATAATAGACTATACTTTAAGGACCAAGACTATCTATTGCAAGCTGTTTTTAGGTGTATTATAATGAATGTCCAAGTACAGTATAGTGAGAAAGAGGAGGAGAGAGAAGAAGAAGAGGCATTCTAAAATAAAAATACCCCTTTTTTTGGTTCCTTTCTACGTTATTACGTGTATCCGATACATATGTTATACAAAGCTTGCAAGATCGGCCAAAGGAAGTGAGATTCCTTTTTAAGATGATTTTCTAGTCTTTGTATATGGAAACACAAAGTTGAAGCTCAATTGCCATATCGGACAAACAGACTTTTATGTCTTAGGTAAGTGTTTTTTACAATTGGTTTGTTTGAAGAAAAAGGAATGCTCGACGGAAATGCCATTCTTATAAGGAAAAATGCCACCAAAAACCCCAAACAATGTCACTTAAATCAAATTTACCTTGAATATTTTTTTGTGCCACAAAAAAATCCAAACTATGCCATTTGAAACAATTTTATCCTGAATTTTTTTCTATGCTACCAAAAACCCTAAATTATGTCACCTGAGACAAATTTACTCTAAACTTGTACTCGTGTGACACATTTATCGTAAATTCTTTAGCCGAAGGGTATTTTCGTCTTTTTCCTTTTTATGTTTTTTCTTTCTTTTTTTTTTCCTTCTTCTTCTTTCCCTCCGCCATGGCCGATGGAGGGAAGCCGGCGAGGGCTGCCCTCACCGGAGTATGTATAAAATATGTAATAAATATATATACTAAATAATAAATTTTGATACTAAATTAAATATATATTCTATATATAGAAAATATCTATTTTAAATTAGAAAGAAATAAAAATATAGAAATAAAAAATAGGAAAAAATAAAAACGAAAATTTTTGTTATTTTGAATTTTTGTTATTAGAATTTCAATGCAACCCTTGCACAACTCCGACGCCAACGAGGGCAGTCCTTGCTGGCTTCCCTCCGCTAGCTATGGCAGGGAGAATGAAGAAGGAGGGAAAAAAAAAAGAAGAAAATAAAAGAAAAATAACGAAAATACCTTTCGGCTAAAGAGTTTATGGTAAATGTATTACACAAGTATAAGTTCGGGGTTTCTTATGGCACAAAAAAAAGTTCAGGATAAATTTGTCCTAAGTGATATAGTTTGAGGTCTTTGGTGACACAAAAAAAAGTTCAGGGTAAAATTATCTTAAATAGCATAATTTAGGAATTTTTGTGACGCAAAAAAAATTCAGGATAAATTTGTCTCAAATGACATAGTTTGGGATTTTTGGTGGTATTTTCCCTTCTTACAATAGCAAGCTTTACTATGTATTGTACTTTAAGTAGGAAGACTATCATATATTGCAAGATGTTCTCGGTTAATAATATAATGGATGTGCAAGCCCAGTCAATGGCATTAATATAAAAAAAAAAAAGAGGAGCTTCTTGATGGCCGTATGTGCACGGAATCTTGTAATTAAACAGTCAGGAAACTCACGGTTCGGAGCCATAAGCAAAACAAAACCACGTGATAGGACGAAAGGAAGAATTATAAGACAGAGAAATTATTCGTCGTGTTATGGAATACGTAGATGATTCCGCGACAAAAAGGCCTAGAACCAAACACAGTCGTAGGAACTTCGTGCCGATGTGCTTCAGGCCCATCGCCAGGTTTTCTTAAGATATGATAGATCTTCAGGTCCAAATCCAATTTCACAAAATGATCCTTATCCATTAACCTTTACAAACGCGAGGGTCATGAGTTCGAGGCACGCGGTAGACGAAAAGAAGAGTTAAGAGAGGTATTCTAAAATATCTCCTTTTCTCTTTTTTGTTTGGCCTATGTTTAGCAAAGCCTTTTCAAGTTTGCAACTTTTTTTTATTCAACCGTTCATCGAGTCGCATAAGAATATCTCACGAGTTACGAAGGTTACGTGCAATTTCATCATCTAAAAAAAATAATCAGCGAAACGCGTAATTTTCAAAAAGTCAAATTGCAACTTGTACATAAATCTTTGCATTCATATGGAGTTACATGTCACCACCCCTCTTATCTCCCTCCTTCCTTCCTCTACAGAGCTTCACTTCGATGGTTTGTCCAGGGCGAAGAAACGGATTCTATTGTGCTCACACAAAAGGCCGGAGTAGAACGACCGTGGCTCATTTGTTTCAGTCGTGTTGTGCAGGATATCTGACCCCAGATGCCAAAGTTCTTTGCTGCTCTATCTGCATTTTTTGAAATGCAAATGCATGCAATGAGTGACATTAGTTATTAGCCAATTCAGCACTTGAGCTTTATGTATTTGTGGTAGTATAGAATAGCAAGGTAAGAGTTTGTGCATACCTGGAAAAGTTCGTGGAGTTTGTTCTTGAGGTAGCAATATTCATGTTCTAGCAACTCCAAGCTCTCAAACACCATAAAAGAAAGCAATAGGTTATTTCGTTCTGAGCAAAAGCAAGGAGAAGGCAAAAGGTTTGGGAACCTGGCATTGTTTCGCTTCCCTGGGGAATAAATGCAACAGTGAAAGCGGACGCGAAACAGCAAAGTACCCAGCATGGTTGTTCTGATCGGATGCGGCGCGAAAAGCGATGCTTGACACCGTTGCTGGAGCTGCTTCCCATCATCTGATTCAAGTGTCTCTCCATCTTCTTGTAGTCTGACAGCTCTTCGTCCATCCTGTCTCCAACACATACCATCATGACCGGCGAACAAAGAAGCAAACTCAAGCAAGAGAAAAATGATTTCCCAAAATATGCACGACCAGCTACTTGTCAAACTGTTTTAGGTTGAGTGAAATAACATTTCTGGATCAACAGACGAAAGAGGACAAACACACACGGTGATCACATTATTGTAGGACAGAAATGTATGCAATGGAGATAGGACATGTCGTTCATCTTGCAGTGATGATCCCGCGCAAGTTTCAGTTAGAAGAGTTAATCGAGTATGTGATATTTTCAAGATGCCCAAATGCAAGAAAAGGAAAAAAGAAAAGAAACCCTCGAGGAAGAAGTTAATTACATGAGCAATCGGAGGTTGCGGAGGAGCTTCTCGGAGCCCTCATCTTGGAGCTGTGGCAGCTGCAAGAACTGCTAATCCAGCACTCCTTGCCAACACGATCCACATCTCAATCAAAATGAGTTACATATGCATATCTCATCGAGCAGCTTTAATATTCCAGATTTGGCACGTTTTTATTTTCTTTGTAGAGATTGGCCTCCGCGAATTGATTGGATTCATATAATAGCGGATCGATTGGCTTTAGGATGTTTCGGTAGCCTATCCTCAAAAGCTTACCACCAAAAGATCATTTTACTCAGCTTTTAGGGCTTGTATATACGAGCCCGTGCTTTCGGCCCATCAGAGTTTCCTGAAAAACCAGGTGCTGCTCCTCTTGGAAAACCACTTCGATTGGAGGTCATTTCAGTAAAACTTACCATGTGGATTTCTAAATTTTCTGGCATGAAGATAACACCAGCCTTCCCAATGGCCAAGTGGTTGGGACTTGAATTAGAGCCAATCTTCAGGTCACGGGTTCGAGGCATGGTATGAGAGAAGGCGATGTTGAAAGAAGAAGATGAGGTATTCTAAAATACCTCTTTTTTCGGTTCCTCTCTTTTCTAAGTCATTCAAAGCTTGCAAGATCAAGATCAGCCAAATGAAGTGAGATTCCCTTTAAAGATGATTTTTCGATTTTTGCACGTGAGTGTGAAGTCGAAGCTCAATTGTCATTTTGAAAAAACGGTCTTATACATTGTAGGTAAACTAAAGTGTTTTTAGAATTGGTGGATTTGAAGCAAAATGAATGCTCGGATACCATTCTTACAATTGTAAGCTTACCATGTACTCTACTTTAAGTACCAAGACTATCATTTGCTGCAATATATTCTCAAATACATAATAATAGATGTATAAGCTTTGATCAATGAGATTAGATGTAGAAAAAAGAGCTTCTTAATGGCCATATCACTTGCATAGAGTCTTGTAGAGCAAAGAGTCAGGAAGCTCACTGTTCATAGCAATAAGCATGATGAAATATGAATAAGAGAATTATAACATACAAAAATTATTGGTTAGTGTTATGAAATATATAGGTGGGTTCACGACAAAAAGACTCCCAACCAAAATAATCGTAGGAATGTGAGGTCGATGTGTTTGAGGCCTATCGCCAGATTTTCTTAAGATGAAAGCACTTCTTGCCATAAAATCAGGTCCAAATTCATTAACCTTATAATGAAAATTCTTCAATATATTTGTTGTGAGGCTCGTGACGCCTCAGTCTTTTGTGGCCTCGCGTTTGTTCTTTAAACATTACAGTCGCGAGGGTCACGAATTCGAGGCACACGTGGGCGGGGATGAAGAGGTATTCTAAAAATACCTCCTTTTTCTCCTTTTCTCTCTTTTTTTCTTTGGGCCTATGTTTAGTGATTTTTCTTCAGAATCTCTCCGCCCGCTGAGCAAAGTCTTTTCAAGTCTGCATCTTCTTTTTCATTCGACCGTTCATCGAGGTCACGTGCAGTTACATCTTCTGAAAGAAATAATCAGCGAAGCATGAAATCTTGAAAGGGTCGCATTGCAACTTGTACATAAATCTTTTGCATTCAAATGGAGTTACATGTCACCACCCCCCCTTTTATCCCCCTCCTTCCTTCCTCCACAGAGCTTCTGCTTCGGTGGTGCGTCCGGGGCGAACAAGCGAATTCTATTGTCCTCGCGCAAAAAGGCCCGGAGTAGAACGACCGTGGCTCGTTTGTTTCAGTCGTGTTGTGCAGGATATCTGACCCCAGATGCCAAAGCTCTTTGCTGCTCTATCTGCATTTTTTGAAATGAAAAAGCATGCAATTAGTGACATTAGTTATTAGCCAATGCAGCACTTGAGCCTGATGTGTTTCTGGTGGATAGAATAGCAAAGTAAGATCTCGTGCATACCTGGAAAAGTTCGTGGAGTTTGTTCTTGAGGTAGCAATATTCATGTTCTAGCAATTCCAGGGCTCTCAAACACCTAAAAAGAAAGCAAAAGGTCATTTCGTTCTAAGCAAAAGGAAGGAAAAAGCAAAAGGTTTGGGAACCCAGCGTCGTCTCGCTTCTCTGGGGAATAAGTGCAACAGTGAAAGCGGACGCGAAACAATAAAGTACCCGGCATGGTTGTTTTGCTCGGAAGCGGCGCGGAAGGCGACGCAGACATTGCGGACGCGCTTGGCACCGATGCTGGAGCTGCTTCCCATCATCTGATTCAGGTGTATCTCCATCTTCTTGTAGTCCGACAGCTCTTTGTCCATCCTGTCTCCAACACATCCCATCATGACCAGCGAACAAAGAAGCGATCTCAAGCAAGAGGAACATGATCACGAAAATTATGCACGACCAGCTAGTTGTCAAACTATTTTAGGTTGAGTGAAAGTATATTTCCGGATCAACGGATGAAAGAGGACATGCACACACGGAGGTCACATTATGATAGGAGAGAAATGTATGTAATAGAGATGGGACATAGTCGTTCATCTTGCAGACGGTGGTGATCCCACGCAAGTTCCAGTGAGTAGAGTTGGTTGAGCACGCGACATTTTCAAGATGCCCAAATGCAAGAAAAGGAGTAAAAAAGAAAGAAACCCTCCAAGGGGAAGTAAATTACAGAAGCAATCGGAGGTTGCGGAGGAGCTTCTCAGACTCGTGGAAGTAGATGGTGATGACCTCCGACACGAAGTTCGGGGAGCTCTCGTCCTGGAGCTGTTGCAGCTGCAAGAACTGCTCATCCAGCACTCCCTGCCAACACAAACCGTACATACTAATGTAAACGAGCTGCATATGAAATCACCATCGAAAGCCACATTCTGGAGAGGTTGAAGAAGAGAACATGGAAGAGAATAGGAAAAATACCTGGTGGAAGAGCAAGGAGAGCAAGCGATTCATTTCGGCCCGCAAGAACTCCACGCCCCACCCCAGCATCCACAGTGGAAGCCCCGTTTTGGCGCTCGTCTCGTTCCTCCTCTCCTCTTCCCCAATCCAAACGAGAGAACCCTCTTCCCTCTCTCTTTCCTGGCTTTCGAGCGAGATGGGGGCGATTCAGATATTTTCTAGTTCGCTTCGCGTCTTGGGTTTCATCGACAGAGAGAACGGGGAACTGGAGAAGGGTTTCGACGGCTATTTAAAGGCTGCGGACTTTGCATTCTTCGCAGCTAAATTAGATTAAACAGAGTAAAGACAAGGCATGATATAGATGTATGAGAAAAGCATGCAAGTACATCAGGCCATGCCTGATAATGACAAAAGATTTTAAAATTAGAATTGCTGGACAGAGGCGGTTAGCCTGCTCGATTCTCTGATGGTATTTATTTCTGAACCTCCGTTTCAGTCCGTAGCCAAAAAGGGAGGGAAAGAATTTGATAATTTATCCAAATATCTTAAATCTTTTTTTTTGGGGTCTTAAAAGTTATAGGATAATCGAGAAATAATTGAACCGAAAGGTTTCAGCATTTATAACATAAAAAACATAATGAACAATTGAACATAAGGAAGGGCAACCACATTATAGCATTTTATTATTTATTCAAATGTAAATTAAGAACACATAGTTGAAGTGAATAGCATTGGATAACGAAGAGATGCGGATCTGAAAATGGACATAATGTTTATGACAACTCTTTACAATAACACACGAATACATTAATTACCTTCAAAGCACATTAATGTACAACAACCAAAAAAATTAAAATATAGGCCCAGAATTTGTCAAATGAGTTGAAACATAATTTGTCAAGATTATTGCATCTATGTAAAAGGTAGGCGTAAAAAAGTTAATTCCGCCCATCACATCACATAGACATAGCACGAGCATGACATAGGCCCAAACTAGGCCTTACTTTAAAATTTAATTTTGTCCCAAGGTCCAAATATTCAGCAACTAATGGCTACTCATAGGGGCCATTTGGTAACCTCCTACTCGGTCGATGACCATGAGCACTCTAGAAAAAATTAAAAGGTCAGCTCGAGCACTAGGGACAACTGGTGATAAGAGGAATCGTGCTAGTCGTAGTATGGTTCGCTCCACAATAGGCTGTTCCACCCAGCCTGCTAAAGTGCCCAGTACGGCAAGCCCGTGTCAAGCCAACCCATTTGTTGCATCCCTAATCGCCTCTAAATTTAGTTATGACAAATGATATCTTCGTCCAAGCACCTGCGCACATTTGAAATAGTGGGAGAGTACACGTTATTGGAACTATCTTCGACAATCTTTTTCGCTGGAAAATATTCGACAATCTATACTGGACCTAGATAATAGGGGGGAATTCTCGTATGCAAAAGTGAACATTGGTAGGTACGCTTCACTAGATAAATGTCGGTGTGCTTTTTTCTTGCCTTCCTTTCAAACATTTCTCACTAACCTATACATCAACCCGGAAGGAAATTTACCCTCACGAGCAGATTCGTTTTTACCACAAGTGCTCCCATCTGCACCGCCGTCTTTCACGGCGGCAGCTTTGACAGAGTGAAGCCGACGCGCCGCCGCTGGCGGCTGGGGCATGGGCTCGTTGAGGTGGGCGTGGCAGCATGGAAGTATATCGAGGCGAATGCGGGGAATCTCCCGGACCAACCGCACAAAAAAAATTGAATATTAACTCTCGCTTTTGCACTGAAATGAATTGCCCTGAGAGAGAGAGAGAGAGATCGGCGACCTGCTGTTCCCGTACCCCCCATCCCCTCGCGTGCTGTCCCCGGTCACCCCAGCTCGGCGCGGCGCGCCACCTCTCTCCACCCCCTCTCTCTCCCCCACCCGACAACCGCCTGCAGCCGGTGAACGATGTCAGGCAGAAAATTACCCGAACATCACAAAAAAATGGCAGGCCCACTTTCGTTCCTCGCTCTGTATAATATACACGCAACCATTCTTTTCCCCGTGCATGCTTGCTGCTGCTGCTGCTGCTGTAGATAATACGTGTGAGTTTTTGCCTTTTTCTTGGCACTTTCCATCCCTTTTCCGTCCCTTCTTTACGAAAAGAGTTCTCTTTTTCGCAGCTTTCCGTGAGAAGGGGGCTGAATTCTGCATCGGTTGCGGTGATGGGTGGCGCGCAGCGAGCGCCCGGCGCAGGAGGGAGCCCGGCCCCCGGTCTGGGCCGGTGACAGATGGTGGGTGACAGTCGCATACTGTTTCTGACAGGTGTCGAAAGTGTGGATAACGAATTTGTCTTTGCGGTGGCTCTTGGTTTGTTTTTGTGTCGTCCAAAGATGGGTTATTTGAATATGAACATTCAAAACCCACACGCATCATGGAACTTTTCGTGGTGATAATTAGGGTGGTGTAGGAGTCTGGGTCGCTACTTTTAAGTGATAATTATAAATGTAATTGCCGCACAGAAGTATAGGTGTTAATTGCTGCTACTGCAATCTTTTCATATAATTGGAGCATTCATGAGGGTCTGGCCATTCCTTGCTTTTACTCAAGATTGTTGACTCAATTGTATTGCAAAAACCATTTGAGGATTCATGCATAAATTTCTCATGACTTATGTACTCTAGTCAACTTGCTATTCTATATCCGTAGCATTATATTCCTTCTAAAAATAAGGAAACTCACGCGTCGGATTGCCATTTCCACTCTTAACTCGGTATAGGAACACGTTGGAAGAGCCACCTTTTTGGTTGTGATCATGAACTTGTTAATGAATGATGGCTTGATCAGAAGTTGTTATTGTGGCTTTTGAAATGGAAGCTTTGTGGACATGTTGTGTACCTAGAATAGCACACATTTTGCTTTACAAACCCTATCCATTTTCCCCTCTTTATGCAGAAAGTTTGAAGGTTATTGAACTCCTATACCTTTGTTAATGAATAAGGATGATAAAACACATAAATTGTTCGCGCAAAGAAGGGTCCATCACAACCTTCATTCGCTCTTTGGAATGCTATAGGAGGACCTATAATTTATGAAAAGCTAAACTATGACAATGTTCTTTTGCTTTATGCCTCTTCTTTGCCATTTTCCTCATGAAAATTATTTTGGTTCAAGGGTTAATAAATTTTACTTACACCCAATGTCCCCTGGCAACAATTTTCAAGTGCTACTTTTTTATCTGGACAGTGTGGTCAGAGAAAGACCATATCTAGATGATGGGGTAAGCTTTAAACAAATTCTGAGAAAGCTAGGTTAGGCAGGCATGTTAATTTGGTCCCTCAGACCTCGACACTCTTCGAAGTTCGAAGCAATGCATTCTTGTGACGTAAGCAAAGCATAATGGGACTGTTGTCTCTCATGATGATTGTCTTGAAAACTCAGCCCCCACAAACATGCGCGTACGAAGTTTGCATTTCAATAATCTAGAAGATCAGTGCTTGTCGTCGCGAAAATGGAGGGATTTTTCTCTGCGTTCACATACGAAATACTTATGTTGAGGGCCTACATCGATCATCTTTTAAGAAGTGATTGAGTAATTATGCAAGAAAACTCTTTTGTGGATCACTGAGGATAGTTGGTTTATGTTATAAAAAGGAAAAAAAAGAGATTAGACCAACCAAATCATCTCTTGTTTGGCTAGGTAGTGATCATGCGCACACAAATTTTGTAACTTTTCATCACTATGGAACTCCAAACTTAGATACTTAAAGTAAACTTTAATTATCTTTGTGTATGTATGATACCTTTTAGGAGTATTATTAAGTCCAACGTAAAAGTTTAAGCTACTAAATGATAACGTTATAATATTTGAATATTCTAATATTCTCCATCATGCGTAGGCTAGTCTTTGACTTACGCTAAAAAGTTGATATATATAATTAGAATGGCAAATGGAGATATAGAAAAATTTGAATTCAGAATCTCCTACTTTGATATCACGTAGGAAAGTCTAACATAAAAATTAAAACTTTTAGAATAGTTGGTAATAATCCCATTAAATCTCACTAACAATTTAAGTTTTTGGGTGTGACTTTCTAATAGAATATTTGTTTGGACTTTGAAATTATGATTATTCTAAACTTTTGTTCATTAACTGTTTTTGTAAATCTTGCCACTCTCAATGTATTTTATGTAATATGAAATTCTTCAAAACTTCAAAATATCCAATATTGACATGTAATTTTTTTTTGGCGGAAAGTAAAAAGTAAAAAGCATGAAAAGTTACTCGTTGCTTTTATTTAAACAAATAGAGCCTTAATTTTCATGTGAACATATTCTCATAGATGGAAGGCCAGGAGATATGTTGAATTAGTTTCACCAAAGAAGTATAGAAAATATTAATTCCATCCCCTCAAAAAACTTAAATGCTGTTCTTGCACAAAATGAAAGATCACCTGACGGACAGTTCCTATTTCAAAAATGAGGTAAAAAATAAAAGGGCAGCAACACCCGTTACTCCTCTTCTCCAGAATAGAACTAGCAGGCCGTACAGCTCAAACAGCCATTTGAATTTTGATATGGACAAAGAGAAGCACGCTTGATTTGACGTAAGCAGCAAAAGGGTTTTGTTCCCACCCACGTAAAATAACATTAAACATGCATCGATTTCACAGACGATAATCATGCTTTGTTCCTCTCGTGCTCACTTGGTAAAGGCATTATGTAGACCCAAAGTTATATTAAAAGGAGATTATTCCCTTGGCTTCGAAATTCCCAATTCTCGGGGAAGTCCTCCTCTTCCTTCTTTTAATTTAATTTGGTAGAATATAATATTAGCCGCTATAAAGTAGGAAGTGACCCTGGTTTTGCCCCTTTCTTTTTGTGTTTGTCCTTTTTTAATCATTCTTTTAGTTTGTGTGAGTATGGTTGTCCTATATACTTTAATGGAGGGGGATGAGAGTCTCGAGTTCGTCGCTCGAGACTGGGGCACCACCTTTTTTTTTGTTATCAAATAATTGAGTCCTTTTCAGGCTAAGAAATCCGAATTCTAAATAGGGTCTTCTTGAATGATTATACCAATGAAAATGTTAAAAGGAGTACTCGAGGAACACTTTCTATGTGACAAATTAAGTGGTTTTCATGATTTTAAAGGGTTTGATTTTTCTTGTGTTATGCATAACCAGTTTGAAAAATTGATTATTCAATAATAAAATCGCATGTAATATGTTGACGGCAATCTAATGTGAATAGCATGTCCTATCGAATGGTTGGGTGCTCGGATTAAGCTTACTTGATAATATATGGACCGACTTTCAAAGTAATAATTACTTGTGACTAGAAAAATTGATGAATTGAAAATTCTAAACTTTCTTTATTTTGTCATTTATCAATCTCTGGGGGGCACTGGCGAATTAAAAATCCAAATATATATTAGGGCAAAACTCGAGGTTGACCAGATTGGGAAAATGACTATCCATGTATGCTAAAGTGGGCATGAAATTTCCCGTACTGGGTCTAATGGACATAATTGCGCTAGCATGTCTTCCTCGTTCAAGGGTTGTGCGGGAATCACCACTTTTACACTCTCTTGCAGCCACCCCAAAAACGTGCATGAAATTTCACTTGTGGGCCTCATCAGCATAACGTCATGTAGAGAGAGACTGAGATAAGGGATAAACCAAAGTAGCCAAGTTTTGTACAATTTCTCCATTAATCCCCTCTCGGTAAATAAAAATCAAAGAAAGGAGAATATATTTTCTTTGTCTTTTGAAGATTAATTTTTCATTTTGTCCCTATATATAATTTTGCAATCTATGTCGAAATGCCCTATATTCTTGTCACTCATTATTGTTCACTAGTGTTTGGAGACACATGATGGCACATTTTGAATATGATGGTAATTTGGTATGACTTTGTGAATAGATTATTTGGTGCTCATTTCTGGTGCAAAATATTATTTTGTAGTTGCATATGCAAAGCATCATCGCTTAGTGGCAAGTGTGAGCACCGAGCAATCTGGTTGGTCATATAAATCCCATCCAAACAAAAATACCTTTTGATGTAAGTGATCAAAAGACTCGTCATACAATTATGCATATTGTGAAAATGTAAATAATGAAACGAGTTTCGTGCTATACTATAGTTGACTTAGATGTCGAATTCCAGAGACTAAGTGGGCAAAGTATTCTCTGCAAATTTCAACTCATCCGAACAAATTGTTCTGAACAAGTCACGATTTACCCGATTGTCGAGTCTATCTCTTGTTTAACTCTGGGAGGTCAGATATACATTGGGTCATGAGCAAGGCTCAGCTTGTGTTGAGCCCATCCGGATTCCAGTGACGACCCATCAGATTGAGTGTCTGGGCTTGAGCCTGGTGGGGAAGTGGGGGAGCTTCCCAAGCCAACCCATCATCAAATTAGGTCCTGCTACGGCTGTTGCCCAGAGCACTGCGCAGACATGAATGTTCTTGATGATACATATAATATAATCAACAAGTTCCCTAGCATGACTCTCACGGCATGCATAATAGGGGCCAAGCTTGAGTTGGTCTCTGGAGACATTTAAATTTAGTCACTTGTACATAAACTGGCTAAGGCAATGCAGTTCAATCCGAATTTCATGCAGCTAACTTACGTACACGGTCGGAAAAACATTATGGTCAAGGCTGGTGATGGTGTGGTGTGATGAGAGGAGGAGCGGTGTAGGAACAAATTAGATTTTTGTGGGTGAATCAGGAAGCCTTAAAGGAGGAGGATTTATGTAAGACTTTTCTGGGTGGTGGTAAAGAGCGGTTTAGAGGACAGAGAGCAACGGGACAAGGAAAGAGAAGTGTAGTGATAAGGTGGGTTGGATATTTTAGTGGCCATGAGATGGGGACCGCTGTGATTAAAGTCCCTGATTTTTTTCCACGCTTCCTGATATGGTCTCAACTGGGCTTTTCTAGTCATTTGTCTTGTTTTCAGATATTTCTGCAAAAATCGGTGCTTGGGATTGTTCATATTACCAATTTCTTCTCAGATTTTATCTAGTTCTTCCTGCAACACATTGATAATCTCAGAGCTCTCTCTCTCTCTCTCTCTCTCTCTCTCTAGTTGGGCTGTGGCTGAAGTGGTGAACAACATGGCGGCAACATCTGCGTCCATCTTCACTCCTACAACGAATTCATTCTCGGCTGCAAGAGTGGTCTCTAGCAGGAGAGAAGCTCCATCAAGCTCAAACACTCTTGGTGGGTCTCCTCACTCTGTTCATCGATGAGTTCATAAGAGTCCCCCTTAGTGGGATAAAGCGTAGTTATTGCCATGATGAGCACATATTGCAGTAGCAATTGACGCGAGATTTTCTGTTTTGCTTTGTACGTTGAATTGGGTAGGAGTAGCTTTGTACAGAAATGAGACTTAATTTCATCGAAGAAGGGAATTTGCTAGAAGAAGAATTAGATGAGATTGGAACTGTCAGCTCTGCACTGGTTCTGTTTTGCCTGTTCTCAAGTCCATTCATGACCCGTCAAGCATGTTTGGTTCTACTTAAAGGCGTCTGCCATAGCTTCTTAGGGTGTCTCGGTACCAACTTCTATGTTTATCTTGCATGTTGGCCTTCCATAAAAGGAACACGGAATGCAGAGATTGTGATATAATATATAGTTCGTGTTGTTTACCTGAGATGTCCGTCCGCTTTTGATCTCCACACGCACCGCTAGAAAGGGAATTGTGCTAGACTTTAGTAGCCTAACGGTTCAAAGTCATTACACAGTTAGCAGTTTTCTTGGTGCTTCGGTGAGAAGGAACTTAGAGAAGTGTAAAGTTGTCAAGGTAGACACTAAAGTCAGGGCCGCGGCAACTGTCTCAGCATCTCCAATCGAAGAAATCAAAGAGTAAGGTCTCCCACTTTCAGCTCATGACAATAGAGCGGCCATTTATTGTTTCCATATTTGATTATACTGCAATTGGGTGACTCTTAACCCAAATGACCATGTTGATATCGTTTTCTTTCAAAGCAGGACTTGTCTCTACCATGTCAGGCTTTAGAGTTTTGGAGCTACCTCTTCATTTGCATTAAGTGTATTGAAGTTTCATCCTTTCTTTTACAGATACGCACTTCCCTCATGGGCGATGTTTGAACTTGGGAGGTCTCCAGTATACTGGAAGACAATGAATGGTCTTCCTCCTGCATCGGTGCGAGATGAGTTGTTTCCAAAGTTCTCATAGCAGGAAGCTTCAGTAAAAACTATATTGCATAGCTGATTTCGTGATTGCCATTCGAACAGGGAGAGAAAGTGAAGCTTTTCTACAATCCAGCCACCGCGAAGCTTACTCCAAATGAAGAATTTGGGATTGGTTTTAATGGTACTTCTCATGCTTCTATTGACTGAGATCTGCTAAGACCTGCTTACTTCCTTTAAGTTCTTGTTTCAAATGGATCAATTTTGCTTGTGAGATTCTCAGTTTAGCTGTGAATTTTTCATTTCTTGGAATTCTTTACATGAAGTTTGTTCCTCAGGCCTTTTTGTTGTGCATTCTGCAGGAGGTTTCAATCAGCCTATAATGTGCGGTGGCGAGCCAAGGGCGATGCTAAGAAAAGATCGAGGCAAAGCTGATTCTCCAATTTACACCATCCAAATCTGCGTTCCCAAGCATGGTTGGTATTACTTATGAAGTTCTATTTTGTTTACTATCTTTCTCCTTTGGACGCAACTCATGCCCCTTTGAGGTTGGCAGCGAAGAACTTGATCTTCTCATTCACAAATGGAGTCAACTGGGACGGTCCTTACAGACTGCAGTTTCAAGTTCCCAAGGCTTGGAGAAACAAACCGATGGACTTCTTTAATGAGGTCAGCCATATGTCTACTCTTTTCTTTGTCACCAAAAAGTAAGGATGATCATCAAACCATAATGAAAGGACTATAAATCTACTCAGGATTCTCCTGAAATGATCTGTAATAGATTTTACAAGCTAGACAGTACATGTGAGGACCAATTGAGATAACAGTATCTCCAGCGCCCAATTGTTTTGTGACCTATAAAATTATTTTTCCTCTGCTTGGACCCAAAGGATTAGACATTCGATCCTGACAAGAACTCTGTGTAGTTTCAAATGCTGTGATCTTGTACAACCTCGTCATTTTCATGGAATAATAACAGTTTCGTTTACATTATCACCTCATGTTCTTATGGCAGGGCCTTGTAGAGGAATTGAGCAAAGAAGGCGCATGTGAAAAGGCCATCTTTCCGGACACAAGCGTTGTAATCACGCGATGTACTATTGCCAGTAACTTGTCTGTTGAAGGGGTAAGTAACACCCATTATTTCCATCGTTTCCATATCTTCATGCTCCTGCGAGAAGTCGCCTTGTAACTATTCATGCTTGTGATTGTTGAATCCAGGGCGATCGCTGCAATCTAGATCTGGTACCAGGATGCATGGATACTACCTCCGAGCTATACAATCCACTTGCCAACGTCGATGACGGGTCATGCCTGCTATATTCTGATTCCGAAGGTGAAAACTAAGCACCATACGACGTACACTATCTTTGCATATATTGAAAGAGTGTCCAAAACGACAGCAGCTGCATGCCATAAGTCTTCCCTCTCGAAATAGAGTGAACGCGAGTTGTCGCATCGCATCTTGCATCAGGATATGTGCAACTGGAGCAAGTGATGAACCTGCATCGGCCCTGATTGTTCTGTACTTAAAAACTAGGAAAGGTGCCTTACAATCGAGTAAATATCGAAGTGTTCAATGAATGTGGCCTTCCATATACTGATTTAAAACGCTGTATGATTTGATAAAAGCTAACACATTAGCATAAATACTCTACATGGCGAGCTAGACTGATCATCATTCATCTGATGAAACTAACCCATATCAGCATAAATACACTGGATGTCTTGGGTACATTTGTCAAAACCCAAGTTGGAGCAATAAAGCTTATTACCCAAAAATTTGAATAAATAAATAAAAAGTTCTGGGTCCTGCTTTGAGAGATTATTGTACGACTTGAGAAGCAAAAAACAAGACCAGGTTCTGTAAAATCCCAGAAGAAAATTCCACGCGGCGAAGAGCCTGGAAAGTGCACGGAAGTCTGTCGCCTAAAACTGGTACGTTTAGGTCAAGAACCGGGGGCCAAGAACGTTGAAGAAAAGTCCAGCTTCGCTGACGGGATTTTCCTTTTCACTGCTTTCCTGAATAATATAAGGTACAGTACGACATGACAGTCGCAATTGATTAATCCTAATCTCCGTTTTCACCTGCATGGATGGATCCACCCATCATCACGGTCACGTCGGTGGCACAAGAAACATGAAACGTGTGGCTTAATTATAATTATGTTTTCTCATCCAACTTTTGAGATAGCACTGCTTAAAAGAAATATAACTTGGCGAACCGGTGGGAGACGTGTGCTATAAACAATGGGCCAACGCTTCCTCCATTAGATACGCGGTTAAGCAATTGATTTTCTTATAAGCCACGGGGATTAACGGTTAAATAAACAAATTTAAACATATATAAACATATATATAGATATAGATATCTGGAGGTTATGACCGCAGTCCTACACGTAATTACAAAATATGAACAGATACCAAGCTTGGGATTTGTTCGTTAGCTTCGCACTGCAAGGGGGCAAATTTTTTAATCCTCATGGCCCTTTTTTTCGTCTTTGCTTATCCTTAAGCTAGAGGATGAGCAAGAAAAGGCATGATATAAGAATTTAATTTGACTTGTGAGTGAAAATATAACTAGAGAATGTCATTAGAAAGAGAACAAAATAAAAGAAAAAATAAAAGTGAAAAATTCACAGGCACAAAATTTTTCTTCTGAGCATCCATTCCCAACTTCTCCGTCCCGACAATTTTCCTTGTGAATTTTCCCCTTTGTTTCCCTCCCTCCCTAAAGAAGAACGCCTTGACAGCAATGGGTCAACCTTATGGTACACGTTTATGTGCTGCTCTTTTGTCCACCCCGCGTGTTCAACTCAAGTCATGAGAGCCTCCTTTGAAATCAATCCCATTGCCAATTCCACCTTTGCCTATCTTTTTGCTCTCTACGTACTTTCCGGCGAGGGAGTCGAACAGGATCCCGGCACCGACCCCGACGGCCAGGTCGATGGTGTAGTGGCCTCTCGTCACCAGCAACCTTACCATCTGCAGCACGTTGAGGGCGTCGAAGAGCCATGCTAATTCCCACCTCTGCATCCTCCTCATGTCTAGGGAGGCGATCACCGAGCCCGCGACGTGGCCGGAGAAGAAGAGGAAGAAGGACACGTTGCCGACCGGAAAGTCCACGCCCGAGCCCAAGAATCCCTGAAATGAATAGAACTTCAAATACCGGAAAAACTCAATCAATGGAACCAAAAACCGGTTTAAACCCGCAAGGACTACTCCAGGTTCGGACACGATCAAAAGTCTAGTAAGGCCACAAAGTTAACTTCAAACACAAGTTAAGGACTAATGTTTCGGTATCAAGGCTACTTCTTTGTTTTTTTATAGGGTTTCTTGCTTTTAACAGATCTAGGGGGGCTAAACAAGTGCAAAGACGTGCCTCATTTGTGAAACACCTTAGTTTAGTCCTTAACCTTCATCACATCGACATCATTCATCACGACGAAGGGATATACCATAAAAAACCCGAATACAGTATCCATCGGTCGATCAATCCAAAGAGCACAGGCGATGTGTGAGCTGTAAAAATACGGCAAGCAAACGCATGGAAAACAAAGGCAAAATTAAGAGAGAGGAGATGAAGAAAGGAAGGAAATGGGGGGAACCTCAGGAAGAGGGAGCTGAGTGGAGTAGCCGAGAATGCCGCGGCAAGTGAACATGAAGACCGTCGAGATGGTGGCTCTGGGCCGGCCCTCGATCAGGAACGTCCACAGGATGTACGTCGTCTGCATCCCCACGAACACCTGCCCACCACACACACCATGCAGATGCAGGCATCGCATTATAATCGTATAATAATACAATGGTCCTGAATTCAGTGACTTTGGAACTTTCTTGACCCCGCAATTATTGCAGTTTCCTTCGCGGGGATGCACGAAAAGGAAGTGGAATCCTAGATCGTCAGATACGGAACGAGACGGGGGCATTGCGAAGCCCCGCCATTCATAACGCTTCCGTATCGCGTCGCGTGAGAGCCAGCTCACGCAGGTAAAAATGCGAACCACGCAAAAAGAAAGAGAGAGAGAGAGAGAGAGAGAGAGAGGACAGCTGTTATCTGTTTTTGTCGGACGTAATAAATGGTACCGTATTGAGCGCAGCGAAGAGGGTGTTGAGCTCCGGCGACGACGAGAGCAGCCGGTGGAGGGACCGCGTGGCCACGAACCCGACGTCGAAGGGCGGCGACGAGGAGGGGACCATGCGGAGCGTGTACTCGACGCCCATGAAGAAGAGCAGCCCCGCCGTGAAGACGCACGGGATCCAGTGGTGCCGGGCCACGTGGGCCACGTCCCGCCGCGTCCAGTTCACGAACGACGCGGGGCCGTAGATCGCGCCGCCGAGCCCTCCGGCGCAGGCAATGGCGCCGCAGCTGTCGTCGGCCGGCTTCTTCTTGGCCATGCCGGCGGTGGCGGCGGCGGCGGGGGCGTTGTTCTTGGGATCCGGGGAGGAGGGGAGGGGCTTGATCCTGTGCTTGAGGGCGGGGGAGAGGGAGTGCTCGGTGATGACGCTCATGGCCGTTGGCTATTGGAGGTGGCGACAGAGTCTTCGGGGGGAGGGAGGACGTTGGGAGGGAAGGCTTGTGTGGTGCTTATATAGAAGGCGCGAGGAAACGGCGGAGTTCTCGAGGGGGATTCTTTTTCTTTTTTTTCTTTTTTCTTTTTATTAACATAAATGGGGTCAAAAAGAGTATTGAGTGGTGAATGGAAAGAGAGAGGTGCGCATATCCATAATTATAATGCGGTGGTGGTGGTGGTGGTGGTGGTGGTGGTGGTGGTGCCGGTGGTGGTGGCGATTTCCTGACTTTTCAATGCGTGTGAAGATTGTAACGGAAGTAGGGGAGGGAGGGAGAGAGAGGGACCGCAGTCGACGTAGTAAACGCGTGCCCATTTCGATGGGAAGCAAAGTGGCGTGATGCATGAATTTGGATTCGGGATTTGGCCACGTTTGTCTGTTGGATCGGATATATTTCGCTAAAAATGTGGGATAAAACCCTCTACTCTAAAGATAGGATGAATAACTTAATAGTCATTGAGCGATGAATCCAACTTCACTACCATTATTAATCACCAAGTAATCGTCATCCACGATAGCCGGTCCTCACGATGATTCTGAATCAAAAAGGAGAAATTAATCGTCATCGCCGGCCAGCCGGTCCTGTTCCGATGATTCTGAGCCTGAAAAGGAGAAATTATTTTGTGGGGTGGGCTATCACAATCGAAGAACTCAAATCTCTTCATGACAACCCTAGATCCTTTCAGTTCATTTATCGGTCAACAAAGGCGTGTTCACCCTCATTACTAGCCGTCGCAGCACCGTCCGGCGGTGGATCTCTGTCCACCTCCTCTCCGCCCATTGCTACCCTCGACAAGTGGCGCTTCTCGTTAACACCCTTCACCTCTGCACTGCTGCCTCTCTTGATCACTCCATGACGCACTCGACGACGACCAGAGGCTTGTCTTTGTCGGTGTCCAAATCACCTAATTCGATGAAGCCGAGGAAGAACTACAGCCTTAAGGTGAAGATGGCGACGGATCTGACAAACCTGGGAACGAAGGAGTGGAGGGGGTTGAAGAGGCTAGTTTTGACGGCAGGGTTGGTGAGGGAGCTCAAGCGATGAGATCTGGGTATCGTGAAAATTTGTGAGATTTTGAAAGATATTTAGACCCATTTTTGGTTGCATCAAATAAATGGTGAAATTTGCTACAATTGGGAGGGTATCCGACGAATTTTACACTACTTTGTCCTATCATATCCCTATCCCAATCTGGATGGCCAAATTTGTCATTAGGGAAGAGATTCACTCATTATCATACTTGATTTAATTTGAGTGAAAATCTTGAAATCTTGTGCCATTCAGTTGATTCATTTTTAACAGTATCATTGGGATTTTTTTTTTTGGTCGGTGGGATCTTGTTAAATAGTAGGGCTAATATTGCCAAAAGCTCATAACTAGTATGCTCATATGATGTTTATCTCAAATTAATTTTTGTATTATAGAAAATCTCAAACTGGTATATTCATGTCACGGAGAAAGTACCAAAAAGTCATAATGTCAATTTAATCCTAAATTTTTCAATTGAACAAATTCAGTCCCAACGGCCAATTTTGGCTATAAATCACTTATGTTGATGCAACCATTTTATGTGGCACAATCGACATTAACTCGAACAATTTTTACAAGTTTTTTTTTAAATTGGATTTTAAATTTTCATTTTCTTTTTTCCATTCATTTTGATCGACGAGGGTGGTTAGTTGCTAGTGAGAGCCAACAAGCCCTCACCAACCCCTGGCGAGGATGGTGGCCCTCACCCAAGCCCTGGTTCGCTAGCAAAGTTGCAAAGGAAGTTGCAAAGGCTCTCGTTAGATTTGGGTAAGAGTCACAACCCTCACCAGCCAAAATGAAATAGGGAAAAAAAATAACAACAACAACAATAAAATAATAGAAAAGGAAAAGAACAAAAAGTTAGAAAAAATTCAAAAAATTAATAAAAAATTATTAAAGATATCAATGTTAGCGCCAATCATGCCACATAGGATGACTAATGTTCACGTTAGCATTTTTTAGCCAAAATTGGACAAATTAACATAATTGATAAAATGCGAAAATGTTTAAAATTGACCAAATTGAAAGCTTCTAAGACTAAATTTGCAAAAATACAATAGGTTTGAAACTTTTTTGAGACTTGCCCCATGTCATATTTACCTCAAACCGATATACATGCACCATATCTACCCCCAAGTTGTGGTAAATCTGGATTTTTTTTAGAAATTTACTTCTGTCATAAAAATTAGTTTAGGGCAAACGTGGGACGAGCGCACTTGTTTCTGTAAATTTAGTTTTAATCTTCGTTCAACGTCTTCATATTGTTCGGAGTTGTGCCACATAAGTGCCCAATGTCAAAGAAAGAAACCTATTTCGTTCCATCTCCATTTCTCCCTCTTCCCTCTGCCGTTATCTATCTGAGGTGATTGACAGGCAAGTTCAGGCTGAACCGTGCCGTAAGACGAACCTAACTTGTCATCCCAGCGCATCCATCAATGAAGAAGAATGTATAAGTATCATCTTTCGAGTCAGCATGCCTGATCTGGACCTAACCGAAGTGAGCAGACCAATATTACTAAATGTTCCGCACTTGCTCAGAACCCCCCAAATTTAATTAACTTTGGGATGGGGGCAGACCAATTTCTTAAAGTCGTTGCCTGGCCACCACCTCGCCGTGTATTGTCGCCATGGTTGTTCGGCAGATGAGCTCTACGGCCACTGTCGACCTCAAACCAAATGGTTAATGGCCATTATCCAACGGCAAACAACCTCAAATTGATGTCAATCAAAGCTCGCCAACCCTTGGTTTATCCTAGCGATCTCTCGGAGATGGGGTTTCAATTAGGGGTAAGACCATTTATGTCCGTCTAATTTGATTCATGAGTTATTCATATAGTAACGACAGCTCGACCAATGCAAGCAAAGCACTAAATAGACGGTGGTGCCCTTATATACGTTTAGGGTTGGATATAATAGTGACTTGGAACTTAGTTTTGACCTGCGCATGATGCAAGTAACAGCTTCTAAGGGTTGTCATTTACGAAGCAAGAAAACCATAGCAAGCCCTACATCAACACCCAACCACCTATGCAGCCATGTGAGCCTCATTTAATTCGATATTCAACTTTGGTACCATGCGTAGACATGCTCGTCCGGACTCCGAGTCCTCCTTTGGACACAATAGCGATGGATTCTGCTCGAAAGGATCGGTCGAGAGGAGAGGCCACCCATAACTTATCCTATTCTTTCATACATCTAAGGGTAAGGTGTAACATCTCTAAATTAACTCACTTAAAATATTATTCGCTTTAACCCGTCCCCTACCGAGCATCATGATTTTGTTTTTTGGCATACAGGCAAATACTTTCTCATGAAATTATCCATCCCAATAGTACTCTAGTTTGGGCTTGCTTAATTTTGGAATTCAAATTCAAAACTTGTTATTACGTCAAAAATTGCATTTCTAATTTTCCTATATATATATATGAAATCGTTATTCCATATTTAGTGCATAGTTCGATTCATTCCTACCTCATTCATCATCCTAAAAACCTAATATGAGCCGTTCTTATTCGGGCCCCCAAACCTAAACGACCACTCTCTGACCTTGTCTAATCAGGTCGTTACAAAATGAGCAGGAGAAATCCAAGCTGTACGGTTCTCGAGAAAGGGAGGGGGAGAGGTTGGACCTTTCTCTTAGACCCTTAAACGAGATGATTTATTTCCCCTTATCTGCTGGTTACCCATTTGATTATCATATACCTCCCAATTAGTGGAGTGAAAATGGGGAAAAGGGTCGCTTTCCTCTCATCTACCGGCTTTGACACAATTTCCTCACGACGACTCTCGTTGACGTCGATCGATGAAGAAATCTCGCAAAAATTAGCCTCCGTGGCCTAAATGCATTAGCCAGTTATGCTGGCTACATCGATCGGGTCCCCAGCCCCTCTTTAAATTAATTGAAGATGGTTACTTATCAACTGCATTTGTGGACGAGACGCCCCCGGGTACTTTACTTGAACGGCCGCAACAGTGACGACCCTATCTCCCCATCTTAACAATGCTTCGAAATACTCGTCAATCAAGACACGTCAGTGATTCACCACGTACCGTAACATGACGATTCCTTTTCTTCTCCTTTCTTCTTTTCTTGTCAGGGGTTCTTGACGGATGGGTGAGCGAACGATTTGATTAACAATGGCTGAAAATTTGGGTCTAAGATATGGCGAATTGGGTTGAGCTCAGTGACCGATTTGGAGCAACGAGGAGCAAAAGGAAAAACTCATTTTGCGTGGAAGGATACACATCTCACCGAGAAATGAAATGAAATGAAACGCCGTGCGTTAGGGGCAAATCAACGAACAAATCGGCACTAATTGCGCCCTTTTGATCTCACGAAGTAGGTGACACTGAATTTCAATGACCTTACCTTCCGTCCTTCCTACCACTACCTCTACCCTAGCGCTTACCTCATTCGCACGTCGTTCGCGACACGGCACGGCTGCGTGGGGATCTACACAACCACTCAAGGGCGGCAACCTATCCCCCGGTCATGTTTTGGATGAGAAAACGCCTCCAACATCCCTCGTTTCACAAGCAAATCTCAGGCCACCTCGTTTCGGTTTTTCAGCTGAATTATCTTAGCCTAATGACTATTAGCAAAACCCACTAATCAAGACACCGTAAGCGCTACTGATCATAGAGATTTTGAACTCAGAAGTTTGGGCATTATCCTTTTGTCTTTGTTCCTCGTGGATACGAGGAGGTACATAACGGTTGGTTTTCTACAAGATGGCAACCCTCAACACTCGGATCATGTCAGTGAGGGATACGACCCCGGTGAGCAACCCCTGTTGATCCACAACCCAGACCCTGTGCACGTGCTTGTCCACTGCCTTGTCCATTGCCTCTGCAAGGGATGACCCGTCGGTGCATGTCACGGGCTCTCTCGGCCTCGGGCTGCCCTTGCCGGGGCTGGTGGCACATAGAGGGCTCTTCGAGATCTTCTCAGTGAAGTCCAGGGCTGTCGCGGATAACCAGGATTGCAGCGTGGCCAAGTGACAGCCCCTCAAATCTGTCGCCGAAAATGTGCCCACCAGCTTCCGACCCTCGCCCTGAATATCGCAATGGACTTGTGCTGGTTAATTGCGTATTTTAACAACTTGGGACAGCTTCCCAGCTTAATAGCTAAAGAACAGACACAGAAGCAATGAATTGGTGAATTCAATTAGTTGCTAATCAAGCCGCTAACCAAGACTTTGAACTTGTGTCTGAAGCCAATATTCTGCACCACATTGCGGATATCTGTGCCTATGTTTATTAGTCATTAAGTTCCCCTAAAACAGAGGAAGACTTTAGACAGAGCTTCTTAACTTACTCTTCTACTGTCAAACTCTATACAATCCACACGGGAAAGGAAAGAAGATGTGCATACTTACTTCTAGATCCAAAAGTTGGCTGTGATCCTGCTCGAATTCCTCTGAAGCAACTATCGGAACAGCATTAATCACAGCGGCCCTCATGCACTTGATGGCCTCAATAACTGTGGTTTGGTCTGTGATTGCATAGACATGTCGACTGACCGCCCCTAACTCCCTGATGGAGCGGGTTGCGATGCCTTCCATCTCGGAGGAATGGTCCTTCAAGAACTGGACCACATCCATTTGGGTAAGCATTCGATAGGAAGGGGCGGACTCCACTAACTCGACTCCCGCAATGTTCTCCATGTGGCTGTCTATCGGCACAAGGGCTCTGTGGATTCCTTTGCTAAGCACTTCCATACAATCCAGGATGCTGCAACGTGCAATGATAACAAATTTCAAAATTTTGCAACAAGTTATGACGTAGTAGGAGTGTAAGTTTCTAAAGAATATCAATAGCTCCAAAATGAACTGTAAACCGGGAAATAGTTTTGTCTATTGGTTCCCTATTTCTAAAGACAAGTATCCAGATCATTACTATTCTGGTTTTGGTTCGTCGTCATTCGAGCATGCCTGGATAAAAGACAGTGGCCGTTGCATATGTGTTCATCCAAGCTGTGACTTGCCTAGATACCGACTCTCATCTAGACTTGCATCAAGACCAAAACAATTAAAACTACTGCATATGCTTCGACCAAAAAGGCATGTATATCAAAAAAAGGAGAAAAAATCAGTGCACCTGCATGATAATTCAATACCATTTATGTGGGCTCTTGCGTAAGCAACTATTGATAATTACCATTGAAATTGCACTAATTAATACGTAGATCCTTCGCATGATTATAGTCACATCTAATCTTCTAGTATATGATTTCGTTTACTAAAAGCAAGTACATGGTTATAATTTCACTCATTGAAAGGAGGACTATTATCGTCTATTAATTCATAACAAGACAAGGAAAAATTCATAACAAGACAAGGAAAGCAGCTCAACTCTACCCAGTACATTACCACGTCTCGTCTGTCTGGATGAACCATTCAGCTTTACCAATATGTTTATGTGTACACTCCAAGTCCAATGTACTCGATCAAAGTGTTCACTATTTCATTCAAAAAGGAGTTTTTAAGTAATATTACATTCTCCTTTTCATA
Source organism: Corymbia calophylla (assembly GCA_014182845.1). Lineage (NCBI taxonomy): Eukaryota > Viridiplantae > Streptophyta > Magnoliopsida > Myrtales > Myrtaceae > Corymbia > Corymbia calophylla. The sequence goes on along the minus strand of CM024698.1, from coordinate 23,776,936 downwards.
ATTGATGGTCACTAAATGATCCTGCAGCCACTCTAGTGCTGGACCTAGCCAGCATGCGGACAATAACTAGATAGAAGTCAAATAAAAGAAACCTATTTTTGTCCACAAGTACTGACACAAATATAAGAACAATCACTCGTATAATTCCCCTAAAAATAACATAGAACTTGGCGAAAAGCTCAAGCCAAAATCACGTTCAACTCACTTAGTTTTAGGATTGAAAGTCCAGAGACTGAGGCCTTCAAGATTATGCCCGATGACCGACGAAACCGGGGCGGCCATCTTCTTCCCTAAATCCCTCTGATCATCACTTACTTTCTCAACATCATCATCATCATCATCACCTCCTGCTATGTGAGACAGTATATCAAGCATGGTCACTATCCCTATGTACTGTTTCCTTATGGAGCCGGTCTCCCGGTCGGCCTCCATGATCATGGACCCGCCTGCCCCGATCCAGCGCCCTGGTGGCGCTGCCACCGGCACCGCCAGCACGCGGTTGGTCACAAGAGCGTTCATGGTGTCGGCGAGCGACGCCGTGTGGGGGACATCCACGAGCCGTCTCTTGTGCAGGACCAGATGTCCGACTCGCTGTCCTCTCAGGCGTTGCTTGGGCGAGGAGGATGAACCCGTGGGGCTCCGTTGCATGATTTCTTGCATGCTTGTTTTGGTGGTTGTGGTGGTGGCGGCGGCGGCGGCGGCGGCGGCTTTCGGTCGAGTTTGCGAATGCGTTTGCACAAGGAGTGAAATTGAAAGAGATCGCGAGAAGGTTGAAGAACGTGGGGGCGGGCGGAGGCTTAGCATTTTCTGCAGGTACGTGTCGAGTAGACTTGTGCCTTGGTGCTTTGAAGATCTTACTACTTCTGCCACGTGGGGTCTTCGAAGGATTCAATCGAGTCTAATAGAACAACACGCGGAAGCACCTCGTCATAAATTTAGGAAAAGACCAAATTCAGAACCGAGGTGACACGTGGAAGTCTCGTGAACCTTTTAAAAATAAAATACAAGAAAAATCATTTACACCTTAAAACGATGAGCGTGAAACGTGAGAACTGAAAATTTTACTGACATCCCTCGTAGATAGAAACGTCCCTGGGCAGATCAGTAAAGATGACCTCAACTCCTGTGATCTCATGACCCTCTAATAGACTCGAGTTGAAATCAAAGTCAAATTCAGAACATCTTGCAGGCAAAACTGTAGAGTTAAAACTTCAGGACACTGCAGTTACACACTATGTCATCTCATTTTTGAAACTAAAAACTAGCTCTTGCTGACTACAGATCAATATCATACATACATCACTCTCAAAAGCGAGTGAGATAAAAGCTTACAACAGTTGCTGTTGCAAAATTTCAGGAGCCGTCTATTTGAGTGGTACAGTGCAACAAGGTGGCTTTCAACCAAACACAAACGCAAAAGTTCTACCAAGGCCTAAGTAAATGTGTCTTCTCGGTCGCCCTCGGCAGTGTCGCCCTCTTCCATGTTGCTGAACTCCAGGAAGTGAGTGGGCCTGTGGTCCTCGTGATAATATTCTCTCGGCGTCCCCAGTTTCATTCCGTACTTCATGCTTGACGTGTGCTTCACCCCCATGAAGTTATAGTTCCACGGGCCACTATCCGGCATCTACGTTAAAAGAAGAAAGTAAATTAGGTAAGTGATTCGGTCATACCAGATGAGAATGCAATAAAGAAATGATATTATTGCCAATTGATTTTCAAGATTGATAAATTCAGGTCAGAGTGCGACGAATGGGACAAATCTAACTGGATACGCAAATTATGTTCTGCGAAAAGCATTTGTCACATTCTTGTGATCCTTCTTACCATGTAAAAGCCAAGGAACCTGTCGCTTAGGAGCATCTGAACCTTCTCGTAGTGAGTCGGAAGGTATCCAGCAGGATTGCTTCCAGTGTCTTTATTTAGACGCCCCCATTCATAACCTGAAGGGGTGAGCTTGTAGGCAGTCAATGAGCAGGAACCTGGCGTGAAGCTGCATGTCAGGATTATGCACTTCTCGCCATCCCATTGCTTGTTGTTCTCCAGAACCCGAGCATGATTAGTTAGATCCTACAAAAGTAAAGCAGCACAAGTGAGATCACAAGACTCCTTATATCAATTCACAAGATCAACGACACTAAATGAGCAGTTAGTCATACTTGAGGTGATAACTGAGGAAGCTCATTTGGTTGTGTGTGCATCCACCCCAGTGGCTCCAAGTCATTTAGGAAATCATGCTCAGGGAGTGCACTCGGAAGATTCACTTGCTGATGTGTTCCCCATTGAGGTGGCATTGCAATACAGCGAATTTCCTTGACCTGAGGATTATCGGGTGGGCTTATACCATACAAGTACCCAGCAATCTGAGTTCGCAGATCTGCTATGCAGATAAATTTCTTCAATATGTTCTTGGGCATAATATAAGTATATCCCGTCTCCTGCATCACCGAGTGGAAAGTATATATGAGTAAATAGCAAAAGCTATGACAATTTGCTACCTTACTGTGTCTTTATAAGTTCCTTAGAATTCAATAACCACTATACACACAGATGGAGTACAAATTGAACCTTTTCCTTCAATTTTCACCAACCAAAATGGTAGTGACACCCACTAATAACTTCCCCTTTTGATTGACTACCAAAACAATTACCAATTCAAATGTTAAAAAGATTAGGGCAATGAACATACCTTTATGTCCTCTGAATTAACATAGATGTGGTTCACTCGAAGATAAAGATTGGTTGCCGATATTGCCCTCACACGCCAGTCAGTCTTAGACCCAAATGCAGCTTGTTCATAAGGACTTGTAGTGGTCACAATCAGTTCATCACCATGCACATTGGTGGTCCTTGTTGTGACTGCTGTAAGCTGACTGGCTTCTTTGGCCTGAATATATAATACCAAGTCAGCAAACTAGGCCAGAGACAGATCAATATTTTAACACTTCTCCATAACTAAGACAAACAATACCTGTTTCTCAATTTCTGCAATTTGCTGCCTCTGTTGAGATGGAGGGGTAATCTCAGCACCAAGTATAATATCACGAATCTCAGACTGTGTGAGAGCTGAAGTATTCACGTTGTTCTTCTTTGCATAATCAGAGAGAATCAAGTCTCTCAAGGCTACTTCAACCTGCACATGAGAAAATATACTCGAACTGTCATTATACATTTTAAAACAGGAGGAAATAAGTTATAGCTAAATCCGCACAAAACAAGACAAAAGTATATTTTTTTCTTAGAAAAATAACCATAGTAACAGGAGAATATAGGAGGTTTGTTTACTTTCACCAGCCAAATGATTGCAACATCAAAAAGCAATTGAAGGCAAAATATCAAGAAGAAAACTTATACATGAACTTCCAATAATGCAAACGCCTAATATCCTGAACATTATACGCATGCCATTATCAGAAAGAGGGGAAAGATTGTCCTTAACCCGGAAAAACTGTAGTCATACATAATCATTCTAACATTCAGTACAAAAAAGTGCAACTTTTCTGGCAAAGTTTGCAACCTACATCACAAAGCAGGTGCTATCATTTTATTACAGTCTCACTAGTAGAAGAAAGTAAAAGTATGACATTACCTTCATCCACTGATCATCTGAGAGAGATGGCCAAATATGATGAGGTTCAGTGACAACTGTCTTATCGGGCTTCAGTAACATCTTAGCCTTCTCATTGTTCACATGAAGAGCGCGGAGAATCAAAATGAGACGAGAGAATGCAGTGTAGGATGATATGCTTTTCAGCCAGTCATCATATATGTTAAACAGAACCATTTGAGGCTCTGTTGCCTTCAAAATCAGATCACCAAATTTTTCTATTTTCAAGCAAGCTTGGAATGGTAGTTGCAGCTCACTCCCTTTAATAACAATATTGGGGAAATCCAACAAGTGAACCTCCAAAGGATCAAGCATCCCCTTCCGAGTGACAATGATCTGCTTGGGTTGTTCTTCAACAGGCAAAGAACGCACAAGAGCAGCTACTTCTTCTGCTGTTTTCCACTTGGCCAGCTGACCTAGACGCTTTTGCCCAGCCCAAACACTTGTATGAATGACCTGTATGATCAAAGTACATTAAAGTCAGTAAACTAAGCTCTCACTACCCCACATGGATAGAAAAACTTATTTCAAATGATGTCCCAGCATGACAAACCTTCAGGAAAAGCTGGCCAGTCCTTGGATTGAATATGAAAATGGCACCATTGATGGGCTTCGTAGTCAGATTTCCCTCGAATGTCTTGTGAATTGTGACACGATAAACATTAGTGTCATCAACGAACCATATAATTTGATTACTGAAAATCTCTCCATAATTCTGAGATGACAAGTATGGCTCCGTAGGCTCTGAAGAATAGAGCTGCAAACCTTTCCTTATGCGCTCTCGGAGAACATACAATGCTGGATTTGACTGCACAAAAAACATACAATGATCATTTAGGACAATTAACAAATAGAATTAGATAAACAGAATCCACAGAACTTTTGCACTATATAACAGTAAATTACCTTCATAATCTTATTCATAGCCTGTGCAAGCAATGGTTTGGAACCAGGAAACCAATTACCAAATGCAGAATGCAAGTTATAAGCAAGATCAAGTCCAATCATAACACCAGTTGGAGATGGATATATAGACATGTTATCCGTCGTATAGTCCATGAATTTGGCTCTAGTGTAACGCTCAATATCATGAGAATCGTAGTCTCCCCAGCGAAGCTGTACATCTATCCAATACTTATTGCTTGCTTTTTGGTCAAAAACGTCCTTAGATTCAGCCACAAGACTGGGCTTCGACATTGGCCATCTATGAGCAGCAAAGAGGAGAATGTCAGCACAAGAACTATTCATTTTGTAACTCTTCCTTGGGTGGATAGTTTCCTTCTGGACAGTTTCAATTTCTAATGCATCCAACTCCTGGTCGAGAACTTGGCAAAGATCCATAACAACACTCTCATGGATCTTTTGCCACAAATGAGCACGGAATATCTGTATTAGAGATATTTTCAAAGTAGGAATCTTCCCATGCATAAATATCCCTGTGAGATCCAACTGCACTTGGAAACCCACATAAACATTTGCTCTATTAATTGTAGGCGACCACCACAAGGTAAACCTACGATTTGGAATCTGGTTCAGACCAGATCTCTGTGCATTTGTCAACTTTTTGTACTTCATCGACTCTTCAAAACCAGATGCCTTTTCCCAAAAGAGACCTTCCCATGTTGGAAAACTGGAATGAAAGAATGAAAGACTTAGTAAAGACTTCAACACCAATAAACCAATTAGTCAGAATATAGATGGAAATAATATATGCAAGCCCTAATTTCAGTCATTGGATCAAAGTTTGCCATTGGACTATTATGCTCCTCGAGAAAGAATAAAGACATGAGCCAATGAAACAGTAATCTCCAAACTTACTATGTTCCTTTAAATAAGGTGTGCTCCAGGATCCCTTCAACACCTCCAAGAGCTTGGATAACATCAGTCCGATAGTTATTCAAGTTCCAAAGTTTACCATCATGCCTTTGGTGTGTCCACCAAAAAGGGTTTTGTTTCAGGACCTGGTACTGCTTGAAATCAGTCCGGACCCTCCATCCTTTGTCATATGCAAGAGTATGCCTATCCTTCTGAAACAGTGTATTTATACGAGGTATCCCCCTGTCCCATGAATCCTAAGAGGAAGGGCAGGAAATTTGTATTAGCATAACAATCAAAAATATAAATCAGATGTTCAATTCACCTACTGAACTTAAAGCCTATAAACGAACAAGATAAACATATAGGGAGCAACAAATTCTAATGCTCACCTCCAAATCCTCCAAAGTTAAGCGCCTATTTTGTGCCTGTGCTTCTTGCCTCTTCAAGGCATACTCGGCCCATACTCGCTGTGAATCAATGAATTCACTTTCCCATGGCTGTGAAAAATTTAGTGTTGTCACAGGAATTAGAAAACACATAACATATGACCTCATCCAACTGAAAATAATTACAAAGGGGATAAATCACGCCATACCTGTATGTAGCGATAAAGATTCGGTATCAATTGATCCTCCTCATGACTCATACCACTTCTAAAATGGGTTACACCAACATCAGTTTGCTTGCTGTATCGGAGATCACTTTGTGGAATCAATATATGACCCATGGACAGCATACCGAGACCTCCAATTTCCTTTGGAGTGTAAAAAATGACAGGAGGAAACCTGAATGAAAGTGGAGAATTAGAAGTCAAATCAGCACATTGCAATTTTTCGCTAACTTGTCAGATGATAAAACACTTACCTGCTAGGCATTTTAGAATTCAGTCCAATCTTGATACGTGTTTGGATTTTGTTCTCGCATTTGACCAACAAATCCAAAAGCTCTTGTGTATGCACAGTAGCTTCGCGGAAATATGTCATGAGTCCTGCATGATACATTAAGTTTGCCAAGGAGAACATATTAACATTCCCATTAACAATAATTGATTACTGAAAATGAAGAAAGGGTATCAACCAACAAAAAGTACCTATGAGGGCAGTATTCCATTTGTTAACAATCTTGGTGAATGTCGTCGAACCAGAGGACATCAGAATCTGCCTCACACGATTCTCGAAAACTTTCATATGTTCATCATCAACCCGCAAAAACGCAACAGCTGTCCGTTCTTTCGTCTGCTCATTTTGCAAATTCCAAACGCCATCCCTGGTATTGCTAAAAGCTTCCTGTGTCATTCTTATCTTCGGCAGTATGCGGACTTCAAACCCACACCTAAGCATCCCATGATTTGTTAGTTGGATACAAGTAGGAAACAACTCTAATTCAATCTAAAGAAAAACTAGTCTACAAAAATTTTAGAAATACATACATGCTGAATAGCAAGTTGGGATTGTCCTTGCTGTAAACAGAAACAAAACTGTTCTCCCACTCCAAGGTTGTAATACTTCTAGGAAGACGATTCTTCATGTCCCAGAAAACACTTCTCCCAAGATTAACTGAAAAAAGAAAACGAAGAAGGGCGAAGACAGTCTTAGTAATTCTGACATCTTTATAGAATACAAACAGATGGATAGTTGTAAATTTTAGATTAATTCATTACCATCATGTTTCATAAGCCTCATCCTAGCATCTCTGGGCCAGCATTTCTTGTTATTGTATCCAACCATGTTTTCGTTATTGGGGTCAGGATGTTCAGTAAGGTACCGCTGGATAAGGTCACGGGCCTCCTCATGAGTGAATCTAAACAGGATATGAACTTTGTCTATGTAGCGAGAATACAACCGAATGGGATGTCTGGTCTCAACTTTTGTGTCCCAATAAGTAATGAACTCATTTGGCATCTGCGGTGGACCAGCAATCTCACTGGCTCGAGTCAATCCCAGAAGCAGTAGATCCAACACAAGTCCATAATATTGGACAACAAACGAAGCAAACTGAAGTCCCCTTATAAGACCATAAGAGTTCGTATGGCTCATATCCTTGTAAGAAAGGACGACGTTGTTTTTTGCAGTTACATAATCAGCAATGTTGTGATCAAGAACTAAGCGAAGAAGCCTGCAACATTGCACAAAAACCACATTAGTTAAAGTGCAGGGAATCCTAATGACATCACAGACAAAAGACTGCAGAAGATTACCTATTTAACATAGTCAAGTCAATCTTTTCAAAGAACTTCTCGAACTTGGTTTGAAGCATGACTACACACTGCCCTTCACTTGTATCCCATACGCCCTGTAAGTTATTTATACCCTGACACCACTTATAAACTAAGAGGGGAGGAGGTTCTGAATCTGCAGGCTTAATCCAGTTAGGAAACAGATGACGTTTATCACCTTCATACCACAGATACTGGTCAAGATATGCATCAGTGATCTTCTCAAGAGGCTCGATTTCATATACAGGAATCAAATAGCTATACAGGTCCATAAACTCAATGCCCACCTACAAAAGAAAAATTCAGTCAACTTTAAGCGAAATGGCGAATAATATGTTCAAACCGGCCTATGAAGTCATGAAAAACTTACTTCTTTAAAGGCACGCTGTGTAAGCAAGTGACGCTTTATTCGTGACAAAGCTTCATGAGGATTATCATATGCTTGTTCAATGAGACCCAACTCCTCCCTCTGCAACTGATTCAATCTCACGGCAACACTGTAAGATTCCTTTAACCTCTCTAGAGCCAAAATAAGCAGCTTCGTATCATGCTTGTATGACAACGGAGGGAAAGGAATGGGAGAGAACTTTCTTGATTCCAACCAGTGCACAGTCGTGGTATAAATCGCCACAGCTTCTTCAGGTGTGACATATGGCCCATCTTTCAGATAATTATGTTGTCGTTCCTGCAGTAGCGAAAATAGATCACATGATTGCAGACAAGTGCAACCACAAACAATGGAAGTTACACCAAGTAACCATCAACACGAACTACAACGCGAAAACATACCTGCTCAGCCTTCAACCAGAGGCGAGTCAATCTTCCAAGATTTTTCCGACACACAGTCTTATCAACTGTTGCACCTCTTCTTATACGTTCACGATTATAATGCGCAACGTTTGTCCACCAATCAGCTTTCGATTTAACATAACGAAGAATCATGTTCTCAATGGGAACTGGAAGACCAGGAACCTGTGGGTGATCAAGATGAGGCATGAAAAGCATAAGACAAAGCAAGGCATGACAATATATGCAGAAAAAGAAAACAACAGAGAATAACACACTGCTTCATTTCAATATAATTTTAATTTAAAAAAAAAAGAAAAATAACAGTTTCCCACGCAGTACCTTCCAAGGAATATTGGCTTTCCAACAGCGCCACGCTTCACTAAGATGCTGCAAAATGGTCCTCGCTTTATTCTGCTTAATGCCCTCTGCAATACAACAAAATAAGATTCATATGATAAACACACTGAAAGGTAGATAATCCCACTATGAAACAACAAATCAATCAGAGTGAACACAGATATGTACTAGTACAATAATTGGTGAATGATCATGTCATTACCTGGCATGGCATCAAGAACATCGTGCATAACAGCAGCTCGAAGCTCCAGATCAAAATGACTTTCCACCCGTTGCTTTGTTACAGTCTTGGCAACCCCTTTTGAATGGCGTCCCTCAAATTGACGTGCCAATAAGTTCCCCAACCACCTTTCAAGCAAAGGTACTATACCACGCAGAAAGAACAGCCACACCCTCCACATTGGTGCCCAGAAACCACATCCAGGTCCCTTCCCCACAGGCCCCGTATTGAAGCGATAGTAAATTAAGTGCTTCAGGTCCTTACACATCCTAATCTGCCTCATCAGTCGATACTTATACCTATACATACCAGTCAACTGTCCAACATGTGAAAATGTATACTGTAAACCATCAGCCAATTGGAATGCATCCACATTCCCTAGTCTGAACTGGACATTGGCATCAACCACAAGCTTTGTAAGACGCAATATCTCACGACAGAGATGAAATGCATTGCCGAATCGTGATTTCTTCCTTTCTTTTGTCGTGAGAGTCTTCACTGGCTTAAGATTGAAATTGTAGTCAAGGTGAAGATAGTTCAAATTCTTCCTGTGTATCAACAGATTCAACATGTTGTAACCCTGTTTACATACTTGCAGACCCGCCTCCGCCCAATCCAGCTCAGTAGTCTGGAAAAACTTGGTTGCCTGAAGAGACCGGAACAAATGCTTCTTCTTCTGAGCCTTAGGAGGACGATGATGTAGCTCATTCAAGACGAAACATTTCAACAATTTTTGGTAGCTGACTCGAACTTTCACGGGGTATGTTGGAGGACTGTACATAAAAATAAAAAATAAAAATCACACATTTAGATTCCTGTGCTAGATGAAAGAGAATCAAACATCAAGAGAATTCTCCAAAACAATGAAGACATTACCAGTGCTCCTTGTACCACTCTGACACAAGGGGTATATCTTCAGCTCGTCGCATGCGCCCGGATCTTGTGTTGAAAGGGCGTGGGGCAAATAACAATGAGATTCCTGCAGCTGTGGTGTCGGTATAAAGCTGGGTATCATTCAGCAGAGGTTCAACGCCTTCAGGCAAGGAGAAATCATCCTCATCCTCATCATCATATGCCTTTTTCTCACGCCGCTCCTTGTTAATGCTGGTAATGGGATGAATCAAAGGATCATAATAGAAGGCTGGTAAATCGGGATCCTCAGTCTTTATATACATGACCATGGGAGTATGGTATATACAAAGCTTTACTTTCCGAGGCCTATTGTTGTAAAGATGCGGAAATGCAATCCTGTATTCTGTCCTAAGAGGAGATCGAATAATGAGTTTGTTGATGTCATTGAACTCATTCCAATCCTCATCTCCCTTTTCCATATCCCGGTACAGTGGCTCAAACTTAGGACCTCCTGCAAGATGAAGACTGTCAAAACTTTAACTTAAATACTCAAAGGAGTATTGCACACACATAGCAAAAAATAAAGCATTGAAGAGCAAAAAGAGGCTACAACTTGAGACATTGAACAAGCATGTATTCAGGCATGGCTCATATTCTTACTAATTCGATTAGTCGTCAAATTTCATACTAGAGATTAAAGCCATAGTGAAAGAAATCTTCCAAAAAAAAAAAGAAAGTAGTACATATCCTGATTCCCAAGCTCAAACACACAATGAGCTACCCAAGAGACAGTTTCCATACACAGCAAGAAAGCAACTTGAACTCTCACACAATGAAAATGGACCTCCCCAGAGACATCCTCAATTGGCCCCATAGAGCATCTATTATTGAAAGATTTATCTAAACACGTCTCATGGCATCTTTGCACGAACTCCGACCACAACGATCCAAGTATGACTTAAGCAACTAGTAAGTTCAAACACCATGTTTCAATTCTATGCTACCTCCAACTTCCACAAGGTACGGTCAATTGTGTTAATTCGTAGAGAAACAGCAACACTAGATCGATAATTAATTTCTACCTTACTGTCCATAGCACTAAAAGATTGCACTGTTCTGCAAAGAAATAAAAAGTTGCAAAGACAGAAATCCTCAAGCTCAGCGCAAGAAGCATACCTGGTATGCACATATTAAGTGCTTTAGCAGTGAAAAAGGATTCCATATCAAACAGATAAAAGTAGTTGCGGTCAATCAAATCAGAAAGAAGCTGTCCTGCTAGCCGATGGAGGGTGGCCATAATTGGCAGAGAAAGATGCCACTTCCGATAACTTGGACCATTTATAAGCTTTGTTTTCACAAGAGGCTTATGGTCATAAAACCAAGTACATACAGCCGAATCCTCTTCTTCATCTAACTCTAACTGAATCGGTTCCAGTGGATCGACATCCAATAGATTATCAGCATAATCCAGAGGAGGTTCCTCATCGTCAAAAGGTGGAAAACGCATTCTCTTGAAATGCCTTCTATCCCTTTTCTCCCTTCGCATCATGATCCACATTGTACCCCACTGAAAAATTAGTCCAAAATAAGCTTAAGAAAATTACATGCCGGATATTTTAAACAATAAGAAGTAAACATTTGAACCAAAAAAGAAAAAGTGGTCATGTTCCCTGAATGTAAAGTATCACCGGGTAAAAGTACCATACACAAGATACAAGATAAACAAACAGTTGAAAACTCTAACAATTAATACAAGAAAAAAAAAAAAAAAAACTGGAAAATAATAGAAAACATAATGAAATGGAAACATACCTGAGCTAAATAGATGGGCTCGACAACCCAAGGTATTTCATTAATAAATGTTATTGCCCCGGTAATATGGTATAAAACCTTCACGTCGCGAACCTGCACCAACACAAAGGGTGAAATTTGAATCAACCTAGGAACCATGAAGACTCAAACTTCGATGAACTACTTTTAGGCAGTGAGAAAAATTAACTACCTGCTCCCATGGCATGGGCATGTTCTCTAAGAGCTTATAAACAGCATGAGGAACGAACTTCAAAGCTCCAAGATATACACGTTTATCATGGCGATATTTTTTAGAGGACATATCCCCATGGTCCCTGCCACAATTGCAAAAAGCCTCTTAGCAATATATTTTTCAATAAGGCTACTGGAAACAAAAGCTGGAGCCCAATTGTAAGCCAATATCTTGATTCAACATGAGAAAAACTAAAAATAGATATTCTTAAATGGAACAAGACTCTGACCGGAATATGCATCGTGCCAACAGCTTTATCATTATAAGATAAAACCAGCAAGTCAAAACCTAAGGTAAAATACCCAGATAATAGTACTATGGAGCTTTTCCATAGAATGGTCTTCTAGTGAAACGCGAAATCATCTCCATCGCCCCAAATAGACCCACCATATCAAACTTGAACACCGTCTTAGAAATGACATAATTGGCAAGTAAGCATCAGGAAAGATTATTATCTGGATTGCAATCAATGAGATGAAAGAGGCAGAGGAGGACAGAGAGACGTGCCCTTGCCCTAATCCCTATGCAAACGTAAAAAGAGTACAAGCCCCTACAACTCAGAAAACATCATTCGCATAAACCCCAAAAAATCACATACCCATCATCAACACCACAGTACTGAAAAGTGACTACAAAACCAGCCAAAATTACCAACTTTCGAGAGAAAATCATCAATGGAACACATGGCTCTAACAACAAAATTCCGCCAAATCAACAAAGAAGTAGTTATCAAGCCAAAAAAAAAAAAAAATCCGGAAGAGAACTCACCGAATAATCTTCCTGACGTGCTCGGGAGGCATGTCCTCCTTCTGCGTCTCCACGAACCCGAACTTCCTCTTGTCCCCGTACCGCTTCGAGTTGAGCTGCATCCATTTCCGCGCCTTCTCCTCGAGCCTGGCCTCGGCCTCAGCGGGCGAGGGCAGGACGGTGTACGAGGGCTGGGGCGCGGGCGGCGGCGGGATCGCGGAGGGCCCGCTGGTCCCCGGCGGGGCAATCTGCCCGTTGCCGGCGCCGTTCCACATGGCTCGAAAACCCTAGAAAAACCCCCCCACCCCCACGGCGGCGGCAGGTCGAGCTTCGCGGAGCTGGGGCTCGAGACGAGCTCGAGGCTATTTCCGGAAAATTATGTGTGGCCGCGTCGAATGGCGCGACTCAGTGTTGGCGTTGCGTTGCTCTTTCTCTCTCTCTATACATGGAAAGGAGAGAGAAGTGGGATCTGCGAAACCTTTCAGTGCAAGGGGGAGCCAGTGTGCTTATATCGGGTCCGTCGGAGGCGGTTTGCGGGTGAGGGAGAGGACCGCCTTCTGGCGTAAACGGGTCCTGGGCCGGATCTTCCGGTTCGAGCTCTTGCTCGGTGACGGCCCATCCCGTTATCGGCCCATCAATTTTCCGTAATTGCTTCCTTAATAGGGGTCGTAGTTCTTACCACTCCCGTCTTTTGATTTGTCTCGTCCAAATCTGTCGGAGGGACTAAATTAGCTTTAAAGGTTTCGAGTCACACTTTTCCCATAACGAACGAAGGAGAGATTTTAGTTTTTGTTCATCAAATCGCCCCACTTTAGCCGAGCGAGTCGTCGCACTTTCAATATATATATAAGCAAGCCATGGAACTTGCAAGAAATTTTTCTAATCGGACTTCTCTAGCACCTCATTTCCAATCAATTTGAGCTGAGGTGGCCGCCGCACCATACCGAAGTATGGTGCGACAAATGACCTAGACTTTCAGTTCTTTGGACAAGCCACCTTCGAGAATTGTGCATTTGCATGACAAACCACCATGGAAAAAACAGATTTCACATTGTTCTCTTATGTGATTAGATGGCCATGTCAACTCAAATTGACTAGAAATGGTGTTGTTAGGGATTGATAAGAGAATTTAGCAAGTTGAATGATTTAATTTTTTTTTTGGTAGAATGTTGAATGATTTAATTAGATAATTGAAAATTCAACATATTAGGCTTGTCTTTTGGTCATGCAAAAAATCAGTTGAAAAGTGCTTAAATCTAGGGACAAAAATAGAACTTTTCCTTGAACTGAATGATATAATATCTTCACTTTGGAGAAAGACTGTCCAGAGGTATCCGATAAGTACCCTAGGAAATTTAAGTTGCATACAAGTATGATGGCTTAAATTCAGTAGCAAATGAGGCTTCCACACAAACAAACCTACAAAAGCTTAGGAACCATGACCTCAGAAGTCAAAATACACTTGCTTCTTCTTCTTCTTTTTAAAATACTTGTATATTTTCTGACCAAAAAAATGTACTTAAATATTTTGTTGTGGCTTTTGCAATCGAGATATGCACCGAGTGTCAAGACAAATCAGGATTCAAGACGACCATGAAATTGTGCAAGATGGAGGATCCAGGAGCCTAATGCAAAGTTCGAAAAAGAAGGAGACTCCAATGGCACGTTTGGTTCCCATTAATAGCAATTTCATTCCCAAATTATAATCAGTAGCATATATTTTACAATTAACAGTATTAATTCTAAATGTTCTAATCATCGTAATCAAACAATGATTACAATAGAATCATCTAATTACAAGTAATAACTGCATTATGATGACTGAATTATATATTATAATTACGACAAATTATATCATTTATTATTAGATTATACAATAATTATATATAAGAACTTAAGAATATGATGGTGTAGTTATTTTAATTGTTCTTGTATGAACTATAATCAAATTAAGTGTGAATTATAATAGACATAGTTATTGCAATTGAATAATAACTACAGCGAACGACTATTTTATTGGAATTCTTAAATATTCCTAACTGATTCTTATGGTAGAAACCAAACAAGAGTATGACGTGGAAATAAGCATTCCATTATGCAAACCAAAGTTTAAGAAGTGCTATTCAATTAGTAAGGAATGGCCAGTCCCTTCCACTAAGCGAATGCACCATAAGATTTCTCCGCCCACTTCAATCTTTCCACATTTGGTTGCTTCACTATTTTTTGCTGGGCACTGAGATATATCTTTGGTTTAAGACTTTTAATTCGGTAGATTTGTTATTAAGTCTATCTTTAATAATGCATGAAATTCAACTACTTAATTTGAGAGACACCAGTTCTAGGTGGTAGATGAGGAATGCGGAACAATTGTTCCATCACTGAATTCAAACTTTCGAATGAATTATTTAGGGAGAGCTCGCACAGGATGGCTATTGAACGAAGTCTCATCCAATCATCTGATTTGGTCTAATCAATAGATGGTATTTTGCGACATGTCAATGGAATATGTGCTTTGAGGAAATAATTTAGGTCACAAGGTTCCTTCGTCGAAATTGAGCCCGCTAAAAATAGTTAGAGAACAGGTCAAATTAAGTCTGTGTGTAATGAACTTCAACCAGTACTCACTGAGTCGAAACTCGCCCACGCTATTTAATACTGAGCTTTTCAAAATTTCTAAAAACAAATTAAAGAAATTACTATCCGGAGGCACCTTATTTTCGGAAAGTTTGAATAATATCTGTTATCAACTGAAAAATCGAAATTCGTGCCAAAAACAAAATGCTATAGAATATTTTCCTTTAAAATCAACTTAAAACCCAGCCCACGCGATGGAGCCGTTAGGCTGGATGGGCTTTGAATTGACCACACCTTACAGAGAGACCACAACCCGCCAAAAAAAAAAAAAAAAAGCGGGTCAACCCGAAGACCTAGACGCACAGAGAGAGTCGCTCCAATCTTCGTGACCCGCGCCCTTCTCTCCACGTGTCACTCTCCCGCCACGTGTAAAGTACTCCCCCACGCTCGCCACTGAATTGACTGCGCCCCACCAAAAAAAAAAAAAAAAAAAAAGGAAAAAGAAAAAGAAAAAAGCAGTCAAACGCAACGGTCGCCTCCGCTTTCGCTCCCTCACCCCCACACTCGGCAAAAGGGACAAAAAAATCATTCGCCCGATTCTCTGCTCGTTCCTTCACTTTTCCGATCAAAGAACACTCTCAGATTCTTCGAATCCGGCCGCAACCTCGGACCCCAGTCCTCCTCGAAAGATCTCCATCCTCCTCCCCTTTTTCTAGGGTTTTCTTCCTTTGTTCGGCGGGAGCCGCAGCGCTTGCGTTGAGGAAGGAGGGCGTCTGTTTTTATTATGCGAAGAGGCGTCGGTTCTAAGGAGACTGGTAGCTGTTCCTCGAGCTGTCTGGGTCCCTGGACCATCGACGGAGAGTTAGAAGATGGCGACGACGAAGGAGGAGGGAGGGAAGCGGGGCGTTGCGTGCGTAGCTGCTCGTATTATCACAGGTTGCCCCGGCATTTGCTCAAGCTCTCCATCCTCAAGCTCGATGGCTCTGTCTTCGGTGAGCCCTCTTCTCTCGTTTGCGTAAAGACGATAAAGCAAAATGGTTCGTCGGCAGTTTTTCCAATGTTTAAAGGGTTCCTGAAATTTCATTGTTCCGGGTTGAAAAGGGTTTGCTTTTTCTTGCATTTTGATCGGCGAGTCTTTTCTTCTTCTTGTGTGTGTGTTTTTGGCAACGGACTTGGTCCCTGGACAGTGATTCCTTACTGGGATTGATGGAGCCGTTGTTTAGTCAGACAAAGCACGTGATTCGTCTCGAATAATTTATTGCTTCTGCATTGGCGGATGTCATGTTTGTCGTCTGTCGTGCGTTAAGATTCGTCGCCAATCCTTAATCCTTGGATATTGTTCTGTTTTCAAATGGTTTTTCTTCCGTTTGATTTAGTGTCGAGGTTTCAATTGAACAGATGTCTATGTCGAGAGAAATGCCACAGTTGCAGCACTCAGACAAGCAATAGAAGACGTTTTCAGTTCATCCCCTAAGGATGGCCTAGGCAAGATTTCATGGTATCATAACTTGCACCCTTCTCTTTAAGTGAGTTTGACGTCGTGACATTCTAAAGCACGTATAATTATTCTATTTATTGCGCGGCATTGATGATTATTTGATCGTCCATCCTGTGTTTTGTCAGGTCCCATGTGTGGGGGCACTTTTGCTTGTCTTTCGATGGCAAGAAACTACTCAATGACAGGGCGTACTTGAAAAGTTTCAGAATTCACGATGGTGATCAGGTCAGAGCAAATGATTTTGATGGAATTCGACCACTTTGTTGTTAGTGAGATCTTTGTGAGAATATCAAGTTTCCTGAAATTTTCTTTCTGATGTAATTGCAGCTATGTTTTATTCATCACCTGTCCATTAATTATTCTCCAATGAAAAGACAGCCTAAGAACCAGAATGTCAGTTGCAGGCAGCACCAAATGTAAGAGCATCTCCTTGTGTTTCTCTTATGTCAAGCAGCACAAATGGGCATGCACACATTAGAGTTATTTTGCATCTACTGGAAGGCTCATGCACTGTTATCACCACAAGAAGCTATAAATGACTTCAATCAGAGATAGTCCAATGAAATCATGAGTACTATTCAGTTAAGCCAGCCTTTGTTATAGACATCGAGAGAAATAGTAGAGATAAATCATAACTATTCAACTTAGCCACCTTGGAGTCAGATTTCTGTGGTTCACTCTCCTAGTTAATCACAGATTGTCACTCTCTATTTTAAATTTGTAATGGAGAAAGGACTGAACAGTTTCGATATTTGCTGACTTTGATTATGATGTAGCAAGAGGCAGAAAATGAGAGATATTTTGACCTAAAATTCCAAGTATTTGTCATGAATTTGTAGAAAAGAATGAAGTGCCCCCAGATATCATGATATGGATTGTTGAATCAAGAGAACACAGTGTATGAAATCAACAATACATGTGGCTATGGCTAAAGTGATGTTTTGCCAGCACTTACTGAATGGTCGAGAGTGTGTTTCTCTATTCAGTATTTGACAAAAAGAACTGAAATGAGTGAGTTTGCGTGCTAAGTTGACTTAAGGTTAGGTCCAGTCGTATGTTCAACTGTCAGAAGACAAAAGAAGCAAGAAGCCAAGACAACTGCTACTACATAGATATGCTGAGCATTTCCAGTGAAAAAACATAAGGTTAACAGGAAAGTCCAGGGATCATTTCATCTAGTCTGCCTAGATTGCCAAATAAAAGCTGAAGAGAGAACATTACCTCACACATAGGAGCTAATTTTTTGGGTAAAAAACTGGTACAGTCTCCATTAGTTGGGTAGATATAACTTGTTTTACCTGTTTTTAGTGGGCGTTGTCTTTTCTTTTAATCAAGCAAATGTATTTTGCAGTATTTGAAGAGAAAGGGTACTGAGAGATTTATTTTTGCTCTTCTATGAAAGGTTGCCTCCATATTCGAATGATTGTAAAGAGGTAGAAGCAGTAAACGGTGCAGATGATGCGGCTGATTGGGATTACATTAACTACAACAATCACGAAGACTATGAGATTCCAATGCCAGAATTCAGGTTGGCCCACTTCTTAAGAGGATGGCTGTCATACTCCAGATTATGGAGGGTCAAAAGGAAGGGCGCGGAAGCACCTAGGTGCGCTTCCAGATTCGTCATGCATTGTCTAGGAGGTGGAACTGGAATTATACGATTGTGATTCTAGTCATCTGTAGTGATAGATCTGAGATAGGAGAGTCACCTAAATTGGGAGAGCACCTGTATTGTGTTGTTGAGTGCACATTTTTGCTTCAAGAGCCTTTCAGATTCGCTGAATCAATCAGGTGTTCGTAGTATGAACCGGTAGACGGGAATTAAAGTTTTCAATTTCTAGTATTGGCTGAACTTGCACCCTATGGAATGAACGAAAGTTTGTTTTCTCAGGACGGAAGTCGGTCTTGGTAACTTTTCAAAGAAATATATCGATGCCACTGCTTGTAACCATCTTCCAATATTACAAATTTCTCTAGAGGGAAGTTGATCTTGGTAACCATTTAAAAAAATCCATCGACCCCACTGCTTGTAACCATCCTCTAGGATTACAAATCTTCTTTCGAGCTTCCATGCTCAACATTTGACATCTGGCCGCAATCTGGAGCTTCTTCATCCTGGAAATCTAATATGATGGTGTAGATGTTTGCTATTGTAGCCAATACTCTGGGTTTCATGGATATGATAATTTCTCGGCCCATCAAGCTAATTAAGAGAAAAGAAGAAGACCAATGCAAGCTCGGCCTCACATGCAAGACCGGCACCCTCTTCACATGGCCGCCTCCTAGAACTTGAGAACCGGATTGGACCATCCAAAAAATAGGTCCGGGAATGGGTTCCGTTGGAATCGGTCTAGGAACAGGTTCCACATTTTTGGAATGAAATATTTTTGGAACCGATTGGAACTAGTTCAAGAAATTTCTACTCAATAGTGACACTGACCGGAAGATATTTCAATTGCATACAGATTTCTATCTAGAGGCCTACTTGTTTTGGTATCACTTGTTGAGACGCTTATCAAAATCTCGATACCTTTATCTAAAGATTGGGATCAATTTATTAGGAATAGGATTACATAATTATGGTGATTATTACTTTTAAGCTCGAGGTTCTTGAAGTGCTGGTTGACAAAATATAACTAAATATAACCAAGCCCATGGAAGTGAAATAATGTTGCGAGAATGCATCGAAATGGTTGATGATCAAATTTTACGGGAGCCATTCAATTAAGAGGAGATTAATGGTCATATGCAAAACTAGTAATATATTTATCTAAGTTTCCTATGATGAATTTGAGATGCAAAAAATATTTTAACAAGTCATCTATTTGCTCTATCGTCTCTGCCTGTTCACTTCTGTATCTACTACTCCTCTCCACGAAAAGAGAACAAGAAATCCAAGAAAACCAAGCCATTATTTGATGTCTCAAATTAATCTTAGCAACATAGCTTTTTTCTGGGTATGTTTGACTAATTTGGGGCTTACTATTACAAAACAATGAAATATTTAGACTTTGATATATAGTTAACTGTCCATCATTTTTTATAGACAAACGAATTGGTTCAATAATTAATATATCATTTTTCATTAATTATGAAAATATCTAAATTCATTTCTCCCCTTTGAATAGAGGATATAGCAATTTTTATTAGATTTATCAGTCTAAGTAGGAGACAATATCATTTTTTTATTTAAAGAATCATCCCATCTCAATTGAAAACGCAAGTACCTTTTTTTGAAAAAAATCAAGATATGCTTCCATGTCGCTCTTATATATATATATTTTTCTTTCTACGTTTTTCATATTAGAGCTTGCATAATCTTCTCCGATATCTTTCTCTTGGTTTGAGAGAAGTGATTCAAGATTCGCTTAATTTTGTGCACCTAATTCAAGATTATCTCGAATTGCGGATTCTTTTTCTTCTTGATTTCAGTCCCCTTTACCATCTTTTTACATTATGCTTTGTCTCAAGCATGGCCGCTCCTAGTGGTTCTCGTTTTGAATTCCATATGCCACTCCGTCATCCTGAAATAATTCGTAAATGAAATTAAAGCTCCATAATCAGCTGTTAGGACATAAAAAGGGGAAAACATATCATAGTGATTTCACAATCACGATCCAATTTCTTAATAAGTACCTCCATTCGATCAAAGGATTCACTTATCATTGCTTGAACCACATGCATTCTTCAGCTAAAACTTTCATTCAGTCAAAGGATTCAATTCTGGAGTGCTATGCACTTTGCATCTGTGCATCTTCTTATCAATGAGGTGATTCAATTATCATCACTTGAGCCTAGTTCAATGCATCTTAGTAGAGTTACTAAAATGGGTCATATCCATCAATGAACTAATTCCCTTCTCATTGTTTGAGACTATTGGAGAGACTAGTTCACTGAACTTGTTAAAATGGATCACATCCATATTTGTCTTCATCAATGACAAATCATAGATGATTGTTATATGAATTATATTTACTAAATGGATCATAAGATTTAAAATAATCAAACTCATAATAATATAATAAAATGGTAAAATCAAAATAATATTATATAGGTGTTAAATGATTCTACAACTTATTTAGATCATAGAGATAAACTCAAGAGCGCGGATTTCTAAAACTTGCGAAATGATACATATGAGGGAAGGAAGCCCCTATTTATACAAGTATGGTTCAAATTACAACTATGGATTGCCTCTTTGATCAAACGGAGGAGAATCCACCATATATATATATATCCTGACATGGTTACCCTCTCAACCATGTTCTTTTTTATCATTTGGGCCCTTTCGTACATCTCATCAAAACTTTTCAAATTCAAAGGCACTAGCTAGTCCTTTAGTTTCGGCTTCAAACCATCTCTAAACCATCTCGTCCAATCCAAAGGGTCATCCATCAATCTCGATGCATACTTAGGGTACTCCATCTCCAAGATGTGTGTCTGGTTCATTGATAAATATTGCAGTTCCTTTATCAGAGCACATTTCAGGAATTGGATTGTGAGGAAATCACAATGTCAGTGACATGAAGGCCGAGGTGCAAAAGCATAAAAAGGGGAAGAGAGGATCCTTTTCAGTGAAATATAAGAAGTCTATAATAATGTATCAGAAACACCAATTTACCTAAACTGTTGATCTGATGCATTTTGAGTTAGAAAAACTCCTACAGCCGAATCGACCATTGATCCTTTCCATGGAGAAAAACGTCTATCATTTGCAGAAATTCATCGGATTATCTACTTAAGCAGTTGGTGAAGTCCATAAGTAATGGCTGAGACCTGTCACATAAGTGCAGTGAAGTTCTTGAATAACACATTTTATAGTATCAGTGCTTTGAATTTTGTAGAATTTGGTGAATGATTTTTACCATTGCTTTAAAGGGAACCTTTTTACCCTAGGTATGGTCTGTTTGTATTTCTCATTTGCTTCCCTGCTTCTATTCCTTGACAAGTACCTGTGATTTCTACAGTCAGCTCGTGCCTTAACAGCATCACAAAAGGTTCTACAATTCCTCTGATATCCTCTTGAATTCCCCCACCTAGTGTCATTTAGCAAATGGTAGGAAAGGTACTGACATCAGATAATCTAAAAGGTCATTAAAGATATCTCTTGGTGCCTTTGAAGTTTAGCAAGTGATAGTCCTTGTCCATGCTAATTGCATGACTTAGGTCAGCATGCAATGAGGAGAGCAGCAGGGGTTACAAGTTCCGTTTGTGCTCTAATGTGAATAGTGTTCTCTCTGTCTCTCTCTCGAGGCAAGTGGGGAAATAAATTCCTTGGGCTGTGATGAGGAAAAACTTAATCAGCTTATCTTGATTTGGTGATAGGTGGACTGGATCATTATCCACCTAGCGGGCAGACCGATTTTGGGAGTAGCCTTTGAATGTAGATAACATACCTTGTACAATATGCATATGGGCAACAAATGAATCTACACACCCCTGGAAGACTCTCCGTTCTTCCTCCCACCGCCATCCTTCCTCTTCTTCATCTGTTCCATCAATACCTTCACTACTTATATTTTTGAAAAGAAATTTCCACACTCTGCTGGTTTCTTCATCGAGGTCAACTTTTGGTCGCCCGCATAGCTTCTTCATTGGACCAAATGAATTGTCAGAAAGCACGATGCTTCTGTCCCTCCCATAGAGAACAAGTTCATTGTGCTCATGATTCGTCATTTTATAAGATGCTAATGTATTTTGAATTACATCAGTCTCTGTTGATATCTAGGTGCACCAATTGTTTGACATTGGCATCTATAGAGGTCATCTGTCTCCACAATAACTCTGTTTGAGTCCCTGCGAGAAAAGAAGAATTCGATTAGTTTATACATTAGGGTATGTTGGACCAGCAAACCCAAAGGATTGGTCACTTTTTGCTTAGGTACCTGATAATTTGTTGAGAGTGCTATGGTTATTGTGCATGATAGGTGGTCCATGCAACTGCAATGCACCACCATAGGCCGAAGTAACAAGAGAGTCTCGTCTTAGTCCGTTTCTTTCTCGACTGTTCTTCAATGTCGAAGTTCCAAGGCCTTCCTGTAGGACCTTTTGGGCAGTTGGCGTACTTTTAGAGCAATGGAGGAGTCCTCAGCCCCCTCTCCGGGTAAAGCTGGTGGTTTCTCAACTCCTTTTCTCCTCACATATTTTCTCTTAACTGGGGTCTTCCCCATCAACAGGCTTTGAAGCTGTAGATCTGGAAGTCTTTTTCAACTTTCCCTCTTTCACCACTTTCGGCCTGTGCTTTTTCCGACTCAGCTTTTGTATAGGAGTTTTGTTCAAGCTCATAATCTGGGGGTCTCCCTTCTGAGGGTCGTGATTCTCCATCCATGTGGAAACAGCTGAAGAAGATGGCAACCCCTTCACAGGCTCTTGGAGCTGTTTATCCTGTCAACCGATCTCATGTCTAATCTCATGTCTGAGCTTCTTGGTGGCACCTCTGTCCACTTCCTCCAGGTTATGCCCAAGCGTCCACCTTTCATAAGTGCACACATTGCGCATTTGAATTTGAGAAGCAGTTTTCTTTTCTGCCCTGAGAACCTTTTCCGGGGTAATTGGAGCAAGATCAAGCGAACCTTTCAACCTTCCATCTTCAGTTGTTGAGGGTGGCAAGTTTCAATGCTGCATCTTCAGCCGTTGAGGGTGGCAAGTTCAATGCGTGAGCATTCGCAAGCATATCTGCATGACATGTCGTTGAATAAGTTTCAGATTGAGCAGCCACAACCAACAACCAAGGGTACAGCATTAGATGGACAGTAAGCAGAGACAGCCGGGCCAGGATCATATTTCTACATATACTTTCATATTTAATACTACGTGATCATATTTTCAATACCAAGCCAAACCCATGTAACGATACCAAGACAAACCCATGTAAATACCCCTTTATCATAACTTTATTGCATTGGAATAAAAATATGCTATAATATCTGGGAGAAAGGATTAATATTTGTTCCATAATTTTTTCAGTAAAAGTGGAACAATTCGGTTCTTAAGAACAAAGAGAAGAGATCTGTACCAATATGCAATGGGGGTTGATCCCATTTTCTCCCTACATATTGGTAGGATGGGGCCATACTTCAAATGAAAAGTATTCATTTTCCTTTCTTTTGATTTCTATCTAATCTATTTTTTTCTGGCTGGGTTGTAGCACTTAACTCCAGGAAGATAAGAGTAGAAATTAGTATGATAATGCAGATGCATAGAGTCGAATGGCCCATTGCATTTCCTGTGATATCGAAATCCAATTTAACATTACCTTCGGCCACCAACTCTGACAAAGGAGGATTTACTTCACCATTTCCCACTTTTTCTACCCCTCTTTTCTTCCAATTCCTCCTCCTACGCTTCTTTGCTGCCTTTTGCTCTTGCCGCATATTCCAGCAGTATCTCTTCTCGGATTTTGCCTCAGCTTTTTCTGCTCCTTTCTCTCCTTTCTCTTTTTCCTCTGATTTTTCTTCTTATTTCTCTCCTTTCTCTTTTGCTCCAAACTTTTTCTGTTATCTTGCATTTTCAACTGTCCATCGTGAGTAAGACGACCAAAATAGAAAGATGAAGATTGTTTGGACCATTGCTGCTTCCATTTGTTTCATTGTATCTACTAATTTTTCTTTACATCAATTTGTGACTTCTAACGTTGGTTACCCTTTAGAATCTAAGCGGAACAATGTATATGATTCAACTTTTTATAGAGATAAAGTTTTAGTCAATTTACAAAATTGTACCCAGAAAACGTGTAGCAATTTCCTTGAAGAATTTTATCCATATCATAACTTAAAAAAGCGTCTCTAATTGATTCAACAATTGTTATTTCATTTTTGGACTTTGAGATTTGAATTTAGAATCTGTGAGAGACTAATGCGATTATATGATTCCTATAGGAGTAAATACAAAATTATCATTTTGCCCATTGTCGAAAATATATGGCTACATTGGCCGTGCATATAATTTGAACATTTTCAGCCAAAATTTGAGATTGAAACTTTCAACTTGAAAGTTATGTTGGATTTGTTTTATTATATGTAGAGAGATAAGTAATACACCACTTGCTAACCCATTTCTGAAGGAGACATTCCTCAGTTTGAATAAAACTGGCTCACTAATAATATTAAGCTCTACAATTCAAAGTTATTTGCCCGAGAAAAGGCTGGAGAAAGATTTCCAATGTTTTCTTTAGTTAAACCTTTGGAAAACTTTTAGTTATTCTATGAAATACTTTAAGAAATTAGAAACGGTTTTAGCATGGAGATCTCTTTACTCTTTTTTTTCTCCTTTTGTGGATCTTAATAGTTTCCCTCTCCCCTTGGCACTCATCTATATTTACATCTGGGAAGTTCATCAAATAAAAATTTAACTGAATCACCAATTCCGTGAGCAAATACACAAGTTGCCTTTTCAAGATTGGATACGTTAGAAATCATTGGCTTGGACAACCTTGGGTCTATGGCTTTACCATCCATGGTTAAATATCTCGCACAACTAAAAAAATTAAGGGTAAGCAATTGCATGAATATGAAAGCAATCATTACAGAGGAAGAAGGATGGGGAATGGACGTGTATGAAACTTTGGCATTCCCGATGTTGACCATTTTACAGTTACAACGTTTGGAATGTTTGACGTGCTTCTCTCGCGCAAAGGACGGTAAGATTGATTTTTTTTCTTTTCAACACTGAAGATCTTCTTGCGGATAATTTCATTCCCACAATGCAAATGGTGACATTTTTTTATCCAATGAAAAATCAATGACAGGTTCACGAGAAGCTCGAAATCAGAACGACTTCAAATCACACTCCATTGCACTATTCAATCAAGAGGTACGTGATTAACGTTACGTCATATTAAATACACATGAGACAAAGCATAGCTAGAATAAAAATAAATTATATTATTTACTAAGTGTACTTCGGTTAAAATATTTTAAAAGAAAATGAGTAGCATTCAAGCATAAGTATTGAGAGTTGCAAACATATTTGAATTGCAATTTCTTACTTCTGATTTTTCTGCAAATAGTTTCCATAAAGATGGTTGACCATCTTTTGTGGTACATGCACAAAGCATGAATAGGTAATACAACTATCGAACGGCATCTCTAAAAGCTTTTTGACTTTCACAAGAAACTTAAAACTTAATGCACGGTTTAGACATTGCACACTTTTCAATTGAAAGCAATTGAAAAGACAATTTAAATGAAAGTGAGGAGCACAGTTCAAGAGGCTGGAGATGAAGGGCCTTTGAGATGCTTATTTGACTTCATTTTTACTGACAAGATCTCTCTCTAAACATATATATACATATATATTTATATTTACATTACACAATTTTTTTTGTCTCTTGCTCTCGGATTAATCATACCCTTAAGCCCCAACTCTTTCTTAATCCCACCAACAAAAGGAGTCTGAGCCCACGCCGTCGGCTTACTGGGCAACATCTCTTGGACTCGGGCTTCAACCCTTTTAGTTTCTTCATTGACAGCTTGACCATATTTATGAAAATCTTGTTAAACGAATCATATGCATTTCGCAGATCTGCCACTTGAGACCGAGTTATTTGACTTATCGAATGGACGGTAGAAGTCAAATTTTTCCAAAATGAAACATGAAACTACTTTTAGTAAAAATGCAAAAGGAAAATTGCCCAATATGGAGATACATCAACGGAACTTACTTCATTGCAGCTGCCATGTTATCATAGAGAAAAAACACCACCAACAACAATCGATGGTATTCAGTTTGCCAAAATTGGGAAACGTCGTCCTTTTTCTTCTTAGATATTTCCTATTGCATTTTCAACTGTCCATCATAGACGACTAGAATAGAGAGACCAAAATTGTTTGGACCATCGCTCCTTCCATGTATTTCCTTGTATCTACTAATTTTTCTTTACATCAGTTAGTGACTTCTAACGTTGTTTATCCTTTTGAATCTAAGCGGAACAATATATATGGTTCCATTTTTTATTTTAGTCAATTTACGAAATTGTACCCAGTAAACGTGTTGCGATTTCCTTCATGAATTTTATCCATATTGTAACTTAAAAAAGCGTTTCTAAGTGATTTAACAATTGCCGTTTCATTTTTGGATTAGCAATAGTGAAAAGAAAAGAAAATACAGTGACAAAAACTCTGATTTATTTAGTTTACGGAATGAATTGCGCTAAAGAGAGGGAAAGATTTGATTTAATTTTAGCATATGTGAGAGACAAAAGTGATTATATGATTGTTATAGGAGCATATCAAAATTATCAATTTGCCCATTGTCGAAAATATGTGGCTAAATTGGCCGTGCATATAATTTGAACATTTTCAGCCAAAATTTGAGGTTGAAAGTAATGTTGGATTTGTTTTACTTATATATAAAGAGATAAGTAATGCACCACTTGCTAACCCATTTCTGAAGGAGAAGCTCAAATTGAATACAACTAGCTCATTAATCATATTAAGCTCTGCAATTCAAAGTCATTTCCCCAAGAAATGACCGGAGAAAAATTCCTAATGTTTTTTTTAGTTAAACCTTTAGAAAAATTTCAGTTTTTCTATGAAACAATTTAAGAAATTTCTTTTGGTCGAAAAAATACTGTAATAAATTAGAAACAGTTTTAGCATGGAGATCTTTTTACTTTCTTTTTTTTTCTCCATTTTGTGCATCTTAATAATTCCCCTCTCCCCCTAGTACTCATCTATATTTACATCTAAGAAGTTCATCAAATAGAAATTTAATTGAATCACAAATTCCATGAACAAATATGCAGGTTGCCTTTCCGAGATTGGAGACATTGGAAATCACTGGCTTAAATAGCCTTGGGTTTATGGCTTTACCATCCATGGTTAAATATCTCGCACAACTAAAAGAATTAGGGGTAAGCGAATGCATGAATATGGAGGCGATCGTTATGGAGGAAGAAGGATGGGGAATGGAAGCATTTGAAACTTTGGCATTCCCGATGTTGACCATTTTACGTTTACAACATTTGGAACATTTGATGTGCTTCTCTCGTGCAAGTGTAAGATTGATTTTTTCTTTTCAACACTGAAGATCTTCTTGTAGATAGATGCTTCCACAATACAAATGGTCACATTCTTTTTATCCAATGAAAAATCAATGATAGGTTCACAGGAAGCTCGAAGTCAGGGCGACTTCAAATCACACTCCATTGCACTATTCAATCAAGAGGTACGTTGTTAATGTTACATCAAAATATTAAATATATTGGAGACAAAGCATAGCTAAAATAAAAGCAAACTATATTACTTACAAAGGGTACATTGGTTAAAATATTTTAAAAGAAAATGAGTAGCGTACAAGGGTAAGTGTTGAGAGATACAAACATCTATGAATATCTCTTGTAGTATGTGCACAAATCATGATCAAATAATATAACTATCGAATGGCATCTCTAAAAGCTTTTCGATTTTCACAAAAAACTTAAAACTCACATCCGCGGCTTAGACATTGCACATTTTTGCATCGAAAGCAATTGAAAAAACAATTGAGATGAAAGCGAGCAGTATGGTTCAAGAGGCTGGAGATGAAGGCCCTTTTAGATGCTCATTGACTTCCTTTTCACCTATAAGATCTCTCTCTCTCTCCCTCTCTCCCTCTCTCTCTACATATATATTACAAACCAATTCTTTGTTAATTGCACCAGCAAAAGGAGTCCGAGCCCTCTGCGTCGCCAAACTGGGCAACATCTCTTGGATTCGCGGCTTCACCCTTTTGGTTTTTACATTAATTGCTTGATCATTTTAATGACAATCTTGTTAGATGAATTAAATACATTTCGCAGATCTGCCTGTTGAGTCCGAGTTATATGACCTCTCGAATGGACGGTAGAAGTTAAACTTGTCCAAAATGAAGCCTAAAACTATTTTTTAGTAAAATGAATAAGGAAATTTGACCATTATGGACAAAATTCAATGGTGATTACTTTATTGAAGTTGCAGTGTTATCATAGAGAAAACTAACAACAATCGTGCGTGTTCAATACGCCTATATAGAGGAGTATCGTCCTTTTTGTTCTCAAATATTTCTTATTGCATTCTCAACCGTCCTTCATTAATAGGACGACGACAATCGATAGACCATGATTGTTTGGAGGACCGCTGCCTCTTCCATGCGGTTCCTAGTACCTTGTAAATTTTTATTTTACATCAATGTATATTGTTCATATTTTTCTATAAGAGACTAATCTGAGTGTATGATAATTAATGAGAATATCCCAATTACTATTTTGCCGATTGTAGAAGATATAGGGTTAATTTTCAGTAGACACTGGCTATGAATATTATTTAAACTTGTTAGGCCAAAGTTTGAGGTTGAAAGTATTGTTGGGTAAACTTTGTCATATGGATTGATATGTAGTGCTCCACTTGCTAACCCAATTCTGAAGGAGAAATTCTTTACATGGAGTTTTTTTTTTTAACTCTTTATTTTCCTTTTATGCAACTTATTAATCCCCCTCTCCCCTTGAAACTTTATGAATTCCTAATTTAACTAAATCACCAATTTCACGAGTGAATTCCACATGTTGCATTTCCTAAATTAGAGACATTAGAAATCTTTGCAGTGGGTAACATCAATATGATATGGGACAATCAAGTATATTTTCGACATTTGAAGACTCTTGATGTGTCATTTTGTGACGGGTTATTACAAATTTTCACACCAGCTATAGTTGCAAATATGGTGGAACTCAAAAAATTGACGATAACTAGTTGTAAGATATTGACACGAGTCATTGTTGACGAGGGAGGTGACAAGAGGCATGTAGTGGCTTTCAAACGATTGGCGTATTTAAAGCTTCATATGTTGATGGGGTTGAGATGTTTCAGCTCGGGTGGAAATATTTTGGTGTTCCCTCTCTTGAAAGATGTTATTGTGGATGGATGTCCCAACATGAAGTTCTTCTTTGAGGGACCAATAGAGGCACCAAAGTTGGATGAAGTAACTAAACATGAAGTGTGGTTTAGGGAGGAAAACCTTAACGTCATTAGCCCAATGTTGGTATGCATCGGTTGCCAAATCTTGTGTAATTGGATTGTTTTGATCACCACTGGAGTGATTGCTTTTTGCTAACCAGAATTTTTATGTCAATCGCTGCATTTTCTAACAGGCTACAGTTGCTGGAGTAAAGGACTTGCGACTGTCTAAGTTCCCCATGTTGATTGAATTCTGGCATAGCGAACTTTATTTCATCAAGTCATCTTGGCAATTAGAATCATTGGTGGTGGATAAATGTCCATTTTTAAATGCTATTCCATTTGGATCGATGCTTGTTTTAAATAATATGAAGACATTGCAAATTCACAATTGTGAGTTACTAGAAGAAATATTCGATCTTGAAGGGCTAGAGGGTGGGGAAAGCACTCGGGTGTTGCCTTCCTTCATGACTTTAGACTTGGTCAATCTACCAAAGTTGAGTCGACTATGGAACAAAGATCTTCAAGGAATATTGTGCTTCAATTCTCTACGAGGTCTAACCCTTTATAAATGTAGCAACTTGAGACATGCTTTCACTCAATCAATGGCTCGGTGCCTTGCCAATCTTCAATGGATCGAAATAAAGGAGTGTGGTCAAATGGAAGGAGTGATCGGAGAGGAAGAAGGGCAGGTAAGCATAGTGGAGAAGATTATATTCTTGGATCTTGATAGGTTGAAGCTAGAATGCTTGCCCAATTTGACTAACTTCCTTTCGAAGAAGAATCATATGCTTGAATGTTCTAGATTAGTAGACCTGAGCCATGCCCAATGCCCCAAGAGGAAAAGCCTGACATGGCAACGTTTGATGACAACGGCATCCCTTCACTTTTCACTCCACAGGTTAGTCTTTCAAACAAATGCATTTTTGGGGGAAAAGTGTCACAATGTTGTACACTTATTGCA
This sequence comes from Corymbia calophylla, assembly GCA_014182845.1. Taxonomy (NCBI): domain Eukaryota; kingdom Viridiplantae; phylum Streptophyta; class Magnoliopsida; order Myrtales; family Myrtaceae; genus Corymbia; species Corymbia calophylla. Next base: position 23,746,343 of record CM024698.1, on the reverse strand, counting down.
TTGGTGTCTATTTAGTTTAAAACCTTTTAATTGTGCTAATTTAATTCCAAATCTTTTGGCATTAGAGCCAATTTAGTTATTTCGGCTATATATATTTATCAAATTGTCTGCCCTTAAAAATATCCTAAGAAATATTTTAGAGAATATTCTAGAGCATACATGAAAATCCAAAAGTATCATAAATACTTAGAAGGTTGGCTTGGCGTGTTGTCCTTCTTCTTAGATTATTCACCATCCATCTTGCATGGGAAACTTTAGAATGCAATATTATCGCATCAATTTGGGTTTTTTTTTTTTAGATTGAGTTAAATATATAAGTGTTATAATAATATGGATTGGGTCATATATGTCACTAAAGGTACATTTGTCTCATGGAAAACTTAGTGATAAAGAAAAATATTTTCCTAGAAAGTATTTTTCAAGAATATGATTAGTTTTCCTTTATTTGATGTGATTGAAAACGTTTTTTAATGTTTGGATATATTAAAGATACTTTATCTCAAGAAAAAAAAAGAATCAAAATTTTAAATAAATATATTTTTTATTATATTTTTCTTTTTCCTTTTCTTTATTCCTTCTTTCCTTCTCTCCCACCTGCCTCTCCACCTCAACCAATGCTCCTTCCTCCCATCCATCGTCACTGTCCCTATCTCCACGACCTCGCCTCCCTCTGTGCCGACTCCATCCACCGAAACACAAAATGCTTTTGTCCTTTGGTTTGGTCGTCTTTGACGCTACTACATTGGCACACTACGTACACGAGCATAATGTACGTGATTGTCAAAATTAAATCTGTATTATATGAAAATGAATCAAAATTAATTTAGATAGTCAATTTGAATCCAATCATCTTCAACCTAACACATCCATTTGATAGATTTATTATTCAACGGGCATCAAAGGCCGGGCAATTCAGCCCACAGTCATCAAAGAAATCCCAGCGCAGCAAATATATTTCTTTTAGATAATTTGCTCCAGAAAAATCCTTATGTGCTCATGCCTTCTTCGGAACAGAGCAAAGACTCTCTCCCTCTCAAAGTGACTGCTGCATTTGGCCTTTCCCGCGTTAAAGAAAGATCGTCCACAAGAAAGCAATTCCATCTATGGAATTGGACAGGAGATCCGGAGGAGAGGGAAAGAAAACGAAGACAAGGGAGAGGTGATCATCCCAATTCTGAGTGGAATAATCTCAATAGTTTCTTCTTCGAATGTTCCGAAGCTGTCTTCTTTTTTTACCCCTCATTTTCTCTTCGTAATTCCCTCTGCTTTTTTTCAGGAATCACTCCAAAAAAGAAGCATCTGAAGATACAGAAGAACGTCTGGAAATGCGGAGGGAATTTGAGGGAGGAACAGAAGACATGGACGAACTTTCGCAGAAGCTCCAATGCATGGCTTTTCGAACGCCTAAGAGAGGCAAGGGAAAAGGGCACCTCTCTGTTTCTCCAGGTTGCTTCACTTTCCCTCTCGTTTTCCCGGATAAAGATCCGCGTTCGATCACCATCTTGGGTCGTTCTTGTTTTCTATGAATGGAAGGAAGACTTTGATCCCGTGAAGAAAGGGCGTAGTTGAACAAATTCTTTTCCACTATCTTGGTCATTTTGTGCATCCGATTGCTTTCATCCTAGTTGCTATTGTACCGGTGGGTGGGTTCAACAAGGTTCGACCTTGCTTGATTTGTATAACACCTGAACAATAGTTAATCTCTTCGATCGGAGATGGCCGCTGAATCACATCGAAGTATTTCGACTTCGTCTGATAAAGCGCATATCTTCTGTTTTTTGACGTTTTGAACGAAATTCTTGGGTACATCTCTTTTCAATTACAAGCTTTAAATTTTCTAAAGTGGCAGATGCTTAAATGAGTTGTTCATCGAGTCGATATGATTGCTCCCCAGGAAAGAACATTTCCCGGAGGCAAGTGCATGACATGGAAGAACATCTAAAAGAAGGGTGGGAACTAGACTTCCTAATCGAAGAAGAGCTGGACCGGTTCCACGACTGCAACAGCCGGGCAATGAACCCGGCCCGGCTCAGCGACGTGGCCAAAATGCTCATGCCCGATTCAACTCCAACCCTTGAGCTGGCCTGCGTAGGCTGGTTCAGAGATTGGAGGCCCTCCCTAATCCTGGGCCTCCTCCACGGGCTGGCACGTTCCTCGCTGCTGGTGTCCGACCCGGGTCAGATCGAACGGACCTTAACACAGTTGATCCGTGAGGTCAGGATCGAGGAGGCGATCATTGATGGGGAAATGGCTGAGATTCAGGCCACTTGTGTGCTGAGGCTTCCGTTTGCTAGGCAGAGTAAGGGACCTGACGGTGTTTTCCCATTGAGGTCAGTTTATTCTGAGTTCAAGAAAATCAAGCAGGTCATCAACAAGGCGCAACAGATCAGGTCCAACCCCTTACCCTTCACATTTTCTGTTCTTTCTTGGGTAAACTTCTGAATTTGTGAACTTCCAATCAGTAATGGTTATAATTTTATTCAGTCTATGAAATTCTGGTTATTTCATTAGTAAGGTCTTGAACCTACTTTCCGGTTTTGCACTGCTAGTAAATGTGCAGTCATATGCATTCAGCTTTCTGATAATGTAAGGTTTCAACTCACAATCTGCGAAAACTTGTGGGAATAAGTACAATGTACAACGTTTCTGTTTTCCGAATCAGAAGACTGAGCCTAAAAAACTCGATTAGTTTGAGAGTAGCGTAGAGTGCTAGAATGACCCGAAATATGCTGCTAATTGGTGATGTTGCAATGCTGGACAGGTTCAGGACACTGGAGCTGGTGGTCCAGAAAATCCTAGACACAACTGATGCAGCAGCCTTCCTTGTCGAGTTCGAGAGGATACGGCATGGGCTTCAATAATTAATATACCATTTTTCATTAATTCTATAAGAATTAAATCCTTTTGAATTATCAAAATATCTAAATTCATTTTTCTTGGATTTATCAATCTAAGTAGGAGAGAATCATTTTTTGATTTAAAGAATCATCCCCATCTTAATTGAATACGTAAGTACCTTTTTTTGAAAAAATCAAGCTCTGCTTCCATGTTGCTCTAATATTTCTTTTTTCTTTCTACGTTTTTTCATATCAGAGCCCGCATAATCTTCTCCAATATCTTTTTCTTGATTTGAGAGAAGTGATCCAAGATTTACTTAATTTTGTGCACCTAACTCAAGATTATCTCGAATTATGGATTTTTTTCTTCTTGATTTCAGTTCCCCTTACCATCTCTTTTACATTATGCTCTGTCTCAAGCATGGCCACTCCTAGTGGTTCTCATTCTGAATTAAATATGCCACTCCATCATCCTGAAATAATTTGTAAATAAAGCTCCATAATCAACTGTTAGGATATAAAAAGGGGAAAACACATCATAGTGATTTCACAATCACGATCCAGTCACTTAATAGGTACCTCCATTCAATCATGCATTCTTCAGCTAAAACTTTCATTCAGTCAAAGGATTCAATTCTGGAGTGCTATGGACTCTGCATTTTTGCATCTTCTTATCAATGAGGTGATTCAATTATCATCACTTGAGTCTCCAACTTTTGATATCATAATTAGTGACATCTAGTCATCTTCAAACTATTTGTTTAAAAATATTGTTCTATACTTCCACTTCTCAGTCGACAGGAGAAATGATAATAATAGAAGAACACTTCTCAGTTGACAGGAGAAATGATAATAATAGAATCAATAGTGATGATCATAAAAAATAAATGCTTTAATAAAGATTGTAAAAGTATTATCAATTTGGATATAACTACAATATCTAGAAAGACAAACTATATATAACTTCCACTAACAAAAAAGATTAAAAAAGTCTAAAACACCTATAGTTTTTATTCATGACTTTCAAACAAAATGGGTCATAAATCTTTTCTTAGAGAATCAACTAACATGGATTTATATCTAATATTTTCAATCATAATATCTCCCTTTTTTACCAAATCCTTAATAGTATAATATTTGATCTCCATATGTTTGGACGTATTGATAATCTTGTCATTCTTAAAATAAAACACAGTTGCAATGTTGTCACATATAATGCAATAAAATCAATTATGGGCAATGAGCAAATTGACAAAATAATTAGTACATTACAAACTCCCATTTGGGCAAAGTATATAATACACCATTATTTTTCACAAATTACGAAATGACAACAAGGATAATTACATATCATTGTCAATGATTCATCCCCTTTGAGCAAACAAATCATTTAAATTATACATCTCCATAATATCAATATATATAGAAATGATAAGGAGAATTGCATATAATCTTCAATGATCCATCCATTTGGGAAGACAAATCCTTTAAATTATACATTTCCATGATATCAATATATATATAGATGATAAGGAAAATTACATATAATCTTCAATGATCCATCCACTTTGGCCGGATAAATCTTTTTGAGTTATACATCCCCATCTTTTAATTTTGGAATTTATCTTCATGTAATTTTGAAATTAATATACACAATAACTCCCTTTGGGCAGGTGATTATATATACTAATTTTTATCAATAAGAAACTTCAACAATTTGTAAATAATGTTCCATTTAATCAATGCCCAAAAATTCATCAAACAATATGAAGCACTTTACGACATGTGCTTCCCAAGATCACATTGCATTTATTAAATGACAATTTTTGCCACAATTTTATGTGCCTATTTCTACAATTAAGCATCTAAGATTATCTAGTTAATCTAAAGCAAGAAAGTATAGATAACCTATACTAAATTAAGGAGAGTGAATATTGTTATCATATCCCTCATACACTATAATAAATTTTTATAAATTAAAAATTGAAAAAAATAGGCACAGTTTTTTTATGGATTAAATATGAATAACAATAAATAATTCCAAATAAATATTTAAATATGCCAAAAATTAAAATTAACCATACTAAAAAATCATAAATTTAAAATTAGGCATATTAAAAAAAATTGGAAATGGGCTCTAACACTTTAGGACTCGCATGGCCTAAGCCTTCACGCGGGCCCGCCCCATCGGAGCTAAGCTCCTACCCATACATGTGCCATTCAAGTACAATCTACGCAAATATGTACCGAAAAAAAGAGAGGAAGAAAGCATGAAATCTTCATCCGAATATAATTACTTCAATCCAAAACCTAAGGATTTCATCGCATATATGCTTAATACACCAAAAACATTCGATCATTAATGTCAATAAAAAAATAAATCAACTAGACAATAACCAAAAAGGGAGAAGCATACTTCCCCACTCCTCAAAAATGCCAAGACTAATTAGGACATTTGATTAGTGCATTAATTACATCTTGTGTAAGCTCAGAAACATTTATATCAACTAGTATTCGAAACACAAGCACAGAGGATGCATCTCCCAATAGCAAATCCATAGCTCTAATTAGATTGAGTGAGAAAAGTTCTCTCATTTTCCAAGTTGTTGCCTTTGTTCACTGCTCTTTTCACTTCGCTTATGGCTAAAGTGGTTGTGTTTGTCAAGACAATTTCTTTAGCGCTTATTGCTTCCTACATTGCTTCTTGCAAAGTTTTTGAGTTTATATGTTGAATTCGCACCTTTTGCGAATAGGGTCTTCCTTTGAATTGGATGAGAAGCCGTTGTTGCAACGAACTTGACATGGTTTTTGTGAATGACAATTTTTTTTTCTTTGCTCGGAGGTTTTTTTTTTTTTTTTTTTTGGCGCTAGGAAGAGTGTAACATGGTGAATTAACGGGCTGAATTTTCTTGGTATTGATGAAATTAATTTTTTTTTTTTTGGGGTTTTCAATAATAGTGCAACTTGAGCATCTTAGTAGAGTTATTAAAATAGGTCACATTCATACATCAATGAACTAATTCGATTGTCATTATTTGAGAATATTTGAGAGAATAGTTCACTGAACTTGTTAAAATGGATCACATCCATGTTTGTCTTCGTCAATGACAAATCATAGGTGACTATTTTATGAATTATATTTAATAAATGGATCATAAGATTTAAAATGATAAAGCTCAAAATAATATAATAAAATAGTAAAATCAAAATAATATTATATAGATGTTAAATGATTCTACAAATTATTTAGCATCATAGAGATAAGCTTGAAAGCGCGGATTTTTCTAAAACTTGCGAAATGATACAAATGAGAGAAGGAAGCCCTATTTATACAAGTATGGTTCAAATTACAATTATGGATTTGCCTCTTTGATCTAACAAAGGAGATTCCACCATCTATATTTATCAAATTGTTTGCCCTTAAAAATATCCTAAGAAATATTTTAGGGAATATTCTAGAGCATACAAGAAAATCCAAAAGTACCAGAAACACTTAGAAGCTTGGAGTGTTGTCCTTCTTCTTAGATTATTCACCATCCATCTTGCATGGGAAACTTTAGAATGCGACACTATCCCATCAATTTGGGAATTTTATTTTTAGATTGGATTAAATATATAAGTGTTCTAATATAAAGGGTTGGGTCATATATGTCACTAAATATACGTTTGTTTCACGAAAAATTTAATGAAAAAAAAAATATTTTCATGTAAAGTATTATTCAGGAATATGATTAGTTTTCTTTGTTTTCTAATGTTTGGATCATATTGAAAAATACTTTATCTTAAGCAAAAAAAATCAAAATTTTAAATTATTATATTTTTTTTTCCTCTCCCACCCGCCTCTCCACCTCGCCCATTGCTCCCTTCCTCCTATCCATCGTCACTGTCCCTATCTCCGCGACCTCGCCTCCCTCTGTGCCGACTCTGTCCACCGAAACACAAAATGCTTTTGTCCTTCTTTGGTTTGGTCGTCTTTGACGCTACTACATTGGCACTCTCCGTACACGAGCATAAAGTACGTGATTGTCGAAATTAAATCTGTATTACATGGAAATGAGTTAAAGTTGATTTAGATAATCAATTTAAATCCAATCATTTTCAATTTGACCCATTTATTTGATAGATTTACTCTTTAACGGGCATCAAAGGCCGGGCAATTCAGCCCACAGTCATCAAAGAAATCCCACCGCAGCAAATATATTTCTTTTAGATAATTTGCTCCAGAAAAATCCTTATGTGCTCATGCCTTCTTCGGAACAGATCAAAGACTCTCTCCCTCTCAGAGTGACTGCTGCATTTGGCCTTTCCCGCGTTAAAGAAAGATCGTGAACAAGAAAGCAATTCCGTCTATGGAATTGAACAGGAGATCCGGAGGAGAGGGAAAGATAACGAAGACAAGGGAGAGGTGATCATCCCAATTCTGAGTGGAATAATCTCAATAGTTTCTTCTTCGAATGTGCCGAAGCTGTCTTCTTTTTTTACCCTCATTTCTCTTCGTAATTCCCTCTGCTTTTTTTCAGGAATCACTCTAAAAAAGTCGCCTCTGAAGATACAGAAGAACGTCTGGAAATGCGGAGGGAATTTGAGGGAGGAACAGAAGACGTGGACGAACTTTCGCAGAAGCTCCAATGCATGGCTTTTCGAACGCCCAAGAGAGGTAAGGGAAAAGGGCACCTCTCTGTTTCTCCAGTTTGCTTTACTTTCCCTCTCGTTTTCCCGGATAAAGATCCGCGTTCGATCACCATCTTGGGTCGTTCTTGTTTTCTATGAATGTAAGACTGTTTGATCCCGTGAAGAAAGAGCGTAGTTGAACAAATTCTTTTCCACTTTCTTGGTCATTTTATGCATCCGATTGCTTTCATCCTAGTTGCTATTGTACCGGTGGGTGGGTTCCCCAAGGTTCGACCTTGATTCTTGATTCGTATAACACCTGAACAATAGTTAATCTCTTAGATCGGAGATGGCCGCCGAATCACATCGATGTATTTCGTCTTCGTCTGATAAAGCGCATATCTTCTGTTTTTTGACGTTTTGAACGAAATTCTTGGGTACATCTCTTTTCAATTACAAGCTTTAAATTTTCTAAAGTGGCGATGCTTAAATGAGTTGTTCATCGAGTCGATATGATTGCTCTCCAGGAGAGAACATTTCCCGGAGGCAAGTGCATGACATGGAAGAACATCTAAAAGAAGGGTGGGAACTAGACTTCCTGATCGAAGAAGAGCTGGACCGGTTCCACAACTGCAACAGCCGGGCAAGGAACCCAGCCCGGCTCAGCGACGTGGCCAAAATGCTCATGCCCGATTCAACTCCAACCCTTGAGCTGGCCTGCGTAGGCTGGTTCGGTGATTGGAGGCCCTCCCTAATCTTGGGCCTCCTCCACGGGCTGGCGCGTTCCTCGCTGCCAGTATCCGACCCGGGTCAGATCGAACGGACCTTAACACAGTTGATCCGTGAGGTCAGGATCGAGGAGGCGATCATTGATGGGGAAATGGCTGAGATTCAGGCCACTTGTGTGCTGAGGCTTCCGTTTGCTAGGCAGAGCAAGGGACCTGGCGGTGTTTTCCCATTGAGGTCAGTTTATTCTGAGTTCAAGAAAATCAAGCAGGTCATCAACAAGGCGCAACAGCTCAGGTCCAACCCCTTACCCTTCACATTTTCTGTTCTTTCTTGGGTAAACTTCTGAATTTGCAAACTTCCAATCAGTAATGTTTATGATCTTATTTAGTCTATGAAATTCTGGTTATTTCATTAGTAAGGTCATGAACCTACTTTCCGGTTTTGCGCTGCTAGTAAATGTGCATTCTGCTTTCTGATAATGTAAGGTTTCGACTCACAATCCGCCAAAACTTGTGGGAATAAGTACAATGTACAACGTTTCTTTCTTTTTGAATCAGAAGACTTGAGCCTAAAAAACTCAATTAGTTTGAGAGTAGCTTAGAGTGCTAGAATGACCCGTAATATGCTGCTAATTGGTGATGTTGCGATGCTGGACAGGTTCAGGACACTGGAGCTGGTGGTCCAGAAAATCCTAGACACAACTGATGCAGCAGCCTTCCTTGTCGAGTTCGAGAAGATACGGCATGGGCTTCACTGTTTCGCTGCTGAACAAGAGCGGCGGAAGGGTCCCGTGACTGTTTCTACCCGGGGTTTGAGGTCCATTTCCGAGAGAGAGTGTGGGAACGAGAGCCCACACAGAAGTGTCAAGTCCATTGACAAAAGGCTGCTGAAGAATGCCAGGAGAGACTGCAAGGGAGATACCAAACCCATGAGGATGGTACGGCTCTGGCTCGGTTCATTGAAGAGCTTCAGTGCGAATTGCAAGAGCACTGCACCCAAAGCAGGAAGATGTAGCATGAGTTGGGTCATTCTGATTGCTGAGCTGATTTCAAGACCATTGTAGGCGATCGATTGCAGATTCATGCCACAAACTCTAGACGTGTTGTTTCTTTTAAGGTGGCTCCAACTTAGCGAGTCGGATCAACCAATAACCTCGGTGTCCATATACATACAGGTTGAGGAGTTCTTGTGGTGTATAGGACTCCGAATTGCGGGGAACATAGGATTGCACCATATCACTCTTCTTTCCCCCTTAGTTCTGAACAATCGGTTTCGGATGTCTCTTTCTTTCCATCGACGTTGGTCACCGGCCGAATTAAATGAATCTTAGTATTCTTTCACTTTCTATGCTTTTGGTTGCTCGCGAAATCGTGGCCTATTGATACAGCCTTTGCACCTACAGCTCGGTAGCTTGATTGCCCTAGCGGGGTCCCTCAGCCAAAAAGGCAAAGAGAGAATCGGATATAAAGGGCGATTAAAAAGGTGAAAAGAACCATCAATGCTCTGAAGTGCTCATTGACTTTGAGGGAGCCCAAGATTGCAGAAAAAGTTCATAATCCTTCAATTATATCTTTTCAGTGTGCCATGCATCTGTATCACATTGTCATGCAATATATTTATATGTCATTTTGCATCACGGGAAAGTTTTATTGTATGCAATTTTGAGTCATCTAGTTCAAGATTTATGAAATTTTTATGCCATAAGGATCGAACGCTGGTCACTCGTATTGTTTGAGTTGAAAACAAATACAAATTCTACCGTCGATGTAAAATCTATTAAGTTTTATAGAATTACTTCCACGGCTCTAAAAATATAAATGATAGCAATCGGTTTTAAAAGTTGATTTAACCCTAGGATCAAACTGGTCAAGACAACTAAAGGGAGGATCATGTGGTCCAATGGTCGGAGTTGAGAACTTGCTTGGTGCCTATGCAATTCGGGTTTTTGGACCAAGATCTAAAGGGGGTTCACTCATAATTGGACTTAACATTAAATCGATCTACACGAGTCTTGGACCTTTTTATCTAGGGGTATTGATGCTAGTCTAGTTCTATTTTCAAAAGCATAGCTGGCAAGAGATTTCATTAAGGTAGATGATTGATATCAATTGGATTCTAGCACGACAAAAAATACAAAATCTAATGAAATAATATAGAATATATTGATATATCGAGTAATGATCACATGTCTAATCAAACGTGTGAAGATCTTGTCACGAGATCAGATATGATTGAGGATTGAACTCGTGAATGGACATGTAATTTATCTAGGAAACATATCTGTTGTACTTGTTAGTATTATTGTTGTTGTTATTATTGTTATTATTCTTATCCATAATAGCAAATTAGGGGGAAAAGCCATCCAAGAAAATTGGATTGCAGCCTTGCTAAGAGGGCGAAGCCGTAAGAGAGAGAGAGAGGGTAAGTAGGAGGGGGGGCCCATTGGGAGAAAAGGAGGCCCAATCAAATGATCAAGCGATCCATCGGTGCTTGCCAGTACCCCCCGCGTGCACATGAACAGTGATCCTGTCCGTCCTTTCATCGTGGGGCCCCCCACCTCCAATTATATGGCACATGATCTCCTCTCCAGATTTTTTGTGCTCCTTTACCTCTCTCTCTCCTTTTTTTTTTTTTTTGTGCGTTTCCTTCCTTTTCCTTTTGTTGTTTCCCCAATTTGAATAATCCGCATGAGATCAACCCGATCACTTGCCATCAATTTCTCTAATGAATCGCTACGATCCTGCCATATTAAACACGAGTTATAATAAAGAATGAGTATGAGGTTTGTAGTTTTCTTGGCATTTTGGCAAAGGAAATAGGACTTTACTCAGAAATATTTCTGATTCACCCTTATTAATATTTATGAGATTTGACTTTAGTTTCTGTAAATGGGATATGTAGTACCCTTTATAGAGGTTGTAGGCAAGAGAGTGAGGTCACTGGGGTACGAATAGGTAGAATTAACTAATCATGGCCGAATTGATGTTAACTTCAATTGGGTAATGATTGGTTTATTAATTTGTAAACCTTAAATTTTGATTCGATTGATAGGTACATGGACATTGGTCATGTGTTTACTCTTCATTCATGGAAACGGTGAACCCTTTTCTCTAATATTTAAATATTTACGTTCGTGAAAACATTTGGAAAAAAGAATTATTTATATAGCTTTTTGCTTGTGAATATGTTATTCGCCAAATTAAGGGAATTTCAAAAAATGGCCTTAAATGCCCACATTTTCTTAAATAAGGGTCCGAAGTGGATATTATTTCAAATAATAGCTTCAAGTGCTATCACTTTCTCAAATAAGGGCATGAAGTAACTATATCTATTTCAAATAAAAACATGACTTTTCGGTTATAAGGGCATTTTCGTAATTTATTGTTTTCTCTTTTTTCTTTTCCTTTTTTTTTTCTTTTGGTTCATCTTATTCTCCGTCGCTGGTGGTCGGCCGGCTATCGGCGAAGCCCATAGAGGGCTAGGCGAGGGTCGCCTTCACTTGATTCGACAAAGGACGGCCTCGCCCTAGCTGAGGCTGCCCTACACTCGAGGCTGGCCCTCATTGACCGCGAGCGAGACTGACCTCGCCAGATTTGGCGAGGGTCGGCCTCGCCCTCGCCCATGCCGACTGCGAGGTGAGAGTCATCCCGCCCTTGCCAGCCCTAGGCGAGGCCAACCCTCACCAGCCTTGAGTGAGGCCAACCCTCGCTAGATCTGGTGAGGTCGACCTTGCCCACGACCGACGAGGGCTAGTCTCCCCCAAGGTGAGGTCATCCCTCGCCAGATCTTGCGAGGCCGACCCTTTACGGGCTTTGCCAGTGGCTGGCCAGCCACCGACAACGAAGAAGATGAACTAGAAAAAAAAAACTAGCAAATGACGAAAATGCCCTTAGTCGGTCAAAAAATTTAGCTGGCTAGTAATTGGTGAGTTCAAGCCCTTATTTGAAATAATCACAACCACTTCAACCCTTATTTGAAACAACCATAGCCACTTCGAGCGCTATTTGGAACAAAGTCCACTTTGGACCCTTATTTGAAAAACTTGCGGCACTTGGGGCCCTTTTTTGAAATTTTCCCCCAAATTAATGCTATTCCCCAATGATATCTCTAATTGGCAATCAAATGCTTGTGAAATTTCTTTAACGCTAAATGAGAGACAAGACATAAAATTTCCTACATTCTCCATCCTACTACTACCTAATCAAATATTAACCATCATCATAATATAATAAGATAATGAAGTGCTGCACAAACGTTATTTTCAAATATTAATATCATATAATAATAGTTTGATAATATAAAGTATGGTAACTATCATTACTATTCAAAATATTTTGGTTAAGGTAATTATATCAAATATTAATTTTATGTGTAATGCAATTATAAAACCTATAGTCAATAGTCACCTTCTTATATTTGTAGTACTATAACAAAAGAGAGACAAAATTTCCGAATATACCTATACCATCAACCAATCAAATTATAATCATGATAATATAATGAAGAATAATAATTTATAATATCATGTTATAAATTTGCACAAAAAGTGAAATCACACGCATGCGATTGAATCCTTCAAAGCCCTCAATATATTATCAGATGCTTGAAAATGATCCAACTAGTTGAACTGAACGGTCGCTTTGGTGATAGCTGGGTGAGTTTGCCGAGACGGGAATATTTTATGTGAAATAAAAGCATCCGGCGAAGCCGATAAATAAAGTAAGTGCAACTCCACATTTCTACACTATAATATCAGGAGAAGCTGTTCGATTAAAGATAAAGCATAGTCCAACATGGTCAATCATTCTACTTGGATATTGTCTTAATCATCCTATTTGTGATGGCTTCCTTCGTTAATCCATAATTTACAGATTATATGCAAGTATATGCATCATACATGGCACGGGTATTATCCTCGTATATTACATTCTATTTCTATCTACATTCGGTTATGTATCGTTTCTTCCTACCAAACGTGATTTCGAGTATGCTTATCGCATAATCTGACATACTACTCGACTTTTCCGATATACATGAAATTATACACCGTGAAAGAGAGAGATCAAATACCAAAGTCACTTGGTTACACAGACATTATCTCACATCACTCTCCATTTTAGTTGCTATGTAATAACCTCACATGAGAATCTTGTAATTTAGAACGACCTGAATATGCTCGGTGATACCACATGCATTTAGGACAAAGGAAATGTGACGGATACATGGCATATCTAGTTATAGTGACTTATGAAATGATTATTGTACGGTTGATCAATCACATTGCTCGCAATGACATCTAGATATCATGCTTGTTATTATCAATGAAGTTCGACATGGGAGAGGTCATTCGAGCATCGAATGCGAAAGTTGTCAGCACGTATATAGATGCATGTCATGCTTAGAGTTAGACATCACGAGACTTTGTGTTCGTTCACAACTTTCCACTTATGTGAAAGGTATTTCCTTCAAACCCTAGGCGGGTACTGTGTATGTAATTTTCTTAATAATGGCCAAGCACTGATATATTCTCTTTGCTAAATTAGGCCATTGCCTATGTCAAAAGCAGGCGTGCAACTCATGGAATGTCCCGAATCAAATCGCGATTACAATGACCTCACACGATAGACAAGCGCTCCCTTGTGGAGACGAGCATGCGATGATAATGATGATGTTCAGAATCCTTTCTCGTCTTTCACTTTTGACATATTGACATATTGGAAAGACACCGCGGCATAATATACAAAGCAAACTTTTGAATCTTGGCATCCACCCCCAATTTTCAATTATACACTTGTGTGTTTGACTAACTCTGAGTTAGTGAAATAGTTTGGGGGTGATATCGATTTTTACCATTTCGTGGGTTAAGCTTAAAATCCAAAGATCTCAGTTAAATTAGACAAACACAATTTTAGGTTAAGAAAAAAAAAAGGAGATAGACTTTTGGACATTAATAATTATACTCAATCAAATGGAATAAATCTCTTTTTTATTTATAAAATTCACTGTTGGACATTAAATACATATGTAGAATAATATTGAGAGAAAAATTGGTTTTGCCTTTTGCAGTAGATCAACTGAAACGGCGAAAGAATATATCAGGAATGGAAAAAGAAATCTAAGCATTGCAATTGATTGTATTATAATAATGTATAATGTGATATAGAAAATATAGATAATTATTAACACGAATCACTATTATAACATATAGTGTAAAATTACTCCGGTTTAGTCCAATATAACATGTAGAAAAATATAATATTAGAGTTAAAAAGGAGAAAAAAATTAAAAACACATCCCACTTGTCATCTATCTCAATCATCTAAAGTACATCTTTGCACTTTCCTCAACGAAGAATTTCGCATAATTTCTCAATTTTACCATTTTCCATTACCATAAATCCATGCCAATTTTCTCGCACCCAACAACGAACGCACCCTATTCGCCACCCTCCAAAAACACCAACCACCCGCTTGATTTCAGCCGCCATGCCGCTGAAGCTGTCCACCATGGCGGCTGCTAGCGCTCTCTCTTTGTGGGTCAAACCCATTGTCACGATGGACTATCATTAGGAGTGAGCATAGTTTTATAATATAACTTGGAACCTGAGAATCAAATCAGTAAAAATCTATCCAGTTCCAGGTTCATGGTAGGTTTGCGAAATCTATTTTGACGGGTAGGTTCTAAGTTTTAGATTGATGGAATTTGGAATTTGGAATTTGGAACTTAGAATTTGGAATGAATTTTTGTGTTTTTCTTGGTATATATTTTCACGCGATCCTGCGATATTCTATAACGTTCAGTAATGAATATATAATCTAGAGCTACTAGTTTGAGCTCTATTTTATGACTGAGACATTTACTTTATTAATATTTCATATTTTCGTGTGTCTTAATATGAGTTATGGTCAATGAATTGTAACAACAAGTTATTATTATTAAAGATGATAATGGACCGCAATCGTTTAATTAATAATACTAGTAAAACCTGTGGTAGGGTAATTCCAGCATAATAAATTCTAGATTCCTAAAAATAGGAATTGTTTTAACTGATTGGTCTCAAATTTCAAATAAAACTTATATGAAATCTAAAATTGGTCGTCCCCTAAGCTAGCTAGTCGTCCTTGCCCCTGAATCTCCGCATCCTCAACACTCTCCATTTCTCTCTCTGTCTGTCTTTCTCACACGTACATATCACGCCGTTAGGCGGCTTTATGTCAATCTTAAATGCATGCCTAACCTCAGAAGTAGCAATATGACCGAAATAAATAAAAGCGCGCTTTAAACTATTACAAAAAAATAAAATTCATGCTAAGAATATTAGGATGAGTCAAAATAAATGAATTATTTTTTTTTGAGCACTTATTGGAGTTAGGAAAGCGGCCTTTAATATGCTCGAGATGTACACTATAAATATTAACGACCCATGTGGATCTTCTTCACCTTTGCCAGTGCTGACACCTCCTCTCTCCCTCTCCGTCCTTCTCTCTTCTACTGACACAGGGAGCGAAACAGAGAGCGGAGAAGATGCGGGCAGCAGAGAATGGAAGGGACCCAAGATTGAAGGCCATCTCAGACGCCATAAGAGTCGTTCCTCACTTCCCAAAACCAGGTTGAATCCCTTGCAGCCGCGTCTTCCTTCTTCCCTCATTCATCTTCTTCGAGTAACTCTAACGGAGA